>CM060907.1:457997859-459197859 GCA_030737815.1 Allium fistulosum | reverse complement strand
AAAGTCTGTTTTCGAACCACCTTTCTCTGTCCATCTCCAAGTTCCACAAACAAATCAACAGTTCCAATTGGCTGCTGCGGTTCCCCGGTAAACCCAACAATTTTCTGCAATAAAGCCTGAACGTCAGTCATTGGAATCTTCATTTGATCAAATGTTTTCTTGAAGAGTATATTACAAGAGGCGCCGCAATCAATAAGCACTCGCCTTACAATGGCTGGCCCAATTCCTGCAGAAATGACCAAGGGATCCATGGTTGGAGCTTCAATACCCATAGAATCCCTAGCCTTAAACACAATGTCTTCATTAGAAGTTCTCTGCTGTTTCAGGGGTGCAGCGTCTTCTAAAACAAAAACATCTTCCTCCGCTGGGGTATACTTCAAAGCACGAGCATATCTTTCCATTTCACCCTAGCTTCTACCCGCTGGGTGTGGGCCTCCTGTAATTACATTGATAACAGGCCTTTCAGATTTATGTGCTGTAGTACCCTCGCCCGATCCAGATGGGTGAGTAGAGGGTTGCTGCCCCTGAGCAGACGAAGTTGGGTCATTCCTGATTTTCTTAACATACTGTTGCAGTTTATTTTCTCTTAGCAATTCTTCAATCAAGCTTTTCAAATGACGACATTCATTGGTATCATGGCCAGGTTGGTTATGAAATCGACAAAAAATTTCATTTCGCATAGCACTCTTTCCTGGCTTTATCTCAGCTGGTTTAGGATAATCCACGGCATCTTTGGTGGCAAAGAAGATATTCTCTGGAGTGTCGGTTAAAGGAGTGAAATCTGAGGGTTTAAAGAAGCGAGGTTTCTTTATATCCTTTTGTTTCTTCCCATCATTATTCTACCTCTTCTGACCTCCGGAATCTTTCTTAGATAAAGCAGGAATGCTATTCTCCACTCTTGTCGCCACCACTTTCAGTGGTGCAGGAAGATTTTCCAAGCGTATGAACTCGTCAGCTTTCTTATAAAACTTCTCGAGCGAATTCAGCTCCTTCATTTTCAGCCATTTACCAAATTCACTTGACTTATCGATAGCCTGCATCAGATAAGTCAAAATCATCCGTGGCTCCGCGTTGTCAACTTCAGCTAGAGCTATGTTGAAGCGATCAAGAAGGACTTAATAGACTCTCCCGGATTCTGCTCAAGGCTAGACAATGACATTATGTCTTTCGCCTTTGAAGCGTACAGTCTGAATTGCTCCTTAAACTTCCGGGTTAAATCGGTGAACTGGTCTACAGATCGGGCCGGCAGCTTTGTAAACCAGAGTAGTGCTACCCCTTCTAAGTATATCGGAAAGTATCGGCATTTAATTTCATTCGTCGCCCTGGCACCCGTCATGTGCCAGTCGTATCTGTACAGAAATTGATTGGGGTCGCTTGTCCCTCGGTAAGCTGGAATGGTCGGAGGAACAAACTTTCTTGGGAATTCAGCTTTCAGAATTTTCTCAGTGAACGGAGTCTTACTTGGAGCGAACCCCCAGTCTTTCTCATCTTCATTTCTTTGCATGCTCTCTTTCATAATCTGTCGTATCATTTCCGAGAGGTATTCTTCGTTGTTCAGAGGCTCTACGGGGCAGTCATCAGCCATTTTCTCAGAAGTTTTCTTAAACAAACGTTCGTGGAGAGTTGATTGCGACCTTGTCACTCCGGCTTGGGGAGGTGCCCCTTCGGCAGTGCCAGCTGCCCTTTGGGGAATGTTCCTCCCTTCAGAGTTATGAACAGCATCAGCAAAGTTTTCCTCATTATTCACTGGTTGACGGTTAGCTCCGAGCATAGAATTCAACCTTTCTAGCATTAAGGTGTTCTGGGTTTCAATCTGCTGATATAACCCAGATACAACAGCATCTAACTCCGCTCGTGTCACTCCAATGCTTGGAGCTGCTTGACTTGATGAAGGAGAAGTAGCAGTGTTATCATGAGCATCGACGGATCTTGTAGATTTGCGCTTTCTTCCGGGAGCCATTATTTCCGACAAACTTCTGGTTCTCAAAGAAACTTTCTCTACAAACACTCGTGAAGCAATGATGACAATACTCCTAAGTTGGGTTCTCAGTGAAAGCACCAAAATGTTAACGCTTAAAATTGAATGCTAACACCCTAGTGTGTGTAATAATGTTGTGAAAGCACCACCCGTGATACGGGAACAAGAAATAAGCAGTAAAATAGCAGAAAACAGTAAAAGACAGCGATTTTATAGTGGTTCGGCTTAAGATCAAGCCTACGTCCACTTTGAATTCCTTTATTGCTGATTTTGGTTACAAGTTGGTACAATGCACTCGAAAATACAATACACTTTTGATTCCAATACACTTAAGACTAATAGCTCAAACTTCGATGTGAAAAGGCTCTTTGAATCCATTTCGGATGTGCAAGATTTCTTTCGAAGCTTGTTGTAGTGTCTTGAATGTTTGGAGTTCTTCAAGTGTTGGATGAGTTAAGAATTCTGCAGAGTAACGGCGCTTCAGAGAATGATCGGAAAAGTCCCCCTCTAGTTGGAGTTAAGGCCGTATTTATAGGAAGATTCTGGGCAAAATTCCATCTCCAAGTCTTAGGTCGTGAACGACCTAAGTTAGGTCGTAGGTCGCGAGCGACCTAAGTTCGGTCGTATTTCGCGAGCAACCTAAGATAGGTCGTGGGTCTTGTTTGAATTACACTGTCTTGTCTGAACGAGTCAGTAGGTCGTGAGCGACCTAAGATAGGTCGTGAGCGACCTAAGATAGGTCGTGAAACTTTTCTTCTGCTTTAACTTGCTAGGTCGTGACATTGCTAGGTCGTGAAGCACAGAAGTCTTTAGGTCGCTGATCTTCTTAAGTTGTTAGGTCGTGACACTCCATAGGTCGCTAGGTCGCAGATAGCTTTTAGGTCGTTAGGTTGCTAAGCTTTTAGGTCGTTAGGTCGCTAAGCTTTTAGGTCTTTAGGTCACTAAGCTTTTAGGTCGTTAGGTCGCTAAGCTTTTAGGTCGTTAGGTCGCTAAGCTTTAGATCATAGAGTTTAAGGTCGCTCAAAAACAAGGAGTTAACATGAAGTAACTCGAGCACTATTTTAAAACACACAGGCAAGAATGACAAAGAATTCAAAGCAGTAGTTTCAAACTAAAATCAAATCAGTACAACATAGAAGTGCACACAAGTTATACAACAAATCAAGACTAAATCAGACTTCATGACAGTAATGGCATAAAACCAGACTAGTGAAACAACACCAAATACACATGCATAATCAAGGATGCAGTGTTCAAGACTGAATCAAGCAATAGTGCAGTAGGCCTCAAATCAAATACACATATGTTCAACAAAAACTGAAAGGCGACAACCCAAATATGCAAAGTCGACATGCATGCATCAAGTATGCATAATCAACAATGCACATCAACCATCAAGTGTACAAAACTAGAGAACCAGCTCATCAACAACCAACAGCAATCAAGAAAACATGATGCAATGCAATATGAACCAGACACCAATCAAACAGTGCATGGTGCACTGAAGATCTTGACAAAACTCGAGTGAAACCAAAACAACAAGTGGAACTGACCATCCAGTGCATCAAATGACACATCAGCATGGAAATGTATATACACAGTGCAGCCCCTACATGGAGTTCAAGAGAAACAGTAATGTAAACTATCACAACCATGATACACAGTGACCAAGTGCAAATGCAAGATGGACTAGACTGTACGCAAGTGAAACTATCTCAAAGCAAAATCCAGACTGAATAACAAAATGCACCAGAACAAAGTATGCAATGACAACCCAGGTGTAAATTCAACAATACATGCATACATACATACAAATGTATGTATGCACATATATATGCAAACAAACATGCACAGATCAAAGCAATGCCAAAGTCGAGCAGTGGACAACTCAACAAGGAATGCGATATATACACAACGATATGGATTAATACAAGTGCAGATAAACCCACCAGTAATGATATATAGGCAGTGCAAACAGGCTCAGAGGTCCAGAGCCTGATATACAATGACCAATGAAAAGTGGTGAATGAAATATACATGAACCCAAGCTCGGACTCATGAAAACAACAGTTGCAACACAGGAACATTTCTACAAGGACATGTACTAAGAAGTGATACAAAGTGCAACAGAAAATCAAAATAGTAGTTTTGAACAAGACAGTGCCGAAGTCAAACATTATCAGCTAATTCAAAAAATCATGGTAGCCAAGGCAAAGTTCAACCAAGTCAATGATCTCAAAAATAAAGAAATCGATTCCAACAGAGAAAAGATAGCAGTTTCAAAAATAACACACCGAACTATTCAAAATCAAGACGAAGTCGAGAATGAACAAGTCAATACCAGTTCCATAATCAAGTGATGCCAAAGTCACAACACTAAATCAATTTCAATATTTAATAGGTAGTTCGAACAAAGCCACCAAGATAGTGTCGAACTACTGACTCCAGTAAACGACAAGCCAAAAGTCGAACAAAACCACTACTTGTTCTTTCCATCTCAAAATCAAGTCGAAGCCAAAGGCAACGAAGACAACTCGACGCCTTGGCAATCGAATTAAAATGTCAGAGGAACAAAATGACCAAGGTATAAGTCGAAGTCAACATAAATTCAAATGCAAACAAATTCGAAACTGAGATAGTAAGAAAATGAATAGCACAAAGAATGAAGTCAACCTCATCCAAGAATTCAACATCGAACCAAAGTAGAATGGCCAACGCAAATCGGTTAACAACTTCAACAATTATATACGAACGCAAATAAGAAGATTAAACTCATATAAACGAAGTCAAGAACTCAAATCATATATAAGCAGTACTTCGAATTAGATGTGAGTGAAGTCGAAATTCACTCACCTTTTTCTACGAAGAAGAAGCAGCCGTGAACGAGCATAGTCGGCGGCCACAAAATCTTCGATCGAGTTAATCAAAGGCGCGACTTCAAAATCCCGAAGCCCTAATATCAGAGAGAAGACGAGGCCGCATTTTTTTTCTTTTGTTTAGATTAGGGTTTTCGATCGAAATGAATGAAGGGTCGTGTTTTCCTTTGATAATTATCATAGCATAAAACAACCTAAAGAAAACATGGCTACAATATTAAATTTTAAAGTCCACATATCATTCACCAAATTATCCAAAGAATTTCAACTCGATTAAAATTCCAATAGCAATTTGTTAGCAATTTTAATCGTCTAATGACGATAACTAACTTTTACAAAATCTCGGGTTGTTACATGCACGGTGCACTGTTTGATTCTGGTGAAGTTTGTTTTTAGGCAGAGGGTTCGTACTCGAGTTTTACTCGAAGTAATTGGGTGATTTGCTCGAAGTCTGGTGATGTTTGGCTCGAAGCAGATTAGGATGGGCTCGGGTAAATTACTAGTTACTTTGTCTGGATTTAATCTGAAATGAAATTCAACATTTAAAAGCCAGATTTGAACAAGTTAAATCTAGTTTAGAATTTGAATTTCAACTATCCTTTACATCCTGATTTTAAATGATGAAAGTTAAGGAAATTTAAAATGTTTTAAATAACCTTGAATGTTTAAGCATATTTTAAATGATTTGAATTTAAATTGGATTTGGTTTAAATTCCTTTAAGTTTCTTTTATAAGATGAGTATTCCTTAATAGGAGATTTTAAAGGTTATTAATTAATGATTAAAGATTTATTAATTAAGCAATTAAGTTATAATCAAGGTTAATTAATCAAGTAATTAAGGATTAATTAAGTTACAGTTAAGCCCTTAATTAAGTATATAATTAAAGATTAATTAATTTGTTATTAAAGATAAATTAATTTGTAATTGATAATGATTAATGTAAGTTTAATTACTTTGGAGAGGTAATTAAAGAATTGTTAATGAAGATCATTAACTAGGGATTATTAAATAATTAATTAATGTGATTAATTTTAATAATTAATTAGAGATAATCATTTATGGATTTTTTTTTATAATTACTTAATGTAAGAAATTAGAGGAATTAATTACTCAATGTAATTAATTAAGTTTAATGTGATTAGTTTAAGTTAATTTATTTAGTTTAATTAATTCAAAATAATCACTAGATGATTTGGTTAAGGATTATTACTGAATGATTAATCGAGGAGGATTAATTAAGATGGATGATTTTTGGATGATTAATTAGTTGTTTAGAAATAAGCAGGATTTAGAAGTAATTAATGTAAGCAATTTAATTCAATTGTGGTTAGTTAAATTAATTAAAGATGGTATGGTTGATTAATCTTGCTTATGAATGATTGAATGATAATGTGTGCCTTATATTAGATGATATCTATGATAAGTGATGTATGAGGCCTATGTGATAAAATTTGTTGGGAACAACAATGACATCCTGTATTTAAAGTTGAATTGTATTTCACTTGAATAACTTGAGTTAAGATGACATTGGATTCGAAGAGTCCGGAGTCGGGTATTAGTAAATACCCGAAACCACTTCGATTCCTTCATAAATTGATATGTGGAATCAATAGGTTAAAATGGAATGATTTAAGTAAATTGGACCATTTAATCTAACTTTTGGTACTTAGAAATTGATGTGTGAATTAGTGATGTCTATAACAATTTGTGGATTTGTAATTGATACAAGTTACCCGGGTTTTAAATAAGTTTATGCATTAGTATTCCTTGTGAGATGGGTTTACTCACGCTGGTTTCCAGCCTGACCCGGGTGTTACATTGATGTAATGCTCGGGTCAGACCGAGTATTATAGATTTTCAGGTAAGGACGTTATGGAGCTCAGGAGATGAGTTGGATGGCAGAAACGTATGGAGTGTTTTCGCTGTGATATATTTCTATTTATCTGAGACATGTTGATTTGTATATGTCCAGTGTTGAATATGTGTGTAACTCTGATGTATAAAAATGTAATCAACTGATACAGTATTCTTTTATAAACTGTTATTATTTGATATTATATTTTGATCCGCTGCGAATGTGAGAATTTGTGTTGTGTTTCTGTTTCTTCTTCTTCCATCTCTTTCTTCTTTTCCTAACTATCTGGGATTTTCGCGATCGAAAACTTCGGGTCATTACAATTGGTATCAGAGCGAAGGTTAAGCGAGAACCTTGGCTATGGTGGGTGTACTCATTAAGGATAGGGTAAGTAGTACCCTAAAATGAGTTGAGTGTATATATATATATATATATGAGAGCGTACTTGTTATTTTTATATAATGGTTGTAAAGGTAAAGGATTTTTTATAAGGCAATAATTGGTTGTTGGATATTGAGATTAAATAAGAATTTAAATGGTAAATATATATATATATATATATATATATATATATATATATATTCAAGTGGGAATTGAATAGAATGTACCATTCATATAAGGGGAATTATAATTAAATTTGGTATTAAACTAAAATAAAATAAAATGGTTATTGTATCAAATACTGGATGTTTGTTTCCTGATAATGATAAAGCAAAATGAAATGTGTTAAGGAAGTAAACTTTTAGATAAGTATGACTTGTAAACTGAAGGGAGATTTTAAATTGTGAAGTTAGAATTCTAAGATTTAAAAACATTTGAAATTTGATTTCAAACCGTTAAAGGAAATGATAAATAATCTTAATCAGAATATTTCTGGAAGTAATCTTGTTTTGAAATAAGAAATTGCTTGAAACTTTGTTTGGAATTAAAAACCAAAGGGGTTAAAACATAAGGTATAACTTGGTAACCAAATTAATATATATAAGAGTAAAAGTTGAATTCTTTTAATCAAGTCTAATTTATAGGTTAGGAAGCCCATCTAGAATTCAGTCTTTGAGAGAGATGACTAAGAGTTAAGAATGGAAGGATAAACGCAGAGAGCAAAGAGCAGCTGCACGTAGGGATCGTGAAGAAGAAATTCAAGAGTATGAAAAACAGGTTAAGGAAAGGGCTGAACCAGGACCTTATGATAATGTCACTTGCTACAGATGTTTCAATAAGGGCCATTACGCAGCCAAGTGTAGTAAAACAAGGGAGGAATTGAAGGGTACATTCCATCGGTTTCGCTCTGAGATCTCGTGCTTTAAGTGTCGTAAGAAAGGACATTTCCTAAATCATTTCCCTGAAGTGAAGAAGGCGAAGCGTAAACCTGTTGAACCGGTCAATGAGTCAACTATTTGCTATCATTGTAAGAAGACGGGACACATTGCTAGGAATTGTTCTGAGAGGCAGAAGAGGAGTAAAGTTATGGAAAGTACCGTTGGAAGCGTGAAGGTTATCCATATTGATGACAGGGTAGAAACATTTTGTGGTAAATGTTATAAGTGGGGACACCCTATTGAGAAGTGTATGTTTGGGCTTTGCCTTTTGGAAGGAAGTCCATAGAAAGGATTCTTGTAAGAATATTAGGGCTTTGTTCTTTCCAAACCTCTAGGTAATAGAAAGACATCTAGATTTATGACTTTCGTAAGACTCTTATTTTGGATAGATGTATGTAATGTATGAACTACTAGTATGTAGTCAATTAATGTATGGAATATTTTGGGGTAGTACAATCTAATATAAATTTTCTTTAAGAAATGAACTCAGAATTAAATTGTTTAAAGGTTTGGATTATTGATTTAAAAATAAAGGTTAATTTGATTTAAGGGGTTAAATCAACATTTGAAAATTTAACTCGAATTTATATAATTCGAGATGGTTTAAAGTTGAGATTCAGATTTCATTAATTCAAATTGAATTTAGTTTGGATTAATTAGAATTGAAGATGGATAAGTACAAAATTCAAATGGGAAATTTGAATTGGATTAATTTGAAATAAAATCGAAGATTGAATGAGTTCAAATTCAAATGGGAATTAGGATTAATTCATATAGAAATTGAAATGATTTGAAATTGAAGTGGATTCAATTTGAAATTAGTTTGAATAATTTGGAATTGTAATTGAAGTGAATATGTTTAAAATCAAATGGAATTTAATTTGAATTTGGAAAGAAATTGAGGTTAATTAAACTTTAATTGGGGATAAATCAAGTTCAAGGGAAATTGAAGTTATTCAAATTAGAAGTGAGTCAATTTAAATGGAAGTGGAAATTTAAATTGAATTGATGGGAAATTGAACAGTTTGACTCTGGACTATTTTCAAAATAATTTTTTTTAATATAAATCTATTTTCCAAACTATTTACTACACAACTTTTCTTTTTAAACCTAAAACTATCTTAAGCTTGTTTTACAATTACTTTTGGAACTATTTAACGATTTTACAACTATTTTATAAACTAATCACTATTTTTCTACTACTTTATAACTGATTACTGTTTTACAACTATTTTGCAATTATTTAAAATTTCTATAACTATTTGATTATTTTCCAACTATTTTACAATTACTTAACTATCTTACAACTACTTTACAAACTAATAAGTATTTTTCAACTACTTATCTATGTTAATTTTCAAATTATTTTCTAAATATAAGTTGGTCAGAGTACAAACTGTTTAATGGTTAAATACCCAACTGAGATAAGAATTGAAGTGATAATCCAAATGGGGATTAAGGAAAATGTGAATAAGTGAATAAAATCAAAGTGAGGATGAATAGAAAGGAAATTGATTTAACTGATAACCAATGAAGATAAATACGTAGGATGTACGTATATTATTCTATTCGCATAGTGATTTGATCCAGATTCGAGCACTGAATTTCGAGATAGTATTATCAATCCGAGTTGGGATTTTTCGCTCGATTTTCGACGGCAAACCTGGATACGAATTTTTGATTGGTTTTGGAAATTCTCTACCATAGTTGTGACTATGCAAGGAGAATGATGGTTTCTGATCAGGAAACCAGATCTGAGTCCGCACTAGGAAGTTGGATGGATAATACTAGTTCGGAAGTGAAATTGTGTGATTGAGTGAGCGATCAGATTGATATTGCGTACAGATGGTATGTGTACATCGTACGGGTTTGAATGAAATTGATATTGAAAATTTATGGATAAGAATTGTAAAATGGTCTTTGAAATGAAAAGTATATTTTGTGAAATATATGATGAGGTAAAATGGAAATTGGAAATTTTTATGATTAAAGATTCACTTAATGAAGAAAAGTAATGTGGTAAATAACTTTATAAAAGAGTAATCAAATTTGAATATTTGATTTGGAATAAACAAAGTTATATATCTTTGTTATATATGGTAAACTTCCCTTATTGAATCTATTGACAA
This sequence comes from Allium fistulosum, assembly GCA_030737815.1. NCBI lineage: Eukaryota > Viridiplantae > Streptophyta > Magnoliopsida > Asparagales > Amaryllidaceae > Allium > Allium fistulosum. The sequence goes on along the minus strand of CM060907.1, from coordinate 459,187,700 downwards.
AAGAAAAGGTTTTTGAAAGTATTTGAAGTATAAAAGTAAATTTATACAAATATGAAGTGATTCAAAAATTTCCCAAGGTTATTTTATATATATACGTATATATAAAGGATTTTGTGAAAATGATTTTGGAAAAAGGTTTTGGGAACCTATGGATTTCTACAAAAGGGCGTTTGATTTTTGAGGAAAATCAAATTTGGAATTTGGAAAGCCTAGATTGTGAACTATCGATTTTGGGATAATCGATTTTGAGAAAGGAGATTTATATGAAATTCATACTAGGTGTATGATTTGGAAAATACTATATGTGTACAGTATAATGTGTTTTGAAAGTGGCTCTGGGGAAAAAGGCGCTCCCTTGAATGAACTTCTCAGGAGTGCCACAGGGTGGTACTGCCTTGAGCCCTAAGGGGGGGGGGGGTTCTAAAGTTAATCCTGTGAGGAGTCCGGACAAAACTAGTTCATGAGGATTATTGGGTAGCGAAAGTCGAGGGCGCTGATGCCTACAGAGGCATTTGGGTTATGCTGTGACGATAGTGTAACTCGATGTCACTACGATCTACTGCAGACCATAGTGAAAGTCGTGTGTGCCCCTGAGAGCCAACAGTCTACGTTTGATTTTATATCGGTAGACTGCGACACTATGGTAACATAGCGAAAGTCGTGTGTGCTGCTGAGAGCCAACTGTCTACGTTTGATTTTGCATCGGTAGACTGTGACCTATGTGGGAATGGAGAAGTTCTATTTTTGACAGCGAAAACCGAGGGCACTGATGCCTACAGTTACATGGACTTTTGCTGTGATGGCAACGTAACCCTAGAATGTAACTGCGATCTGTTGGGGGTTCCATGGTGTAATCGAGGGGCGCGGAGTGCCTACAGTTACATGGACTTTTTCTGCGATGGCAACGTAACCCAGGATGTAACTGGGACCATGGATGAGGGTGATGATTTCCAGAGCTTTCTCACCAAAGATATTTCCTCTATTTTCAAAAAATGTTTTCGATATTTTCAATAAAAGTATTTTTCAAGTATTTTCACTGGGTATTGAAAACGGGTTTACCAAGTATTTATAGATTTTCAGTCCTATGCCTGATCAACGTATGACCGAATTTCTATGAGAACAAGGATGGACTTGTTGAAACATCGAGTTATAAAAGTATTTTTTTTATAAAAACTATTTTAATAGTATTATATAGATTTTTTTTAAAGTATTTTAAAAAATGATCAAAGAAAATTTATCTAATTTTAAGCATTTTAATAATTCTGGCTTCGTTCCTTTTCGAGGACGAAAAGTTCTAAGGGGGGAGGAATGTGACAACCCAGAAATTTAGCAATATTTTTTAATAAGAATTTAATCTAATTAAAATATAAACTAAAAAATATATATATATATATATTTGGGAAAAACTATGATCTGGAGATTTAAAATAAAGAGTTTTAATATATTCAAAATTTAATTTAGCTTATTCATAATAATATTTTAAAGGACAAATATATCTTATCAATATTTAAACAATTATATGGTTAGAATAAAATAAATCTTATCAATTTAAAGCTGAAATATAAAACAAATATATGATCAAAATAAATATAAATATTTAAACATAAGCACAAAACAAGTATATGATAGTAACATAAATATAAATTTATATACACACCAGAAAACTATGTAATTAACATAAGTATGATAAATAAATAATAAATAGGAAATTAAATGTTGGATAGTTATGAAAAATATAAAATGAACACACAAAAGAATTTTAGAAACCTATATGTATCCTAGTGAGATACATGATAAAACAAAAGAACAATCTAAATGAATACGAGTAGTATAAAAAAAGAGAAAGAGAGATAAGTATAAGATTGTAAAACAAGACAAGTTTAATTAATGATAGCACAACATACATCATTTCAGCCTCCAAACTGAAGAGGGAAAAAAAATCTCTGATCAATATACAAAAATCTACCCAGTACGCTACACTTCCTGTACCTACAATACAAATCTGTACACACTATCTTTTATATATATATCATCCCCTAATTCATTTCGAGTCGTCAAAACTGAGTATTATAATATATATATATATATAGCAAACCTGCAACTAGATCAACAACAATTAAAATCAAACAAGTAAGAAGATCAAAGGTCAAGGATCTGGAAACAAAATAGGACTGTGTTCTTATTCAATCCAGAAGCTACTCTTTGTTCAATTACTTTTCAAGTGAGTAACATTTTTTTTAAAACTCAAGTTGCAAGTATATATCTGGGAAATGTGTATGTTGAAATTTCCTGTGTATATATGTTAATGTTTAAATGTATGTATGCCTGTATCATTTGAATTTCTCTGTTCTTGTTATTCCCAGACCCAGATTGCAAACAAAACCTTATCTCTTGATCTAATAGCTATTGGAATTTACAATATAAACAAATGTTGTCTATTTAATCATGAACTAAGTTTTAAAAATTTGTTTAAGTTAAAATAACTTGGTACTGTCTCTGAAAATCAAGATATCTGAACAAAGTTTTAAATAAGTAAAATTCAAACTTTTCTCAAGTGACTCTTCCAACCTGGTTCCTCTGTTTATTGTTGGAATGTCTGTGAGTTACATTACTTTTAAAAGTATAAGTATATAGATTTGGTTGCATGCTAGTGTTGTTGAAATGAATTTGTTTTTTGAGAATCTGATGTGTATATATAAATGTATGATGTATGCATGTTTGCTTCCAACAGAATCTAGTCTGTTTATAGTTCCAGTTCTTCTGTTTTGATTTAAATTCATTTTCTCTGGAACCAATTGTTGTAGGACTTAGTTTACAAACAAAAGATGTTTGATTTAACATAGATTAAGGTTTAAAAAAAATTAATTAAGCCAAATTAAAGCCTGAGTGTCTCTGTAAACCAAAACTACAGTGCAAGTATATAAAAGTGAAAATCCAAACTTTGTAATTCATAAATTCAGGATTGTAAATTGAATCCATAAACCAAAACATGATTTTTAACACTAAAATCATAATTTCTAGTTTGGGAATGAGTGTGCAGTTCTGGGATGAACTGAAAATGGTTTATTGGGATTTACTGATGATCTCTGTTGACTGGGAGGTCGGAATCTCCAGTATTGATGGAGGAGCGATCGAAGATGATGGGAAAAATGTCAGTATGGTGATCTAGGAGTTGTGGTGGCTGCGGCGACCAAGTTTTGTTTAGAACCCTAGTTTTAGCTAGGCGTAGTAATTTGATCTCTACGGCTGTTTGAGTTGATCGAGTGTAATGGGATTTTGGGTGATGGAAGCTTGGACGTTGACAAAGGCGAGGCCAGGATTGCAGAACCTCTGGTGGTCAGAGTTTCAAGAACGAGATGTTTTCTAGGTTGAAGTGTGGTTCCAGGTTTGAGATGTGAAGCTTGAATTTGATCTCGAGTCTGGAAGGTTGATATGATGATCGTATTTAGATGAGAGGGTGATCGATGACTTGAGGAGATCATCGGCGATGATCGAAGTAGAACGGCGCCACCGTGTACGTGCATGGTGCACTGTTTGGTTCTGGTGAAGTTTGTTTTTGGGCAGAGGGTTCGTACTCGAGTTTTACTCGAAGTAATTGGGTGATTTGCTCGAAGTCTGGTGATGTTTGGCTCGAAGAAGATTTGGATGGGCTCGGGTAAATTACTAGTTACTTTGTCTGGATTTAATCTGAAATGAAATTCAACATTTAAAAGCCAGATTTGAACAAGTTAAATCTAGTTTAGAATTTGAATTTCAACTATCCTTTACATCCTGATTTTAAATGATGAAAGTTAAGGAAATTTAAAATGTTTTAAATAACTTTGAATGTTTAAGCATATTTTAAATGATTTGAATTTAAATTGGATTTGGTTTAAATTCCTTTAAGTTTCTTTTATAAGATGAGTATTCCTTAATAGGAGATTTTAAAGGTTATTAATTAATGATTAAAGATTTATTAATTAAGCAATTAAGTTATAATCAAGGTTAATTAATCAAGTAATTAAGGATTAATTAAGTTACAGTTAAGCCCTTAATTAAGTATATAATTAAAGATTACTTAATTGGTTATTAAAGATAAATTAATTTGTAATTGATAATGATTAATGTAAGTTTAATTACTTTGGAGAGGTAATTAAAGAATTGTTAATGAAGATCATTAACTAGGGATTATTAAATAATTAATTAATGTGATTAATTTTAATAATTAATTAGAGATAATCATTTATGGATTTTTTTTATAATTACTTAATGGAAGAAATTAGAGGAATTAATTACTCAATGTAATTAATTAAGTTTAATGTGATTAGTTTAAGTTAATTTATTTAGTTTAATTAATTCAAAATAATCACTAGATGATTTGGTTAAGGATTATTACTGAATGATTAATCGAGGAGGATTAATTAAGATGGATGATTTTTGGATGATTAATTAGTTGGTTAGAAATAAGCAGGATTTAGAAGTAATTAAAGTAAGCAATTTAATTCAATTGTGGTTAGTTAAATTAATTAAAGATGGTATGGTTGATTAATCTTGCTTATGAATGATTGAATGATAATGTGTGCCTTATATTAGATGATATCTATGATAAGTGATGTATGAGGCCTATGTGATAAAATTTGTTGGGAACAACAATGACATCCTGTATTTAAAGTTGAATTGTATTTCACTTGAATAACTTGAGTTAAGATGACATTGGATTCGAAGAGTCCGGAGTCGGGTATTAGTAAATACCCGAAACCACTTCGATTCCTTCATTAATTGATATGTGGAATCAATAGGTTAAAATGGAATGATTTAAGTAAATTGGACCATTTAATCTAACTTTTGGTACTTAGAAATTGATGTGTGAATTAGTGATGTCTATAACAATTTGTGGATTTGTAATTGATACAAGTTACCCGGGTTTTAAATAAGTTTATGCATTAGTATTCCTTGTGTGATGGGTTTACTCATGCTGGTTTCCAGCCTGACCCGGGTGTTACTTTGATGTAATGCTCGGGTCAGACCGAGTATTATAGATTTTCAAGTAAGGATGTTATGGAGCTCAGGAGACGAGTTGGATGGCAGAAACGTATGGAGTGTTTCCGCTGTGATATATTTCTGTTTATCTGAGACATGTTGATTTGTATATGTCCAGTGTTGAATATGTGTGTAACTCTGATGTATACAAATGTAATCAAATGATACGGTATTCTTTTGTAAACTGTTATTATTTGATACTATATTTTGATCCGCTGCGAATGTGAGAATCTATGTTGTGTTTCTGTTTCTTCTTCTTCTTCTATCTCTTTCTTCTTTTCCTAACTATCCGGGATTTTCACGATCGAAAACTCCGGGTCGTTACAGTTTTAAATTAAAAATAGTTTATATTTATTTAAAGAGATTATACTATTTCCAAATTAGAATTTGTTTCATCCAATTCTACAAATCGATTCAAATCAACTTAAATTTCAAAATTCAATCTAAATCAATCTCGGTTCAACACTTTCAATTTAAAAGGTTAATGGTTCAACTGAAATTCTCAATAAACCATTTCAATTTTTATCGATTTCAAATTCCGGTTTGAACTATCATGTCAAATCCAATAAGATTCAAAGTTTAAATATTCAAACATTTACAACATAAGTTTCATTTATATTTCAACATTTAACTTTAATTTTATTCAAATCGGAAAATATTCACTTAATCATTTAATAGCAATAAAATCTCAATTTATAATTTAAATAAATATTAAATATTCAGTCTCAACTTTATTAAAAATTGAGAATATTCAATAAATCACCTTTTTATCCATCAAGTTATAAATCATATCTTTCAAAATCATAAAATCAATAAGTTCAAATCAATTCTTATTTAAATTCAATTATTAACCAATTAAAATTCCAAGTCAAACATTAATTTATCTTTTCGACCTTTTATTACATTAAGTTATGAAAATTTATTTTTAAAATATTAATATAAGTTTAAATAAATGCTTAAGCATATTATATAATAATTAAATTAAAATTTATTAAATTAAATCTTTTTTTAAATGTATTTTGTATTAAATCTTATTTTATATATTTTTAAAATAATAAAATTATATGTAAAATCTTAAATTTGTATTTTCAAAACTAACTTATACATTAAAATTACAAAAACATATTATTTTGAAATCTAAATTTTATACATATTAAAAATCTTTATATTATGTTTTAAAAGTCAATATTTAATAAAACCATATATTTCCTTTAAAACTTTGGAAATCATTTTCAAAATATAGACCAACAGTGCCCGTATATATTTTTCTATCCTATGGTCAAGTGATACGGATATTTATCATTTCAATCTGCAATTTAATATTTACGGGTATATATATCATTTCAACCCGCAATCCCAAAATTTCAAAATCAATGAAAATTGCTTGGGTTTATCATTTCAACCCATAACGATTTTCCCCTAATCTATAAGATCGTTCGGGTATGTATCATTTCAACCCATAGGGATTTCTAAACGAACAGGGGAACTTGCAAAGTGAGAACAAATACGATAATAATATAAAATATCAACAACTGGCATATATCATCAATAACAAATTTAATCATATATAAATAACAGGTTATGGTGTCATATGTCACTGGTGAACAGTTACAAATAATGGCATATCATATATAGCAATTAAATAATTAACAGTTCAAATTTAACAGCATATTTCAATTGTTATTTCAAGGTGAACTAAATTTACTAAACATAAGAATGTTAATCGTGAGTGATTTCTCACCTTTTGAGGCTAGAGAGATAACAAGAACAAGATGCAACAATCCAATCACACATTCCAAAGCACGACATGATGAACAGGAATTCGACGACAAAGCAAGGCACGACAGACTTGAATCGATGAATAAAATAATATATATATATATATATATATATATATATATATTTATATATTATATACAATAAAACATATTGATATTGATATTAAAAAAAATCAAGTAAAATCCTTATACAATATATATATATACCCAAACAATTTATATGTAAGCTATATATATGCAAGCAAATATATATGTAGGCTGTTCCAATAAATATATGCAGACTATACCCAAATATATGCATGTTACTCAAACTATATGCAGATTTGAATATATATAACAATTATATGCAGACCCCATATACATAAACAATTATATGCAGACCTGTATTCACAACAATATATATTTAGATATATATATATATACTAGCACATAAACTTACATATATATATATAAACGTTATATTTAAAAAAAATCAATACCGAGACCAATATGTATAATATATATATATATATGAAATATATGCATACATTTCTAAATTCAAAATATCCATATAGAATTTTTTTTAAAAACAATATGAGGTAAAAGAGAGTTGCGAAACAAAACTTCATATAAGAAAACATGTATAAGGAAGCATGTAAATATATATCCTTTAAATCTATTATATAATATTCAACAGATTATATATCCAACTTTAAACAGAGAGTATATACAACTCTAAATAGAAAAAAATATGTATACCTTTTAATATAAGTTGTAAACAAAGAAATATAAATATAAACACATATTTTAAAACTGTAAAGTATATGTATAAACAGAGAATTGTAAAAGTAAAAACAAATAAATATAAGCGGACAGAGGGAAGGTAGACGGGCTCAATGCGGCCTGTTGTGGTGGGTGTGGTCGGAGCCAGTGAAAGGGCGGAGGTGACTGGGTCCGGTGATGTGGCGCTGCAGCTATAGGTGGAGGGAAGGGGAAAGAAGGTCACGTGGGGAAGCGAATGGGTCGGGTTGCTTGGTTCTGGGTGTGGCAGGGGTCTTGCGGTGTGAGGCAGGTGGAGAAGGTGGCACGGGTGGTGGATCGTTGTTGAGTGGAGGCTGATGTGGGTTTGTCACTTGGATGGCCATGCACGTGCTAGCTGGTGGGGAGGCAAACTTGGAGAATAGGATGGGAAGAGAACATGGAATGTCAGAGGGGACGTGGTGCTGTGTGTTGCGTGGAGGCGGCGAAGTCGAGAGGGGATGAAGGAGATGGGGCGCTGCATTGGATTCGGGTTTTATGGGTTGGTGTATGGAGAGGAAGGGCTGGAGAGGCTCAGCCGCAGGCGGGGAAGGGTGTTATCTGGTCGGAGGTGGAATCAAGGGTGGAGACGCGGGTCAGAGGGTGGAGATGCTGGTAGCGTGGTGGCTGGCAGGGGAAGAAAGGCGGTGGGAAGTGAAGGCTGAGAGGCTTTGCGGATGTGCGTGAAATATGAAGGTGGGTTTCAAACTTCCAATGCAACTGCATGAAGCTAAAACTTTTATATATAAACATATTTTCTCTTTGTAAAATACTAACAGAAAAGAGAAAAGAAAGAGAGGAGAAAAAGAAGGGGAGTGGATGGGTTACAAAGCAGACAAGGACATGTTTTTATATAATTAAGCTTTATTATATATATATTTTGTTCAGAACGAATCAAATTGAATTGGAAGAGCCAAATACAAACAACCGAACCAGCCTATGATAGACTGAACATTGGGAATAGGAAAGGTTAAGAGCTGAAAATAATTATTACCGATGGTCGTTTGATTACACGGTGGATAGTGGAAGGATATAGGAAATTCAAGAGGCTCAAATGGATACCGTTAGGACAAATAGTTTTGTCGATTTTGACGCGTACCGGACACCAAAATGCACAAATGAATATACTGCGGAGATCAGCATGACGAGACGAACAAAATGGTATACAAATATCAGTGGTATGATCATCCTATCAAAAGTTGATATTCGCTGCCAAACTTCTGCTAATTCGCCGAAAATAAGATAAACGGGGATATAGCCATCCAAATTTGGCGAAACGAAATATGACGTCTCACTCAGAAAATAGTTTACATTTTTATTATATAAAAATATTCAACTTTCGGAAACATTTAATTTCCATCAATTTTAACTGATTTAAATTGAAATTGAAAATTATACAATAAAACTAACATTCATATTTTTAAATAAAAATTTACCATTTGCTATGTTTAAATAGACGCATACCAAATACCAAATTTTCATTTCAAAATTTTATTATTTATTTTTCATGAAAAATTCAGTTAACTACGTTATTAAAACCGTTAAAATTTACGGGTCGTTACACTCTCCCCCGCTCAAAACTTTTCGTCCTCGACAAGGAATGAGATAGGTGAATAGAAACAACTAGAAAGAAAAGATAGATTGAAATACTAAAACCATATAAATTGATTTATATTCAATTGATTTGGTCTCAATCCATTATATTTAAATCAATCAATATTCATTTTGTTTACATTAAATTTATTTACTTTTAATTTATTAACATCCCATATTTTCAAGACAAATGTTATTTTATTTAACCCATTTATTAATCCATTTGACTTCACTTAAGTTAATTCCACTTATAATTCAATTTTACTATTCTTAAGTTTATATATATTCACTTAAATGTCATTCTCTATTTATTATTCAATTTTCCACTTCACATGTCTTATAACAAAGATTGGTATATAAACATTTATTATAACGACTCAAATTTTACTTATAAAATCCTTTAACAAATATTAATTTTGGACATCTTCTTACTTACATTGACATTGTATACTATTCAATTACATTCAAACTCTTTCCAGTTAAGTTTTTATGAATGTTTCGAATGTAATCAAACACTATACAAATTTTCTTTTATTTACAACATTTCATTACAAAAATTTCTCTTGTATAACCTTTAATTACATATTTACATAACATTTTAACTTTTTGAATATTCAGGTAAGTTATATATGTTATAAAATGCAATTGAGTATTATACTAATAAATTTTCTCCTAGTTCAACTGTTTCAAGTTGTTTCAATTCCATTTCTCATTTTAAACACTTTAATTAACCAAAATTTTGCTTCATTTTAATAATTGAAAACCATCACTTAACACAGAATTTAAGAATTAAATTTTCGGCTTTACTTCAAACCATTTTGAAATAAATATATACATATATATACCTTATACATCAAACCAAACTCAAGAAATTCAAATCGAATCCATTCTCAAAAACAAAAGTGTAGCGAAGCTACTAAGTGGTCTCCTCACTTTGAGACTTGAAAATGAACGTCGATGATGCTGCAGTCGTTGCCGAAATTATTTTAGAGCGACAAAAGAGGAGAGTACTGATTTTCTTCTTTTAAAAATTCTTTGAAAATAATTTTCATGCGAAAATACTTTCAAATAATATATTCCAAAACTTTAAAAATCCAATTTTTTGAATAATATCGGAAATTAAATTCTCAAATCCTTAATTTAAGTCCATTTCATCTGCAAATCAAATTTATAACCCATATTTTAAAATTTCAACTTCTTATAACCTTCAAATAGTTATGGTTAGAAATGTTAACAAAATAGTAAATGATAATATAGTATTTGTTAACGTGAAAAATGTACGCTAACACCTCTGTGTAATTTGTGATATAGTGAAAGCACCACCCGTTGGTACGGGAACTAAAAGTAAGTAGAGAATAGCAGAAAACAGTAAAAAGACAACAGTTTTATAGTGTTTCGGCTCAAAATCAAGCCTACGTCCACTTAATCTCTTCTATGACTGATTCGATTACAGATTTTACAATAATCCTTCGATTACAACACAATGAAGACAAGTAATTAGAACTTTGATGCATAAAAGCTCTTTCGATTCATGTTGAATGAACTTGATTCTTTTCGTAGATTCTTTGAAGTATCCTTTGCCTTTGAAGTGTTGAAGTCAATAGAGAAATCTGCAGAGTCTTGGCGTTTTCCAAAATTCATCCCCTTTCAAATGCGGAGTAGGCAGGGTATTTATAGGAGAAAACTGGGCTTAGGTCGTTAGGTTTTAGGTCGTGAGCGACCTAAGGGTCATCCCGAGTTAGCATAAGTCGTTGGCGACTTAATGGAATCATTCTGGGTGAGATACAGGCTGTGAGCGACCTAACATATGAAATACATAAGTTATCTCGGCAAGATTGGGTTGTGAGCGCCCTAATAGAAGAGGCAGGGCGTGCGGCTTAACTCTGGAGCATGTTAGGTCGTTAACTCGTTAGGTCGCTTTTTCTTTATCTCGCTAGGTCGCAGGAGACTTTCAGAAGTTAGGTCGCTGCCTTGTTATAGATCGTTAAGTCGTATATGTCTTAGGTCGCTAAGTCGTTGGAAGTTGCTGGAAGGTTAAGTCGTTACTTCATTTCAATGCTAGCTCGCCAAGTGCTTTTGGTCGTAGATCGTTAACCTGTTAGGTCGTTAGGTCGTGGCCTTTTCTTGAGTCGTTGAATCGCTATTCAAAAGAGGGATTAACACTTGCCCCTCGAAGTACATGCCTAAGTTATAGGTCGTGTGCTTCGATTCAACCCTGCTAAGTCGTCGGCGACTCAAGGATTCCGCTAACTCGTGCGTCTATTCATCTTCTTCTCTTTTTCTTCTATATAAATTGCAAGTCGTGTTATTCTCTTCACCTTACTGCTCATTTCCTTGCCGCCATTGTTGCATTCAAACTTGAGAATTGAAGCGAAATTCCTTCCCCCGTGCCTCCGATCATCATCTTCAACAACGATTTTAGGTAAACTTGATCGTCCGGCCATCATACTAACCACCCATTCCTCCACAACCGATTTCTTGCAATTTTCGCTACCGCGTTAGGAAACAGCACCTCGATTTGCTTTTCGATCATCGCCGATTGTTGGCAAGTGCATTATTCTCGAAAAATGTATTGTCTTAGGGTTTTGTGAGGTTTCGGGGTGAATTAGGAGTTTTTTGGAGTTGATTGTGGGTTTTTGAAGTATGGAGGAGATGGAGAGGTTTCGGTTTAATGGGTTTATGACGTTTCTAGTTCTGAACATTAACAGAATCCCTGGCTCTGAACAGAATCCCTGGCTCTGAACATAATATCATCATGGAAAGTCTTTTGCTGCTTTAGAGGTGAAGCATCTTCCAGGATTAAGACACTTTCTTCGGTTGGTGCATACTTCAAAGCTTTCGCATACCTTTCCATTTCACCCCAACTCCTGCCAGCCGGGTGAGGTCCCCCTGTGATCACATTAATAACAGGTCTTTCCTTTCCAGCCGGCCTCTCTCCTGAATCAGATGAATCAGTTGGAGGTAACTGCCCTTGGCTGGATGAAGATGGGTCCTTTCTATTCCTCTTGACGTATTGCTGCAACTTATTCTCTCTTAGCAACTCTTCAATCAGACTTTTCAAATGGCGGCACTCATTGGTATCATGCCCTGGTTGGTTGTGAAACTTGCAAAATCTTCCGCTTTGAACAGCATTCTTCCCAACTTTCACGGCCGGTGGTTTTGGAAATTCAACAGCATCCTTTGTGGCGATGAAGATATTTTCCGGGGTATCGGTCAGAGGAGTAAAGTCTGATGGTTTAAGGAAGCGGGGCTTTTTGAAGTCTTTCTGCCTTTTCCCACCATTACTTTCCCTTTTTTGATCTGCCGGTTCTTTCTTGCTTTGAGTAGTAGCATTATTCTCCGCCACCGTTGTCACAACTTTAGCTGGTGCGGAAAGATTCTCTAAGCGTATAAATTCGTCAGCCTTTTTGTAGAATTTCTCAAGCGAATTTGGTTCCTTCATTTTCAGCCATTTTCCAAATTCGCTCGATTTGTCAATAGCACGCATCAAATAGGTCAAGATCATTCGTGGCTCTGCATTATCGACTTCTGCCAGAGCTAAGTTGAAGCGGTTCAAGAATGACTTAATAGGCTCTCCCGGATTCTGTTCAAGACTGGACAGTGACATTATATCTTTTGCCTTTGAAGCGTATAGCCTGAATTGCTCTTTGAATTTTCGGGTCAGATCAGAAAACTGATCTACAGATCGGACAGGAAGCTTGGTGAACCAGAGAAGTGCCACTCCTTCTAAATAAACTGGGAAATATCGGCACTTTATTTCGTCGGTTGCTCTTGCGCCGGTCATATGCCAATCGTATTTATACAAAAACTGATTTGGATCACCTGTTCCCCGATAAGCAGGAATAGTGGGGGGAACAAACTTTCTAGGAAATTCAGCCTTCAGAATCTTCTCGGTAAACGGAGTTCTACTCGGTGCGAATCCCCATTCGCTTTCGTCTTCATCTCTTTGCATGCTCTCTTTCATTATTTGCATGATCATACCAGAGAGATATTCCTCATTGTTCAGAGATTTCGCAGAGTAGACCTCAGCCATCTTTTCGGGAGTTTGTCCAGGTAAATGCTCATGAAGAACTGGTGACGGCCTAGATCCTTCGGCCTGGAGGGGTGCCCCTTCGGCAGCACCTGATCCCCCGTGAGGAATATTTCTTCCCTCGGAATTGGGAGCAGCATTAGCAAAGTTTCCCTCATTATTTACTGGTCTTTGACTCGTACCAAATAGAGCATTCAGCCTTTCCATCATCAGGTTATTCTGAGTTTCAATCTGCTGGTACAGTCCGGATACAGCAGCATCTAACTCCTGTCGCGTAACACCGACGCTTGGAGCTGCCTGATTTGGAGAGAGAGAAGTGGCAGTATTGTCACGGTCATCGTCAGTTCTGACAGACTTTCGTTTCCTTCCAGGAGCCATTATGTCTGATAAACTTCTGGTTTTGTGGGAAATTCTTTCAGCAAACTTCTGAGAAGCAATGGTGAGTGGTAGCCTGAGTTGGGTTCTCAGTGAAAGCACCAAAATGTTAACGTTAAAATATGAACGATAACACCCGGTGTGTGTAGTAAGATCGTGAAAGCACCACCCGTGTGACGGGAACAGAAATTAAGCAGGAAAATAGCAGAAATGCAGTAAATGAACAACAGATTTATAGTGGTTCGGCCCGTAATTGAGCCTACGTCCACTTTATGGTCTCTTATTGCTGATTCGGTTACAATTCGATACAATATCCTTCAAAATACAACACAACTTGACTATGAAAGCACTCTTGACTACTAGCTCAATCTTTGATGATGAAACTCGACGAATCCATGTAGGATGTTAGGAGCTCTTCCCGAAGATTGTTGTAGTGTCTCGAATACTTGAGGATCTTAGATTGCTGAATGAGAAGAGGCTTCGACAGCGTAACGGCGCTTGGAGAAATGAATTGCCAAAAGTCCCCCTCATGTTGGAGGTGATGGGGTATTTATAGGAGTCGGGCTTGAATCTGGAAATCTTTCTAAGTTATAACTCGCAGCCGACTTATAGAAGGTCGTAGGTCTTAGGTCGGCGACGAGATAGGAGTTGTCTTTTAATTATCCCTGAGTACAAGTTGTCTAGCCGCAAGTGATAGATCGGCAACGACTTATCATACGCTGTAGGTCGGCTACATCTGGTGTGAGCAAGTTTATAACTCAGATGCACTTCATATAGGTTATAGGTCGGTTGCGACTTAAGTTATTAGGTCGTGATGCCTATAGGTCGTCAAGTCCCTTCCCATTAGTTTTATTAAGTCGGTAGTATTTTGGGTCGGCACATGAATTAGGTCGCCTCACTCCTTCGACCGGCATACTTCTTAAGTCGGTAAGCATCTTAGGTCGGAGACTTCTTTAACTCGGCTCCTGCTAGGTCGGAGACTTCCTTAACTCGGTGCTTTTCTTAACTCGGCTCCTGCTAAGTCGACTTTGTAGTTAGGTCGTTAACTTTCTTAAGTCGGCAAGCACTTTAAGTCGGCCAGCATCCTAAGTCGGCATACTTCTTAAGTCGGCAAACATCTTGACTCGGCTCCTGCTAGGTCGTGAGTCGAAAGGGGGTTAACACACGGGGCGGACGCAAGCAACCTAATTAGATGTTCGTTTGCACAAACGATCGCAATTAACTAGCAAGGGCCCGGTGCCTTCACTTTGGGAAGGTGCCCCTTCGGTGGTACCACCAACCTTTTTGGTCGAGAAAAACATTTCATTTTATAGCGTGCCTCATTGGAGGGCTTTGAATTGTGCCTTCGGAGAGGGCTTTGTGTTGTGCCTCCGGAGAGGGCTTTGAATTGTGCCTCCGGAGAGGGCTTTGCTTATTTCGTTCGCCAGGAAGGTTGCATCTCACAGTTAAGTGGTTCCACGGGGCGGACGCAAGCCACTTAATCGGATGTTTGTTTGCACAAACGATCACAATTAAGCAGCGAGGGCCCGGTGCCTTCACTTCGGGAAGGTGCCCCTTCGGTGGTTCCACCAACCTTTTTTGTTGAGAGACAAGATTCCATTTAGGCTGTTTTTGTCTGAAAGTCAATGTCTTTTCACCATCTTGTTCCTCAGCGATTCCTTGTTATCACTTCTAAGTACATGTTCCTTTCTTTTGCAGGTTGTTTGATTCTTCCAAAGAAGTGCACTTCATTGTTAAGTGAACCCACGAGGCAGACGCAAGCTACTTAACCGGATGTTTGTTTGCACAAACGATCGCAATCAGTTAGCAAGGGCCTGGAACCTTCACTTTTGGAAGGTGCCCCTTCGGTGGAATCACCAACTGTTTGTGAGAAGTACTTCTTATGTAGGAATTGAACTTGGAATTTTTGTGGCTTGACATTCGTTTGTTGAGTGATTTATAGGAATCGCTTGGTCTTGTGATGTCTCGAACAGGTAAGCATTTCTTTGATAGCCTGCAATATTAAATCGACATTTTAGCAACATATTTAAGATATTCGCAGATCGAAATGAAACAAGCATTTTATGGTAATAGAAGACACAAGATTTATAGTGGTTCGGCCAAGAATTGGGCCTACATCCACTTTATAGTTCTTATTGCTGAGTCATACTGATTTTACAATGGCTTACAATACAAGAATGACACATCCACAGTCATTTTACAAATTTAAGCATATCTTCTAAGTAAAATATACGCAAGTGATTGCTGTTCCAGGCTCTCGGAATTGGATCTCCTTCGACAGTTGTGAGCTTGAAAGTGCCATCGAGAAGTTTTTTGCCTATGACATATGGCCCTTCCCAGTTTGGCCCAAACACTCATGTTGCTGTCATGATCCTTTTCAAGACTAGATCCCCAATTTCAAAGCTGCGCCGGCGAACTTTAGAATTGAAGTGCCTGGCTATCCTTTGCTGATGAGCTGCAATTCTGAGTTCAGCTTCTTTCCTTCTTTCATCAAGTAAGTCAAGTGCTTCAAGTTGCAGCTTTTCATTTTCAGCTTGGTTGAAATGAATTCTCATGTGGGAGGGGACCTCTACTTCCACGGGAATCATTGCTTCTGATCCATATGCTAATGAGAATAGAGTGTGCCTAGTCGCAGTTTTGTGGGTAGTTCTGTATGCCCATAGTGCTAGTGGAAACTTATCGACCCAACCACCTTTTGCTTTTTCCAACTGTTTTTTGATGGTTGATTTGATAATTTTGTTCACTGCTTCCACTTACCCGTTTGCCTGTGGATAAGCCACTGCTGAGAAGCTTTTCCGGATCTTGAATCGCCTGCAGAAGTCCTGGAATTCTTCGCTTTCGAATTGGGTACCATTGTCTGTAATTATCTTCTGAGGCACACCATACCTGCAAATGATATTTTTAGTCACAAAGTTTATCATCTTTTTAGAGGTAATAGTATCCAATGGTTCAGCTTCAGCCCATTTAGTGAAATAATCTACAGCAACAATAGAATATTTGATTGTGGAATTGGCAATCGGCAAAGGCCCAATGGGATCTATCCCCCAAATAGCGAATGGCCATGGACTGACCATCTGTGTTAGCACGGTTGTTTGCACAAAAAATGGACAAACACCTCAAAGTTGTATGATTTAGTAGATCTTATGTTGTTCTTAGTGATCTGGGTGATTTATGCAAATATATGAAAAGCAGGGGCTAAACTGTAAAAAGACACGCAGATTTATAGTGGTTCAGCCAGAATGTGCCTACGTCCACTTTATATGTTATTTCTCTTCTCTTGTTTTGATTACAAGTACAAAGCTTTGATACAAGTAAAAGAAAGTTGTTTGAAAGTTCTCTCCGTGCTTGAGCTCTCAAACTTGTCCCCATTGTTGTACCCCTGCCCCTCTATTTATAGAGTGAGGTTGGGAGCAGGGGTCTTGGATGTATATGGTTGCTGATGGGCCTGGGCTAATTTAACCTGGCCTGGTGGAGTTGGTTCGGTTTGCCTTGGTTCGGCGGAAGAGAATGAGTGGACCGGCGACGGCTTGGTCCGGTGGTAGGAGCATGGTGGTCCGGTGGAAGCTTGGACCGGTGGTAGGAGCTTGGTGGTCCGGTGGAAGCTTGGTCCGGTGGTAGGAGAATGGTGGTCCGGTGGAAGCTTGGTCCGGTGGTAGGCCAGATGTAGGTTGGTTCGGTGGGCGACCGGATGATAGTCGGTTCGGTGGGAGACCGGATGAGAGTTGGTCCTTGCCTCTTGGTTCGGTGGTAGAAATGCACACAACACTTGCCCCCCAAAGTAGGGTATGCGCGTGCGCATGGCGTGCTTTGCTTTAAGTTTGGAGGAGCTTTCTTTCGGTTTTCATTACCGAGCCAACCGGTCCGGTAGTCCACTTTCGTCTATAAGTAGAGGCTACGTGCCACCGTTATTCCCTACCAAGTGTAACAGCCGGACCAGATCATTCCCAGCCGAATCAGCTTCTTTGCCGAATCACGTTGCTAGCCGAATCAAGGTGAGGTTCTATTTGCCGAATGAACTTATGAGTTGAGCGCCGAATGAACTCACGAGTTGAGTGCCGAATGAACTCACGAGTTGAGTGCCGAATGAACTCACGAGTTGAGTGCCGAATGAACTCACGAGTTGAGTGCCGAATGAACTCACGAGTTGAGTGCCGAATGAACTCATGAGTTGAGCGCCGAATGAACTTTATATCAAGTGAACATGTGTTTCATATTTCGAATTTTTAAGCGAAATTCCAGATTACACTGCTTGTATATTCTAACGATATACTTTTCCCATGTTTGCAGATAAATGTCTCGAAAAGTTGAAACTCGATCAGATAAGAGGAGATCCGGGGGTGAAGGAGAGTCCTCGGCCGTGCCCCCAGCTCAATCGGGATCGGAGCGTCATGGGCCCGCCCCGAGGTCATTAGTGGATGGGTATGGTCCCCAGGAGTTGCTGGATTCCCCGCCTGACTGCTTTCCTAGCTCTCTCAAAGAGGAGCAACTCGATGTTATATCCCGTTCCTTTGGGATCGATAGAGCCCTCATGCTGCTGCCGGGCCCAGGAGTCATGCCATACAGTCCTCCCGAAGGATACTTTGCTTATAGTAGGTACCATTGCATGTGTGGTGCTATCCCGCCTCTCAATGCTTGGGTAGTCAGCTTCCTCACGTACCTGAAGGTGGCCCCATTCCAGCTGCAGCCCAACTCTTATGCCATACTGGTGAGCCTTTTCGTTATCTTTCGGAGAAAGTATGGTCGTGCACCCTCCAACCGGGAGATCCGGTACTTGTATAATTTAAGAGGCTATAAGAAGGGGTCTCCATATATTAGCTTGGAGTCCGCTGTGACCTTCAAGCCGGTCCTGGACCTGTACTCTAAATTCAGTATGTTCAAGAAAGAGTGGTTCTTTGTTAGGGACGACTCCGTTTCCATCCGACGCTTTACCTCAGGATGTAAGTTGATGCTTTTACTTATAATTCTTATTCCGATTGCGATGCTTCTTCTCATACTTTCTCATTTTTGCTAGCGACAGGTGGCTTTTCGGTTGTGGAGACTGACCGCCTGGTTCAGACGGCGGCGGAGATAGAAGCCATTCTTGGGAAATACAGATCATCTGCCTACTTGATTAGAAATGCGATTCTTCTGGAATATAACTTGATCCTTCCGCAGCAGTCTGTAGTTAAGTTGAGGGAAACGGCGGAAGAGAGGGCGGCTGCTCAGGCTAAGGGAGGCGTTGCGGCAGAGGGTGGAAAGAGAAAACCATTCACGAAACCTCCGGCCGTCGGAGGTAAGAAACTTAAGAGGTCGGACGGCCCTTCTCCCAGCAATTGTCCACTTACTCAGGGGGAGATAGATGCGGAGGAAGAAAGAGGTGAGGCGGAGGGCGGAAGTGACGTTGAGCGTCTTGGTGATGATGGTGGCGATGGACAGGGTGGTGATGGTTCCAGGGCTCTATCTTCTGGGCAAGTAGGCGAAATGCAAGAGTGGACGGATGATGCTCTCCGCCAAGCTTTTGAGGGGTTGGATGATGATCCGGCTTTGGTAGAGAAGACCGGGAAGGCGGACAAAGCCGGGAGTGGTGCAAGTGAGTCTTCTCCGACTATTCCGGCCAAGGTGGCTCTGACGACTCAAGGTGAACTCTTGACCCCTGCATGCTTCACTAATGATAGAGACTTAGGAATATTTTATGACCCGCTCCCGTCCTGGAACGAAATCCAGGACTTATTGCAGTATCCCACTCCTCCCCAGGGTTTGTACAACCACAGCTGTGTTTCTTTTCCTTTTCTAACTTGTAATTTACCGCGTTTCTTGAATCATATAGTAATGTAAGATTGTGACACTTGTTCTTTATATCAGGAGCAGGCAAGACGCCCAAAGCTTCAGACCTTCGACACAGGCTCGAGCAATATAAACTTTCCAAAATTTCTGCTAAGCCGAAGCCCTCAACCCAACGCTCCGGGGATGTAGTCGGATACCGTCCTCTTCTTGGGGTCATCGAAGAGGGTATTCAGCAGAGGAAGAGGAGTCATCCTTTATCCGAAACTTCGCTCGGTCCTCAGCCTCTGGCTCAGCCTATTCATGATATTACCGAGGAGGGTAGCGAGTTTGTACCTTCTCCACACCCGTCCGGAAACCCTTCTGTTATTCATATCGACCGTCCCGACTTGGCCCGTAATCCATTCGCGGGTCATCCTGATCTGGATCCAGGTTCTCATGATATTACTTTTGACGAAGTCACTGGTGAACACCTTCTCCCCCGTAACCCCATGGTACGAGTACTTGATGAAGCCAAGTCCTTAGATCTCGATCTACTCACCACTCGTATAGTCACTATGGGAGACGAGGCCAAAGCTAACATTGATCGGGTGGCAGAGGAGACCAAAAAGCTGATGGGGCATCATGCTCGGCTGGTTAAGGCCGGAGAGGAGATTGGGAGCGCCAATATCCGACTTCGATTGGTGGTTTCGGATCAGGCCAAGCAGCTTGCGGATCAGGCCATCCAGATTTCTCAGCATGAGGCTGCTACTGGGCGATTAAGGAAAACCATGGAAGAGGCCAGTCGGGCCGAATTGCGGAAAATGGAAGCTGCTTGCAAAGAGCGGATTGACATGGCTATTGCCACGGTGGACGAGGTTCGGAGAGCGGATCTCGAGCAGGTGGAGGAATTGTCCGAGAAACTTGAGGCTGTAGAGCTTGCCCAAGCTAAGTTGAGGGAAGAGATGGAGGTGATGCGGAGGTCCCTTCAGGCCGATTGCTCGAGATACAGACTGGAGAGAGATGCTGCCGTCGAAAGGTTGTCGGCCTCCGATGCCCGGATGAGGGAGTTTGAGGAGAACGAGGGAATGATGGATGACATGCTCCAGGACATGTATTTCCGGACCTGGAAGCAGGGCAATCTCTCTTGGATGGATGATTATCCCAAGGTCATGGCCAAGACCTATCTTTGGGCTTTGGAGGAGGCTAAGGCTGATGCAGATAAAGAGGGTGGAACGGTCTTCAGTATGGATGTGGTCACTGCCCAATTTACCAAGGAGGAGAAAGTGGCGGTAAAGGAGGGTATGCGGCTGCTTGCTGCTGAAGAGGCAGGTGTGCAGGTAGAGGATGACGACCAGGATGGTCAAGAAGCAGGTGCTGGTAAGTTTCCCTTTCTAGTCTTTCCGTTAACTTGGTTACTCATCACTAATGAATCCTTTTCATGACCGGACAGGTGGGCAAAAGAGCAAGGACAAGACTTCGATGTAACCGGCTCCTTGATTGGACCTGGAAAATTCTTTTTGTAGGCTTGGCAGTGTTGTATCTGTTAGTCTTAAGATAGTAGAGTAACTTCTAAGTTGTAATTCTTACTACTTGTAATAATCAACATTATTCTTGACGTGTAATTTTTTAACTTAAGCTGATTTTGTCGTTTCTTGAATATTTGTTGCTATTCCGACATATCGTATGAGAAATGTAGCTATGTATATTCTTGTAATTAAATTGTGTTTGGTGTCAGATTCTGGTTTTAAATCATAGTCTCATGACTTGCAATGTTAGCGTGTGGTGTGAAAAAATTAAATTACAGTCATGCATCTGCACATAAAGGAAGAAAATACCGCCTTTCATGTTCTGTTCGTAAATGGCAGTTTCGAATATCTTGTATGACCGAGCATGGAAAGTAGTTGAATGTCCTGCCATCTGATTGTGAATCTCTGCATCCATTGGCGGGTATCTCTTACCCTGCATCCTGTACTTTATGGTTTGTTATAGAGGATAGGAGGAAAGTTTTTTAAGTATAATTGAAATATGTGAAATAGTAAAACTTCCAGTCACGGAAGGCCTTCGATGTGCTTAAGTTCGTGGCAAACGGGTTTTGTAGTCACTTTCCCTAGCTGTGGGTCTTGGAGACATTTGTCACCCATCTTACGCCTCCGCGGGGAGTTAATTCTTTTTTACCACAGCCGCACTTAAGACACACCGGAGCCGAGATCGCGCACAGTAACTACCCGGGCCATTATGGCCCGTACTCATGGGTATTATTCGACTTACTGTGGCCGGCTAGCGTGGGTGCCGATCGTCAACTGTGAACTGCCCCTGGCTGGCCACACCTTATGTTGGGGCTTATAATCGGTTCACAGTCGCCGGCGAGCCTAACGCCGTAATGAGCTGCCTCGGCTATAGTCATCCTTCTCGGTGGCTTATAATCGGCTCATTACAGTTGGCTTTAAGGGCCGTCGCGAGCAATGAGTTAACCCGCAGCAGAGGGATGCTGGAGCAAAAGTGTCTCATTGGCGAGGGCATAGATTCGCATAGTACCTGTTGGGTCTTGTCCACGTGAAGTTGCATTGTGGAGTGCTTTGAATAGAAATGCTATGTGCTCAGGATTTTGTTCAACAGAAAAGGATAAAGTTAACAAGCAGCCAAGATACAAAGGAACAAGTTAAAAAAGAGACAAGGCTTTTTTAAAGTGGTTCGGCACGAAAAAATGCCTACGTCCACTGATTCTCTTTGTTAATTCACTTCATATGGGCAATACAAGTTAAGAAAAGTATCGACGGAGGTGTTGGATGTTCCATGCCCTCTAGAACACCTCTCCGTCCACTGTTGACAAAATATAGGCTCCGTTGTGGAGATCTTTATGAATTACATATGGTCCATCCCAGATTGGGTCTAGTGCTCCGGGGCGAGGGAAGATTCGCTTGAGGACAAGATCCCCTTCTCGTAAGGTACGATGCTTGACTTTGGAGTTGTATTGTGCTGCCACCTTTTGCTTGTGGGCTGCTGTTTTTAGGACTGCATCATTCCTTCTCTCCTCGACTAGATCCAAAGACATGTTGAGGAGCTCTTCGTTCTCTTCTGGGTTATAGTGGATCCTATGGTGGGAAGGCACAATGGTTTCAACTGGGAGCATAGCCTCCGATCCGTATGCCAAAGAGAAAGGAGTGTGCCCTGTTGATGTTCTGAAAGATGTGCGGTAGGCCCATAGTGCCGTAGGGAGTTCATCCACCCAAGCGCCCTTTGACTTTTCGAGCTTCTTTTTGATCAGAGTTTTCAGAATTTTGTTGACTGCTTCGACTTGTCCGTTTGCTTGGGGTCGAGAGTACCGGTGGTTTCTGGAGGTGTTCGATTAGGTTAAGGAAAGCGGTTAAGCATTCGTCCGTCCATTCGAACTTTCCTTTATCTTTCTTTAGAGCTTCGAAAAAGGGGACGCACTTGTCCGTTGCTTTGGAGATGAATCGGCTTAGGGCAGCCACTTTTCCATTTAGGCTTTGCATTTCCTTTCGGGTGGAAGGTATCTTGATGTCCCTTAATGCTCGGACTTGTTCAGGGTTTGCTTCTATCCCTCGGGCATGGACGATGAATCCTAAGAATTTTCCTGATGACACTCCGAAGGAGCACTTTAGTGGATTCAACTTCATTCCATACTGTCGAAGTACCTGGAACATTTCTCCTAGGTGACTTACGTGATCTTTGGCTTTCCGTGATTTTACTAGCATGTCGTCCACATATACTTCCATTGTTCGTCCTATTAGCCCTGCGAACATCTTGTTGACGAGGCGCTGGTAGGTGGCTCCTGCATTTTTAAGTCCGAAGGGCATCACTTTGTAGCAGTATAAACCCCGGTCGGTGATGAAACTAGTGTGGTCTTGGTCGGGAGCATGCATAGGAATTTGGTTATATCCTGAGTATGCATCCATAAAAGACAGGAGTTCGTGCCCGGCTGTGCTGTCTACAAGTTGATCGATTCTGGGAAGCGGGAAGCAATCCTTTGGGCAGGCGTCGTTTAGGTTGGATAAGTCAATGCAGGTCCACCACTTCCCATTAGCCTTCTTTACTAGTACCGGGTTGGCGATCCATTCTGGGTAAATAGCTTCTCGTATGAAGTCATTGGCGAGTAGATTCTTTACTTCTTCATCGAGGGCTGCTGATCGCTCTGCCCCCATACTTCTCTTTTTTTGTTTTACAGGCGCCTTGGTAGGATCAATTTTTAATACGTGGCATGCTATGTTGGGGGAGATTCCGGTCATGTCAGCGTGTGACCAAGCGAACACATCCAAGTTGTGGCGGAGAAAATCAATGAGTTGTTCCTTCAATTCAGTTTTCAGCTGCGACCCAATTTTCAGTAGCCTACTTGAGTCGTGCTTGTCTACAGATATAAACTCCATAGCCTCTGCAGGCTCGGCGGTGGCCTCCTCCTCTTTGTCCCTAGGGTCTAATTCATTGAAAGGGTCGCTGGTGTACCGCAGAGGAGGGGCTTTCTTTAGTTGCTATGCTTCAAGGCTTTTTGTGCAGAGGGCAATCTCTACACCTTTCCCTTTATTTCTCCTGTGGTTGTTGCGAAGTTCGGTTACATAGCAGTCTCGTGCAATATCTTGGTCTCCTTTCACTTCTCCTACCCCATTGTCTGTTGGAAATTTCATTTTCAGGCACCACGGGGCTAGGACAATCTGGAAGTCAGATAGGGCTGGTCTTCCTAGGAAGGCGTTGTAGGCCGAATGGTTTTCTATCAGCACAAACGTCTGTTTCCTTACAACGGAGCGGGGATGGCTTCCAATTTCAACGAAGAGGTCCAGCTGCCCGATGGGCATTTTCGCATCTCCAGTGAAACCGTGTAGCGGTTTATCGCAGGGAGATACATCCTTCATTGATAGCCTCATTTTGTCGAATGCGTGTTTGAACAGGATATTTACAGAGCTTCCAGTGTCTACCAGGATTCGGTAAACTTCGGCGGGACCGAGTCGGGCAGAGATAACCATGGGATCCATGTGAGGGTATTGTCTTCCTTCTAGGTCGCGTTTACTGAATGTGATGTCATCACTTTCTTTCCGCTTTGGGTGGCGCTCTTCTATAACCGTATTGACACAGTCTCTATTGTCTCTAAGCGACTTCCCATACCTTTCCATCTCTTTCCAACTTCTGTCTGCGATGTGCGGACCTCCTGAGATGGTATGGACCACTATCTTCTCTTGACTAGAGCTGCTAGCGTTGCGGTCGCCTCTACCGGTCCCTGGTGAGGGTAGCCTTGGGTTTTCATTGGCAGGAGCTGGAGTCCTGTCTTGACTTTTTACATAGCGTTCCAGTTTCTTTCTTCTGATGTGTTCCTCTGTAAGTGTACAACGGGATCGGAGGTTCCTTTGTAGGGTTCCATTGTTGGCATCTTCCATTCTCGGGGGGTGATAGCAATTTCGATATTGCGGGCGAAAGGGCTGGTTACCCTAGCGCCTATCCCTCGATCTCTTTGCTCCCGTTGGACACACTCTCTGAATAAGCGCGCCATCCTTTCATCAGAATTTGGAGCAGACAGAAATGAGTTTGGTTCTGTTCTGTGGGGTTGATTCCGTCCAGACAACCTGTAGGGATGGTATCGTCTATCATTCCTCATATTTTCCAGTGGCTGCCTTTGATCTTCTGGGAGCATGCTTGGGTCAGCTACAGTTGGCCCTTGCCTTGATCTTCCCCTGTTGGGTTCTGATCTAAGCACTTCCTCGGGTCCAACTTCGGGCTGAACTCTAGCTCGGCCCCGTTCACTGGTGTTTCTGTGGTTAGGCAGCATGACAGGCTCAGCTGCAGTTGACCTTCGCCCGGTACCTTCCCCGTTGGGTTCGGCACCAAACGTTTCCTCAGGCCTAACTTCGGGCTGAGCTCGGTCTCGGCTCCTACCACGGCTACTCCTGCCGTTAGCTCCTTCGAAGAAGGAAGATCTTTGCTGTCTCTGAGATCCTCCGGATTGGGACTCGCCCTATGATTCAGTGTTGCGGTTGGATTCTTCAGCGTCCCTCAAGCGTGACATGAGATGGTCCACCAAGGCTTCCTGCTGGGACGTGAAGCGGTTAGTTACTTCAACAACAACTCTGTCCAAATCTGCCCTAGTAATTGCTGCAGGCTGTTCTGTGGCAGGAGTGGTTGGGTTAGCCTGTCCTTCATTTGTTACCGTTGCTGGAGGAGGACGATTTACTTGATTCGCGGCAGCTGGATCAGGAAGACTGCTGGATGCGATGTTTTTTCCTTTGTTAACATCTTTTCTCTGTTTGGGAGGCATGTTTTCCAAGTGGCGGACGATGCTGTTAGGAAAACTCGTTAAGTAGATGAAGCTGAAGCTTCGAGTTTCTATTTTCTCAGTGAAAGCACCAAAAATGTTTGCACAAAAAATGGACAAACACCTCAAAGTTGTATGATTTAGTAGATCTTATGTTGTTCTTAGTGATCTGGGTGATTTATGCAAATATATGAAAAGCAGGGGCTAAACTGTAAAAAGACACGCAGATTTATAGTGGTTCAGCCAGAATGTGCCTACGTCCACTTTATATGTTATTTCTCTTCTCTTGTTTTGATTACAAGTACAAAGCTTTGATACAAGTAAAAGAAAGTTGTTTGAAAGTTCTCTCCGTGCTTGAGCTCTCAAACTTGTCCCCATTGTTGTACCCCTGCCCCTCTATTTATAGAGTGAGGTTGGGAGCAGGGGTCTTGGATGTATATGGTTGCTGATGGGCCTGGGCTAATTTAACCTGGCCTGGTGGAGTTGGTTCGGTTTGCCTTGGTTCGGCGGAAGAGAATGAGTGGACCGGCGACGGCTTGGTCCGGTGGTAGGAGCATGGTGGTCCGGTGGAAGCTTGAACCGGTGGTAGGAGCTTGGTGGTCCGGTGGAAGCTTGGTCCGGTGGTAGGAGAATGGTGGTCCGGTGGAAGCTTGGTCCGGTGGTAGGCCAGATGTAGGTTGGTTCGGTGGGCGACCGGATGATAGTCGGTTCGGTGGGAGACCGGATGAGAGTTGGTCCTTGCCTCTTGGTTCGGTGGTAGAAATGCACACAACAACGGTGGAAGGTGCTCTTGGGATTTTTGCAAATCTTTGGCATCTGTCACACTTTCGGGAGTAGCTAGCAGCATCTCGATTAATATCCGGCCAAAAATACCCATAGCGGAGAATTTTCTTTGCAAGAGTTTGGCCACCTTAATGATCCCCACATTCTCCTTCGTGCACCTTAGCTAAAATTTTCTTAGCCTCTTCTTTGGTTACACATCGGAGTAATGGCATCGAGAATCCTTGTCTGTACAAATGGCCGTCTTGAATTACATATCTCAGGGCTTTTCTTAACAGCTTATGGCGTTCTTTTGAGTTTTCTGGCAAGGAGCCGTTGAGTAGATATTCCTTGATCGGGGTCATCCATGACTCTTGTTCTTGAGATACAACCATGATCCAGTCAATATCCATCTCATCAATACTCGGAGCTGACAAGACTTCTACAGGGACCAATCCCAATAATTGAGCTTCGTCAGAGCTTGAGTATTTCGCGAGTGAATATGCCTTCATGTTCTCTTCCCGGGGTATATGGTTTATTAAATAATGATCAAAATCATCGAGAAGCTCCCAAGCTTTTGATAAGTAAGCAGGCAGATTTCCTCCTTTAGTTTGAAACTCTTTCTTGACTTGGCAAACAATAAGCTGGGAATCACTGAAGATCTGCATTACTTTGATGTTCAGTTCTTTAGAAATCCTCAGACCGGCAATAAGAGCTTCATATTCGGCTTCATTATTTGTTGAAGGAAATTCTAATCTCAATGCATAACACAATGACCGCTCTTCAGGGGTTTCAAGCACAACCCCAGCTCCGGAATAGTAGTCATTTCTTGCACCATCAACATATAATTTCCATCGGATCGGGATGTCATCAGTCACCTCTTCCTCACTGCCACCTTTGTCGGTGTATTCTGCAATGAAATTTGCTAAAGCTTGTCCATTGATTACTCTTCAGGGATGGTAGGTGATATCGTATTGACTGAGTTCAATATTCCACTTCAGAAGACGACCCGAAGTTTCAGGGCGGAATAAGACTTACTTTAGAGGTTGATCAGTGGGGACTTTAATAGGATGAGCCTGGAAGTATGGCCTCAACTTTCTGGACGCGATCAATAGACAATAGGCGAGCTTTTCTAACTTTGAATAATTCATCTCTGCCCCAGTGAATCTTTTGCTGATGTAATAAACCGGATGCTGAACTTTTGCGTCTTCCCGTACCAATGCTGCACTGAGAGCATGAGATGAGACTGCTAAGTATATGAAAAGATCCTCACCATTGCTGGGCTGAGAAAGTATTGGAGGCTTTTCCATGTGACGAATCAGTTCTTCAAAAGCTTTCTGACATTCGGGAGTCCACTCAAAGTTTTTCTTTCCTTTCTTCAAAGCATCAAAGAAGGGAATGCATTTATCAGTGACTTTGGAAATAAACCGACTCAAAGCAGCAACTTTCCCATTGAGGCTTTGCAATTCCTTCTTTGTTCTAGGGGATTTAACTTCTCTTAAGGCAATAATCTGAGCAGGATTAGCTTCGATGCCCCTAGCACTCACAATAAAACCCAAGAATTTTCCGGACTCTACCCCAAATGAACATTTCAGAGGATTTAATTTCATCCCATACTTTCGAAGGACCATGAACATTTCCATCAAATGATCCATGTGGTCTACCGCCTTTTTCGATTTCACCAACATATCATCAACATATACTTCAATAGTCTTCCCAATCTGGTGTTTGAACATGGCATTAACAAGTCTTTGATAAGTTGCCCCCGCGTTCTTTAGTACGAAGGGCATGACTTTATAGCAGTAAAGACCAACATCAGTGATGAAGCTCGTGTCCTCCTAATCTGGCTCATGCATCATGATTTGATTATATCCTGAGTAAGCATCCATAAAGAAATTAATTCATGCCCGGCTGTTCCATCCACCAACTGATCAATTCTGGGCAACGGGAAACAGTCTTTGGGACATGCTTTGTTCAAGTCTGAAAAGTCGATGCATACCCTCCACTTCCCATTTGCTTTTTTAACCAATACCGGATTAGAAACCAAATTTGGATAAGTGGATTCTCTGATGAAGCCATTCTCCATGAGCCGATCTACTTCTTCTTTTAATGCTATCGACCTATCAGGACCCTGGGTTCTTCTTTTCTGCTTTACGGATGTGAACTTCGGATCAATATTCAAAGCATGCACTGTGATTTTTGGAGATATTCCACACATGTCGGCATGACTCCAAGCAAAAACATCTAGGTTTGCTTTCAAGAATTCTATCAGTATATTTTGAACCGTCATACCAAGTTGTGAACCCACATTCAGCACCTTGTTTGGGTCATTCGGGTCATCAGGTACTGGCACCATTACTTCCACTGGCACCACTCTACTCTCCCCTGCATTGGTTTTTCTGGGATCAATCTCTTTACGTGCACCACTATGCTCACCAGTGCAAGGTGCACCCCGTAATTGCTACAAGGTAGGCTCTTTGATGCGGAGCGGAGCTGCCGCACCTTTACCCATTTCTCACTTTCTTCTTTCCCGCAATTCTGTGAAATAGCATTCTCGCCCGGCATTTTGGTCCCCCTTCACAACACCGACGCCATTATCAGTGGGGAACTTCATAGTCAGGCACCATGGAGCGAGAATAGCCTTGAATGCAGCAAGAGTAGGTCGACCCAGGAAGGCATTGTAAGGGGAGAATTCATCAACAATCACAAAAGTTTGTTTTCGGACAACTTTCTTTTCCCCTTCTCCGAGCTCTACAAACAAGTCAATAGTCCCAATAGGCTGCTTTGGTTCTCCAGTGAACCCAACAATTTTCTATGAAGAAGCTTGGACATCAGCCATGGGAATTTTCATTTGATCAAAAGTATTTCTGAAGAGGATATTGCAAGAGGCGCCGCAGTCAACAAGCACCCTTCTCACAATGGCTGATCCGATGCCAGCAGTTATTACCAAGGGATCCATGGTGGGAGCCTCAACTACAACAAAGTCTCTAGCTCGGAATATGATGTCATCGTTGAAAGTTCTTTGCTGCTTTAAAGGGGCAGCATTTTCCAAGACAAAAACATTTTCTTCCGCCGGGGCATATCTTAAAGCGTGAGCATATCTCTCCATCTCACCCCAACTCCTGCTCGTTGGGTGAGGACCCCTTGTGATAACATTGATGATGGGCCTCTCAGAATCCTGTGTTGTAGTCCTCTCACCTGGGTTAGATTGATGAGCAGGAACTTGTTTCCCCTGAATAGATGAAGTTGGGTCAGCCCTGTTTCTCTTCACATACTGTTGTAGTTTGTTCTGTCTCAGTGGCTCTTCAATCAAACTCTTTAAATGGCGACATTCATTAGTGTCATGGCTAGGTTGATTGTGGAACCGACAGAATCTCCCATTATGCATACCATTTTTCCCAAGCTTCATCTTAGGTGGTTTGGGGTATTCTACAGCATCCTTGGTTGAGAAAAAGATGTTTTCTGGAGTATCAGTTAGGGGAGTAAAGTCTGAAGGCTTAAAGTAGCGAAGTTTCTTCACATCTTTCTGTCCTTTCCTATTGTCATTCTCCCTCTTCTGGCCGCCAGATTCTTTTTTGTTAGTAGCAACATTGTTATTCTTAACCTCTGCCATGTCTACTTTTGTTTGCACAGGACGGCTTTCTAAGCGCATGAATTCATCGGCTTTCTTATAGAATTTCTCAAGTGAATTTGGCTCTTTCATCTTTAGCCATTTTCCAAATTCGCTTGATTTGTCAATAGCTCGCATTAGGTAAGTCAGAATCATTTGAGGCTCTGCATTGTCGACCTCAGCCAAGGCTATATTGAAGTGGTTTAAGAAAGATTGGATAGACTCCCCTGGGCCTTGTTCGAGGCTGGATAGTGACATTATGTCCTTGGCCTTAGAAGCATATAACCTGAACTGATCTTTGAATTTCCGAGTTAGGTCAGAAAACTGATCCACGGATCGAACTAGCAGCTTCGTGAACCAAAGCAGGGCCACTCCCTCTAAGTACACAGGAAAATATCGTCATTTGATCTCATCTGTTGCCCTAGCACTTGTCATATGCCAGTCATACTTGTACAAGAACTGGTTAGGGTCGCTTGTCCCCCGATAAGCTGGAATAGTGGGGGGAACAAACTTCCTTGGAAATTCAGCCTTCAGAATTCTCTCAGTAAAAGGAGTTTTACTTGGAGCAAATCCCCATTCACTTTCATCTTCCTCCCTTCGCAAGCTATCTTTCAAGATTTGTCGAATCATTCCCGAGAGGCACTCCTCATCGTTTAGAGGCCCCGTGGGACAGACGTCAGCTACTTTTTCGAAAGTTTGCCTGGACAAACGTTCACAAAGAGTTGGCTGCGGCCTTGAACCTCCAGCTTGGGAAGGTGCCCCTTCGGCGGTGCCAGCTGCCCTCTGAGGAATACTTTTCCCTCGGGACTCATAAACATCTTCAGCGAAGGTTTCTTCATTATTTTCCGGTTGCCGGTTAACTCCAAGCAAAGCATTCAATTTGTCCAACATCAAAGCGCTATGGGCTTCCATTTGCTGATACAACCCAGACACCACAGCATCCAATTCTTCCCTTGTGACTCCAACACTAGGAGCCGCTTGATTTGACGTGGGAGAAGTGGCGGTGTTGTTGTAAGCATTTCCAGATCTAGTAGATTTTCTTTTCCTTCTAGGAGCCATAATCTCGGATAGTCTTCTGGTTTTTAAGGAGAGTCTTTCTACAAATCTTTGTGAAGCAATGATGAGAGCACTCCTGAGTTCAATTCTCAGTGAAAGCACCAAAAATGTTAACGTGAAAAATGTACGCTAACACCTCGGTGTAATTTGTGATAAAGTGAAAGCACCACCCGTTGGTACGGGAACTAAAAGTAAGCAGAGAATAGCAGAAAACAGTAAAAAGACAACAGTTTTATAGTGGTTAGGCTCAAAGTCAAGCCTACGTCCACTTAATCTCTTCTATGACTGATTCGATTACAGATTTTACAATAATCCTTCGATTACAACACAATGAAGACAAGTAATTAGAACTTTGATGCAGAAAAGCTCTTTCGATTCATGTTGAATGAACTTGATTCTTTTCATAGATTCTTTGAAGTATCCTTTGCCTTTGAAGTGTTGAAGTCAGTAGAGAAATCTGCAGAGTCTTGGCGTTTTCCAAAATTCGTCCCCTTTCAAATGCGGAATAGGCGGGGTATTTATAGGAGAAAATTGGGCTTAGGTCGTTAGGTTTTAGGTCGTGAGCGACCTATGGTTCATCCCGAGTTAGCATAAGTTGTTGGCGACTTAATGGAATCATTCTGGGTGAGATACAGGCTGTGAGCGACCTAACATATGAAATACAGAAGTTATCTCGGCAAGATTGGGTCGTGAGCAACCTAATAGAAGAGGCACGGCGTGCGGCTTAACTCTGCAGCATATTAGGTCGTTAACTCGTTAGGTCACTTTTTCTTTATCTCGCTAGGTCGCAGGAGACTTTCAGAAGTTAGGTCGCTGCCTTGTTATAGATCGTTAAGTCGTATATGTCTTAGGTCGCTAAGTCGTTGGAAGTTGATGGAAGGTTAAGTCGTTACTTCATTTCAATGCTAGCTCGCCAAGTGCTTTAGGTCGTAGGTCGTAGATCGTTAACCTGTTAGGTCGTTAGGTCGTGGCCTTTTCTTGAGTCGTTGAATCGCTATTCAAAAGAGGGATTAACAATATTATCATTCTAACCGCCAATTCATTTAGCTATCTAATTTCAAAAAATTATACTTATATATATATAATATAATCATACAAAATTTATTTCATTTACCCAATTTGAAAACAATATTGTGTCAGTTTGCTCCATTCAAGTGTTTTGGAATTCCCATCGATAGCATTGGCCAGACGAATCGATCGAAACCCAAAATCAAACTTAACAACTCAAACAACACAATATAAAACATTTTTATATTAATTACAAATACACTCCTTCACATGATGATTCAAGAACGGATCATAGGACAAGGATAGAGATTCAAATTTAGAGAGACCCTAATCAAAGAGAATTTTAACAACGAAGATAGCTCGAAAGGATAAAAAGATAATTGAGTTACATAAGAGAAAAGATTGATAGACTTATACTAATCTCAGGCGACCTTAACCAGGTCAACCGAGATTTAGAAAATACGAAAATATCATCAATGAAAACCAGGTCAAACTAGTTGGAAACATCGCGGAAAACACGATTCACAAGATCGACAAAGAAGGCAGGAGCATCGGTTAATCCAAAGGCATTACTAACCATTCGTATGGAAGTAAGATGACTAGTCGAATTCTAGGAATAAGATCGATATGAAGTTTAATTTCCCACTTGGGAGGAAGGGAAGTGACTTTACCAAACATCAAAATAATTCTTGACTATCGGTGTAGAGTCAAGATCACTAGGCTGAGAATCAAGCGAAAAGATAAAGCTGCCTGAAAACCCTGAGGCAATTGACATTCAATCCTAAGAGAATTACCTTGGTCGTCTACTGGAGAACGGTTCAGCTTTGCGAGAGATAACAGCGTCAAAACCGAGGACGTAGAAATCTCTAGTGAATCAACGCCTGTTGTAAAGGAGTTTCACCCCTTTACAAATCATACTAAAGTTGGCGGGACTGCCGATGGATAAGTCACACAAAAGGTTGAAGTTGACAGTTGAGGTTTGTTAACGCTAAAAATGTGCGCTAACACCCCGGTGTGAGTTGTGATATAGCGAAAGCACCACCCGTTGGTATGGGAACTAAAAACAAGCAGAAAATAGCAGAAAATAGTAAAGAGGCAACAATTTTTATAGTGGTTCGGCTCAAAGTCAAGCCTACGTCCACTTAATCTCTTCTATTACTGATTTGATTACAAATTGCATAATAATTCTTCAATTACAACACAATTAAGACAGGTATTTAGAACTTTGATGCAGAAAAGCTCTTTGAATTCATGTTGAATGAACTTGATCTTTTCCGAAGGTTCTTTGAAGTGTCTTTTGCATTTGAAGTGTTGGAACAAGTGTAGAAGTAGTAAAAACAGCAAAGTCTTGGCGCTCCAAAAAAATCATCCCCTTTTCAGTGCGGACTAGGTGGGGTATTTATAGGAGAAGTTGGGCTTAGGTCGGCCATGTCATAGGTTATGAGCGACCTAGGATGTTGCGACCTAAGAGTGATCCCGAGGTAGCATAAGTCGTTAGCGACTTAATGGAGCCATCCTGGACGAGATATATGCTGTGAGCGACTTAGCATGTGTAGCACAGGAGTTATCTCGGCTTGCTAAGGTCGTAAGCGACCTAATGGAAGAGGCAGTGCGCATGCGGCTTATCTCTGAAGCTTGCTAGGTCATTAGGTCACTCTTTCCTTAACTCGCTAGGTCGTTGCCTTCATTGAGTTGCTAGGTCGTTAACCCATTGAGTCTCAGGAGCCTTTAGGTCGCTAGGTCGCTGGATCTCCTTAAGTCGTTGAGTCATGCCATATTGAGCCGCTCTGTGCTTTAGACCGTTAGGTCGTGCCCTGCTATAGGTCGTTAATTTGTTTATGCTTTGGATAGTTAAGTCGCTTATTCCCTTAGATTGTTGAGTCGAATAGGTCGCTAAGTCGTGAATAAGAGAGGTGTTAACACTTGCCTCTCGAAGTATACGCCTAGGGACTAGGTCGTGTGCTTCGATGCCTCTTAACTCGCGCCATCCTGAGTCGCTAAATCGTGAGCGACTTATGAGAGAGCTAGGTCGTTCGCACCGATTCGAGTTCCATTGCCCCTCTATATAAGTCGCTTAGGTTGCTCCTTCTTCTCTTCACCTGCTCTAACACTCTAACCTGCCATTGAAGAATCTCTGAGCTCTCGAAGACGAATTCAAACTAACCAGTTGTTGATCATCTTCACCACCACATTACGTAAGTGAATCCGATCATTATCCAACCACGACCATCACCGAATCGTGAATCCCCCATTTTTTGACCCTAATCCGATTTCATGTGCCACATTTCACCACGAGTCATGTTACGATCGATTTTTGATCGTCATTGGACATGTTGTCATTGTAATTCATGAGAACACAGCAGTGCATCAGATCTATGATGGATCTGAGGCGATTTGAATCGGTCTTGGATGATTTGGCGGTGTGGAGAGATGATGGATTTCATTGTGGAGATGCTAACAGGTTATCGGGTTACGAGTTAACGGGTTAGCGAGTTAGGCGAGTTGTTGAATGAAGAGGAGTTAGCGGGTTAAGGAGAGTTAGGAAGTGCCTGACTTAGGAGCTTCGAACGACCTAGGGCTTAGCAGTTTGGACATGAATCGCACGACTTAACTTAGTGAACGACTTAACGTGTGACGACCCAGAATTTTGGATATTTGAAATTGGAATATTTAATTGATTTTAAATATTCAAAAGTGAATTTTTAACTTGAATTTCAAATATCATTATTTATGGGGTAATTTAATTATTAAATTAAATAATTTGAAGTTGGGTAAAATTGTGACTCTGGAATTTTAAGCCTGTTAAAAATAATTTGAAGGTTTGGAAAATTTACATTAATAATACTGAAGGTGATAGAACTTTTAAATTTGAATTTAAAGGTGTTTTGTTCAGTTTTAAAAATATATCGTTTAAATCGATATTTAAAAATTGCCTTTCGGGGCACAGTCTCGGAATTCGACGAAACCAGTTCCATTGGATCCATAATATTGTATTATTATCGGATTTCAATTTTCGTAATGTTTGGAGTTGTTGTGTGAGCGTATGATATACAAACGCGCTGAAATTTATATCAAAAATTCAATATAATAATTGAGTCCAAAAAGCTACCTTCTCCATACGATCGAATTAGGACTCGAAACCTCTTCCATTGTGTTCGGAATAGGGGTATAACATTATAAATGCCTGGCGACACGCTTCGATAGGGGTTCGTGATTTTAGGCTTCGTAAATCGGGACGATTTAAATTTAAATTCAAATATAATATATGTTGACCAGTCAAATTTCCTTCAGTTGAAATTCTTTCACCATCAACACTTTTTTTTCAAAACACTGTTTCCCTGTTCAAACACGCAACCATCTCTTCTTGTCTCTCTTCTAATATACGCTACTCTCAGCTTTTCAGTTGTTAAATCTTGTCTTGCCTCCTTCAAACGAGCAGAATAATAATAATTATGCGCCTCTTCTTCCTTTATAAAATCATGGCCGAGCAGAATTTCAAATCAAAAATATAAATCTATCGTTCAAAATTTTAATGGCCAGAACGAAAATAGATTTCAAGAAAAAAGGCGTTCGATTCTCTTCTCATTTCTGAATAAATGCACGCCTTCCAATTCTCCTCAAGTTCAAAACCAAAATCGACCCGTTCAAAAAAAAGAGAGAAGAAGGGGTTAACACACGCTCGTGCGCGCGATGGAGACACTCGGCCGGAGGCACCTGAAGCAAGATCGGAAAGGGGGATATCGTGTGCGTTCGGTGGCAAACTCGGTGACGAGACGAGTCGCAAGTTCGAGGCATAGTTGGAAACACTAGGGTTTGAGGTTCACGTGGGCTCGACGCATTGGGGAAGTCGTGCGGTGTCATTTTTGGCTGTTGCTTGACTTTGGGAAGGGGTTGCTATGTTCTAAGAGGGCGGTGCAGGCGCATACAAGGGTGGTTGCTGTTTTTTTCCTAGAACAGAAATGAGATAGGTAACAATTTTATCTTTGATTTAATATATATGCAGGAATTTATATAAAAAGGGTTTGAGTTTATAACATAATAATAATAATAATAGATTTGCAGATTTTACATATGTATTTGCATACAATAAGAAATAAATAAAATACATATATTCACATACATACATATTTCAATTCACACACATATATATGCTAGAGAGAAAATTGTACAATAAGGACAAGCTCTATTTAAAAAATATATATGGGAAACAGAAAATATGTATATATACAGTAAGAGAAAATATATATGGGAAAAGATATTGCAGTAAGCTAGAGTTTGGTTTTAAAAAGAAATTGTATTTTATTAAGCTTTAATATATATATATATATGTATGTATGTATGTATGTATGTATGTAAGTATACAAGGTTTAAGCAGAAATTATATATTAAAGTAGGGCGTATATATACAGTTTATTCATTTTTAATATATATGCATTAAAGTCGGAAAAAGAAAACCAATTCCTATATAAAAAATATATACATATTTTTCACTCACTAGTTTATTTTAAAATAATGGATTTTGATGGTTAACATGTTTAATTAATTCAATCAATTTTAGCTGCTAAAAGAAAAAAAAAATATTTAAAAGGGAAATTAGTTTAAGTAAAATTTTTAGTAAATGCAATTGATTTAAAATGGTAATTGATTATTCGATTAGTTCAAAATGTTAATAAAATGTATAATGTTTGTTACAAGGTCTGAAATCGTGAAGGAAACAAACTGGTTGGACTGGGTTGCAAGTAAAATCAAAGGTGAGTTAATCTCACTCATCTGGTTTTAATTTAAATTTAAATAGTTAAATTTAAATAATTGGTTGGATGATTGAATTGATTGGATATGATATTATATATAGTATATATATATATATATATTGGTGATTGATATTCCCCCATTATATAGCGGATGAGACCCTATGCGCCGCATAATAGCAGATGATATTATATTAAACCCATATACCGCGATATTCTACCTCGAAGTGGAATTGGTATTGTGCTAACATCTGTGGATGCAGGGAAACAGGTTGGAGGGATCCAACTGGATTCCTCAAAATTATTTAGATTGTTTTATATTCTGTGTTATGAATATTGGATATTCTGTGGTGAATTATATTGATAATTGGAATATTGAATGTTACGGTTTGCTTGAATATTCGGTACCCTAAATTACCAAAATATATAGAATTGGATTTTGAAAGGAAAATAAAGGAATGGATTTTCAAGTAAACTAATTATAAAGAATTTGAATAAACTTAAGAACAAATTTGGAAAAGAATAAAAGTGATTTCAAAATTCTAATAAATATGGAAAAAGGGGATTTTGAATAAGCAGAGAAATAATAAATATTAAGCTTAAGCAATATTATTTAAAAGAATAAAGAATTTATTTTAATTCAAGGTTAAATTTAATTAAAAAGAGAAAAGGAAAGAGATTTGGGAAATCTGAAATTGGTATCCTCAGTTTAAAGGGATTTTTTTTAAATCAAAATAAAGAAATGAAATTTAAAGTTAAAGAATTTTGAATTAAATGGAGTAAGTAAAGAAATTTATTAAAAGTGAAGTCAATTGGAAATCAATTTTGGGAATTGATTTAAGTGTTAAAACGGGATTTTTAAAAGAGATGTAAGACTTTAGATTTATAAACAGGGTTTATAAAAGTGAAGAAATATATAAATGGATATTTGGAAGAATAAATTCATGGTGAGAATTTATTATAGAAATGGGTAAATTTGTTTAAAAATAAATAGTGATTTATTTTGAAAGATGTGAAAGAAAAGTGTATTTCCCTGAATAGCCAAGTACGTTTCCAAAGTAAACTTTTAAGTATAAGCTAAAGGTTTAAAAGTTGATTTAAAGTATGTTTTGGAAAATCTATTATATTTAAATGTTTAAAATTTAAAGTAAGTATTTTTTTTCAAATCTAATTTAATAGTAATTATTTAAATATGGTTTGGTATTATGTTTTAAATGATAAAAGAATCTAGTTTTATATTTTATTAAGTAGCTTTATTTTAAATATTCTTAAAGTATATAACTTTGAATAAAGTATTAAAGTATTTTAATTTAAATGTTTTAAAGTATATTTTATAATAAAGTGTTTTAAATTATTTTTAAAATCTAAAGTTTTTGTACTTGGTATTTCCAATGGTGATAAATATTTGGGAATTTATTTCATGAGAAGAGTGTGGTTTGAAAACTGTTTTAAAATGGGTTGAAAATTGAAATATATCTTGCGAAGATATTTTGAGGTTAATAAATAATTTGGAAAATTATTTA
This sequence comes from Allium fistulosum, assembly GCA_030737815.1. Lineage (NCBI taxonomy): Eukaryota > Viridiplantae > Streptophyta > Magnoliopsida > Asparagales > Amaryllidaceae > Allium > Allium fistulosum. The sequence continues at coordinate 459,149,426 of CM060907.1, read as the reverse complement.
TTGTTGGATGGATGTTTGTGAATGTTAATTGATAGTTAAATAACCGACTATGAATATTGGCCAATGCGCTGATTGTTTCGAAGAGACCGGGATCGAGATTTATTTCTAGAAAACCACTTCGATCCGGTTTGTACGTTTCGTGGGAAACGAGTTTGAATCGAAGATGGTATAGTGAAGTGAAAGGGCTAGTCGCTACTAATCCTGAGGATGATTCCAAAATGGATGTAGTAGGAGTAGTGCCTTCGGTTCCATTCGAACCCGGGACGGACTTGTATCGATGAATGCTTTCGGAACATCGTCAGGTGGACGATGGGCATTCTAAGGGATATGTTCAAAAAGGTAACGCTTAGCCTCAAGCCTCATCAACCGGGAATGATTGAAAATCAGGGGATATGCAGCAAGGCTTCGTGGGTAGCCCCCACTTGAGAGTAAGGTCATCCCTGTCTAGATGTCCTTTATATTTCAGCTTAGTGTAGCGGTTGCTGATCCCAACCGTGGGGTGATTTTATTCGTAATTGTCCAGTAAGGGACGATTTCGGCCTTGTGTTGCAGGGGAGCGGGCGTACTCCTCGGTACTGTGATCTAGGCCACATACTGTGACAGGTGGTACCCTAGTGCCTAGTCATTGATGGAAATCCATTCTCCCTACGTGCCTTGTACGGTATTTGTTTGTATTACCCACGATTGTGGCTAGTATGCTGGAATTTAATAGATGTAACAATTTCAGCTATTTGAATAAGTATTTGTATATAGAAACTATTATAATATCAGAGGATTTGATGAGAAGTGTTTTGGCTATCATAAGGTAAAAACCCGACATGTTTATTTGTGGCGTGGTCTTACGAGATGCTTTTGTTTTCAAAGGGTTTGGAAAAGTTTAATAATCCAATTGAGTGTGTTTTCTCACGCTGTTTTTCCAGACTGACTCGAGTGTTATTTTATTATAATGCTCGGGTCAGACCGAGTATTATAGGTTACAGGATATGATGCTAGGGAACCCAGGAGATGAGCTGGATTTCGAGACGTATCACACGTATATGATATATATTCCGCTATGTTGTGTATGTTGTGTATTCTATGTGGGACAAGTTATTATAACAGTCCTGAATCGTGATGTTGATTGTATTATACTCTGATTCTGAACTCTGATGATGTAATGTATAAACAAATGTATTTCTTTGTGTAAAGATCATTTATTATCTATTATATTTTATTCCGCTGCGATGGTTAGATTTTGTTGTTGTTTTATTTTCTTCTTCTACCTATTCTTCTTTAACCCAAATGGTTCATATTTCCGTTCTTCTTGAGTTCATTAATGGAGATTAATGTTAATTCAAGGGGTACGGATTTGCGGGCTGTTACAGTGGTATCAGAGCTTAGGCTAGCAATAACCTTGGTGTTAACCCTTAAGTTTCTTCGACTCATGGCCTTACGAGATAAGACCCGCACGACTCATGATCTTACGAGATAAGAAGCTAACGACCTAGATGGTGAAGGGACCAACGGGCGCGACTCAAGATAGTTACACGAGTCAATGGGTTAAGCCATCTACGACTCATGGTCCAGGCGGTTCAACGAGTCATGGAGGCTTACGACTCATAAGGCATACGACTCATCATATTTACGACTCATCAGATTTACGACTCATGAGATCTTACGACTCATAAGGCTTACGACTCATAAGGCTTACGACTCATCGGATTTACGACTCATCAGATTTATGACTCATGGAGGCTTACGACTCATCAGATTTACGACTCATGGAGGCTTACGACTCATCAGATTTACGACTTAAAGGCTATCAAGCTGGAATCCAAAGCCCTTGCCTGTACTACTTTGATCTGATGAGTCGACTACGACTTAGCACTTGTCTTCCTACTAAGCCACAAGATGAACAAATATGGCGCCCACGAGACATCATAAGTCGAATACGAGTCACGACTTACCATGAGTCGGTCACGACTCATGACTTGGCCAAATCGAAAGCTCAGAAATCTGCTCTTATAAATAGGCCACCACTTCCAACATGAGGGGGACTTTTGCCAAATCATTTCTTCAAGCGTCGTTACTCCGTCGAAGCCTCCATTCCACCAGCAATCAAAGATCTTCAAGCATTCGAAACGCTACAACAATCTTCGAGAAGAACTCCTTACATCCAACACGGATTCACCGAGTTTCATCATCAAAGATTGAGCTAGTAATCAAGAGTGCCTTCGTGATCAAGTTGTATTGCATTTTTGAAGGATATTGTATCAAATTGTAACCGAATCAGCAATAAAAGATTATAAAGTGGACGTAGGCTCAATTACGGGCCGAACCACTATAAACCTGTTGTTCATTTACTGCTTTTCTGCTATTTTCAGCTTATATTCTGTTCCCGTATCCACGGGTGGTGCTTTCACGATCTTATTACACACACCGGGTGTTATCGTTCATATTTTAACGTTAACATTTTTAATCAAGAGTGCCTTCGTGATCAAGTTGTATTGCATTTTTGAAGGATATTGTATCAAATTGTAACCGAATCAGCAATAAAAGATTATAAAGTGGACGTAGGCTCAATTACGGGCCGAACCACTATAAACCTGTTGTTCATTTACTGCTTTTCTGCTATTTTCAGCTTATATTATGTTCCTGTATCCACGGGTGGTGCTTTCACGATCTTATTACACACACCGGGTGTTATCGTTCATATTTTAACGTTAACATTTTGGTGCTTTCACTGAGAACCCAACTCAGGTTACCATCCATCATTGCTTCATACAAGTTTGTTGAAAAGATTTCCTACAGAACCAGAAGTCTATCAGACATAATGGTTCCTGGAAGGAAACGAAAGGTTGTCAGATCTGAAAATGTTCATGATGATACTGCCACCTCTGCTTCACCAAGTCAAGCAGCTCCAAGCGTCGGGGTGACGCGAGAGGAGCTAGACGCTGCTGTATCCGGACTATACCAACAGATTGAGACTCAAAACAATCTGATGATGAAAAAACTGAATGCTCTGCTTGGTGCCAACCAAAGACCAGTGGGTAATGAAGAAAACACCGCTGATGCTCTTCGCAACTCCGAAGGGAGGAATATTCCTCAGGGGGGATCAGGTGCTGCTGAAGGGGCACCCCTCCGAGCTGAAGGATCTAGACCATCGCCAATTTTCCACGAAAATCTGCCCGGGCAAACATCTGAGAAAATGGCAGAAGTCTACTCCGCAAAATCTTTGAACAATGAGGAATATCTTTCTGGCATGATCAAGCAAATAATGAAAGAGAGCATGCAGAGAGGTGAAGATGAGAGTGAATGGGGGTTCGCGCCAAGCAAAACTCCGTTTACCGAGAAGATTCTAAAGGCTGAATTTCCTAGAAAATTTGTTCCCCCCACCATTCCTGCTTATCGGGGAACAAGTGATCCAAACCAATTCTTGTATAAGTATGACTGGCACATGACCGGTGCGAGAGCAACTGATGAAATCAAGTGCCGGTATTTCCCAGTATATTTGGAAGGAGTGGCACTTCTCTGGTTCACTAAACTTCCTGTCCGATCAGTAGATCAGTTTTCCGATCTGACTAGAAAGTTCAAAGAGCAATTCAGGCTATACGCTTCAAAGGCAAAGGACATAATGTCATTATCCAGTCTTGAACAGAATCCGGGAGAACCTATTAAATCATTCCTGAACCGTTTCAATATAGCTCTGGCAGAAGTTGATAACGCAGAGCCACAAATGATCTTGACCTATTTGATGCGTGCTATCGACAAATCGAGCGAATTTGGAAAATGGCTGAAGATGAAAGAGCCAAATTCTCTCGAGAAATTCTACAAGAAAGCTGATGAATTCATACGCTTGGAAAATCTTCCAGCGTCAATGAAGGTGGTGGCAGCAAAGGTGGAAAATAATACGGCCGCTTCGGAAAAGAAAGATTCCGGAGGTCAGAAAAGGGAAAATCACGAGGGGAAGAAACAAAAGGATACAAAGAAACCTCGTTTCTTCAAACCCTCAGATTTCACTCCATTGACCGACACTCTGGAAAATATCTTCTTCGCCACCAAAGATGCTGTGGATTATCCCAAACCGGCTGAGATAAAACCGGGAAAGGGCGCTATGAGAAATGGAAAGTTCTATCGTTTTCACAACCCACCTGGTCATGATACCAATGACTGTCGTCACTTAAAGAGCTTAATTGAAGAATTATTGAGAGAAAACAAGCTGCAACAATATGTCAAGAAAAATAGAAGTGATCCATCTTCGTCTACTCAGAGGCAACAACCCTCTAATCAGCCGTCAGACTCCAGTAAAGGTACTACGGCGCAAGAATCTGAGAGGCCCGTTATCAACGTCATTTCAGGGGGTCCACACCCAGCAGGCAGAAGCTGGGGTGAGATGGAACGATATGCTCATGCTTTGAAGTATATCCCGGCAGAGGAAGATGTTTTTGCTGTAGAAAATGCTGCACCCCTGAAACAGCAAAAGATTTCAGATAATGATATTTTGTTCAAGGCTAGGGATTCTATTGGTATTGAAGCTCCCACCATAGATCCCTTAGTCATCTCTGCAGGAATTGGGCCAGCAATAGTAAGACGAGTACTCATTGATTGCGGTGCTTCCTACAATATACTCTACAAGAAAACATTTGACCAGATGAAGATCCCAATGACCGACGTTCAGGATTCATCACAAAAGATCGTTGGTTTCACTGGGGAACCACAGCAACCAATCGGAACTGTCGATTTGTTCGTGGAACTTGGTGAAGGGCAGAAAAGGGTAACTCGAAAACAAACCTTTGTGATTGTTGATGGATTTTCTGCCTACAATGCTTTCCTAGGCAGGCCAGCTCTAGCTGCATTCAAGGCCATTTTGGCCCCGTGGTGCCTAACTATGAAGTTTCCTACAGAAAATGGTGTTGGTGTCATCAAGGGGGATCAAAATGCTGGACGTGAATGTTATCTTATAGAGCTTCGAGAAGCCAGAAAGAGAGAGATGGGTAAAGATGCGGCAGCTCCCCTCCGCATCAAAAACCCAACCTTATAGCAAATACAGGGTGGCCCCTGCACTGGTGAGCATAGTGGTGCAAGGCGAGAAATGGACCCCAGAAAATCCAGTGCAGAGGAAAATAGAGTGGTGCCTGTGGAAGTTACGGTACCAATACCTGTCGACTCCAAAGACCCAAATAAAGTACTTAATGTGGGTTCGCAACTAAGTACAACAGTTCAAAATACACTGATATCATTTCTAAAAGCAAATCTGGACATGTTCGCTCGGTGTCATGCTGATATGTGCGGAATCTCTCCAACAATTGCTGTTCACACTCTGAATGTCGATCCAAAATTCACACCAGTAAAACAGAAAAGAAGAACTCAAGGTCCAGAAAGGTCAGCAGCTTTAAAGGAAGAGGTAGACCGCCTCTTAGAGAATAATTTCATCAAAGAATCCACTTATCCAAATTGGGTTTCAAATCCAGTACTGGTTAAGAAGGCAAATGGAAAGTGGAGAGTATGCATTGATTTCTCAGATCTGAACAAAGCTTGCCCCAAAGACTGCTTCCCGTTGCCTAGAATCGATCAACTAGTAGATGGGACGGCTGGACATGAGTTGTTATCTTTTATGGATGCCTATTCCGGATACAATCAGATTATGATGAATGAACCAGATCAGGAGGACACAAGCTTTATTACAGATGTGGGACTCTACTGTTACAAAGTCATGCCATTCGGGTTAACGAATGCTGGGGCAACATACCAAAGACTTGTCAACGCTATGTTCAAGCCTCGGATTGGCAAAACAATGGAAGTCTATGTTGATGATATGTTGGTAAAGTCAAAGAAAGCAGTAGACCACATGGATCACTTGGCAGAGATGTTCTCAATTCTTCGGAAGTACGGAATGAAGCTCAATCCATTGAAATGTTCATTCGGAGTAGAGTCTGGGAAATTCCTGGGTTTCATCGTGAGCTCTAGGGGCATCGAGGCCAATCCTGCTCAAATCACAGCTCTAAGAGAAGTTAAAGCCCCTAGAACAAAGAAAGAACTGCAAAGTCTCAATGGAAAGGTTGCCGCTCTTAGTCGCTTCATTTCCAAGGCCACAGACAAATGCATTCCCTTCTTTGATGCTCTAAAGAAAGGAAAGAAAAATTTCGAGTGGACTCCTGAATGTCATAATGCTTTCGATCAACTGATTCATCATATGAGAACTCCTCCGGTCCTCTCCAAGCCTAGTGATGGTGAAGACCTCTTCATCTATCTGGCAATTTCATCCCACGCTTTAAGTGCAGCACTCGTACGAGAAGATATGAAAATACAACGTCCAGTTTACTACATCAGCAAACGGTTTGCTGGGGCTGAGATGAATTATTCAAAGATAGAAAAACTTGCTTATTGTCTGCTAATCGCTTCCAGGAAGTTGAGGCCCTATTTTCAATCTCATCCTATCAAGGTCCTGACTGATCAACCTTTGAAACAAGTTCTGTATCGTCCTGAAACTTCGGGTCGTCTCCTGAAGTGGAACATAGAACTCAGCCAATATGACATCACTTACCATCCCCGAAGAGCAATTAACGGACAAGCTTTAGCAGATTTCATTGCAGAATCCACTGACAAAGGTGACAGTAAGGAAGAAACAACTGACTGCATTCCAATACAGTGGAAGTTGTATGTTGATGGCTCGAGAAATGATTATTGTTCTGGGGCAGGAGTTGTGCTCGAAACTCCCGAAGGACGATCACTATGTTATGCGTTGAGACTGGAATTTCCTTCAACAAACAATGAAGCAGAATATGAAGCCCTTATTGCCGGATTGAGAATCGCCAAGGAATTAAATATCAAAGTGATACAGATTTTCAGTGATTCTCAGCTTATTGTCTGCCAGGTGAAGAAGGAATTTCAAGCCAAAGGAGGGAATCTGCCTGCATATTTGACAAAAACTTCCGAACTCCTCAATGATTTAGATCACTACTCAATAAGCCACATACCCCGAGAGGAAAATATGAAGGCGGATTCTTTAGCAAAGTACTCAAGTTCCGGAGAAGCTCAATTGCTGGGATTAGTTCCTGTAGAAGTTCTGTCAGCTCCAAGCATTGATGAAATGGATATTGATTGGATTATGACTACGTCTCAAGAGCATGAATCATGGATGACTCCAATCAAAGAATACTTACTCAGTGGTTCCCTGCCAGAAAGTTCTAAGGAACGTCGAAAATTATTGAGAAAAGCGTCAAGGTATATAATTCAAGATGGCCGATTATACAGGCAGGGATTTTCAATCCCACTACTCCGATGTGTAACTAAAGAAGAAGCCAAGACAATCTTAGCAGAGGTGCACGGAGGAGAATGTGGAGACCATTCAGGTGGTCAAACACTTGCAAAGAAAATTCTCCGATATGGATATTTTTGGCCGGATATTAATCGAGATGCTGCAGCTTACTCCAGGAAGTGTGACAAATGCCAAAGATTTGCAAAAATCCCAAGAGCACCTTCCACCGAACTCACACAAATGGTCAGCCCATGGCCATTTGCCATTTGGGGAATAGACCTAATTGGACCATTACCGATCGCTAAATCAGGAATTAAATATGCTATTGTCGCCGTTGACTATTTCACCAAATGGGTCGAAGCTGAACCTTTGGCCACCATCACTTCTAAAAAGATGATAAATTTTGTAACGAAGAATATCATTTGCAGATATGGTGTGCCACAGAAGATAATCACCGACAACGGCACTCAATTTGAGAGTGAAGAATTCCAGGATTTTTGCAAACGGTTCAGAATTCGAAAAAGCTTCTCAGCAGTGGCTCATCCGCAGGCAAACGGGCAAGTGGAAGCAGTTAACAAGATCATCAAGTCAACTATCAAAAAGCAACTTGAAAAAGCAAAAGGTGGTTGGGTTGATAAGCTTCCATTAGCACTATGGGCGTACAGAACTACTCACAAAACTGCGACTGGGCACACTCCATTTTCACTGGCATACGGATCTGAGGCAATGATTCCAGTAGAAGTAGAGGTTCCTTCACATAGAAGAGTTCATTTCAATGAAACCGAAAATGAAAAACTGCAACTTGAAGCGCTTGATTTTCTTGATGAGAAAAGAGAGGAAGCTAGGCTCAGAGTTTCAGCTCATCAGTAGAGAATAGCCAGGCATTTCAACTCCAAAGTTCGCCAACGCAGCTTTGAAATCGGAGACTTGGTTTTGAAAAGGATCATGACAGCAACTGGTGTGTTTGGGCCAAACTGGGAAGGGCCATATGTCATAGGCACTAAACTTCTTGATGGCACTTTCAAACTCATAACTGTTGAAGGAGATCCAATTCCAAGAGCCTGGAACAGCAACCATTTGCGCCCTTATTTTACTTGAAAAGAGCTCTGCTCAAAATTGTAAAATGATGATGAATGTATCAGTTGTATTGTGAAACATTGTAAATCGGTGTAAATGAATGAAAGCTATAATGTGGACGTAGGCCCAATTCCTGGCCGAACCACTATAAATCTTGTGTTCTTTACTATTTCATAATGCCTGTTTTATTTCGATATGTAAATACTTTAAATGTATCGCTAAAATATCGATTCAAAATTGCAGGACATTATAACAAGGCTTGCTCATCACAAAGCTAAGTGACCTCTATAAATCAGCTATGGCACAAAAACCAAACAACAAAAGTTCCAAACTCAAATCCTACGCAAGGAAAACTTCACATAAAAAGTTGGCGACTTCACTGGGACAAACCTTTGTTCACTAGTTGAGATTGTCGTTATGAACGGGCATCCAACTAGATAACTCGCGTTTGTCTCGTGAAGTCATTCAACAGTGAAGTACACTCCTTCGGATGAAGCAATTTGCTCGCAAAAGGAAAAAAAAAGATGTGCTTGGAAATGATGATAAGAGATCGCTAATGGGCAGATGATGAGAGAAAATTGCCAAGCAAACAAAGAAGCAGACAAAGGGAGGTATGCCTCTCAACAGGAAGGCCAGAGAATCCACTAAAGGGACGCCTTCCCAATCGGAAGGAACAAGACCCTCGCTAACTGGTCGTGATGCATCCGATCGGATAGCGTATGTCTGTCCCGTGGATCCACTCGCCCCTGAGACGCAACCTACCTGGCACACCAACCAACCAAAGCCCTATAACGAGGCACGCCAATAAATGGGATTGCTTTACTCAATCAAAAAGATCGGTGGGACTACCAAAGGGGCACCTTGTTAGTTAATTGCGATCGTTTGTGCAAGCAAACATCCAATCAAGCAACTTGCGTTCGCCCCGTAGACCTCCGACCATGAGAAAGTAACTTCCAGGCAATCACAAGCCCTCTTCGGAGGCACAAGCCATCTTCGGAGTCAAAAGCCCTTTTCGGAGGCACAAGCCCTCTTCGGAGGCACAAGCCCTCTTCGGAGGCACAAGCCCTCTTCGGAGGCACAAGCCCTCTTCGGAGGCACAAGCCATCTTCGGAGGCAAAAGCCCTTTTCGGAGGCACAAGCCCTTTTCGGAGGCACAAGCCCTCTTCGGAGGCACAAGCCCTCTTCGGAGGCACAAGCCCTCTTCGGAGGCACAAGCCATCTTCGGAGGTAAAAGCCCTTTTCGGAGGCACATTTCACCAGGGTAAAAGTGCAAAATGCTTCTCTTCGGAGACCCACTTCACCCAAGTAGAAATACAAAAATTGCTTCTCTTCGGAGACCAAAATCAAGACTTCTTTGGAAGCACAAGACCTCTCCGGAGGCACAACAATACTCCACAAAGCATAATGCTACTCTTCGGAGTCCACACGCTACTTCTCAAAAGCATGAAGTAAACATTTCCGAAGGTTGAAGCGTGAAAACTTATCCGGAAATGAGACACGCTCCGTTTAAGTAGAATAATCATTCCCTCAAAGACGGAATAGTTATTCTATGAAAAATAAGAGTACAGTTCTCGCTAAAAGCAAAAGATATTGTAATGCACTTGTGGTATAGGGGCAATATCATATGATACGGCTACAACAATAAAAAGCAGTATTCAAGCAACATACCGCAAGCACATAACAATATCACGCGAAAAAGCTGTGGGATTAATGCATTCTTAAACACAAACAAAAAGTTTGTACAAGTGAAAAGAATCGTTTGTTCTATACTAAAAATAAAAAAAACAAATGCATTCTCACATACACAAGAGTTGTACAAGTAAAATAATTGTTTTATTTAGTACTATGAAGATTCTTTACATGTGCAGATATCTCGAACAAACAAAAGCAGGGACCGGTACCCGCACAATCCCCGGTCGATACATACACAAAGCAAAAGTAAGGAGTAAAAAATCCAGCTTGTTATCCCTTCTTCTCGCCACCTTTGGAGCCTTTCCCCGGCCTAATGATTAGTTTTTGGAGCCGTTGTGGACGGGCCGGGGCAGAAGGAGAAAAAGGTGCGGTTGGATCAACTTCTGCTTCCTCCCCAGTTGAAGCACTAATCTTCTTCTTCCGTATGCCACGCTTCCCCTTTCTCTTTGAGGAAGATTCGCTCCCCGGAGTAGCAAGCAGTGTTGAAAGCTTCGTGTCATCATCAAGGGACTGCTCCGGGGTCTTCTCGACGTCTTCAAGGTCCTCCGCCTTCTGCTCCTGCGAAGCTGCCGGATCATCCAGGCCTTGAAGGGCTTCAATTTTCTCTGCCTGTGATCCCGGTTGGGAAGCAGAAGGAGGAGTAACCTGTAAAGATGAAGGGATGGCAACTGAAGGAGTGGAAGCTTATGCAATGACTGGTGCCTCAGCTGTAGAAGAAAAGAAGTTAAAATCAACATCTTCCGAAAATAGAGAAGGTATCGGTTCACCAAAATTCAAGTAACAAGTAAGAAGGTCATCAAACTCGGTTAAATCAAGTAACTGGTTCATTAGACCCGGGACTTCGCCAAAGTTACCTGGAGGAGTTGGTTTCACAAGCTCAATTTCATATTTATCAGCTTCAGTTTCTTCCTGGCTCTTCTCTTCAATTTGGGAAAGAGGAATCTCAGAAGCATCAAGTTTAGCTTCAGCATCTTTTGCAGCAAGTGGAGATCGAGAGCTAGAACCGATGATATCAACATCAGTCAGAGTTGAAGTATGGACAGGGGCAGGTAGTGATGTTGTCTTTTCTGGATATTCTTCTACCGCTGCCCCGGCTCTAGCTTCGGCAAGTTGCTCTTTGCCTCTAATAAGCGCATCACGTGCTTCATCGTCTAGATAAAGCGCTACAAGGTCTGCTTCCGCATAGCTGGAAAATGTGTCAAGTATAGTCTCCCAAACTTCAGCAAGTGTGATCTCATATTTGGGACCCAAGAAGGAAAGGCTGCCACGGCCCAAAACGCTGTGCATATAGAAGTCAAATAGAGTAGAATCAATGCTAGCTCTAGTGGCATCGTGAGACTCTTCGGCCGCAACTTGTCCAGCGACCGCGTCATCACGCTCCTTCTCAACTTTAAGAAGCTTAGCTTTCAGCATCTCAATCTCTGCATTTTGGGACACAATTGTTCCCCGCAGCTCAGCATTTTCTGTGCGATATTTCTCAGTAATGTGCTGCTCAGCTGCAAGTTTCATTTCGGCGTCTCTTTGTGCAGCATGTGCATCCCGCACTTGCTTCTGAAAGACTTCTTCCTTTTGGGAATGCGATGCAGAAGACGAGGTGAGATCTTCTTTAAGTTGCTTGACTTCAGATGCAAGCTTTGCGTTGTCGTCTGCGATGCTCGTCATCTCCGCATCATGATGCTTGCGCCATTTGTCCCATTCTGATTTATCATTTTCCATGGTCATCATCGCCTCAAGATTCATGTGATTAACCCTTTGGAGTTCGTCGACAAGTTTCTGCCATTGCGACATCCTCTCGATATTAAGCCTGACTGCGTCAAGACCTTTAAGCATGTCTTGCTTATCAATCGGAATCAAATCCAAATCAAAGCGCACTCCTTTTAGGCACCAATTTGGAAATCGGCTCTGAAGCATTGGAGGGCCGTCTTTAACTTGATATTGTGGCCTGTTAATGATTGTTTGAATGTCAGACTTCTTTAGAGGAGGAGAGCTGGCCAGAGTATCAGAAGGGATAGGAGCGTTAGCCTTTTCAGAAATTTCAGACGCGTTCTTCTCATCAAGTTTAACCCGTTTACTTGGGTCATCAGTGGCATGCTTCTTCCCTTTGTCATCCTGATATTTTCTTTTATGAGAGTCATCGTCTCTCCTTCTTTGTTGCTCTTCATAAGCACGCCTTTCTTGAGCTTTTCTAACTGCACGCTCTTCATCAGATTCTTTGCGGGAGGGAAGATAACGTCCATAATCGTAAGAATCGCGCCCTCCGTAGCGCCGGAAGTTGTCGAAGTATGAGCCGGAGCGTCCCATCGGAGAATCTGAAAAACGGAAAAGAAGTAAAGTTTAGAGATTTCCAGAAAAAGAGGATAAATGCTTATAAGTGCTGAAAAATCCTAAGTGTGTGTGGCGTGCAAGCTACATGCGTCAAACTACAGACCACGCTTTAGTATGGAAACAGAGACGACTGGTGTAGTAGGCGTCAGGGTTTGTTTTAGGGTGGAAGTCGCTTCAACAGCAGGAGAAGTCACTTTCGGATTATTATCCCCGAAAAGCTCTTGAGAAGTTATCATGATATCGCTCAAGCCATCAAAAGTGTCATCACCCTGGAACTCAGCAGACTTCTCTTTTCCAACTTCCGTATCGATTGATTTCTCAGAAACTCGGGGATTCTCTTCCTCCTCAATAATTGGGGCAAGTGCCGACTTACTGGCTGACCCTACAACATCAGTAAATGTGGAACATTTTATCAAGGCAACTTCAGCAACGGGTGCTTCCGATGCAATTTCTTCTACAGAAGCGGGGGCATTCGAGGTCTCTGCTTGAGAGTCCGAAGCAGCTAACGTTTCTGCATCGGAGCTAGAGATTTCATGGATCTGAGTTGATCTAGAAGGATGTAAAAGTCCAAACTGGTGAAGAAACTCATCTTTCAACAGAAATTTCGCATCCCGTTCGTCAACTAGGACAGCCATGAGTCTTCCCAGAGTTTGCTTATGGCTAGGGTCCCTAGAGGGAGAAAGGAGCGCTGAAATGAGAAAGCGAAGTTAACACTTAGTGATTCGAACTGCAAAATACTCAAAGAATAAGGAGAAGAAAGGATAGGCATTCTTACTTCCTTCTCTCCATACGGCGTAAAACCCAGGGGGACAGCGAACGTAAAAATACTGAGTCAAAAACCCGTGAGCGGTATCAGGGAGGCCGACAACCAATTTGCGATTCCTAGCACTTCTTATAACAATGATCGAAGGATGATCTTTGATTCTGACGAAAGAGCATAGATAACAGATTTCGTCAACACTGGGGAGACGGTCAAGCGTTCTGCCGAATAGTACGCATAGCCCCATTAGAACAACATAACCATTGGGGTGTAATTGAAATGGAGCGATTGGCAGTTGACGGAGAAGATGTTGAAGAAAATTATTGAAAGGAGGAATGGCTCCGCTCGAGCACATTTGTCGGTTGACCGCCACAAAGCCAGGAGGTGCTACATCAGCAGTGTTGTTCTTTTCAGGAAGAATAGCGTCATCCTCAGCAATGCCAAATTGAATGCACAATTGCCGAAAAGTTTTGTACAATAAAGTGGAAGGGGCTCTCTCTGGGGGGTTGACTAAAAGAGCTGGAATGGGAATGGACTCTCCGGTCCGAACTGTTACATCTTCTTGTTGAGAAGCCATTCTACACAAGCAACTGGATATTCAAATGTGAAGGTGCACGTTTCCTAAATAGTGTGAAGTGTTGTGCAAAATTAACAAAGATAACAAATAAATACAAACTGGAATTAAGCTAGTCGGTAACTGATCGATTATCAAATTTCAGGACTTGTTAATTTAAAAAGTTCAGGTACGGTATTAAATGCAAACCGGACACTTTCAGCTGACTATTTCAATGTTGTTTTAATACTTTGCTTGAACTTGTTGATTTAAAAGCACTTCATACACACAATCTGTTTATGTTGATTATCCGTTATTAACTAATCTGTCATTTGATATGGGCAGTCGGTGACAGTATATTCGTCCCAATTTCTTTGTGGATATTGTGTTAGACAGGTTATTAGTTTGCAAGTTAGAGTGATCTGTGGGAAAATACAGCAGTTCATAGTTCAACAGTTCATAGTTCAACAGTTCAAAGTTCATTCAAAGCCTAAGTCATGAGTCGCCAACGACTTATGTATTGACTCGTCCACGACTTATGTATTGACTCGTCCACGACTTATGTATTGACTCGTCCACGACTTATGTTCTGACTCATCTACGACTTAAGGGTTACAAGGCAAGTCGGTCGTACTTCAGGTCTTAAGTCATGTGAAAATAAAAGAGACTCCAGTCCAAAGCGGCACACAGTCCAAGTCCTAAGTCGTCTACGACTCAAGAACTATGTCGTAAAAAGCTAAGTCGTCTACGACTCAAGAAAAGGCTCCAGTCCAAAGTAGCATATAATCCTAAATCCTAAGTCGTCTACGACTCAAGAATTATGTCATAGGAGGCTTGACTCGTGGGTCGTACGAAGCTGCTAAACTGTGGCCATACAAGCATCTCGTTCGTTTGAACCTGTTGACTTTTCTTCTAACCCATTACCCCCTAAACCCGATAACCTATCCATCGAATTACGATCCTCATCCTGATTCCACGACACCATTAAGCCATCCAAAGAGCTAAGTTCAGATTGCCAAAGCCTTGCCAACCTAACCAATTGAAACCTAAAGCACAGTAACCCTACATCTCCATCGCCCCACTCATCTGAAGATGAAATCTAGCAAAATCAGGTTCACAAGCTACCGGTATGGTGGAATTCGTGATAAAGCATTGCACGAGGGGATGGATTAGGTATAGGGGGGAGAATTCACGAATCAATGATGATTAAAGGTCGAGGATGGATCAGAAACACTTACGCAATAAAGAATCGAGAATCGAGTTGGTTGATTGATAAAAAAGGAAGAAATCGCCTTGAGAAAGCTCGGAGGAATGTTAATGGCGGATACGACTCAGGAGATAGGTGATGGGTAGAAGATACGACTCAAGCATTTTATACCGTTGAGCAGTGGAACACGAAGAGGCGTACACAAGTTAAGATGAGTCGAAGCACACGACCTACGACTTAGGCGTGTACTTCGAGGGGCAAATGTTAACCCTTAAGTTTCTTCGACTCATGGCCTTACGAGATAAGACCCGCACGACTCATGATCTTACGAGATAAGAAGCTAACGACCTAGATGGTGAAGGGACCAACGGGCGCGACTCAAGATAGTTACACGACTCAATGGGTTAAGCCATCTACGAATCATGGTCCAGGCGGTTCAACGAGTCATGGAGGCTTACGACTCATAAGGCTTACGACTCATCAGATTTACGACTCATCAGATTTATGACTCATGAGGTCTTACGACTCATAAGGCTTACGACTCATAAGGCTTACGACTCATCGGATTTACGACTCATCAGATTTACGACTCATGGAGGCTTACGACTCATCAGATTTACGACTCATGGAGGCTTACGACTCATCAGATTTACGACTTAAAGGCTATCAAGTTGGAATCCAAAGCCCTTGCCTGTACTACTTTGATCTGATGAGTCGACTACGACTTAGCACTTGTCTTCCTACTGAGCCACAAGATGAACCAATATGGCGCCCACGAGACATCATAAGTCGAATACGAGTCACGACTTACCATGAGTCGGTCACGACTCATGACTTGGCCAAATCGAAAGCTCAGAAATCTGCTCTTATAAATAGGCCACCACTTCCAACATGAGGGGGACTTTTGCCAAATCATTTCTTCAAGCGGCGTTACTCCGTCGAAGCCTCCATTCCACCAGCAATCAAAGATCTTCAAGCATTCGAAACGCTACAACAATCTTCGAGAAGAACTCCTTACATCCAACACGGATTCACCGAGTTTCATCATCAAAGATTGAGCTAGTAATCAAGAGTGCCTTCGTGATCAAGTTGTATTGCATTTTTGAAGGATATTGTATCAAATTGTAACCGAATCAGCAATAAAAGATTATAAAGTGGACGTAGGCTCAATTACGGGCTGAACCACTATAAACCTGTTGTTCATTTACTGCTTTTCTGCTATTTTCAGCTTATATTCTGTTCCCGTATCCACGGGTGGTGCTTTCACGATCTTATTACACACACCGGGTGTTATCGTTCATATTTTAACGTTAACACTTGGCTCTGGTAGGATTTCTCATTGAAATAGAGTCCATAGTACTCTAAAATGAGTTTGAGTGTATTAATAGATATGAGCACGTATTTGTTAGTGAATATAAAACCATTTTATATTGTGTTGGTTGGTTTATTGAGTAGTTTATGGATTCTGGTCAATACGAGTAATTAACGTTATTGATAGGGATCTCTAAACACTTGAATAGAACAATTCGACATGGTATTGTTTTAAAATAGGGTAAATGAAATAATTTTACCCAAATTATTTTTGTATGTAAAGGAAATAATTTTTCGTAAATTATTATATATATATATATGATTACTTGGTTGTTAGGGAGTGATAATATTAAATTATTATCACTATTGTGTGAAATTGAATAAGAATTGAAAACTTATAACCAAAGTTAAGAATATATTTATATAACAAATGGAATTTGAAAATATAAATTATAAATGTAACTTATAAATTGAAACAAACTTCCAAAGAAATATTTGAATAAAGATTGGAAGGTTTTAAGGTGTTGAAAAGTTTGGGAAGTTTAAATTCCTTTGGATTTGAAAATGGTTTTCAAAAGCTTTGGAGAAACAATGGTGATATTATTTGAGTAATATTTTTGAGTTGAATTTGAAATCTGGTGAGATTTAGAAATTAAAAATATTTGAATCGTTTTTTAAAGAGATAATTGAATTTACCAAAGAATTTTGGATATAATTGATTTCAAATGATTTTTGAAATACTTAAGTGATTATTGAAGACCCTGGAATTGGTTTAAAAATGTTATGGATTATAAACAGGTTTGGAAATTTATAAAGTTTAAAAATTTCCTGGAATGAAATTAACTGGTAAAAAGTTAATAAAGTTAGAAAGATAAACCAATTAAATAAAGTAAACTAAAGAAGGTTAGTAAAGTGGAATTGAAAAATATAGTTTGAGTGGATTAAAAGAACAAAGTTCTAAGAATTAAAAATTTATTGGAATTTGGAATAAATTAGTAAATGTAACTAATTTAAAATAAATGTGGGAATGAAATAAGTTAGAAGAATGAGTTGAATTAAATGAATTTAAGCCAATGTTAATAACATTTTGATTAGATTTGAATTAAATTTGAAATATAATTGAACTAGAAATGTATCACGTGGTGGATACATTAAATAAGATTAAGCTCTTACTTAATAAAATTTGAATAAATAAACTTCGATGACTTATCAAGGGAATTTAAATGCTTGAAATAAAGTATACTTGGTTTAATAAAGATAAGATCTTGAATTAAAAATGAAAGATGAATACGATTGAGTGTAAATGGATGTAAGTGTGAAAAATAAATGAGTGAGGTTTATAAAATTTAAAAGTGGACTAAATAAGACAAAATAAAATTGTTTTGTATTTTAGAAATGAAATAGAAGTCCAAACTTAAATTACAAACTGGAATTGAACTTAAGAAATGTAATGAAGTTATTTTTTTTGTAATAAAAATCAAATATTGACTTGAAAGTGGAAGTAAACTAATTTGGAATTGTTTGTTTGAATGGATGTCGTCGAATTGCATAAATTGGTCGTTCGACGAAAATAGAATTGAGTAAAATCCTATAAATTAATAGAAGTAAATAAAATTGATTTTTAAATCAATTACAATGGATACGAGTTTGTTTAGATTACAAATAAAATTGAATGTGGTGGAAATCATTCCGATCTGGATAGGATGATATAAATTCCGAGTAAAAGCAATTGAATTAAATGGAAACCTTACTAATTGCTTATGAAAACTATTTTGTGTATATTGCTTATGAAAATGGCCCTGTTATTAATAAATTAGAATGGAACGGAATTGAATAAAATACTATAAATTGATAAAAATGGAATAGATTGATTTTGAAATCAATTCAATTGAAGTGGGTTTGTTTGGACTTAAGAATGAATTGAAGTTAAGTAGGAGAGTTGTAAAACCACTTAAATTGTATAGGGCAGTTTGAATACTGATTGAAAGCAATTAAAATAAGTGTCGAAAACATTACATATGTGCTTATGGAAGTTATAACATGTATTGTTTATAGAATCCATGTTTAGCTATTTAAGTATAAGTGAAATGCTATAAACTTCTTATATATAGTGCTTATATGTTTAAATTGAGTAAGTACAGGTACCTGGGAGACCATTTAGCGAGATTGTGGATGTGCAAATTTCTAAAATAATAAGCTGCTTGCTTAAAAATGCTAAATATGGTACGCCTACGCAATAAAAATAGGAAATATGAACTGTTTTTATTTTTCCGACCGTGTGGGTCGATGTATATATATTTATATCTCATGTCAAATTGCAAAAGCTCCTCCGCGCAAAGGAGACTCTGCCAAAATTTTCCGAAAATTTTGGGAGTTAGAAAATTTTGGAAATTTTCACTAACGATAAATGATTTAAAATTGGAATTTGGGATAAAGATAAATAAAATTCAATATTCAAAGTTGAAGATAAATTGAATCCAAAAAAAATTGGAAATGAAAATCTGAATGCAATTCGAGAAAGAGTATTTAGATTTGAAATTAATTAGTAAATTGAAGCAAATTGAATCTATATGGAATTGGAATCCAAATTGATTAAGTGTAGATAAAAAAAACCAAGTGATAAAAAGCTTATATTAAACTTATGCATGGTTAAGGGTGAAGGTTCTTAAGTAAATTTGGTATTGGAAGTATACTAAGTTAATAACTGAATGAAAATCAAATTAGAATGCTATGATTGGATATTATTGTAGAGTAGTATACAGCTAATTTAAAAGCAAGAGAAATCGGATTTTGATTTTGAAGATAAATTTGAATTGCCCGACAAAAGGTATATGTTTAAATTTCTATATGAAATTTGATTGGGTTTTGATCTAGCCACTTGGCATTTTGCTTTCATTGAAATTTGGGAGCCTGTTGAGGCATTTGTAGTTGTACCGAGCTAGCCGCGCAAAGGAAACGCTGGCAAAAATTTTCAAAATTTTAGGGAGTTAGAGAAATTTGAGAAAATAGTTAACGGGTTTTGGACCATTCCTTTTAACTAGTAATTTCAGGGACGAAATTCTTTTAAGGGGGGAGGAATGCGGAATTTTGGATATTTGAAATTGGAATATTTAATTGATTTTAAATATTCAAAAGTGAATTTTTAACTTGAATTTCAAATATCATTATTTATGGGGTAATTTAATTATTAAATTAAATAATTTGAAGTTGGGTAAAATTGTGACTCTGGAATTTTAAGCCTGTTAAAAATAATTTGAAGGTTTGGAAAATTTACATTAATAATACTGAACGCGATAGAACTTTTATATTTGAATTTAAAGGTGTTTTGTTCAGTTTTAAAAATATATCGTTTAAATCGATATTTAAAAATAGCCTTCCGGGGCACAGTCTCGGAATTCGACGAAACCAGTTCCATTGGATCCGTAATATTGTATTATCATCGGATTTCAATTTTCGTAACGTTTGGAGTTGTTGTGTGAGCGTACGATATACAAACGTGCTGAAATTTATATCGGAAATTCAATATAATAATTGAGTCCAAAAAGCTATCTTCTCCATACGATCGAATTAGGACTCGGAACCTCTTCCATTGTGTTCGGAATAGGGGTATAACATTATAAATGCCTGGCGACATGCTTCGATAGGGGTTCGTGATTTTAGGCTTCGTAAATCGGGACGATTTAAATTTAAATTCAAATATAATATATGTTGACCAGTCAAATTTCCTTCAGTTAAAATTCTTTCACCATCAACAATTTTTTTTCAAAACATTGTTTCCCTGTTCAAACAAGCAACCATCTCTTCTTGTCTCTCTTCTGATATACGCTACTCTCGGCTTTTCAGTTGTTAAATCTTGTCTTGCCTCCTTCAAACGAGCAGAATAATAATAATTATGCGCCTCTTCTTCCTTTATAAAATCATGGCCGAGCAGAATTTCAAAATCAAAAATATAAATCTATCGTTCGGAATTTTAATGGCCAGAACAAAAATCGATTTCAAGAAAAAAGGCGTTCGATTCTCTTCTCATTTCTGAATAAATGCACGCCTTCCAATTCTCCTCAAGTTCAAAACCAAAATCGACCCGTTCAAAAAAAAAGAGAAGGGGTTAACGCACGCTCGTGCGCGCGACGGAGACACTCGGCCGGAGGCACCTGAAGCAAGATCGGCAAGGAGGATATCGTGAGCGTTCGGTGGCAAACGTGGTGACGAGACGAGTCGCGATTTCGAGGCATAGTTGGAAACACTAGGGTTTGAGGTTCGCGTGGGCTCGACGCATTGGGGAAGTCGTGCGATGTCATTTTTGGCTGTTGCTTGACTTCGGGAAGGGGTTGCTATGTTCGAAGAGGGCGGTGCAGGCGCGTACAAGGGTGGTTGCTGTTTGTTTTTCCTGGAACGGAAATGAGATAGGTAACGATTTTATCTTTGATTTAATATATATGCAGGAATTTATATAAAAAGGGTTTGAGTTTATAACATAATAATAATAATAATTGATTTGCAGATTTTACATATGTATTTGCATACAATAAGAAATAAATAAAATACATATATTCACATACATACATATTTCAATTCACACACACATATATATGCTAGAGAGAAAATTATACAGTAAGGACAAGCTCTATTTAAAATATATATATATATATATATATGGGAAATAGAAAATATGTATATATACAGTAAGAGAAAATATATATATGGGAAAAGATATTGCAGTAAGCTAGAGTTTGGTTTTAAAAAGAAATTGTGTTTTATTAAGCTTTAATATATATATATATGTATGTAAGTATACAAGGTTTATGCAGAAATTATATATTAAAGTAGGGCATATATATATATACAGTTTATTCATTTTTAATATATATGCAGTAAAGTCGGAAAAAGAAAACCAATTCCTATATAAAAATATATATACATATTTTTCACTCACTAGTTTATTTTAAAATAATGGATTTTGATGGTTAACATGTTCAATTAATTCAATCAATTTTAGCTGCTAAAAGAAAAAAGAAATATATTTAAAAGAGAAATTAGTTTAAGTAAAATTTTTAGTAAATGGAATTGATTTAAAATGGTAATTGATTATTCGATTAGTTCAAAATGTTAATAAAACGTATAATGTTTGTTACAAGGTCTGAAATCATGAAGGAAACAAACTGGTTCGACTGGGTTGCAAATAAAATCAAAGTGAGTTAATCTCACTCATCCGGTTTTAATTTAAATTTAAATAGTTAAATTTAAATAATTGGTTGGATGATTGAATTGATTGGATATGATATTATATATAGTATATATATATTGGTGATTGATATTCCCCCATTATACAGCGGATGAGACCCTATGCGCCGCATGATAGCGGATGATATTATATTAAACCCATATACCGCGATATTCCACCTCGAAGTGGAATTGGTATTGTGCTAACATCTGTGGATGCAGGGAAACAGGTTGGAGGGATACAACTGGATTCCTAAAAATTATTTAGATTGTTTTATATTCTGTGTTATGAATATTGGATATTCTGTGGTGAATTATATTGATAATTGGAATATTGAATGTTACGGTTTGCTTGAATATTCGGTACCCTAAATTACCAAAATATATAGAATTGGATTTTGAAAGGAAAATAAAGGAATGGATTTTCAAGTAAACTAATTATAAAGAATTTGAATAAACTTAAGAACAAATTTGGAAAAGAATAAAAGTGATTTCAAAATTCTAATAAATATGGAAAAAGGGGATTTTGAATAAGCAAAGAAATAATGAATATTAAACTTAAGCAATATTATTTAAAAGAATAAAGAATTTATTTTAATTCAAGGTTAAAATTTAATTAAAAAGAGAAAAGGAAAGAGATTTGGGAAATCTGAAATTGGTATCCTCAATTTAAAGGGATTTATTTAAATCAAAATAAAGAAATGAAATTTAAAGTTAAAGAATTTTGAATTAAATGGAGTTAGTAAAGAAATTTATTAAAAGTGAAGTAAATTGGAAATCAATTTTGGGAATTGATTTAAGTGTTAAAACGGGATTTTTAAAAGAGATGTAAGACTTTGGATTTATATACAGGGTTTATAAAAGTGAAGAAATATATAAATGGATATTTGGAAGAATAAATTCACGGTAAGAATTTATTATAGAAATAAGGTAAATTTGTTTAAAAATAAATAGTGATTTATTTTGAAAGATGTGAAAGAAAAGTGTATTTCCCTGAATAGCCAAGTACGTTTCCAAAGTAAACTTTTAAGTATAAGCTAAAGGTTTAAAAGTTGATTTAAAGTATGTTTTGGAAAATCTATTATATTTAAATGTTTAAACTTTAAAGTAAGTATTTTTTTTCAAATCTAATTTAATAGTAATTATTTAAAGATGGTTTGGTATTATGTTTTAAATGATAAAAGAATCTAGTTTTATATTTTATTAAGTAGCTTTATTTTAAATATTCTTAAAGTATATATCTTTGAATAAAGTATTAAAGTAGTTTAATTTAAATGTTTTAAAGTATATTTTATAATAAAGTGTTTTAAATTATTTTTAAAATATAAAGTTTTTGTACTTGGTATTTCCAGTGGTGATAAATATTTGGGAATTTATTTCATGGGAAGAGTGTGGTTTGAAAACTGTTTTAAAAAGGGTTGAAAATGGAAATATATCTTGCGAAGATATTTTGAGGTTAATAAATAATTTGGAAAATTATTTATTGTTGGATGGATGTTTGTGAATGTTAATTGATAGTTAAATAACCGACTATCAATATTGGCCTATGCGTTGATCGTTTCGAAGAGACCGGGATCGAGATTTATTTCTCGAAAACTGCTTTGATCCGGTTTGTACGTTTCGTGGGAAACGAGTTTGAATCGAAGATGGTACAATGAAGTGCAAGGGCTAGTCGCTACTAATCCTGAGGATGATTCCAAAATGGATGTAGTAGGAGTAGTGTCTTCGGTTCCATTCGAACCCGGGACGGACTTGTATGGATGAATGCTTTCGGAACATCGTCAGGTGGACGATGGGCATTCTAAGGGATATGTTCAAAAAGGTAATGCTTAGCCTCAAGCCTCATCAACCGAGAATGACTGAAAATCAGGGGATATGCAGCAAGGCTTCGTGGGTAGCCCCAACTTGAGAGTAAGATCATCCCTGTCTAGATGTCCCTTATATTTCGGCTTAGTGTTGCGGTTGCTGATCCCAACCGTGGGGTGATTTTATTCGGAATTGTCTAATAAGGGACGATTCCGGCCTTGTGTTACAGGGGAGCGGGCGTACTCCTCGGTACTGTGATCTAGGCCACGTACTGTGACAGGTGGTACCCCAGTGCCTAGTCATTGATGGAAATCCATTCTCCCTACGTGCCTTGTACGGTATTTGTTTGTATTACCCACGATTGTGGCTAGTATGCTAAAATTTAATAGATGTAACAATTTCAGCTATTTGAATAAGTATTTGTATATAGACACTATTATAATATCAGAGGATTTGATGAGAAGTGTTTTGGCTATCGTAAGGTAAAAACCCGACATGTTTATTTGTGGCGTGGTCTTACGAGATGCTTTTTTTCAAAAGGTTTGGAAAACTTTAATAATCCAATTGAGTGTGTTTTCTCACGCTGGTTTTCCAGACTGACTCGGGTGTTATTTTATTATAATGCTCGGGTCAGACCGAGTATTATAGGTTACAGGATATGATGTTGTGGAACTCAGGAGACGAGCTGGATTTCGAGACGTATCACACGTATATGATATATATTCCGCTGTGTTGTGTATGTTGTGTATTCTATGTGGGACAAGTTATTGTAACTGTCCTGAATCGTGATGTTGATCGTATTATACTCTGATTCTAAACTCTGATGATGTAATGTATAAACAGATGTATTTCTTTGTGTAAAGATCATTTATTATCTATTATATTTTATTCCGCTGTGATGGTTAGATTCTGTTGTTGTTTTATTTTCTTCTTCTACCTCTTCTTCTTTAACCCAAATGGTTCGTATTTCCGTTCTTCTTGAGTTCATTAATGGAGATTAATGTCAATTCAAGGGGTACGGATTTGCGGGCTGTTACATAACGACTTAACATCCAAACTCTGAACGACATAAGGGACTGTGACTCATATGACTTGCGACTTAACTTGCCAGAATAGCACATGAATTAAAGCAGAACGACTTAAAGAATCAGCACGACCTAATTTAACCCTCAGCATAGCTTTAACTCGTAGGAACATGACTGACAAACTCCATAACTCGAGCAGAGCGACTTAGGGAAGCCCGACCTATGTTAAGTCGTTTGGACATGATCTGGATGACCTAAAGAGTCCCGAGCTAACTTAAGTCGTTCCTACGAGTTAAGGAATGAACAAGACTTGAACACATGTAGAATTTGACAGAATCTTGATTGAATTTCCAACTTGAACTGCCAGAATGAACTACTTGAACTTGTTGCACTCTTTCACAGATTGTATTAACTTTTAGGCTAACAACCTGTTAAATACAGCATTTGCAGAAAACTAGGACGAATATACTCATCATTGACTGCCCACATCGAGTGATGGATTAGGTCCAAGAGATTATATTTTACTTAGGTAAAATAATATGAATCTAATTAAAAGTGAAATGCTGTGAATCAACTGACTTAAATGAAGCATCAACGCAAAATTCATACAGTTATAACTGCTTATCACTGGATATTATCTGCATTGATACTACACTTAATTTTGATCCAATAACAAGCCTTGAATCTTCCTGAAATTATGTGCACCAACCAGTATTATTTCAAGTTTTACTTTATTTACTTGTTATTTCAGTAGCTTTGCACAACACTTCACACGCTTTTAGGAAACGTGCACCTTCATATTTGAATATCCAATTCCTTATGTAGAATGGCTTCTCAACAAGTGCAAGAAGAGATAGTAGAGCGGGACGATGAGGTTTTCCCAATTGCTGACCCTTTGGAGAATCCTCCGGAAAGAGTTTCAACTACATTGAACCAACGGGCTTTCAGCCAGCTATGTATTCAATTCGGCATTGCTGAAGCGAATGCTCTGCTTCCTGGGGTAAATGACACTGCCGATAGGCTGCCACCTGGCTTCATTGCAGTCAATCGTCAAATGTGTCTAAATGGAGCTATTCCCCCCTTCAACAATTTTCTTAGAACACTCCTCCTTCGACTAACTATTTCTCCATTCCAGTTGCACCCTAATGGCTATGCCATTTTGATGGGGTTGTGCGTACTATTTAGGAGGATGCTTAACCGCCTCCCAAGCTTCGAGGAGATATGCTATTTGTGTTCATTCGCGAGGAACAAATATCACCCTTCCATTACTCTTGTAAGGAGGCAAGAAACCGCAAGCTGATTACAGATCTGCCCGAGAGTGCTCACGGGTTTTTAAACCAGTTCTTCTTTGTCCGTTGCCTCCCGGGATTCTACGGTATCTGGAGAGTAGGAAGTAAGACTACCTATCTCCGTTTACTTCATTTCTGAGCCTTTCAAAATTCAAGTCGTCAAGTGCTAACTTTATTCTTTACTTTTGCAACACTTCCTCCTCCCTCTAAAGATTCTAGTCATAAATCGACTTTCGAAAGATTGAGTGCCGTAGCTATCAATGAGAGAAGTATTAAGTTTCTACAGAAGAACGAATTTTTGCACCAATTCAGACTCTTGCACTCTTCTCGATCCATTCAGCCCCGTGATGCCCCCAGTTCTCAAGCAGAAGCGTCAGATGCCCCAGCCTCCGCAGAAGAATTCGCACCGAAGGAACCTATTGTACAGACTTCATTAGTGAAATGCTCCAGTTCCGCTGACGGTGTGGGGTTATCTGGCAAATCTAAACTTCCCCCAGTTATTGAAGAAGAGGAATTTTCTCAACATTCTGGGAAGGCTACTAGAGAAGCTGATGAAAGAGCTGAGAAAGAAAGTTCTGTTACGAAGAGTGTAAAACGTGCTGAAGAGGGCACTGTTGATATGACACATTCTGTTGGGCATGATGGTGATGATATCTTTGGAGGACTAAGCGATCTTATGGTGACTTCCCATGAGCTCTTTAAAGATGACACCACCACTTCTAAGCTTGTTTCTCCAACAATCGAAGCGACATCCGTCCTGCGATCAATTCCATCAACCCAAGAGTTGACTCCTGCTGCAAAAGCTGACATCACTCCTAAGCCAAAGAGTGGTTTGTAGCTTTACGCGCGTAGTTCGCACGCCCCACACACACTTAGGATTTTTGGCAATTATGCGCACTTAGCTTCTTTATTTCGAAGATTTCTAAATTTTGTCTCTTCTTCACTTTCAGGTTCTCCCATGGGATGCAGCAGCTCATATTACGATGACTTTCAACGCTATGCGAGGCGTGATTCTTATGACCCCAGGCGCTATCTTCCTACCCCTAGGGAGACTGATGAGGAGAGAACAGCTAGGAAAGCTCGCGAAAGGCAGGCTTACGAGGAGCGTTATGGAAGAAGAGACGACCGACATGACTCTTACCAGAGGGATGATGACTCCCATAAGAGAAAGTCTCATGACGATAAGGGGAAGAATCATGTAGTTGAAGATTCAAGCAAGCGAGCCAAGCTCAGCGAAAAGTCTACATCTGAAATTTCTAAAGTGCCTGCTGCTTCTATCTCTTTAGACATCCCTTCTAGCTCTCCTGCCCTTAAAAGAGCTGAAATTCAAGAAATCATTAATAGGCCTCCTTATCAAGTTGAGAAGCCTCCGTCTGCACTCCAAAGCCGATTTCCGCATTGGTGTTTGAAAGGAGTACGTTTCGATCTGGACTTGGTTCCAATTGATAAACAAGCCATGTTAAGAAATCTTGACGCTGTCAAGCTTGATATTGAAAGAATGTCCGGCTGGCAAAAACTAGTTGATGAGATTCAAAGAGTAAATCGTTTAAATCTCGAGGCTATGCTGACCATGGAAAGCAATAAGTCTGAGTGGCTAAAAGTTCTTGATCAGCATGATACGGAGATGAAGAGCATCACCGCCCATAACGAGGAACTTGAGGCTGAAATCAAGAAGCTTAAAGATGATATCGCCACCTCTTCCACTTCTTATACTCAAAAGGAAGAGGTTCTTCAAAAGCAAGTAAGAGACACCCATGCTACTCAACGAGATGCTGAGGCTAAACTTGAGGCGGAGCGGAAAATCGTGGAAATCTACCGCAAAGATGCTGCTCAGCTGCGGTAAAAGACTAACTCCCAAGATTTGGAGATTACAATGTTAAAGGCCCAGCTTTCTAAGGCTGAAAGGAGCGTGACGAGGCCATTGCTGGAAAAGCAGCAGCTGAACACTCACATGAGGCGAATAAGGCCAACGTTAGCTCCACTCTATTCGAGTTTTATGTTCTCAGTGTCTTGGGGCGTGGCAGTCTTTCATTTTTGGGCCCAAAGTATGAGGTTATCCTGGCTGAAGTGTGGGAGACAGTAGTTGAAACGCTTAGAGACACTGGCTACGCTGAGGAGGATCTTGAGGCTCATTATTTGGATGATGAGGGTCGTGTCGCCCTTGCTAGAGGGAAAGAACAACTTGCCAAGGAACGAGTCGAAGCGGCAGATGGAGAGCATCTAGGGAAGGCACCTTTGTCCGACCTAACTCGTCCTTCGACTTCGATCGACATCGATATTATTGGCTCCAGTTCCCACTCTCCTCTTCCTGCCAAAGCCGAAACCGAATCTACAACTACTCATGCCGAAGACGAGGCCCAAGAAGACACCGAAGCCCAAGATTTTGAAATTGACATGATAAAGCCAATCTCTCCAGGTAACTTCAACACTGATCCAGCTCAAATGGACTACTCGTTTGCTTCACATGAGCTCGATGAACTTCTTGCTTATTACTTAAGCCTCGACGTGCCATTATCTCCTCTCTTTGCGAGGAATACTGATGTTTAACTTTTCTTCTTCTGTAGTGAAAACAACAAGTGTTGTACAGGCTTCGCCTCCTCCAACTGTTGCCCCTCCACCTCTTCAAGTTACTCCTCCTTCTGCTTTTCAACCGGGGTCGCAAGAAGAACAAATAGGAGCTCTTCAAGGCTTAGATGACCCGGCAGCTTCACAAGAGCAGAAAGCTGAAGAACTTGAGGAGGGTGAGAGGACCCCGGAGAAATTTACTGCCGATGATACAAAGCTGATTAATCTTATCACTCCGGGCTTCGAATCTTCTTCAAAGAAGAGGGGAAAGCGTGGAATTTCGAAGAAAAAGAATGGCACTTCTACTAGCGATGAGAAAGCGGAAGAGGACCCAATTGCACCTCTTTCTCCTTCTTCCTCGACTCGTTCAGGCCGACTCAAGAAGTTAACCATTAGGCCAGGCGAGGGCTCCAAAGGCGGTGGGAAGAAGAAGTAATGTGTCTAGTTTTATCCTTCTTGTTCTGCTTTTTTTTTTGATTGTATCTAAAGACTTATATCGACCGGAGATTGTGCAGGTACCGGCCCCCGCTTTTTGAAACCTACACATGTATACAAATCTTTTATAGTATGGAGTAGAATGACTCTTTTTACTTGTACAATCTTTTATCTGTATTTGTGAATGCATTTATTCCTTATTTTAGCACAAATTTCTTTACTTTCTTTGTATGATACTGCAGTGAGCTCGTGGTATGCTGCTTGAGCATTGCTTTTTATTAATGTAGCTATATTGCCCTTATACCACGACTCATTGCAATCTTCTCCATTTTGAAGAGACTTGTACTCTTACTCTGGAGAATAATTCTTCCATTTTGAGGAAATATTATTCTACTTTAGTAGAGTGTGCCTTGTATCGGAGAAGTTTTCTGTTTTTTTTTTAGAAAAAGTTTTTACACTTCAACTTTCGGAGATAGTCACTTTTATTTTTTGAGAAGTGGATTCCCCTATGCGATGAAGCGGGCCTCCGAAGAAGGCTTTGATTTGTTTGCCAGAAAGTTATATCTCATCGCTAAGTGGGCCCACGGGACAGGCGTTAGCTGCTTTATCGGATATTTGTTTGCACAAATGATCGCGAGCAGTTAGCTGCGGCCTAGAACCTTCTTTTTGAGAAGGTGCCCCTTCGGTGGTTCCATCAACGACTTTTTCAAGAGATAACATTTCATTTTTGGGCGTGCCTCGTTAGAGGGCTTTATTTGGCACTTCAACTTTTTTGGGAAAGAATGTTCTCATTATGGAGAAATTGATTTTCCCTTGAGAGTAGAAGTGTACCTCCGAAGAGGGCTTTTTTGTTTGCCTGAAAGTTACTTCCCACAGTTACATGGATCCACGGGGCGGACGCAAGCCATCTAATTGGATGTTTGTTTGCACAAACGATCAAAATTAACTAGCAAGGGCCTGGAACCTTCACTTTGGGAAGGTGCCCCTTCGGTGGTTCCACCAACCTTTTTGTTTGAGAAAAACATTTCATTTTTCGGCGTGCCTCGTTGGAGGGCTTTCTTTGGCACTTCAACTTTTTTGGGGAAGAATGTTCTCATTATGGAGAAATTGATCTTCCCTTGAGAGTAGAAGTGTGCCTCCGAAGAAGGCTTTTTTGTTGGCCTGAAGTTACTTCTCACAGTTAAATGGATCCACGGGGCGGACGCAAGCTACCTAATTGGATGTTCATTTGTACAGACGATCACAATTTGTTAGCAAGGGCCCGGTGCCTTCATTTTGGGAAGGTGCCCCTTCGGTGGTTCCACCAACCTTTTTGTTTGAGAAAAAACATTTCATTTTTTGGCGTGCCTCGTTGGAGAGCTTTATTTGGCACTTCAACTTTTTTGGGGAAGAATGTTCTCATTATGGAGAAATTGATCTTCCCTTGAGAGTAGAAGTGTGCCTCCGAAGAGGGTTTTTTGTTTCGTTTGCCAGGAAGGTTGCATCTCATAGTTAAGTGGATCCACGAAGCAGACGCAAACTACCTAACTGGATGTTTGTTTGCACAAACGATCACAATTAACTAGCAAGGGCCTGGAACCTCACTTTGGGAAGGTGCCCCTTCGGTGGTCCCACCAACCTTTTTTGTTGAGAGACAAGATTCTATTTTGACTGTTTTTGTCTGCTTGCCCATGTCTTTTCACCATCTGTCCCTCAGCGATTCCTCGTTATCAACTCTAAGTACATGTTCCTTTCTTTTGCAGGTTGTTTGATTTTTCCAAAGAAATGTACTTCGCTGTTAAGTGAATCCATGGGGCAGGCGCAAGCTACTTAACCGGATGCTGTTTGCACAAACGATCGCAATCAGTTAGCAAGGGCATGGAACCTCTACGTTAGGAAGGCGCCCCCTTTGTGGAATCACCAACTATTTGTGAGAAGCACTTCTTATGTAGGAATTGAATCTGGAATTTTTGTGGCTTGACATTTGTTTGTTGAGTGATTTGTAGGAATCGCTTGGCCTTGTGATGTGTTGAATAGGTAAGTTTTGCTTTGATAGCCTGCAATATTAAATCGACATTTTAGCAACATATTTAAGATATTTGCACATCGAAATGAGACAGGCATTTTATAGTAGTAGAGAACACAAGATTTATAGTGGTTCGGCCAAGAATTGGGCCTACATCCACTTTATAGTTCTTATTATTGGTTCACACTGATTTTACAATGGCTTACAATACAAGAATGATACATCCATAATAATTTTACAAATTTAAGCATAGCTTCTAAGTAAAATATGGACGCAAGTGATTGTTATTCCAGGCTCTTAAAATTAGATCTCCTTCGATAGTTGTGAGCTTGAAAGTTTCATCAAGAAGTTTTTTGCCTATGACATATGGCCCTTCCCAGTTTGGCCCAAACACTCCTGTTGCTGTCATGACCCTTTTCAAGACTAGATCCCCAATTTCAAAGCTGCGTTGGCGAACTTTAGAATTGAAGTGCCCGGCTATCCTTTGCTGATGAGCTGCAACCTTGAGCTCAGCCTCTTTCATTCTTTCATCAAGCAAGTCAAGTGCTTCAAGTTGCAGCTTTTCATTTTCAGCTTGGTTGAAATGAATTCTCCTATGTGAGGGGACCTCTATTTCCACTGGAATCATTGCTTCTGATCCATATGCTAATGAGAATGGAGTGTGCCCAGTCGTAGTTTTGTGGGTAGTTCTATATGGCCAAAGTTCTAGTGGCAGCTTATCGACCCAACCAACTTTTGCTTTTTCCAGCTGTTTTTTGATGGTTGATTTGATAATTTTGTTCACTGCTTCCACTTGCCCGTTTGCCTGCGGATGGGCCACTACTGAGAAGCTTTTTTGGATCTTGAATCGCCTGCAAAAGTCCTGGAATTCTTCGCTTTCGAATTGGGTATCATTGTCTGTGATTATCTTCTGAGGCACACCATACCTGCAAATGATATTTTTAGTCACAAAGTTTATCATCTTTTTAGAGGTAATAGTAGCCAATGGTTCAGCTTCAGCCCATTTAGTGAAATAATCAACAGCAACAATAGCATATTTGATTCCGGACTTGGCAATCGGCAAAGGCCCAATGAGAACTATCCCCCAAATGGTGAATGGCCATGGACTGACCATCTGTGTTAGCTCGGTGGAAGATGCTCTTGGGATTTTTGCAAATCTCTGGCATCTGACACACTTTCGGGAGTAGCTAGTAGCATCTCGATTAATATCTGGCCAAAAATACCCATAGCGGAGAATTTTCTTTGCAAGAGTTTGGCCACCTAAATGATCCCCACACTCTCCTCCGTGCACCTCAGCTAAAATTGTGTTAGCCTCTTCCTTGGTTACACATCGGAGTAATGGCATCGAGAATCCTCATCTGTACAAATGGCCGTCTTGAATTACATATCTCAGGGCTTTTCTTAACAGCTTCTGGCGCTCTTTTGAGTTTTCTGGTAGGGAGCCGTTGAGTAGATATTCCTTGATCGGGGTCATCCACGACTCCTGCTCTTGAGATACAGCCATGATCCAGTCAACATCCATCTCATCAGTACTTGGAGCTGACAAGACTTCCACAGGGACCAATCCCAACAATTGAGCTTCGCCAGAGCTTGAATATTTTGCGAGAGAATCTGCCTTCATGTTCTCTTCCCGGGGTATATGGCTTATTGTATAATGATCAAAATCATCGAGAAGCTCCCAGGCCTTTGACAAGTAAGTAGGCAGATTTCCTCCTTTAGTTTGAAACTCTTTCTTGACTTGGCATACAATAAGCTGGGAGTCACTGAAGATCTGCAATACTTTGATGTTCAGTTCTTTAGCAATCTTCAAGCCGGCAACAAGAGCTTCATATTCTGCTTCATTATTTGTTGAAGGAAATTCAAATCTCAAAGCATAGAACAATGACCGCCCTTCGGGGGTTTCAAGCACAACCCCAGCTCCAGAACAATAGTCATTTCTTGCACCATCAACATATAATTTCCATCGGATCAGGATGTCATCAATCACCTCTTCCTCACTACCACCTTTATCTGTGTATTCTGCAATGAAATCTGCTAAAGATTGTACATTGATTGCTCTTCGAGGATGGTAGGTGATATCGTATTGGATGAGTTCAATATTCCACTTCAGAAGACGATCCGAAGTTTCAGGGCGAAATAGGACTTGCTTTAGAGGTTGATCAGTGAGGACTTTAATAGGATGAGCCTGGAAATATGGCCTCAACTTTCTGGACGCAATCAACAGACAATAGGCGAGCTTTTCCAGCTTTGAATAATTCATCTCTTCCCTAGTGAATCTTTTGCTGATGTAATAAACCGAGCGCTGAACTTTTGCGTCTTCCTGTACCAATGCTGCACTAAGAGCATGAGATGAAACCGCTAAGTATATGAAAAGATCTTCACCATTGCTGGGATGAGAAAGTACTGGAGGCATTTCCATGTGACGAATCAGTTCATCAAAAGCTTTCTAACATTCAGGAGTCCATTCAAAGTTTTTCTTTCCTTTCTTCAGAGCGTCAAAGAAGGGAATGCATTTATCAGTGACCTTGGAAATAAACCGACTCAAAGCAGCAACTTTCCCGTTGAGGCTTTGCAATTCCTTCTTTGTTCTAGGGGCTTTGACTTCTCTTAAAGCAGTAATCTGAGTAGGATTAGCTTCGATGCCCCTAGCACTAACAATGAAACGCAAGAATTTTCCGGACTATACCCCGAATGAACATTTCAGAGGATTTAGCTTCATCCCATACTTTCGGAGAACCGCGAACATTTCTGCCAAATGATCCATGTGGTCTACTGCCTTCTTCGATTTCACCAACATATCATCAACATATACTTCCATAGTCTTGCCAATCTGGGGTTTGAATATGGCATTAACAAGTCTTTGATAAGTTGCCCCCGCATTCTTTAGTCCGAAGGGCATGACTTTATAGTAGTAAAGACCAACATCGGTGATGAAGCTCATGTCCTCCTGATCTGGCTCATGCATCATGATTTGATTATATCCTGAGTAAGCATCCATAAAAGACAATAATTCATGCCCGGTTGTTCCATCCACCAACTGACCAATCCTGGGCAACGGGAAACAGTCTTTGGGGCATGCTTTGTTAAAGTCTGAAAAGTCGATGCATACTCTCCACTTCCCATTTGCTTTTTTAACAAACACCGGATTAGAAACCCAATTTGGATAAGTGGATTCTCTGATGAAGCCATTTTCCATGAGCCGGTCTACTTCTTCTTTTAATGTTGTCGACCTTTCAGGACCCTGGGTTCTTCTTTATTGCTTTACGGGTGTGAATTTTGGATCAATATTCAAAGCATGCACTGCGATTTCTAGAGATATTCCACACATGTCGGCATGACTCCAAGCGAATACATCTAGGTTAGCTTTCAAGAATGATATCAGCATATTCTGAACAGTCACACCGAGTTGTGAACCCACATTCAGCACCTTGTTTGGATCATTCAGGTCAATAGGTATTAGCGCCGTCACTTCCACCGGCACCACTCTACTCTCCCCTGCACTGGTTTTTCTAGGATCAATCTCTTTTCGTGCATCACTATGCTCACCAGTGTAGGGTCCACCCCGTAATTGCTACAAGGTGGGCTCTTTGATGCGGAGCGGAGCTGCCGCACCCTTACCCATTTCTCTTTTCTTTCTTTCTTGTAACTCTATGAGATAACATTCTCGCCCAGCATTTTGGTCCCACTTCACAACACCGACGCCATTATCAGTAGGGAACTTCATAGTCAGGCACCATGGGGCAAGAATGGCCTTGAATGCGGCAAGAGTTGATCGACCCAAGAAGGCATTGTAAGCGGAGAATTCATCAACAATCACAAAAGTTTGTTTTCGGACCACCTTCTTTTCCCCTTCTCCGAGCTCTACAAATAAGTCAATAGTCCCAATAGGCTGTTTTGGTTCTCCAGTGAACCCAACAATTTTCGGTGAGGAAGCTTGGACATCAGCCATGGGAATTTTCATCTGATCAAATGTCTTTCTGAAGAGGACATTGCAAGAGGCACCGCAGTCAACAAGCACCCTTCTTACAATGGCTAATCCGATGCATGCAGATATCACGAAGGGATCCATGGTGGGAGCCTCAACACCAACAGAGTCTCTAGCCCGAAATATGATGTCATCATTAAAAGTTCTTTGCTGTTTTAAAGGTGCAGCATCTTCCAAGACAAAAACATTTTCTTTCGCCGGGGCATATCTCAAAGCGTGAGCATATCTCTCCATTTTGCCCCAACTCATGCCCGTTGGGTGAGGACCCCCTGTGATAACATTAATGACAGGCCTCTCAGATTCCTGCGCTGCAGTCCTCTCACCTGAGTCGGATTGATGAGCAGGAACTTGCTGCCCCTGAGTAGATGAGGTCGGGTCACTTCTGTTTCTCTTCACATATTGTTATAGTTTATTCTGTCTCAACAGCTCTTCAATCAAATTCTTTAAATGGCGACATTCATTAGTGTCGTGGCCAGGTTGATTGTGGAACCGACAAAATCTCCCATTATGCACAACATTTTTCCCAGACTTCATCTCAGG
Organism: Allium fistulosum; assembly: GCA_030737815.1. NCBI lineage: Eukaryota > Viridiplantae > Streptophyta > Magnoliopsida > Asparagales > Amaryllidaceae > Allium > Allium fistulosum. The sequence continues at coordinate 459,114,394 of CM060907.1, read as the reverse complement.
TGGTTTGGGGTATTCGACAACATCCTTGGTTGCGAAAAAGATATTTTCTGGAGTATCAGTTAAGGGAGTAAAATTTGAAGGTTTAAAGTGGTGACTTTTCTTCACATCTTTCTACTCTTTCCTACCGTCATTCTCCCTCTTCTGGCCACCAGATTCCTTTTTGTTAGAAGCAACATTGTTATTCTTAACTTCAGCCGCATCTACTTTTGCTGGCATAGGATGGCTTTCTAAGCGCATGAATTCATCGGCCTTCTTGTAAAACTTCTCAAGTGAATTTGGCTCTTTCATCTTTAGCCATTTTCCGAATTCACTTAATTTGTCAATAGCTCGCATCAAGTAAGTCAGAATCATCCGAGGCTCTGCATTATGAACTTCGGCCAAGGTTATATTGAAGCGGTTTAAAAAAGATTTGATAGACTCTCCAGGGCTTTGTTCGAGGCTGGATAGTGACATTATGTCCTTGGCCTTCGAAGTATATAACCTGAACTAGTCTTCGAATTTTCGAGTTAGGTCGGAGAACTGATCCACGAATCGAACTGGTAGCTTCGTGAACCAAAGCAGGGCCACTCCCTCCAAGTACACAGGAAAGTATCTACACTACTTGATCTCATCTGTTGCTCTGGCACCTGTCATATGCCAATCATACTTGTACAAGAACTGGTTAGGATCGGTCGTCCCCCGATAAGCTGGAATAGTAGGGGGAACGAACTTCTTCGGAAATTCAGCCTTCAGAATTCTTTCAGTAAAAGGAGTTCTGCTTGGAGTAAACCCCCAGTCACTTTCATCTTCCTCCCTTCGCATGCTCTCCTTCATTATTTATCGGATCATTCCCGAGAGGTACTCCTCATCATTTAGAGGCCCCGCGGGACAGACGTCAGCTACTTTTTCGGAAGTTTGCCCGGACAAACGTTCACGAAGAGTTGGCTGCGGCCTTGAACCTCCAGCTTGGGGAGGTTCCCCTTCGGCTGTGTTAGCTGCCCTCTGAGGAATATTTTTCCCTTGGGAATCATGAACATCCTCAGCAAAGGTTTCTTCATTATTTTCTGGTTGCTGGTTAACTCCAAGCAAAGCATTCAACTTGTCCAACATCAAAGTGCTCTGGGCTTCCATTTGTTGATACAACCCAGACACTGCAGCATCCAATTTTGTCCTTGTGACTCCGACACTAGGAGCCGCTTGATTTGACGCGAGAGAAGTGGCGGTGTTGTCATAAGCATTTCCAGATCTAGTAGATTTACTTTTCCTTCCAAGAGCCATAATTTCAGATAGACTTCTGGTTCTTAGGGAGAGTCTTTCCACAAATCTTTGTGAAGCAATGATGAGAGCACTCCTGAGTTCAGTTTCTCAGTGAAAGCACCAAAAATGTTAACGCTAAAAATGTGCGCTAACACCCCGGTGTGAGTTGTGATATAGCGAAAGCACCACTCGTTGGTAAGGGAACTAAAAACAAGCAGAAAATAGCAGAAAATAGTAAAGAGGCAACAATTTTTATAGTGGTTCGGCTCAAAGTCAAGCCTACGTCCACTTAATCTCTTCTATTACTGATTTGATTATAAATTGCACAATAATTCTTCAATTACAACACAATTAAGACAGGTAGTTAGAACTTTGATGCAGAAAAGCACTTTGAATTCATGTTGAATGAACTTGATCTTTTCCGAAGGTTCTTTGAAGTGTCTTTTGCATTTGAAGTGTTGGAACAAGTGTAGAAGTAGTATAAACCGCAAAGTCTTGGCGCTCCAAAAAAATCATCCCCTTTTCAGTGCGTAGTAGGCGGGGTATTTATAGGAGAAGTTGGGCTTAGGTCAGCCATGTCATAGGTCATGAGCGACCTAGGGAGTTGCGACCTAAGAGTGATCCCGAGGTAGCATAAGTCGTTAGGGACTTAATGGAGCCATCCTGGACGAGATATATGCTGTAAGCGACTTAGCATGTGTAGCACAGGAGTTATCTCGGCTTGCTAAGGTCGTAAGCGACCTAATGGAAGAGGCAGTGCGCATGCGGCTTATCTCTGAAGCTTGTTAGGTCGTTAGGTCGCTCTTTCCTTAACTCGCTAGGTCGTTGCCTTCATTGAGTTGCTAGGTCGTTAAACCATTGAGTCGTAGGAGTCTTTAGGTCGCTGGAGCTCCTTAAGTCATTGAGTCATGTCATATTGAGCCGCTCTGTGCTTTAGGCCGTTAGGTCGTGCCCTGCTATAGGTCGTTAAGTCGTTTATGCTTTGGATAGTTAAGTCGCTTATTCCCTTAGATCGTTGAGTCGAATAGGTCGCTAAGTCGTGAATAAGAGAGGTGTTAACAAGGTTGAAGCTATGGGATGCTCCAATATCAAAAGAACATGAACAGAACAAGACAAGAATGGATTTCAGAACAGAGGGGAAAGTTTCGAAAGTTCAAATGAAATCCTAATCAGAGAGGATCCTAATAAAGGAATTTCAAGCTCGAACGAAGATGATTCTATAATTGATTCTACTCATTCTAGGGTATCACTACCCTCTCTCTAATGAGTTTCTACTCCGTATGCTAAGTTTTTCCTAAACTAGAGCTCTGATACCACTTGTAACGACCCGCTATTTCGAACCGTTCAAATCGACAATCATCCACTCATGTCAGACTTTAATTGCTCAAAACAACAGATTGTTAATTATATTTGGCAAAACTTAGCATATATAGTAAATAAATCAATCATAGAATCACAGACGCAGAGTATTACAACAATAAGCAGTGGAATAGATAAATAGTAGTTCATGAAGATACTTTAAAACATCACAGTCTGAAACAAAATACAACATAATCTCAAATAAAAATAAGTCTCTAATAAATAAGCAACTGACGAGTCTGAACATAAATGACCGGAATAAACTGAAATAACTGAAAGCTGGATAGATAGATCTTCAAACAAAGCTCCAATCTCCAAAGGTGAGTCTCAAATGCTATGACACTCAGTCTCACCCGAGCATAAAGCAAAACACAAAACACTAGAGTCAGGATTAACATTCTTATATCAGTAAATTTAACTCAAGTGAAATGTCAACTGAAATACAAGTAACTTAAAGGATGTTTGGGATACCCATCCTCTAAGGATCCGTGGAACTATCTACTATGTAATAATATATACTATTATAATATGTCTATCAGTAAAGTATTAAAATAGCGTTAAGGCGTTACCCATATCCCCCTTGACACATTTTATATAATGTCGTAGTCTATACAGTACAGTAAACTCCACCTGCAGGTGGGCTATCAAGCATCAGTCCAAAGGTTTTAGCTTACCTAAGAGTACATCAACTATAATATCTAAAGATGCTTTCTATAGCTACCTATAATTTCGAATACTTCGTTTTTGAATATCATAATGTTTTGAAATATAGTTAAATGTTATAAATATGAATTTATAACCATGTTAAACATATTTTAATTAATGAATATGATAAGAAACTTTTTTCCAAATTTTTTTACAAAAATATATTCTTTGAAGAAATACCAATAATGTGAGCGAAAATCGGTTTATTGATAAACAACTTTTTATTCGATATAAGCTGTTCAAAATCTTTTGTACTTATTTAATGAATATACGAACACATTAATAACTAATTAACACACTTTTCTTTGTAAAGTAATTAGAATCTTCTGGAAGATAAGGAAATATTTTCCGTAGTGTGTAGTTTAGTCTTTTACAAAAGAAAGGAGGTGTAAAGGAGATGTGATGTAGCATGCTAGGGGTGGGGAGACTTCGATGATGCCAATTGGGGTGAGAACAAGGGTAAGTCACACCACTTCATGCCTATATAAGAGTGGGTATATCTCTTTATTTCACTTTTGCTAATTTAGAAAATAAAATCAACACACTTCATCTTTTTCTCTTCATAAATTTTCTAAAGAAAATAATTTCAAAACATCCACAAATCAACTTAAACATTGCCAAGGACCTTAGGACAACATCAAAATACCTCTTAGCTACTTGGACCTTGAAGAATCAAAGCACATCTTCCTCCATCATCTTGGGTCATGAGCTATAATAGGCAATTATGCCTAAAAACAAGTGCAAAGCAAAGGTTATGGTAGGAAGTTAGGTGTTAACAAGATTGAGGTAGGAAGTGGAGCTTGGACTTGCTTATTTACTTAGTTAAGGGTTAACTCACCATTTAATGGATATAAATGTGTATATGTGCTTGTGTTTGATTGTTTCTATATGATTGATTTTATATTGTTGTAGGTTTTAATATTTGAATTTGATTCTTGCTTTGAAAGAAAATGGCATATACAATCCATATGTATGGACTTGAGTGGACTTGTATTACTTGTTGCATATCCTTGAAACAAAGCACATAGGTTGTAGTTGACATAGGTTTGAATTGGACTTTGATTTGAAAGTGCTCTTATAGTGATAATCATTATAGATGCACTTAGAAATTGCCTCATGCTCGTTAATTTCTTAGGAACTTTGTAGAGAGATCCTTAAGGGTTTCTCGCAATATTTGTGATGTATATTGTTTATGTTAGTTTATGTAAAAAGTTTGAATGTTGAAAAGTTAAGTAACATACTGAAAAGTGACCATACTTCCACTTGTGCAAAACTGCCACTTTTTTTCCTTTGTTTTGAACTTCAAATGTTAAAAATATAGTTTTAAAAATAACTTACTATACATATATCTATATCATTTTAAAAATGGGTTTTAAATTATGAACAAATGATTTACAAAGGGGTCTGGAATTTCTTAGTGGTTAAATTACTATTTGTTTGATTACTTGTTTGAAAAGTAATTAACTATGCTTAACTCTACAAGCCGATGAAGTAGGCTTATTTATTTGTGAGAGTTAAGTTTGATGTTCGAGTATAGATAGGAAGTGGAGCTTGGACCTACTTGTTTACTTAGTTACGGGTGAGCTAACTCACTATTTAATGGATATAAATGTGTATATGTACTTGTGTTTGATTGTTTCTGTATGATTGAATTTATATTGCTATATGTTTTAATATTTGAATTTTATTCTTGCTTTGAAAGCAAATGGCATATGCAATCCATATGTATGGACTTGAATGGACTTGTATTACTTTTTGCATATCCTTAAAACAAAGCGCATAGGTTGTAGTTGGACATAGGTTTTAATTGGACTTTGATTTGAAAGTGCTCTTATAGTGATAATCATTATAAATTCACTTAGAAATTGCTTCATGTTCGTTAATTTCTTAGGAACTTTGTAGAAAGATCCTTAAGGGTTTCTCGCAATATTCGTGATGTATATTGTTTATGTTAGTTTATGTAAAAAGTTTGGATGTTGAAAAGTCAAGTAATATATTGAAAGGTGACCATACTTCCACTTGTGCAAAACTGTCCCTTTTTAGCCTTTGTTTTGAACTTTAAATGTTAAAAATATAGTTTTACAAATAACTTACTATACATGTTAACACTCTTTTATTCAGCGACCTAGCGACCTACTCGACTCAACGACTTAAGGGAATAAGCGACTTAAACTAAACAAGGCATATGTGACTTAACGATCTACAACAAGGCAGCGACCTAGCGACCTATAGCACAAAGCGACTCAATACGGCGCGACATAACGAGATAAGGAAACAGCGACTTAGTAACCTAAAGACTCCTACGACCTAACAGGTTAACGACTTAACGACCTAACTATTCAATGAAGACAGCGACCTAGCGAGCTAAAGAAAGAGCGACTTAACGACCTAAGGAACTCCAAAGTTAAGTCGCATGCCCTGCCTCTTCTATTAGGTCGCTTACGACCTAATCTTGTCGAGATAACTTCTGCACTACTCATACTAGGTCGCTCACAGCCTTTATCTCGCCCAGAATGGTTCCATTAAGTCGCCAACGACTTAAGCTACCTCGCAACCTCTTAGGTCGCTCATGACCTAAAACCTAACGACCTAAGCACAGTTTTCTCCTATAAATACCCCCACCTACTTCGCACTTGAAGGGGGACGATTTTTCTGAAACGCTAAGACTCTGCTGATTTCTCTACTGACTCCAACACTTCAAAGGCAAAGAGTACTTAAAAGAATCTTTGGAAAAAATCAAACTCATTCAACAGGAATCAAAAGAGCTTTTCTACATCAAAGTTCTAATTACTTGTCTTCATTGTGTTGTAATCGAAGGATTATTGTAAAATCTGTAATCGAATCAGTGATAGAAAAGATTAAGTGGACGTAGGCTTGACTTTGAGCCGAACCACTATAAAACTGTTGTCTTTTACTATTTTCTACTATTTCTTACTTACTTTTAGTTCTCGTACCAACGGGTGGTGCTTTCGCTATATCACAAATCACACAGCGGTGTTAGCGTTCATTTTTAGCGTTAACATTTTTGGTGCTTTCACTGAGAAATCGAACTCAGGAGTGCTCTCATCATTGCTTCACAAAGATTTGTAGAAAGACTCTCCTTAAAGACCAGAAGACTATCCGAGATTATGGCTCCTGGAAGGAAAAGCAAATCTACTAGATCTGGAAATGCTTACAACAACACCGCCACTTCTCCCGCGTCAAATCAAGCGGCTCCTAGTGTTGGAGTCACAAGGGAAGAATTGGATGTTGTAGTGTCTGGGTTGTATCAACAAATGGAAGCCAAGAGCACTTTGATGTTGGACAAATTGAATTCTTTGCTTGGAGTTAACCAGCAACCGAAAAACAATGAAGAAACCTTCGCTGAAGATGTTCATGATTCCCAGGGGAAAAATATTTCTCAGAGGGCAACTGGCACCACCGAAGGGGCACCTCCCCAAGCTGGAGGTTCAAGGCCGTAGCCAACTCTTCGTGAACGTTTGTCCAGGCAAACTTCCGAAAAAGTAGCTGATGTCTGTCCCGCGGGGCCTTTAAAAGATGAGGAGTACCTCTCGGGAATGATCCGACAAATTATGAAAGATAGCATGCGAAGGGATGAAGATGAAAGTGACCGGGGGTTTGCTCCAAGTAAAACTCCTTTTACTGAAAGAATTCTGAAGGCTGAATTTCCAAAGAAGTTCGTTCCCCCTACTATTCCAGCTTATCGGGGGACGACCGATCCTAACCAGTTCTTGTACAAGTATGATTGGCATATGACAGGTGCCAGAGCAACAGATGAGATCAAGTAGTGTAGATACTTTCCTGTGTACTTGGAGGGAGTGGACCTGCTTTGGTTCACGAAGCTGGCAGTTCGATCCGTGGATCAGTTTTCCGACCTAACTCGGAAATTCAAAGATCAATTCAGATTATATGCTTCGAAGGCCAAGGACATAATGTCACTATCCAGCCTCGAACAAAACCCCGGAGAGTCTATCAAATCTTTCTTAAACCGCTTCAATATAGCCTTGGCTGAAGTTGATAATGCAGAGCCTTGGATGATTCTGACTTACTTGATGCGAGCTATTGACCAATCAAGTGAATTCGGAAAATGGCTAAAGATGAAAGAGCCGAATTCACTTGAGAAGTTCTACAAGAAGGCTGATGAATTCATGCGCTTAGAAAGCCGCCCTATGCCAGCAAAAGTAGATGTGGCTAAAGTTAAGAATAAAAATGTTGCTTCTAACAAAAAAGAATCTGGTGGCCAGAAAAGGGAGAATGACGGTGGGAAAAAGCAGAGAGATGTGAAGAAGTCTCACCACTTTAGACCTTCAGATTTTGCTCCCTTAACTGATACTCCAGAAAATATATTTTTCGCAACCAAGGATGCTATCGAATATCCCAAACCACCAGAGATCAAGCCTGGGAAAAATGCTATGCATAATGGGAGATTCTGTCGGTTCCACAATCAGCCTGGCCATGACACTAATGAATGTCGCCATTTAAAGAATTTGATTGAAGAGCTGCTGAGACAGAACAAACTACAACAGTATGTGAAGAGAAACAAAGCTGACCCGACCTCATCTACTCAGGGGCAACAAGTTCCTGCTCATCAATCTAACTCAGGTGAGAGGACTGTGGTGCAGGATTCTGAGAGGCCCATCATTAATGTTATCACAGGGGGTCCTCACCCAGCGGGCAGGAGTTGGGGCGAAATGGAGAGATATGCTCACGCTTTGAGATATGCCCCGGCGGAAGAAAATGTTTTTGTCTTGGAAAATGCTGCACTTATAAAACAGCAAAGAACTTTCAATGATGACATCATATTCCGGGCTAGAGACTCTATTGGTGTTGAGGCCCCCACTATGGATCCCTTGGTGATATCTGTAGGCATTGGATCAGCCATCGTAAGAAGGGTGCTTGTTGACTACGGCGCTTCTTGCAATATCCTCTTCAGAAAGACATTTGATCAGATGAAAATTCTCATGGATGATGTCCAAGCTTCCTCGCAGAAAATTGTTGGGTTCACTGGAGAACCAAAATAGCCCATTGGAACTATTGACTTATTTGTAGAGCTCGGAGAAGGGGAAAAGAAAGTTGTCCGAAAACAAACTTTTGTGATTGTTGATGAATTCTCTGCTTACAATGCCTTCTTGGGTCGACCAACTCTCGCTGCATTCAAGGCTATTCTCACTCCATGGTGCCTGACTATGAAGTTCCCCACTGATAATGGTGTCGGTGTTGTGAAGGGGGACCAAAATGCCGGGTGAGAATGCTATTTCACAGAATTGTGGGAAAGAAGGAAAAGAGAAATGGGTAAGGGTGCGGCAGCTCCGCTCCGCACCAAAGAGCCCACCTTGTGGCAATTACGGGGTGGACCCTACATTGGTGAGCATAGCGGTGCACGTAAAGAGATTGATCCCAGAAAAACCAGTGCAGGGGAGAGTAGAGTGGTGCCGGTGGAAGTGACGGCGCCAATACCTATTGACCTGAATGATCCAAACAAGGTGCTGAATGTGGGTTCACAACTCGGTGTGATGGTTCAAAATATGCTGATATCATTCTTGAAAGCAAACATGGATGTATTCGCTTGGAGTCATGCCGACATGTGTGGAATATCTCTAGAAATCGTAGTGCATGCTTTGAATGTTGATCCAAAATTCACACCCGTAAAGCAGAAAAGAAGAACCCAGGGTCCCGAAAGGTCGACAGCATTAAAAGAAGAAGTAGATTGGCTCATGGAAAATGGCTTCATCAGAGAGTCCACTTATCCAAATTGGGTTTCTAATCCGGTGTTGGTTAAAAAAGCAAATGGGAAGTGGAGAGTATGCATCAACTTTTCAGACTTGAACAAAGCATGTCCCAAAGATTGTTTCCCGTTACCCAGAATTGATTAGTTGGTGGATGGAACAGCCGGGCATGAATTAATGTCTTTTATGGATACTTACTCAGGATATAATCAAATCATGATGCACGAGCCAGACCAGGAGGACACGAGCTTCATCACTGATGTTGGTCTTTACTGCTATAAAGTCATGCCCTTCAGACTAAAGAACGCGGGGGCAACTTATCAAAGACTTGTTAATGCCATGTTCAAACCCCAGATTGGGAAGAGTATGGAAGTATATGTTGATGATATGTTGGTGAAATCGAAGAAGGCAGTGGACCATATGGATCATTTGGCAGAAATGTTCGCGGTCCTCCGAAAATATGGGATGAAGCTAAATCCTCTGAAATGTTCATTCGGGGTAGAGTCCGGAAAATTCTTGGGTTTCATTGTGAGTGCTAGGGGCATCGAAGTTAATCCTGCTCAGATTACTGCTTTAAGAGAAGTCAAAGCCCCTAGAACGAAGAAGGAATTGCAAAGCCTCAACGGGAAAGTTGCTGCTTTGAGTCGGTTTATTTCCAGGGTCACTGATAAATGCATTCCCTTCTTTGACGCTCTGAAGAAAGGAAAGAAAAACTTTGAATGGACTCCTGAATGCCAGAAAGCTTTTGAAGAACTGATTCGTCACATGGAGAAGCCTCCAATACTTTCTCAACCTAGCAACGGTGAAGATCTTTTCGTATACTTAGCAGTTTCATCGCATGCTCTCAGTGCAGCATTGGTATGGGAAGACGCAAAAGTTCAGCACCCGGTTTACTACATCAGCAAAAGATTCACTGGGGCAGAGATGAATTATTCAAAGCTGGAAAAGCTCGCCTATTGTCTGTTGATTGCATCCAGAAAGTTGAGGCCATATTTCCAAGCTCATCCTATTAAAGTCCTCACTGATCAACCCCTAAAGCAAGTCATATTTCGCCCTAAAACTTCAGGTCGTCTTCTGAAGTGGAATATTGAACTCAGTCAATATGATATCACCTACCATCCCCGAAGAGCAATCAATGGACAAGCTTTAGCAGATTTCATTGCAGAATACACAGATAAAGGTGGCAGTGAGGAAGAGGTGACTGATGACATCCCGATCCGATGGAAATTATATGTTGATGGTGCAAGAAATGACTATTGTTCCGGAGCTGGGGTTGTGCTTGAAACCCCCGAAGGGCGGTCATTATGTTATGCATTGAGATTACAATTTCCTTCGACAAATAATGAAGCCGAATATGAAGCTCTTATTGCCGGTTTGAATATTGCTAAAGAACTGAACATCAAAGTATTGCAGATCTTCAGTGATTCCTAGCTCATTGTATGCCAAGTCAAGAAAGAGTTTCAAACTAAAGGAGGAAATCTACTTGCTTATTTGTCAAAGGCCTGGGAGCTTCTCGATGATTTTGATCATTATACAATAAGCCATATACCCCGGGAAGAGAACATGAAGGCAGATTCTCTCGCAAAATATTCAAGCTCTGGCGAAGCTCAATTATTGAGATTGGTCCCTGTAGAAGTCTTGTCAGCTCCAAGTACCGATGAGATGGATATTGACTGGATCATGGATGTATCTTAAGAGCAGGAGTCGTGGATGACCCCGATCAAGGAATATCTACTCAACGGCACCCTGCCAAAAAACTCGAAAGAACGCCAGAAGCTATTAAGAAAAGCCCCGAGATATGTAATTCAAGACGACCATTTGTACAGACAAGGATTCTCGATGTCATTACTCTGATGTGTAACCAAAGAAGAGGCTAAGACAATTTTAGTTGAGGTGCACAGAGGAGAGTGTGGGGATCTTTCAGGTGGCCAAACTCTTGCAAAGAAAATTCTCCGCTACGGGTATTTTTGGCCAGATATTAATCGAGATGCTGCTATCTACTCCCGAAAGTGTGATAGATGCCAGAGATTTGCAAAAATCCCAAGAGCACCTTCCACCGTGCTAACACAGATGGTCGGTCCATGGCCATTTGCCATTTGGGGGATAGATCTCATTGGGCCTATGCCAACTGCCAAATCCGGAATCAAATATGCTATTGTTGCTGTTGATTATTTCACTAAATGGGCTGAAGCTGAACCATTGGCTACTATTACCTCTAAAAGATGATAAACTTTGTGACTAAAAATATCATTTGCAGGTATGGTGTGCCTCAGAAGATAATCACAGACAATGGTACCCAATTCGAAAGCAAAGAATTCCAGGATTTTTGCAGGCGATTCAAGATCCGAAAAAGCTTCTCAGCAGTGGCTCACCCGCAGGCAAACGGGTAAGTGGAAGCAGTAATAAAATTATCAAATCAACCATCAAAAAAAAACTGGAAAAAGCAAAAGGTGGTTGGGTCGATAAGCTGCCACTAGCACTATGGGCATATACAACTACCCACAAAACTGCGACTGGGCACACTCCATTCTCATTAGCATATGGATCAGAAGCAATGATTCCAATGGAAATAGAGGTCCCCTCACATAGGAGAATTCATTTCAACCAAGCTGAAAATGAAAGGCTGCAACTTGAAGCACTTGACTTGCTTGATGAAAGAAGGAAAGAAGCTGAACTCATAATTGCAGCTCATCAGCAAAGGATAGCCAGGCACTTCAATTCTAAAGTTTGCCAACGCAGCTTTGAAATTGGGGATCTAGTCTTGAAAAGGATCATGACAGCAACAGGAGTGTTTGGGCCAAACTGGGAAGGGCCATATGTCATAGGCAAAAAACTTCTTGATGGCACTTTCAAACTCACAACTGTCGAAGGAGATCCAATTCTGAGAGCCTGGAACAGCAATCACTTGTGTCCATATTTTACTTAAAAGTTATGCTTAAATTTGTAAAATAATTACGAATGTATCATTCTTGTATTGTAAGCCATTGTAAAATCAGTGTGAATCAATAATAAGAACTATAAAGTGGATGTAGGCCCGATACTTGGCCGAACCACTATAAATCTTGTGTTCTCTACTAATATAAAATGCCTGTCTCATTTCGATGTTCAAACACCTTAAATATGTTGCTAAAATTTCGATGAAACATTGCAGGCTATCAAAGCAAAGCTTACCTATTCGACACTTGGCCTTGTATTGTAAGCCATTGTAAAATCAGTGTGAATCAATAATAAGAACTATAAAGTGGTTGTAGGCCCGATACTTGGCCGAACCACTATAAATCTTGTGTTCTCTACTAATATAAAATGCCTGTCTCATTTCGATGTTCAAACACCTTAAATATGTTGCTAAAATTTCGATGAAACATTGCAGGCTATCAAAGCAAAGCTTACCTATTCGACACATCACAAGGCCAAGCGATTCCTATAAATCACTCAACAAACAAATGTCAAGCCACTAGTCCTTCCAGATTCAATTCCTACATAAGAAGTACTTCTCACAAACAGTTGGTGTTTCAACCGAAGGGGCACCTTCCCAAAGTGAAGGTTCCAGGCCCTTGCTAACTGATTGCGATCGTTTGTGCAAACAGACATCCGGTTAAGTAGCTTGCGTCTGCCCCGTGGATTCACTTAACAATGAAGTACACTTCTCTGGAAGAATCAAACAACCTGCAAAAGAAAGGAACATGTATTCAGAGATGATAACAAGGAATCGCTGAGGAACAGATGATGAAAAGATATTGGCAAGCATACAAAAACAGCCAAAAAGGAATCTTGTCTCTCAACAAAAAAGGTTGGTGGAACCAACGAAGGGGCACCTTCCCAAAGTGAAGGCACCGGGCCCTTGCTGCTTAATTGTGATCGTTTGTGCAAACAAACATCCAATTAAGTGGCTTGCGTCCGCCCCGTGGAACCACTTAACTGTGAGATGCAACCTTCTTGGCAAACGAAACAAGTAAAGCCCTCTCAGGAGGCACAATTCAAAGCCTTCTCCGGAGGCACAAATCAAAGCCCTCAAACGAGGCATGTTGTAAAATGAAATGTTTTTCTCAACCAAAAAGGTTGGTGGTACCACCGAAGGGGCACCTTCCCAAAGTGAAGGCACCGGGCCCTTGCTAATTAATTGTGATCGTTTGTGCAAACAAACATCCAGTTAGGTGACTTGCATCCGCCCCGTGGATCCATTTGACTGTGAGAAATAACTTTCAGGCAAACAAATAAAGCCCTCTTCGGAGGCACACTTCTACTCTCATGGGAACATTCTACCCCAAAAAAGTTGAAGTGCAAAACAAAGCCCTCTTCAGAGGCACACTTCTACTCTCATGGGAACATTCTTCCCCAAAAAAGTTGAAGTGCCAAATAAAGCCCTCTTCGGAGGCACACTTCAAAGCCCTCTTCGGAGGCACACTTTAAAGCCCTCTAACGAGGCATGTCCAAAAAAGAAGAAATGTTATCTCTTGAAAAAGTTGTTGACGGAACCACTGAAGGGTCACCTTCTCAAAAAGAAGGTTCTAGGCCGCAGCTAAATGCTCGTGATCATTTGTGCAAACAAATATCCGATAAAACAGCTGACGTCTGTCCCGTGGGCCCACTCAGCGATGAGATATAACTTTCTGACAAACAGATTAAAGCTTTCTTCGGAAGATCGCTTCACCGCATAGGGGAATCCACTTTTCAAAAATGAAAGTGACCATCTCCGAAAGTTGAAGTGTAAAAAAGGAAAAGAAAAGAAAACTTCTTCGATACGAAGCACACTCTACTAAAGTAGAATAATATTTCCTCAAAACGGAAGAATTATTCTCTAGAATAAGAGTACAAGTCTTTTCAGAATATTGCAATAAGCCGTGGTATGGGGGCAATATAGCTACATTAATAAAAACAACGCTCAAACAGCATACCACGAGCTCATTGCAGTATCGTATAAAGAAAATAAAGAAATTTGTGCAAAAATAAGGAATAAATGCATTCACAAATACTGACAAGAGATTGTACAAGTAAAAAGAGTCATTTTACTCCATATTATAAAAAAATTTATACATGTACAGGTTTCAAAAAGCGGGGGCCGGTACCCGCACAATCTCCGGTCGATACAAGTCTTTAGACAAAAGGCAAAAAAAAAGCAAAACGAAAAGGATAGAACCAAACTCATTTCTTCTTCTTCCCACCGCCTTTGGAGCCCTCGCCTAGCTTAATGGTTAGCTTCGCAAGCCGGCCTGGACGAGTTGCAGAAGAAGGAGAAAGAGGTGTGATTGGGTCCTCTTCAACTTTCTTATCACTAGCAGAAGCGTCCTTCTTCTTCTTTGAAATTATACGTTTTTCCTTCTTCTTTGAAGAAGATTCACTGCCCAGAGAGATAAGATCACTCAGCTTTGTGTCATCGGTAGTAAACTTCTCCAAAGTCCTCTCACCCTCTTCGAGATCTTCAGCTTTCTGCTCCTGTGAAGCGGCCGGGTCATTTAAGCCTTGAAGAGCTTCTATTTGTTCTTCATGTGATCCCGGTTGAGAAGCAGAAGGAGAGGTAACTTGAAGAAGTGGAGGAACAACAGCTGGAGGAGGCGAAGCCTGTACAGTACTTGTTGTTTTCGCTACAAAAGAAGAAAAGTTAAAAACGTCAGTATTCCCCGCAAAGAGAGGAGATAGTGGCACATCGAGGCTTAAGTAATAAGCAAAAAGTTCATCGAGCTCATGTGAAGCAAACGAGCAGTCCACTTGAGCTGGATCAGAATTGGAGTTACCTGGAGAGCTTGGCTTTATCACGTCGATTTCATAATCTTGAGCTTCAGTGCTTTCTTGGGCTCTTCTTCGGCGTGAGCGGTTTTAGCTTCGGTTTCGGCTTTAGCAAGAGGCGGAGAATGGGAACTTGAGCCAATAATATCAATGTCGATCGAAGACGAAGGACGGGTTGGGTCAGTCAAAGGTGCCTTCCCTGGACGCTCTCCTTCCGCTACTTCGGCTCGCTGATTAGCAAGTTGTTCTTTCCCTCTCGCAAGGGCGGCACGACCCTCGTCATCCAAATAATTAGCCTCAAAATCCTCCTCGGTGTAGCCAGCATCTTTGAGCACTTCAACTGCTGCTTCACACACTTCAACCAATGTAATCTCATACTTCGGGCCCAAGAAAGAAAGACTGCCGCGCCCCAAGACACTGAGAACGTATAACTCAAATAAAGTGGAGTTAATGTTGGCCTTAGTCGCCTCGTGCAAATGTTCAGCTTCCGCTTTCCCAGCAATGGCCTCATCACGCTCTCTTTCAACCTTAACAAGCTGGGCCTTTAACTTTGTAATCTCCATATCTTGAGAGCTAGTTTTTTCCCGTAGCTAAGCAGCATCTTTGCGGTAAATTTCTACAATTTTCCGCTCCGCTTCAAGTTTAGCCTCAATGTCTCGTTGAGTGGCGTGGGCGTCTCTTACTTGTTATTGGAGAACCTCTTCCTTTTGTGTATAAGAAGTGGAAGAGGTGGCAATATCATCTTTAAGTTTCTTAACTTCAGCCTCAAGCTCCTCGTTGTAAGCGGTGATGCTCTTCATCTCTGCATCATGCTGATCAAGAACTTTCTGCCACTCAGACTTATCATTCTCCATGGTCAACATAGCCTCAAGATTTGCACGGTTTACTCTTAGAAGCTCATCAACTAGTTTGTGCCATCCAGACATTCTCTCAATATCAAGTTTGACGGCGTCAAGATTTCTTAGCATGGCCTGCTTATCAATTGGAACCAAGTCCAGATCGAAACGTACTCCTTTCAAACACCAATTCGGAAATCGGCTTTGGAGTACAGACGGAGGCTTCTCAACTTAATAAGGAGGCCTATTGATGATTGATTGAATATCAGCTCTTTTAAGGGCAGGAGAGCTGGAAGGGATGTCTAAAGAGATAGAAGCAACGGGCACTTTAGAAATTTCAGATGAAGGCATTTCACTGAGCTTGGCCCGCTTGCTTGGATCTTCAATTATATGACTCTTCCCCCTATCATCATGAGATTTTATTTTGTGGGAGTCATCATCCCTTTGGTAAGAGCCATGGCGGTCATCTCTTCTTCCATACCGCTCCTCATAAGCATGCCTCTCACGAGCTTTTCTAGCCGCTCTCTCCTCATCAGTCTCCCTAGGGGCAGGAAGATAGTGCCTGGGATCATAAGAGTCACGCCTTGCGTAGCGTTGAAAGTCATCATAATAAGAGCCGCTACGTCCCATAGGAGAACCTGAAAGTAAAGAAGAGACAAAAATTTACAAAATCTTCGAAATAAAAAAGCTAAGTGCGCGTAATTGCCAAAAATCCTAAGTGTGTGTGGCGTGCGAACTACGCGCGTCAAGCTACAAACCACTCTTCAGCTTAGGAGTGATGTCGACTTTTGCAGTAGGAGTCAACTCTTGGGTTGACGAGAGTGGTCGCAAGACGGATGTCGCTTCATTCGATGGAGAAACGAGCTTAGAAGCGGTGGTATCATCTTTAAAGAGCTCCTGGGAAGTCACCATAAAATCGCTCAATCCCCCAAAGATGTCATCACCATTATGCCCAACGGAAGGGGTTATATCAGTAGTGCCCTCTTCAGCACGTTTTGCGCTCTCCGTAACGGAGCTTTCCTTTTCAGCTCCCTCATCAGCCTCTTTAGTAGTCTTCCTAGAATGTTGAGGAGGTTCCTCTTCTTCAATAACTGGGGGAAGTTTGGATTTGCCAGATAACTCTGCACCGTCAGCAGAACCGGAATATTTCACTAGTGAAGTCTCTATAATGGGTTCCTTCGATGTGGATTCTTCTGCGGAAGCTGGGGCATCTGACGCTTCTGTTTGACAACTAGGGGCATCACGAGATTGAATAGATCGAGAGGAATGCAAGAGTCCGAATTGATGCAGAAATTCGTTCCTCTGTAGAAATTTAATGCTTCTCTCGTTGGCAGATATGGCACTCAATCTTTCAAAAGTTGATTTGTGGGCAGAATCTTTAGAGAGAGGAGGAATTACTGCAAAAGTAAATAATGAAGTTAGCACTTGACGACTCAAATTTTGAAAAGCTCAGAAATGAGATAAACGGAGATAGATAGTCTTACTTCCTACTCTCCATATACCATAGAATCCCGGGGGGCAACGGACATAGAAGAATTGGTGTAAAAACCCGTGAGCGCTCTCGGGAAGATCCGTAATTAGTTTGTGGTTCCTTGCGCTCCTAACCAGAGTAATGGAAGGATGATCTTTGTTCCTCCCAAATGTACACAGATAACAGATCTCCTCAAAGCTTGGGAGGCGGTTAAGCGTCCTCCTGAATAGTACGCATAACCCCATCAAAATGGCATAGCCATTAGGGTGCAACTGGAATGGAGAAATGGTTAATCGAAGGAGAAGTGTTCTAAGGAAATCATTGAAGGGGGGAATAGCTCCGTTTAGACACATCTAACGATTGACTGTAATGAAGCCGTGTGGCGGCCTGTCGGCAGTGTCATTTACTCCAGGGAGCAGAGCATCCGCTTCAGCGATACCGAATTGGATACATAGCTGGTTGAAGGTCCGTTGGTTCAGTGTAGTTGGAACTCTTTCCGGAGGATTATCTAAAGGAGTAGAAATCGGGAAAACTTCATCGGGCCGATCTACTATCTCTTCTTGTACTTGTTGAGAAGTCATTCTACACAAGGAACTGGATATTCAAATATGAAGGTGCACGTTTCCTAAAAAGTGTGTGAAGTGTTGTGCAAAGCTACTGAAATAACAAGTAAATAAAGTAAAGCTTGAAATAATACTGGTTGGCGCACGTCAATTCAGGAAGATTCAAGGCTTGTTATTAGATCAAAATTAAGTGTAGTATCAATGTAGATAATATTTAGCGATAAGCAGTTATAACTGTATGAATTTTGCGTTGATGCTCCACTTAAGTTAGTTGATTCACGGCATTTCGCTTTTAATTAGATTCATATTATTTTCTCTTTGACTTAATCCATCACTCGATGTGGGCAGTCGATGATGAGTATATTCGTCCTAGTTTTCTGCAAATGTTGTATTTAACAGGTTGTTAGCTTAAAAGTCAATATAATCTGTGAAAAAGTGCAACAAGTTCTGGCAGTTCAAATTGGAAGTTCAATCAAGTTCTGGTTAAATCTACAAGTGTTCAAATGTTGTCCATCCCTTAAGTCGCAGGAACGACTTAAGTTAGCTCGAGACTCTTTTAGGTCGCCCAGTTCATGTCCAAACGACCTAACATAGGTCGGGCTTTCCTAAGTCGCTCTGCTCGAGTCATGAAGTTCATCAGTTATGTTCCTACAAGTTAAAGTTATGCTACGAGTTAAGTTAGGTCGTTGATTCTTTAAGTCGTTCAGCTTTAAGTCGTATGTTATTCTAGCAAGTTAAGTCGCAGTCCCTTATGTCGTTCGGAGTTTGATGATTAAGTCGCTAAGTCGTTCATAGAGTTAAGTCGTGCAATTCATGTCCAAACTGCTAAAGCCCTAGGTCGTTCAAGGCTCCTAAGTCGAGCACGACCTAACTCTCCTTAACTCGCTAACTCCTCTTCTTTCAACAAATCTCTTAACCCAATAACCCGTTAGCCTCTCTACAATAAAATCCACCATCTCTCCACACCACCAGATCAACCAAAACCAATTCAAATTGCCTCGGATCCATCATAAACCCGATGCACTGCTGTGCTCTCTTGAATTACAGAGACAACATGTCCAATAACGATCAAAAATCGATCGTAACATGATTTGTGGCGAAATGCGACATGTGAAATCGGGTTAGGGTCGAAAAATGGGGGATTCACAATTCGGTGATGGTCGTGGTTGGATAATGGTCGGAATTCACTTACGTAGTGTGATTGTAGAGATGATCAGCGACTGGTTGATTTGAATTCTTCTTCGAGAGCTTGGAAATCCTTCGAAGGCGGGTTAGAGTGTTAGAGCAGGTAAAGAGAAGAAGGAGTGATCTCAACGACTTATATACAGGGGCAGTGGAACACGAATCGGCACAAGCGACCTAGCTCCCTCATAAGTCGCTCACGACTTAACGACCCATGATGGCACGAGTTAAGAGATATCGAAGCACACGACCTAACTCCTAGGCGTATACTTCGATGGGCAAGTGTTAACCCTCTTTTATTCAGCGACCTAGCGACCTACTCGACTCAACGACTTAAGGGAATAAGCGACTTAAACTAAACAAGGCATATGCGACTTAATGATCTACAACAAGGCAGCGACCTAGCGACCTATAGCACAAAGCGACTCAATACGGCGCGACCTAACGAGATAAGGAAACAGCGACTTAGTAACCTAAAAACTCCTACGACCTAACAGGTTAACGACTTAACGACCTAACTATTCAATGAAGACAGCGACCTAGCGAGCTAAAGAAAGAGCGACTTAATGACCTAAGGAACTCCAAAGTTAAGTCGCATGCCCTACCTCTTCTATTAGGTCGTTTACGACCTAATCTTGCCGAGATAACTTCTGCACTACTCATACTAGGTCGCTCAGAGCCTTTATCTCGCCCAGAATGGTTCCATTAAGTCGCCAACGACTTAAGCTACCTCGCAACCTCTTAGGTCGCTCACGACCTAAAACCTAACGACCTAAGCATAGTTTTCTCCTATAAATACCCCACCTACTCCGCACTTGAAGGGGGACGATTTTTCTGAAACGCCAAGACTCTACTGATTTCTCTACTGACTCCAACACTTCAAAGGCAAAGAGTACTTAAAAGAATCTTCGAAAAAATTCAAACTCATTCAACATGAATCAAAAGAGCTTTTCTACATCAAAGTTCTAATTACTTGTCTTCATTGTGTTGTAATCGAAGGATTATTGTAAAATCTGTAATCGAATCAGTGATAGAAAAGATTAAGTGGACGTAGGCTTGACTTTGACCCGAACCACTATAAAACTGTTGTCTTTTACTATTTTCTGCTATTTCTTACTTTCTTTTAGTTCTCGTACCAACGGGTGGTGCTTTCGCTATGTCACAAATCACACCGCGGTGTTAGCGTTCATTTTTAGCGTTAACAATACATATATCTATATCATTTTAAGAAAGGGTTTTAAATTATGAACGAATGATTTACAAAGGCGTTTGGAATTTCTTAGTGGCTAAATTATTATTTGTTTTATTACTTGTTTGAAAAGTAATTAACTATGCTTAACACTAAAAGCCGACGAAGTAGGCTTTTTTATTTGTGAGAGTTAAGATTGATGTTCGAGTATGGATAGAAGCAATAGTGCTCTAGCCTGCCATCTTCACTCTTGATCGAGGAATAGTTGAGTTGGAAAGGTTGGAAACGTGTTAATCATTTTGATTACTTACTCATTTATGGAAAGTCATTACTATTATGTATGAATACTAAAAGTTGATGAGGTAGACTTCTCTAGTTGTGAGAGCTAAGATTTGAGTAGGGATAATAGCAATAGTTCTAAAACCTACCCGCATCACTCTTAGTTGAGGAATAGTTAATTTGGATGGTCGGAAACGTGTTAAGTATGCGAACCTTTATTTCTATAAGCGATCGTTTTTAACTAGATGTCGATTAGATGACTATCAAACTTGACCAAATATAACTTGATAAATATCTAAAAGCTTCATGGCTTCATGCATTTTGAGATCCTCCAAGATGGAGCATTGGAATGAAATGTCTCTAGCTTTAAGAAGTTATATATATATATATGGGATCCCTTGGGGAGGATTCCTCTTAATATAGTTCGCTTACTTATAAAATAAATTTAGCTGGTAATTCATTGATTGGTTTTGGAGAGTCCTTGATTGGTTCGTGTTTTAGTTACTGAATACCGCTTTAAAACTAGTATACGAGTCTATATTTTGGAAACGGTTATAAAGTGGAATGTTATAGAGTTGGACTATCAAGCCTGAGGTTACGTCTAAGGGAGAGGTCGAAAATAACATTTTGGACTTATGCCATAGAGTTGAACTACTATCCTAAGGTTAAGTCCAAGAGAGAGGTCAGTGTTAGCTTTTGTTGGATGGGCTTATACGGGAATCTAAGGAGTGATTCGTGTTCTATTCGAGTGCTGAAGACTCAAGTGAGAGATGTCGAATGTAGCCTCGGCATAAAAAATGACAAAATACAAAGTAGGAGCATAGCCAGTAGGATTTAGCTAACCCATAGGGTATATCAATTCCATATCTAGAGTATGCTTATCGATGTTGCTAGTAGGAGTTGATGATATTTTGTATCACGTATTTGGGCATGGCCTAGATATGTTTACCATAATGGTATATTTTATCTAAAGATATACGAAGCTCGGAGGTAGTTTTTGACCCTTGTATATGAAATTAGATTCGGCATGATCAAAGAGATCTTCATGAAAAATCCATATGCAAATGTACGTTAGCGGTTTTAAATGTACTTCTAATATTGTTGTGTTGTAAGATGTAAGCAGCACATCTATTTTTTGACTTATATCTACACCCAAAACATTATCTATACATTACTATATTAACTTTATGGATGGTTTGTTTCTTTTGAGGGGAAAACTGTTACGAGAATCCCCACAGTCTTAATAGTTACTGTTACATGTTGCACGTATCTTGGGTTTTCTCGTACTAGACTTTTGTCTGACACCTTGATTTTAATTTTCCTAAATTCCTCTTGTACTCTTTCGAGTGCGGTTAGTAAAGTAGGTTTTACCTTGGCTACTTCAGAGTTAAGGAGACAAGCTGGAGGCTTCTGTTATCTATCTATTTCTATTTCCATTGCATTGTATTATATATGTATGCATCAGCATTGTGAGGACAGATAGTTATAACTGTCCAAACCAATGATAGTACATAGTTTTTGTTGGGTATATTTCGATATTGCCACCGAACCAAGCTCCTCCAACCATCTACCGGACCAAGCATCTACCGAACCAACCTACCTCCTATGATTGCCGGACCAACCATCTACCGGACCAAGCATCTACCAGACCAAGCTCATCCCACCATCTACCAGACCAAGCATCTACCGAACCAAGCTCTTCCCACCATCTACCAGACCAAGCATCTACCGGACCAAGCTCCTCCCACCATCTACCGGACCAACCATCTACCGGACCAAGACATTCCGAACCAACCTACCGGACCATGCTCCTACCGGACCATGCTCCTACCGGACCAACTCAATTCCACCATGCTCCTACCGGACCATACTCCTACCGGACCATACTCCTTTCGGGCCAACAATACTAGGCCAGGTCGCGTTAGCCCAGGCCCACCAGTTGTTATATACATCCATGACCCCTACCCCCAGCCTCACTCTATAAATAGAGGGGCAGGGGTACAACAATGAGGACAAGTTTTGAGAGCTCAAGCACGGAGAGAACTTTCAAACAACTTTCTTTTACTTGTATCAAAGCTTTGTACTTGTAATCAGAAGAAGAGAAGAGAAATAACATATAAAGTGGACGTAGGCACATTCTGGCTGAACCACTATAAATCTGCGTGTCTTTTTACAGTTTAGCCCCTGTTTTTCATATATTTTCATAAATCGCTCAAATCACTAAGAATAACATAAGATCTACTAAATCATACAACTTTGAGGTGTTTGTCCATTTTTTGTGCAAACATTTTTGGTGCTTTCACTGAGAACTAGAAGCTCGAAGCTTCAGCTTTATCCACTTAACGAGTTTTCCTAACATCATCGTCCGCCACTTGGAAAACATGCCTCCCAAACAGAGAAAAGATGTTAACAAAGGAAAAAACATCGCATCCAGCAGTCTTCCAGATCCAGCTGTCACGAATCAAGTAAATCGTCCTCCTCTGGCAGCAGTAACGAATGAAGGACAAGCTAACCCAACCACTCCTGCCACAGAACAGCCTACAGCAATTACTAGGGCAGATTTGGACAGAGTTGTGGTTGAAGTAACTAACCGCTTCACGTCCCAGCAAGAAGCCTTGGTGGACCATCTCATGTCACGCTTAAGGGACGCTGAAGAATCCAACCGCAACACTGAATCATGGGGCGAGTCCCAGTCTGGAGGATCTCAGAGACAACAAAGATCTTCCTTCTTCGAAGGAGCTAACGGCAGAAGTAGCCATGGTAGGAGCCGAGATCGAGCACAGCCCGAAGTTAGGCCTGAGGAAACGTTTGGTACCGAACCCAACGGGGGAGGTACCGGACGAAGGTCAACTGTAGCTGAGCCTGTCATACTGCCTAACCACGGAAATGCCAGTGAACGGGGCCGAGCTAGGGTCCAACCCGAAGTTGGACCCGAGGAAGTGCTTAGATCAGAACCCGGCAGGGGAAGATCAAGGCAAAGGCCAACTGTAGCTGACCCTAGCATGCTCCCAGAAGATCAAAGGCAGCCACTGGAAAATATGAGAAATGATAGACGATACCATCCCTACAGGTCATCTGGACGGAATCAATCCCACAGAACAGAACCAAACTCATTTCTATCTGCTCCAAGTTCTGATGAAAGGATGGCACGCTTATTCAGAGAGTGTGTCCAATGGGAGCAAAGAGATCGAGGGATAGGCGCTAGGGTAACCGGCCCTTTCGCCCGCAATATCGAAATTGCTATCACCCCCCGAGAATGGAAGATTCCAACAATGGAACCCTACAAAGGAACCTCCGATCCCATTGTACACTTACAGAGGTACACGCAGCATATGCTCATGAGTGGGGCGACAGAGGGAGTACTGTGCAAATGCTTTCCGCTCTTCTTAGCATATCTTGCTACCTCCTGGTTCTGTCATCTACCCCAGGGATCCATCAGCTCATGGGAGATGTTGAAAGAAAAATTTATCAGTCAGTTCCGCATTCATGTGGAGCAACCTAAGGAAGCTTATTCCTTATCCAACATCAAACAGAAACCTGGAGAGAAGCTGCAGCAATACCTAACCAGATTCAACGCCGCAGCAGCCGCAGTCCAAGATGCCGATGAGAAGCTTATCCTAATGGCCCTCTGTAGTGGTGTGCATCCGGACACTAAATTTGCTAGAAGGTTGATGAAAGAAAAACCAGCTACTTTACCCGATTTCTTCCATGAAGCTGGGAAATACATGAGGCTTGAGGATGCTGCCGTTGAGGGGCAATCAGGACAGCAAAATAAGACAACCCATAGCAACGCCCCTGCTATGGCAAGGGACGTTCGAAGAAATGATACCAGAGACAATGCTGGGGGCAAGAAGGGAGAAAACCGCCTATATCGGCCAGGACCAAGATTCGACACTTACACTCCTTTGAACGAGACCGTCGAAAATATCTTCCTTGCCACCCAAGGCGAAGTTAGATACAAACGCCCACCATACAAGAAGGAATCAGATAACGCACAGAAGTCTGGAAAGTTCTGCCGCTTCCACGAATCTCACGGGCATGATACCAACGAATGCCATCATCTCCGAGATCTGATTGAGGAACACATCAGAAGGAAGAAACTGGAACGTTATGTAAAAGGTCAGGACAGGACCCCAGCTCCTGCCAATGAAAACCCAAGGCTACCGTCATCGGGGGCCGACAGAGGAAACCGCAACGCTAGCAGCTCTAGTTAAGAAAAGATAGTGGTCCATACCATCTCAGGAGGGCCGCACATCGCAGACAGAAGCTGGAAAGAGATGGAAAGATACGGAAAGTCGCTTAGAGACAATAAAGACTATGTCAATTCGGTTATAGAAGAACGCCACCCGAAGCGGAAAGAAAGTGATGACATCACATTCGGTAAGCGTGACCTAGAAGGAAGGCAGTACCCTCACATGGATCCCATGGTCATCTCTGCCCGACTTGGTCCCGCCGAAGTTTACCGAATCCTGGTAGACACTGGAAGCTCAGTAAACATCCTGTTCAAACACGCATTCGACAAAATGAAGCTATCAATGAAGGATGTATCTCCCTGCGATAAACCACTACACGGTTTCACTGGGGATGCTAAGATGCCCCTCGGGCAACTGGACCTCTTTGTTGAGATTGGGAGCCATCCCCGCTCCGCTGTACGGAAACAGACATTCGTGCTAATAGAAAACCATTCGGCCTACAACGCCTTCTTAGGAAGGCCAGCCTTGTCTGACTTCCAAATTGTCCTAGCCCCATGGTGCCTAAAGATGAAATTTCCAACGGACAATGGAGTAGGGGAAGTAGAAGGAGACCAGGACGTTGCTCGGGACTGCTATATGACTGAACTTCGCAACAACCACAGGAAGGATAAAGGGAAGGGTGTAGAGATTGCCCTCTGCACAAAAAGTCTGGAAGCATAGCAACTAAAGAAAGCCCCTCCTCTTCGATATACCAGCGACCCTTTCAATGAATTAGACCCTAGGGACAAAGAGAAGGAGGCCACCGCCGAGCCTGCAGAGGCTATGGAGTTTATATCTATAGACAAGCACAACTCAAGTAGACTATTGAAAATTGGGTCCCAACTAAAAGCCGAATTGAAGGAACAACTCATCGATTTTCTCCGCCACAACTTGGATGTATTCGCTTGGTCACACGCTGACATGACCGGAATCTCCCCCGACATAGCATGCCACGTATTAAACATTGATCCTACCAAGGCGCCTGTAAAACAAAGAAAGAGAAGTATGGGGGCAGAGCAATCAGCAGCCCTCGATGAAGAAGTAAAGAACCTACTCGCCAATGACTTCATACGAGAAGCTATCTACCCGGAATGGATCGCCAACCCGGTACTGGTAAAGAAGGCTAATGGGAAGTGGCGAACCTGTATTGACTTTTCCAACCTAAACGACGCCTACCCAAAGGATTGCTTCCCACTTCCCAGAATCGACCAACTTGTAGACAGCACAGCCGGGCACGAGCTCCTATCTTTTATGGATGAATACTCAGGATATAACCAAATTCCTATGCATGCTCCCGACCAAGACCACACTAGTTTCATCACCGATCGGGGTTTATACTGCTATAAGGTAATGCCTTTTGGACTTAAAAATGCAGGAGCCACCTACCAGCGCCTCGTCAACAAGATGTTTGCAGGGCTAATAGGACAGACTATGGAAGTATATGTGGATGACATGCTGGTGAAGTCAAGGAAAGCCAAAGATCACGTAAGCCACCTAGGCAAGATGTTCCAGGTACTTCGACAGTATGGA
Source organism: Allium fistulosum (assembly GCA_030737815.1). Taxonomy (NCBI): domain Eukaryota; kingdom Viridiplantae; phylum Streptophyta; class Magnoliopsida; order Asparagales; family Amaryllidaceae; genus Allium; species Allium fistulosum. Next base: position 459,088,362 of record CM060907.1, on the reverse strand, counting down.
ATGAAGTAGAATCCACTAAAGTGCTCCTTCGGAGTGTCATCAGGAAAATTCTTAGGATTCATCGTCCATGCCAGAGGGATTGAAGCGAACCCTGAACAAGTCCGAGTGCTAAGAGATATCAAGATACCTTCCACTCGGAAGGAAATGCAAAGTTTGAACGGAAAAGTGGCCGCCCTAAGCCGATTCATCTCCAAGGCAACGGACAAGTGCGTCCCCTTTTTCGAAGCCCTAAAGAAAGACAAGGGAAAGTTCGAATGGACCGACGAATGCCTAACCGCTTTCCTTAACCTAATCAAACACCTCCAGAAACCACCGGTACTCTCTACTCTAAGCGAAGGCGAAGAATTATGCTTATACCTTGCTGTGTCATCTCACGCCCTAAGCGCAGCCTTGGTAAGGGAAGACAACCGCGCGCAGCGGCCAGTTTACTTCGTCAGCAAAAGGTTTACTGGGGCAGAAGTCAGATATACTAAACTTGAGAAGCTAGCATACTGTTTACTAATCACATCACGAAAGCTGCGTCACTACTTCCAGTCCCATTCCATCAAAGTTCTGACTGATCAACCACTGAGGCAGGTACTCCATCGTCCCGACACTTCTGGGCGACTACTTAAATGGTGCATTGAACTAAGTCAGTATGATATCACCTATCACCCTCGCACTGCCATCAAGGGACAAGCCATGGCTGATTTCATTGCAGAATTCACTACAACGAAGGTGAGGAGAAATAGCAGAAGATATCAAGTGGAATCTCTTTGTGGATGGTGCATCAAACGAACAAGGCTCGGGGACAGGTGTGGTAGTAATCACTCCCAGGGGAAACAAACTGCACTATGCTATAAGGTTGGAGTTCGCTGCCACCAACAACGATGCAGAATATGAAGCAGTGATAGCTGGACTAGAAATTGCCATAGAAATCGGAGCCAATTCTTTGTGTCTTCACAGCGATTCTCAACTTATTGTTAATCAAATACTAGGAGAATTCCAAGCTCGAGAAGAACGACTCATAGCATATCTAAAGAATACCAAGTTACTTCTCAGCCGATTGGACCACTACTTAGTCAAACACATCCCTCGGGAGGAAAACCGAGAGGCCGACGAATTGGCAAAGCAAGCAAGTGTGAGAGACATCACCATCTTCGGGGCAGTAACCATCTCAAAGCAACTGGCCCCAAGTTTTGAGCAAGTGAATCTGATAGCTGCAAAAGAAGAAGCAACTTGGATGACTCCCATCCGAGACTACCTACAAAGTGGCACTCTACCCAACGGGCGTAACAAAGTCAAGAAAATCTTGAGGAAAGCATCCCGCTACACAATACAAGAAGACATCCTCTATCGGCGCGGATTCTCTAACCCGTTATTAGATGTGTCGCTGGGAGAGAAGCCAAGGAAATCTTATCCAACATCCATCAGGGGAGCTGCGGAGATCACACCGGAGGGCAAACATTAGCAAAAAAGATACTCCGATACGGATATTTCTGGCCCACCTTAAGTAAGGACGTCTTAGATTTCGTCAAGAAGTGTGACAGATGCCAAAAATTTGCTAAGATTCCGCGGCTACCAACAACTGAGATTACTCAAATGACCAGCCCTTGGCCCTTCGCAATATGGGGAATTGACTTAATCGGCGAGCTGCCGATGGGCTGAGGCGGGGCCAAATATGCCATAGCGGCAGTTGATTATTTCACCAAATGGGTGGAAGCGGAACCTCTGAATAAAGTATCTTCAGCAAAAGTTATTAACTTCTTGATCAAAAATGTTCTGTGAAGGTACGGAGTCCCACTCAAAATCATATCAGACAATGGACTTCAGTTTGACAGCGAGGAATTCGCCAACTGGTGCCGAAAGCACGGAATTCATAAAAGCTTCTCATCCGTAGCATATCCCCAGGCAAACGGACAAGTCGAAGCAGTCAACAAAATTCTGAAAACTCTGATAAAAAAGAAGCTCGAAAAGTCAAAGGGCGCTTGGGTGGATGAACTCCCTACGGCACTGTGGGCCTACCGCACATCTTTCAGAACATCAACGGGGCACACTCCTTTCTCTTTGGCATACGGATCGGAGGCTATGCTCCCAGTTGAAACCATTGTGCCTTCCCACCGTAGGATCAACTATAACCTGGAAGAGAATGAAGAGCTCCTCCACATGTCTTTGGATCTAGTTGAGGAGATAAGAAATGATGCAGTCCTTAAAACAGCAGCCCACAAGCAGAAAGTGGCAGCGCAATACAACTCCAAAGTCAAGCATCGTACCTTACAAGAAGGGGATCTTGTCCTCAAGCGAATCTTCCCTTGCCCCGGAGCACTAGACCCCATCTGGGATGGACCATATGTAATTCATAAAGATCTCCACAATGGAGCTTATATTTTGTCAACAGTGGACGGAGAGGTGTTCCAGAGGGCATGGAACATCCAGCACCTCCGTCAATACTTTTCTTAACTTGTACTGCCCATATGAAGTGAATTAACAAAGAGAATCAGTGGACGTAGGCCTTTTCATGCCGAACCACTTTAAAAAACTTTGTCTCTTTTTTAACTTGTTCCTTTATATCTTGGCTACTTGTTAACTTTATCCTTTTCTGTTGAACAAAATCCTATGCGTATAGCATTTCCACTCAAAGCACTCCACGGCGCAACTTCACCTGGGCAAAACCTAACAGGTACTATGCGAATCTATGCCCTCACCAATGAGACACTTTTGCTCCAGCATCCCTCTGCTGCGGGTTAACTCATTGCTCGCGACGGCCCTTAAAGCCAACTGTAATGAGCCGATTATAAGCCACCGAGAAGGCCGGCTATAGCCGAGGCAGCTCATTACGGCGTTAGGCTCGCCGGCAACTGTGAACCGACTATAAGCCCCAACATCAGGTGTGGCCAGCCAGGAGCAGTTCACAGTTGACGATCGACACCCACGCTAGCCGGCCACAGTAAATCGAATAATACCCACGATTACGGGCCATAATGGCCCGGGTAGTTACTGTGCGCGATCTCGGCTCCGATGTGTCTTAAGTGCGGCTGTGGTAAAAAAGAATTAACTCCCCGCGGAGGCGTAAGATGGGTGACAAATGTCTCCAAGACCCACAGCTAGGGAAAGTGACTACAAAACCCGTTTGCCACGAACTTAAGCACATCGAAGGCCTTCCATGATTGGAAGTTTTACTTTTTCACATATTTCAATTTTACTTAAAAAGCTTTTCTCCTATCCTCTATAACGGTCCCTAAAGTACAGGATGCAGAGTAGGAGATACTAGCCAATGGGTGTAGGGACTCACGATTGGATGGCAAGGCACTCGACTGCATTCCATGCTCGGTCATACAAGATATTCAAAACTGCCATCTACGATTAAAACATGAAAGGCGGTATTTTCTTCTTTTGTGTACAAATACATGACTATAATTTGTTCTCACCACACGCTAATATTACAAGTCATGAAATTATGTTTTAAAACCAGAACCTGACATCAAACACAATTCAATTACAAGAATATGCATAGCTATATTTCTCATACGACATGTCAAAATAGCAACAAACATTCGGAAGACGACAAAATCAGCTTAAGTTAAAGAATTACACATCAAGAATAGAGCTATTTATTACAAGTAGCAAAAGAATTACAACTTAAAAGTTACTCTACTGTTTTAAGACTAACGTATACGGCCATGCCAAGTCTACAAAAAGAATTTTCCAGGTCTGATCAAGGGGCCGACTGCATTGGAGTTTTATCCTTGTCCTGTTGACCACCTGTCCAGACAGAGAAAGGATTCATTAGTGATAAGCAACCAAAGTTAATGGAAAGACTAAAAAGGAAGACTTACCAGCACCTGCTTCTTGACTATCCTGGTCGGCATCCTCTACTTGCACACCTGCCTCCTCAGCAGCAAGCAACCGCATACCCTCCTTCACCGCCGCCTTCTCCTCCTTGGTAAACTGGGCAGTGACCACATCCATGCTGAAGGCCACACCACCCTCTTTATCCGCATCCGCCTTAGCTTCCTCCAGAGCCCGAAGATAAATCTTAGCCATGATCCTAGGATAATCATCCATCTAGGATAGGTTGCCCTGCTTCCAAGTTCGGAAGTACATGTCCTGAAGCATTTCATCCATCATCCCCTCATTCTCCTCAAACTCCCTCATCCGGGCCTCGGAAGCCGACAACCTTCCAACAGCAGCTTCTCTCTCCAAACGGTATCTCGAGCAGTCAGCCTGAAGGTTCCGCATCGCCTCCATCTCCTCCTTCAGCCTAACCTGAGCAAGCTCTACGGCTTCAAGCTTCCCCGACAGCTCCTCTACCCGCTCAAGATCCGCCCTCCGAACCTCATCCACTGTCGAGATGGCCATATTTATCTGCTCCTTGCAGGCAGCCTCCATCTTCCGCAGTTCCGCCTTACTAGCCTCCTCCATAGCCTTCCTCAACCGCCCGGAGGCAGCCTCATGCTGAGAAATCTGAATGGCCTGATCAGCGAGCTGTTTGGCCTGGTCCGAAACCATCAATCTTAGTCGGATGTTGGCACTCCCAATCTCCTCTCCAGCCTTAACCAGCCGGGCATGATGCCCCATCAGCTTCCTAGTCTCCTCCGCCACCCGATCAATATTAGCCTTGGCCTCATCTCCCATGGTAACTATCCGAGTAGTAAGTAGATCGAGATCTAAGGACTTAGCCTCATCAAGCACCCGTACCATGGGATTGCGGGGAAGAAGGTGCTCACCAGTAACCTCGTCAAAGGTAATATCATGGGAACTTGGACCCAGGTCAGGATGACCCGCAAATGGATTCCGAGCCAAGTCAGGACGATCAATCTGAGTGACGGTAGGATTTTCAGACGGGTGCGGAGAAAGTACGAACTCAGTATCCTCCTCCGTGATATCATGAAGAGGCTGAACTGGAGGCTGAGGACCAAGTGAAGATTCGGATAAGGGATGGCTCCTCTTTCTCTTTTGAATGCCCTTGTCAATAACCCCGAGAAGAGGACGGTAGCCGACTACATCCCCGGAACGGTGGGCCGAAGGCTTCGGCTTGGCGGAATCTTTGGAGAGCTTGTATTGTTCAAGCCTGTGCCGAAGATCTGAGGCCTTGGCCGTTTTGCCTACTCCTGATATGAAGAAAAAGTATCACAAGCATGCATTGATCTATAATTCGAGAAAACACGGTAAATTAAAAGGTAAAAAGAAAGGAAAAACATCTGAGGTTGTACAAACCCTGGGGAGGAGTAGGATACTGCAATAAGTCCTGGATTTCATTCCAGGACGGGAGCGGGTCATAAAATATTCCTAAGTCCCTATCATTAATGGAGCCCGCAGGAGTCAAAAGTTTACCTTGAGTCATCGGAGCCACCTTGGTTGGAATAGTCTGAGGAGGCTCGCTTGCACCAGTCCCAGCCTTGTCAGCTTTCCCAGTTTTCTCTATCAAAGCCGGTTCCCCGTCCAGCCCCTCAAAAGCTTGGTGGAATACATCATCCGTCCACTCCTGAATCTCGCCTGCTTGCCCAGGAAGCAGGGCCCCGATGCCATCACCACCATCGCCACCTTCCCGGTCACCTCCACCCTCACCTCTTTCCTCCTCTACGTCTTCCTTCTCCTGAGTAAGTGGACAATTGCTAGGGGAGGGACCATCCGACTTCTTAAGTTTCTTACCTCCGACGGCTGGAGGTTTTGTGAAAGGTTTCCTCTTGCTACTCTCTACCGTGACACTTCCCTTAGCCTGAGCAGCCGCCCTCTCCTCCGCCGTTTCCCTCAGCTTGACTACTGACTGCTGTGGAAGAATTAAGTTATACTCCAGAAGGGTCGTGTTTCTGATCAGGTAGGCAGATGACCTATATCTCCCGAGAATAGCTTCTATCTCAGCCGCCATCTGAACCAGGCGATCAGTCTCCACAACTGCAAAGCCACCTGTCGCTAGCAAAAAATGAAAATGTATGAGGAGAAGCATCGCAGCCAGAATGGAAATTATAAATAAAGCATCAACTTACATCCAGAAGTAAAACGCCGAATAGAAACAGAGTCGTCTCTGACGAAGAACCACTCCTTCTTGAACATACTGAATTTGGAATACAGATCCAAGACCGGCTTGAAGGTTACAGCTGACTCCAAGCTGATGTATAGGGAACCCTTCTTATAGCCCCTCAGATTATATAAGTACCGGATCTCCCGGTTGGAAGGAACACGACCATACTTCCTCTGGAAAATGACGAAGAGGCTCACCAGTATAGCATAGGAGTTGGGTTGAAGCTGGAATGGGGCCACCTTTAGATATGTGAGGAAGCTGGCTACCCAAGCGTTAAGAGGAGGAATGGCACCACACATACAGTGGTATCTGCTGTAGGCAAAGTACCCTTCAGGAGGGTCGTATGGCATAACTTCTCTCCCTGGCAACAGCAAGTGCGCCCTATCAATTCCGAAAGAACGGGAGATGACATCAAGCTGCTCCTCCTTGAGGGAGCTAGGAAAGCAATCAGGCGGGGAGTTCAGGAGCTCTTGTGGGCCGTACCCGTCCACTAGTGATCTCGGGGCAGATCCGTGACGTTCTGGATTCGGCTGAGCTGGGGGCACGGCAGAGGAACCTCCTTCGCCCCCGGATTTCTTTTTGTCTGATCGAGTTTCCGCTTTACGAGACATTATCTGCAACACCGGAAAAACACATTGTTAGAACAGAGGATGTAAACAAGTATGTGTGTAATATGAAATTTCACTCATAAAATCAAAATGCCCAAATTCCTATTGTCATCCGATAAGGTGAAGGTTAAAATTCATTTGGTATTCAGAGTCTCAAGGTTCATTCGGCATTCCCCATGTGGAATTCATTCGGTGATCCAAATAAGAATACTCATTCGACATTTAAAGTCACGAGCTCATTCGGCATTTAAAGTCACGAGCTCATTCGGCATTCAAAGTCTCGAACTCATTCGGCATTTAAAGTCTCGAACTCATTCGGCATTTAAAATCTCGAGCTCATTCGGCATTTACTAATAGAGTTCATTCGGTACACACAAGTCTCATTCGGCGAAGGGAAGTTAAGTACCTGATTCGGCAGGCGTAGGCAGTTCAGTAGATTGATTCGGCTATGCAACAAATTTGGCTCAAGTGCTTCGTTCGGTAGGAAATAATAAGGGCCCTAGCTCCGTACTTATAGACGAAGGTGGACCTCCGAACCAACCGGTTCGGCGTCTGGAACCGGATGTGACTATTCAAAAGAGAAACAAAGCACGCCATGTTCTGGCACATAACCTGCTTTGGGGGGCAAATGTTGGGTATATTTCGATATTGCCATCGAACCAAGCTCCTCCAACCATCTACCGGACCAAGCATCTACCGAACCAACCTACCTCCTATGATTGCCGGACCAACCATCTACCGGACCAAGCATCTACCAGACCAAGCTCTTCCCACCATCTACCGGACCAAGCATCTACCGAACCAAGCTCTTCCCACCATCTACCGGACCAAGCATCTACCGGACCAAGCATCTACCGGACCAAGCTCCTCCCACCATCTACCGAACCAACCATCTACCGGACCAAGACATTCCGAACCAACCTACCGGACCATGCTTCTACCGGACCAACTCAATTCCACCATGCTCCTACCGGACCATACTCCTTTCGGGCCAACAATACCAGGCCAGGTCGCGTCAGCCCAGTCCCACCAGTTGTTATATACATCCATGACCCCTACCCCCAGCCTCACTCTATAAATAGAGGGGCAGGGGTACAACAATGAGGACAAGTTTTGAGAGCTCAAGCACGGAGAGAACTTTCAAACAACTTTCTTTTACTTGTATCAAAGCTTTGTACTTGTAATCAGAAGAAGAGAAGAGAAATAACATATAAAGTGGACGTAGGCACATTCTGGCTGAACCACTATAAATCTGCGTGTCTTTTTACAGTTTAGCTCCTGTTTTTCATATATTTGCATAAATCGCTCAAATCACTAAGAATAACATAAGATCTACTAAATCATACAACTTTGAGGTGTTTGTCCATTTTTTGTGCAAACAGTTTTTGTAAGTCTGAAATTTCTGTATTCGGAGTAACCCTTTGTACTATTCTTTTAATATTATATATTATTGCTCAGTTGTGAGATTCTAATGTTGTGCTATTTCTTTCCTTTTCTATTCTTTTTCTTTTATTCTACCCTAACTATCTATCTTTCCAACACTTAGGTGCTAAGCACATAAATATAGTTGATGTATTTAGTGTTGACAATGGAGGGTCGAAAAGTCGGATCATTACATTTTGTATAATAGCCTAGGTTGAGCGAACACCTTGGCTTTGGTTGGGTATGGCTTATTAGAGATAGGATAAGTGACACCCTAGAATGAATTGGGTGTATTATATTATATATAAGAGCATATTTATATTTTTCTATAAACCTACACCCTTTTTCAGCTTTTCCTTAGGAGTGACTCTTTCCCTGAAATAACTCTATTCATAATGTTAAAGATATTTTGCTATGTTCAGATAGTACAAACTATGAGTATTAAAGCTGCCAATGCGAGAGGAGTTAGAAGTAGAGGTGGCCTGGTAGTACTGTCACTAACGGTGGGACTCGAACATCGAGGAATATTGCTTCTATCGAGGAACCGAGAGTGAGTGTCATAGACGAGGTCGTGTAGATCAGGCCTCAGATGAGTTTTTCTGTGCTTTGCTGTGATTATGAGAGGTTTAGAGGTAAGCGGTTTAGTGGTTTAGAGACGATCAAAGAAGTTTGGTGTTGGTTATGATTATGTGATGAGATTTTTGAGGATATGGAGTTAGATGATGCGAGGAAGCATCATTCAGCATCGCGACTTCTAACGGATGTCGCTATGGACTGGTGGGTTCGATTACTACTGATGTCTAAGAGAATGACTTCTTTTAGGCCTAATTTAAGGAGGTATCCAAGATGAAGTTTGTTTCGAAAGCCGAAAAGACATTGTTATTTAGGAGCTTCTTAGATCAGAAGCTAGGGGCCATGACTATAACAGAGTATGAGAATTTGTTCATTGCATTGTCTTGAGTCGGGTTAGGGTTAGTTGATATATCATAGAAGAAGAATGGGAAGTTCATCATAGGTATGCATCCTGAGTTTCAGAGGGACATGACTAACTACATTAGGATAATTTTTGTGGGTTTGGTGAACATGGCTTTGAGGTTTGAGATCTTAGTGCCGAAGCCGTCTATTTCTACACCGATGGGGGACATTAAGCATAAGTTCCAACCATCGAAGGATGTTTCTAGTGTAGTTTTTTCGTAAGTGTAGGTAGAAAGGGTACTTTGCTTAGAGTTGTAGGTCGAGCAAAGGAGGGCAAGTGGCTAAAGCACCATTAGTTAAGGCACCGATTGCTAAGGTACCAAAGCTAGAGCCACAAAAGGCCAAGGCATAGTTTGCACCAAAGCACTGCTATAACTTCCATCAGCCGTGTCATTTTGTTAGGGATTGTTTGATGCTTTAGAAGGGACAGTAGCCTAGAGCTTTTGCACTTGCTTCAGCGCATTCTGCTTCTGCAACTGCAAAGAGTAAGTAGGTTCCGAAAGTTATTTATCTATTAATGTTATTCCTCTTCGCGTCTTATTTGATACTGGTGCTTCCTTTAGTTTCATATCTCATATTCTTATTGGTAGACTAAAATTTGAACCAGTAATAATTTTAGATTCAATTTATGTGTCAAACCTTGTTGGGGACTCGATCAATCTTATAATGATTTGTTTAGGAGTTCCGGTTACTTGTTTTGACCAACTCTTTCCTTGCAATTTATATGTTCTATTTTATCTAGAGTTTGATGTTTTATTTTGGATGGATTATTTGCCTCAAAATCAGGTAGTCCTAGATTATGTTAAATGGACTGTATCATTTAAGACATGGGAATGGAAAATTCTAGTAGTAAATTATGAAGGACCTACCCTTCTTATGACTAGTTTTCTTTATTCTCTTGATGTGGAGGAGTGAAAATTGCGTCTGATCTTGGTTTTTCAGGAGTTTTTGGACTTGTTTGAAAAGATGTCGGGTTTACCACCTCATCATGAGATAGAGTTTCACATTGATTTAGTGAAGGATGCAAAACAGATCGTGTTTCCTGCTCGAAGGCTAGCACCGAAGTAGAGGATGGAGCTATCTAATCAGGTTAGTGATTTTTTGTAGAAGGTCTTGATTCGACCAATTTGTTCGGATTGAGGAGCGCCCTTCTTCTTTGCTACGAAAGCAGATGGTTCCTTAAGACTATATGTCAATTACTACGAGCTCAACAAGAAGACTGTTAGAAACAAGTATCCTTTGGCTAGGATAGATAACCTATTCGATCTGCTTCTTGGAGCTTGGGTTTTTTCTCAACTTGATCTTGTTACGCGGTTCCATCAGTTGAGGGTGGCAGAGGAGAGTGTAACCTTGAAAGCTTTTAGATTTGATCTGTTTTATGAGCTGTTAGTTGTGCTGTTTGGCTTAACTAATGCTCCCGCATATTTAGTGGACCCAATGAATTGAGTAGTCTGAGACGTGTTAAATAAGTTTGATCTAGTATTTATTAATGATATCATGTTCTACTCCAAGACCGAGGAGGAAGATACACACCATCTGAGGATTGCATTAGAAACACTGAGAGAACAAGTGTTGATGGCTAAGTTCTTGAAGTGTTGCTTTTGGCATTCAGAAGTTAGGTTCATGGGTCATGTTGTTTCAGCAGATGGTATTTCTATTGATCCCACTAGGGATGTGGCTATTTAGGACTGGAAGAGGCTAGAAAGCGCAACTGAGATTATGAGCTTTTTGGGTCTAGCGGATTATTATAGGAGATACATAAAGGATTTCTCAAAGATTGATTCTCGCTTAACGAATTTGATGAAGAAAGATGTTAAATTTGTATGGATTGATAAATTCGAGCAAGCATTTATAGAGCTGAAGGAAAAGTTAACTAGTGCTCATATTCTTACTGTACCGGATGGAGGTGAGGGTTTGACTATTTACACAAACTCTTTTGTGGAACAGGTTTAGGTGTCGTGCTAATGCATTATGGAAGTTGATCGCTTATGCTAGTTGACAGCTCAAACCACATAAAGTGAGTTATGTGACCTATGACTTGGAGTTGTTGCAATGGTATTTGTATTGAAGATGTGGAAGCATCATTTACTAGGTGAGAGGTTCGAGTTATGTACAGACCATAAATATTTGAAGTATCTTTTCATGTAGAAAGACCTAAACATGAGGCAACAACAGTGGTTGGAGTTTCTTGCGACCTATGATCTAGACATTGTATGCACGGGGGAAAGCCAATATCATAGCTGATGCCCTCAGTAGGCGATATGCAGTTGTGGCATATGTTGAGGTTTGTCCGACGCTGATTAGCCATATTGAAGGGAATCAACTTTGAGATCTTTGTATTGTTAGGATACCTAAGGCTGTAAGCAAGAATGAGGCACCAGAGAGGTGGCTGCGATTCGAGGTGGATAACCATGGCATTTTGAGATGAATGGTAGGTTATGTGTTTCGAATGTGGATGAGATTAGATAGGAGGTTCTGGTAGAGAGTCATCATTCTAAATGACGACACATCCTAAAGTCACTAAGATGTATCAAAATATGAGACGTACTTTTCGGTGGGAAGGTATGAAGAGAGACATTTCTATATTTGTAAGTAGGTGTGCTAACTACCAACAGGTAAAGGGTAGTTACCAAAAGATGGCTGGACTGCTTCAACCACTCGAGATTCCTAAGTGGAAATGGGAGCAGATATCTATGGACTTTATCAATGGATTTCTAGTTCGAGGGGAGGTAATAAAGGCATTTGGATTACTATTGACAGGTTAACTAAGAGCGTGCACTTATTAGCAGTGAAGGTAACGAGGATGACTTCTAGTTTGGCTCAGTTATATGTGAGAGAGATTGTTGGACTTCATGGCATTCCATGTGATATTATGAATGATAGAGATCTGATCTACAAGAGTCAGTTCTAGAAGGGTTTCATGATGCACTTAGGATGGAGCTAAGTTTGAGCTTATCGCCCATAGACGGATGGGCAGACTGAGAAAGTGAATTGTGTCTTTGAGGTTTTGCTTCATGCTTGCATTTTGGACTTTTGAGGTTTATGGGAGGATCATATGCCACTTGTTTAGTTTTCTTATATCAACAGTTTTTAGGCAAGCATAAGGATGGCACCTTTTAAGGCATTATATAGAAGTCCTTGTAAGTCTTTATCATATCGGGTGGAAACGGGGGATCACTTAGTGCTTGCGCTGAATATGATTCGTGAGTCCATAGATAAGGTAGTATAGATTAGGAGACATTTGAAGGTAGCTTAGAGCAGATAGAAGAGCCATGCCGATGTAAGGCATAGAGGTTTAGAGTTCTCAATTGGGGACATTGCACTCTTCAAGTGTAGTTTGATTTGGGAAGGGATGGAAGTTGGTTCCTCGTATTATAGGACATTTTTCGGTACTCGAGAGGATGGGCACTCTTTCTTATAGAGTCATGTTACCGACTAGATTGGTGAGTATGCTTGATGTTTTCCAATTATCCCATCAACATTAGTATGTGCACGATCCTACTTTGATTATTGACCCATCGCAGCAGGAGGACTTAGAGATAGAGCCTGACTTGACCCTTTGAGATAGCCTATTCGTATTGTTGACCGAGATAGGAACAGATTGAGGACTAAGGTTGTTAAGTTAGTCAAAGTACAGTGGAGCGAGGATTCATGGGATTGTACATAGGAGACAGAGGATAGTTTGAGGGTGTCCTATTAGGAGTTGTTTTTGAACTAGTGGTTTCTTATCTTAGTATCGTATATCTTTTGTCGTGTTCTCACCATTTGAGGTGGAGTCGCTTAGTATGCGTTTGGTTTGATGTTTAGTTTGTATATAATTTTAGCAGTACTCTATACATTTATATGGTTTCTTCTATCTTCCTTGATTATTGTTCTTGTCTGAATTTCGAGGACGAAATGTTCTATGTAGGGGAGAATGTGGCGATCCGTGATTTTAAACAATTTTTCTTTACATATCATAAGTGTTTGAAATTTATTTGAGTGTTATAAATGTGATTTTATAACCTTGTTAGCCATCTTTTAATTAATGAATAATGACAAGAAACTTGTTTTTGAGATTTGTTTATAAAAATAAACACTTTGAAGAAATATCGATAATGTGACTGAAAATTGGTTTATCGATTATCAACTTTTTATTTGATATAAGTTGCTCGAACTCTTTTGTACTTATTTATTGAACATATGAACACATTTGTAACTAATTAACAGACTTTTCTTCATTAAATAACTAGAATCTTCTAGAGGATTCTAGAAGATAAGGAGATATTTTATGTAAGGGGTAGTTTGGTCTTTTATTAAAGAAAGGAGGTGTAAAGGATATGTGATGGAGCATGTGGAGGGGATGAGACTTCCACGGAAAGCTAAGGAGGGGTGAGAGCAAGGGTAAGACACACCACTTCATGCCTATATAAGAGCGGGCATACCTCTTGAAATCACTTTTGCTAATTTAGGAAATAAAACCAACATACTTCATCTCTTTCCCTTCACAAATTTCCTAAAAATAATAATTCCAAAACATCTTCAAATTAACTCAAACTTGTCCAAATACCTGAGGACAACATCACAACTCCTTTTAGTTACTTTTATCTTTAAGAATCAAAGCCCATCTCATCTTGGGTCGTGAGCTATAATAGGCAATATTGCCTAAAAGCAAATGGAAAGCAAAGGCTGTGGTAGGAAGTTAGGTGTTACTAGGGTTGAGGTAGGAAGTGGAGCTTGGACTTCCTTTTTTACTTGGTTTAGAGTGAGCTAACTCGCCATTGAATGGATATAACTATGTATGTGCTTGTGTTTGATTGTTTTTATGTATTTATACTATTATATGTGGTAATATTTGGATTTAATTCCTGCTTTGAAATCAAATGGCATATGTAATCCATATGTATGAACTTGAATGGACTTGTACGACTTGTTACATAGCCTTTGAAATAAAGTGCATAGGTCGTAGTTGGACATAGGTTTGAATTGGACTTGGATTTGAAAGTGCTCTTATAGTGATAGCCGCTGTAGATGAACTTAGAAATTACCTTGTGATCGAAAATTTCTAAGGAACTTTGTAGACAGAAGCTTATGCATTTCTCTCCATATTTGTGATATATATTGTTTATTTTAGTTTGTACAAAAAGTTTGGATGTGGAAAAGTTAAGCAACATATTGAAAAGCGACCATACTTCTAATTGTGCAAAAACTACCTCATTTTAGCTTTTGTTTTGACCTTCAAATGTTTAAAAAGGAGTTTAAGTATTTTATTTCATTATTTTTACAAGTTTTTCTAACTCCTAATAGAGTATTTTAAAAGTAGTTTTGAATTTTTATGTATTTACAAGAATTAGTTGTGAATTCTTAAATTAGAAGTTTATTTTAAAATATAAGGAAAATATGGTTTTTCCAAGTTTTGGACTAAATTATAAACTTGCTATTTTTTATTAATATTTTGAATGAACGTTTTAAAACCAATTATAAGTATTTCAAATTATTTAAAAGTATTTTTAGTTATATATAGTTTTTATAAAAATAGTTAATTATTTTACTAATGTATAAATACCTTATGTAATATAATATCTTTTATATTGTTTAATTAAAAATCTAGTTTTATAATAAATTACTATATATACACACATATATATAATTTTAAGAAAGCATTTTAAATTATGAACAAATGATTTACAAAGGGGTTAGTAATTGCTTAGTGGCTAAACCGTTATTTCTTTTATTACTTATTTGAAAAGTAACTAACTATGCTTAACACTAAGAGCCTACGAAGTAGGCTTATATATTTGTGAGAGTTAAGATTGATATTCGAGTAAGGATAGAAGCATGCTTTAACCTAACGTCTTCACACTTGACTGAGGAAGAGTTAAGTTGGAAAGGTTGGAAACATGTTAATTGTGTTGGTTACTTACTCGTTTATGGAAAGTCATTAATACTATGCTTAACACTGAAAGCCGATGAGATAGACTTCTCTATTTATAAGAGCTAAGATTGATGTTCAAGTAAGGATAAAAGCAATAGTTCTCTAACCTATAGACTTCACTCTTGACCAAGGAATAGTTAAGTTGAGAAATCGAAAACATGTTAGGTATACGAACCTTGATTTCTATAAGTGATTGTTTTTAACTAGATAGTCGATTAGCCGATTATCGGACTTGACCAAATATAACTTGAGAAGTATCTAAAAGCTTCACAGCATCATACATTTTGAGACCCCTAGGGTGGAGCATTGGTAAGAAATGTCTCTAACTTTAAAAAATTATATATACGAGATTCCCTGGCGAGGGCTCCTCTTTATATAGTTTGCTTACTTCTAAAAGAACTGAAATTGAGTTAATTGATAATTCATTGATTGGTTTTGAAGAGTCCGAGATCGATTAATGTTTTACTTATTAAATACCGCTTCAAAACAAGCATACAAGTCTATGTTTTGGAAGTGGTTATGAAGTGGAATTTTATAGAGTTGAATTGTCGATCCTAGGGTTAATTCCAAGAGGGAGGTCAACGTTAACATTTTTGATTTATGTTATAGAGTTGAACTGTCTATCCTATGGTTAAGTCCAAAGGAGTGGTCAGCGTTAGAATTTATCAAACAAGCTTATGCAGGAATCAAGGAGTGATTTGTATTCTGTTCGAGTGATGATGACTCGTGTGAGAGATGCCGAATGTAGCGTCGACATTGAAAATGATAGAAAACGTAGTGGGAGCGTAGCCAACGGGGTTTAGCTAACCCATAGGGTATATCTACTCCGTATCTATGGTATGCTTATTGATGTTGCAAGCGAGAGTTGATGATATTTGGTATCACGTGTTCAGGTATGGACCGGCTATGTTTACCTTAATGTTATATTTTATACAGAGATATACGATGCTCGTAGGTAGTTTCTGACCCATGTGCAAGAGATTGGATTTGGCTTGACTGAAGAGATCTCCATGGAAAATCCATATGCAAATGTACCTTAATGGTTTTAGATGTACTTTAATATTGTTGTGTTGTGAGATGCAAGCCGCATAGCTATTTTATGATTTATATTCTACACCTAGACATTATCCGTATATCATTATATTAACTTAATGAATGGTTGGTTTATTTGAAGTGGAAAACCATTCCAGGAATCCGTACAATACCAATAGTTATTGTAACATAGACTTAACGACCCAATAGTTGCCGACCTAACAATTAACCGAACTAAGGAATGAGATGACTTAAGATAGTTGACAACCTAACAACTAACCGACCTAGCGACTTGAAATGGCTTACGACATAACGACTTAAGGGAAGCTCCGACCTAACTACTGTAAGGAGTTACCGACCTAAGGAGTTAAGAGGACTCATGACTTAGCTTAAGTCGTCCACGACCTAAAAGCTAACGAGTTAACTCCATGCCAACCTAAAAAGCATGTCGACTTAAGAATTACGACTTAAGATGTGGATCGGCTTAAGAGGACTTATGACCTAACGACTTAGCAGGTTATGACATACCGACTTAAGAGAAATCTACGACTTAAAGGTCTGGACGACCTAACGAGTTAAGGAAGTCACGATCTAAAGGGGTTAACGACCTAAATACATATGATCTAAAGAAAGTTGCGACCTAGCAACTTAAGAGATATAACAACTTAGAGCAATCAACGACCTATGTTAGATCGCATACGACCTAAGGAGACGAAGGCAATGCCGCATCTTTTAGGTCGCTACCGACTTACGACTTATACTAAGTCGTGCACGACTTATCAATTTGTGCAGAAGAATCAAAGGCAGCCGAAGTAAGTCAGACTCCTTATGCTGTCACCGACTTACGATCTACGACCTACCTTGGGTTGTAGCCGACCTATCACTTGGTGATAAACTTCTGCTTAGAAATCCTCTCTATAAATAGACCACCACTTTCAACATGAAGAGGACTTTTGGCCGACCATTTCTTAAAGCGTCGTTACTCTGCCGAACTCTCAACTCACTCAACACTTGAAGATCTCCAAATACTCAAGACACTACAACAAGCTTCGAGAGGAATTTCATACATCCGACACGGATTCATCAAGTTTCTTCATCAAAGTTTGAGCTAGTAGTCAAGAGTGTTTTTGTGATCAAATTGTATCGTATTTCACAAGTGTGTTGTATCGAATTGTAACCGAATCAGCAATAAAAGGCTATAAAGTGGACGTAGACTCAATTACGGGTCGAACCACTATAAATCTGTTGTCTTTTTACCGTTTTACTGCTATTTTCAGCTTGTATTCTATTCTCGTAACAACGGGTGGTGCTTTCACGACTCTATTACACACACCGGGTGTTAGCGTTCAAATTTTAGCGTTAACATTTTGGTGCTTTCATTGAGAGTTGAACTCAAGAAGATTTTCACCGTTGCTTCGCAAAGACTTATAAAAAGAACCTCTCTTAAAAACCAGAAGTTGATCTGAAATAATGGCTCCCGGAAGAAGAGGTAGACCTATCAGATCCAGAAATGCTCATGAAGGGACTTCCGCTTCCCCGACAGCAGACCAAGCAACTCCTACCGTTGGAGTTACCAGGGCTGAATTGGATGACGTAGTTTCTGGATTATACCAACAAATTGAATCTCAAAACGCTTGATGATGGATAGATTAACTGCTCTGCTCGGGCCAAATCGTCAACCAGAAAACCATCAAACAACCTTTCCTGAAATGCCACCCTTCCAAGCTGAGGATTCTATGCCACAGCCAACTTATCATGAACATGTTGTCAGGCAAGCTGTAGAGAGAAGGACTGATGCTTGTCCGGAGATGTCTCTGAACAATAAAGAGTACCTGTCCGAAATGGTTAGCCGCATCATGAAAGAGAGCATGCAAAGGGAAGAGAATGAGAGTGACTGGGGATTTGCACCAAGCAGAACTCCGTTTACTGAAAGGATCCTGAAAGCGGAATTTCCAAGGAAATTTGCACCTCCTACTATCCAAGCCTATAGGGGAATGAGTGACCCTAATCATTTCCTATACAAGTACGATTGGCATATGACTGGTGCAAGAGCGTCAGATGAGATTAAGTGTCGGTACTTTCCAGTGTACTTGGAAGGTGTGGCTTTACTTTGGTTCACAAAGCTTCCAATTCGGTCAGTAGATCAATTCTCCGACTTAACGCAAAAGTTTAAAGAACAGTTCAGATTGTATGCTTCAAAAGCTAAGGATATAATGTCACTGTCTAATCTTGAACAAGCTCCCGGAGAATCAATCAAATCTTTCTTAAGCCATTTCAATATAGCTTTAGCCGAAGTGGATAATGTAGAACTGCGTATGATCCTGACCTACTTGGTGCGAGCCATCAATAAATCGAGTGAATTTGGAAAATGGCTAAAAATGAAGGAACCAAATTCCCTTGAGAAGTTTTATAAAAAGGCTGATGAATTCATGCGCCTGGAAAACCTTTCCGCCTCAGCAAAAGTATTAGTTGCTAAGGACAACAATAATGATCTTGCTTCTAACAACAGAAATTCTGAGAATCAGAAAAGGGAAAACAACGGAGGAAAGAATCAGGGAAATGAGAAGAAACTCCGCCGCTTCGATCTTCCAGATTTTACTCCTTTAACTAATACACCAAGAAATATCTTTTTCGCAACAAAGGATGTTGTCAGGTATCCTAAGCCACCTGAGATGAGGAGAGGTGCAGTGCGTAATGGAAAATTCTGCCAATTTCACAATCAACCTGGCCATGACACTGACCAATGTCGCCAATTAAAAAATGTGATTGAAGAATTGCTGAAGCAGGGTAAACTCCAACAATATGTTAAGAGAAACAGAGTCGATCTAACCTCATCCACTCAGGATCAACAACGTCCTGCCCATCAATCCGGTTCTCGCAACAACACTGAAGTGCAAGATTCAGAAAAGCTTGTCATTAATGTTGTCACAGGAGGTCCACACCCAGTAGGCAGAAGTTGGGACAACTGCTAATTGTCCACAAAACTGCGGCTGGAGCATCTTTCACTTTCTCTGGCATATAAATCCAAAGCTATGAATCTAGTGCAAATGGAAATTCAGCCTGGAGATACTAAAACAACAATCACTAGCACCCATTTTTTACTTAACAGCATTGCTTAAATTTGTAAAATGATAATGGATGTGTAACTTTTGCATTGTAAACTGCTGAGAAATCAGTATGATTGAACAATAAAAAACTATGAATTCTGTGTTCTTTATTACAAAATGTCTGTTATATTTCGATGTGTAAATACTCCAAATGTATTGCTAAAATATCGATCTAATATTTCAGGTCATTAAAGTGAAGCTCACCCATCACAAAGCCAAGCGAGCCCTATAAATCACTTATTAAGCAAATACCAAGCAACAAAAAATTCCAGATTCAAATCCCCTACAAGAAGGACTTCACATAAAAAGTTGGCGACTCCACTGTGTCAAGCCCTCGTTAACTAGTTGTGATCATCGGTATAAACAGACATCCAACTAGGTGACTTGCGTTTGCCCCGTGAAGTCATCCAACAGTAAAGCCCAGTTCTTTGGATAAAGCAATTTACTTGCAAAAGAAAGGAAGACGCGCTTGGAAACAATAATAAAGGATTGCTGATGAGCAGATGATGTGGAAACATGGGGTGGCGAACATAGAAGCAGCCAAAAGGAGGTATGCCTCTCAATAAGATGGCCGGCAGATCCACAAAAGGGACACCTTCCCAAGCAGAAGGAACAGGACACTTGCTAACTGGTCGTGATGCATCCGATCAGATAGCTTGCGTCCGTCCCGTGGATCCACTCGTCTCTGAGACGCAACCTTCCTGGCACACCAATCAACCAAAGCTCCTCTCCGGAAGCTAATAAAGCCCTCTAACGAGGCACACCAAAAAATGAAAGTGCTTTCCTCAATCAAAAAAGATTGGTGGAACCACCGGAGGGGCACCTTCCCAAGCTGAAGGAACAGGGCCCTTGTTAATTAATTGCGATCGTTTGTGCAAACGAACATCCAAACAAGAAACTTGTGTCCGCCCCGTGGATCCATTCAACCATGAGAAAGTAACTTCCAGGCAATCACAAGCCCTCTTCGGAGGCACATTTCACCAGTGTAGAAGTGCAAAATGCTCCTCTTTGGAGGCCCACTTCACCAGAGCTGAAATGCTAAAAATCCCTCTTCGGAGGCACATTTCACCAGTGTAGAAGTGCAAAATGCTCCTCTTTGGAGGCCCACTTCACCAGAGCTGAAATGCCAAATTGCTTCTCTTCGGAGACCAAAATCGCTTCTCCTCAGAGACCAAAATCGCTTCTCTTCGGAGACCAAAAGACCTCTTCGGAGGCACACTTCACCATGCTTGAAGTACCAGACATAAGCCCTCTTCAGAGGCACAAAAACAAAGCCTTCTTCGGAAGCACTAAACAAATCAAAAAATTCTTCAGAAAGTTCACTTCACTGCATAGGAAAATCCACTTTTTAACAAATGAAAGTGATCATCCCCGAAAGTTGAAGTGTTCTTCAGAAAGAAAGAGAAAGAAAAAATTTCTCCAATACGAAATGTATTCTATTAAAAGCAGAATAGTATTTCCTCAAATCGGAAAAATTATTCTCTAAAATAAGAATACAAGTTTCTATAGAATAACGCAGTGAGCCGTGATACGGGGGCATATAACTATATTAATAGAAACAACACTCAACCATCATACCACAAGCTCACTGCAATATCATATAAAGTAAATAAAGAATCATTTATTCTACAATACAATGGGAAATAAATGCATTCTCACAATACACAAGAATTTGTATAAGTAAAATAGCTATTTTATTCAATACTATGAAAACTTTTTACATTGTGCAGATCACAAAAAAAAGCGGGGACCGGTACCCGCACAATCTCTGGTCGATACATGCAAAAAGCAAAATAAGAAGTAGAAAATCCAGCTTGTCATTCCTTCTTCCCGCTACCTTTGGAGCCTTTGCCTGGTTTGATAGTTAATTTTGGAATCCGGCGTGGGCGGGATGGAGAAGGAGGAGTGGTTGGGTCTTCTTCTATTTTGTCTTCCCCAGCTGAAGCACTTCTCTTTTTCTTCTTTAGTGCACGCTTTCCTCTTCTCTTTGAAGAAGATTCACTTCCCGGAGTCAGCAGCATGGAAAGCTTTGTATCGTCATCTAATGACTGCTCCGGAGTCTTCTCGCTGTCCTCCATCCCTTCCGCTTTCTGCTCTTGAGAAGTGGGTGGATCCTCCAAGCCTTGGAGAGCTTCTATCTGTTCCTCCTGCGACCCTGGTTGAGAAGCCGGAGTAACTTGAAGAGTTGGAGGAGGTACAGCAGGAAGAGGGGAAGTGTGCACAGTGCCAGGTGCTTCCGCTACAGAAGAAAAGAAGTCAAAATCAATATTCTCCGAAAAAAAGAGAAGATATTGGATCACCAGGACTTAAGTAATAAGCAAAGAATTCATCCAAATCAATTGAATCAAATGAATAATCCACTTGATCCAGATCTGACTTGAAGTTACCTGGAGAAGTCGGTTTTGACAAATCAATTTCAAATTTATCAGCCTCAGTGTCTTCTTGGCTCTTTTCCTCAATCTGAGTAAGGGGAGACTCGGTGGTGACTGGCTTAGCCTCAACGTCTTTTGTAGGAAGAAGAGAGTGAGAGCTGGAACCAACGATATCAACATCGGTCGAAATCGAAGTGTGGACAGGGGCAGTTAAAGATATCTTCTTTTCTGAATGTACTTCTGCCACTATTCCAGCTCTAGCTTCAGCGAGTTGCTCTTTTCCCTTAGCAAGAGCGGCGCAAGCATCATCATCAAGATAAATTGCCTCAAGCACTGTCTCATCGTAGCCACGCCGTCTCATCGTAGCCAGCTCCCCCAAGCATATCAATCGTAGCCTCCCATACTTCAGCTAGGTAATCTCATATTTTGGTCCCAAGAATGAGAGACTCCCACGCCCCAAGACGCTGTGAATGTAAAAATCGAATAAAGTAGAGTCAATGCTCGCTTTGGTTGATTCGTGAGACTCTTCGGCCGCAACTTGCCCGGCGACCGCGTCATCACGCTCCTTCTCAACTTTAAGAAGCCTAGCTTTTAGCATCTCTATCTCTGCGTTCTGGGAGTGAAAATTTTCCCGCAGTTGAGCGTTTTCTTCGCGGTATTTTTCAGTGATATGCTACTCAGCCGCAAGCTTCATTTCGGCATCCCTTTGCGCAGCGTGTGCATCTCGCACTTGCTTCTGAAAGACTTCTTCCTTTTGAGTATGCGATGCAAAAGAAGAGGCGAGATCTTCCTTAAGTCATTTGACTTCAGATTCAAGCCTTGCGTTGTCATCCGAGATGCTCGTCATCTCTGCATCGTGCTGCTTGCACCATTTATCCCATTCAGCCTTATCATTCTCCAGAGTCAACATGTTTTCGAGGTTCATATGGTTGACTCTTTGGAGTTCATCAACAAGCTTTTGCCATTGCGACATCCTCTCAATGTCAAGCTTAACTGCATCAAGATTTCTAAGCATGGCTTGCTTATCAATCGGGACCAAATCTAGGTCAAAGTGCACTCCTTTTAAGCACCAGTTTGGAAACCGGCTTTAAAGCGTTGGAGGGCGGTCTTTAACCTGATACTGGGGCCTACTGATGATCGCTTGGATGTCGGATTTCTTTAAAGGAGGAGAGCCGGCCGGAATATGAGAAGAGATAGGTGCGTCAGTCTTTTCAAAAATTGAAGACGCGTCCTTTTCACTAAGTTTAACTTGTTTACTCGGGTCTTCGGTAGCATGCCTCTTCCCTTTGTCGTCATGATATTTTCTTTTGTGAGAGTCATCGTCTCTCCTTCTTTGCTGCTCTTCATAAGCTCGCCTCTCTTGAGCTTTTCTAACTGCACGCTCTTCGTCAGATTCTTTGCGAGTGGGAAGATAGCGTCCATAATCGTAAGAATCGCGCCCTCCGTAGCGCTGAAAATTGTCATAATATGAGCCACTTCGCCCCATTGTAGAACCTGAAATTGAAGAAAAAGACAAGTCTTAGAAATCTTCAAGTAGAAAAGCTAAGTGCGTATAAGTGCTAAGCATCCTAAGTGTGTGTGATGTGCGAACTACGCGCGTCAAACTACAAACCACTCTTTGGTTGGGGAGTGATAACAGATTGAGAAGCGGGAGTTGATTTTTGAGCCGACAAAGTTTGCTGCAAAGTAGATGTCGCTTCGGTTGCAGGAGATGTAGCTTTAGTTATAACATCTTTGAAATGCTCCTGTGAAGTAATCATCAGATCACTCAACCCCTCAAAGGTATCGTCACCATCGTGTTTTGCGGGGCTTTCTTTCTCGGCTCCTTTATCATCAACTTTCTCAAGATGTTGAGATGTTGAGAAGTTTCTTCTTCTTCAATAATCGGAGCAAGTGCTGGCTTGCTAGACAGTCCCACAACGTCAGTAGAAGTAGAACACTTTACTAGTGAAATCTCAACGGTGGTTTCTTTCAGTAAAGGTTCTGTAGTAGGAACTGGGGCATCTGATGACTTAGCTGGAGAATCGGGGACTTCATGCGGCTGAATAGAGCGCGAAGGATGTAAGAGTCCAAATTGATGGAAAAACTCATCTTTCAGTAGAAATTGAACATTCCTCTCTTCAACTGGCACGGCCATAAGCCTCTCGAAGGTTGTTTTGTGACTAGGGTCCCTAGAAGGAGGAGGGAGCGCTGAAAAAGTAGAAAAAGAAGTTAACACTTGACAATTCGGACTTCGAAGAGTTCGAAAAACATAAGGAAAGGAAAAAGATAAATGGTCATACTTCCCACTCTCCAGATGGCATAGAATCCCGGGGGACAACGAACGTAGAAAAACTAGCTTAGAAAACCGTGAACACTGTCAGAGAGACCGATGATCAACTTACGGTTTCTAGCACTTCTCACGACCGTGATAGAAGGACGATCTTTATTTTTGGCAAAAGAACACAAATAACAAATTTCATCAAAACTTGGGAAATGATCCAACGTTCTCCTAAATAACACACAGAGTCCCATCAGGATGGCATATCCATTGGGATGTAACTGAAAGGGAGAAATTGATAATCGTAGAAGTAGCTGTTGAAGGAAATCTTTGAATGGAAGAATAGCTCCGTTCATGCACATGTGGCGATTGACGGCAACGAAACCATGAGGTGGTATAACAGCAGTGTTACTCCTCTCAGGCAGTATGGCATCCGATTCAGCAATGCCGAACTGAGTACATAATTGCCGGAAAACTCTGTATGTTAATGTAGTTGAAGTTCGTTCTGGAGGATCAGCTAATGGAACAGGGATAGGAAAAGTTTCTCCAGCTTGAGCTGTTGCTTCTTCTTGTTGGGAAGACATTCTACACAATCAACTGGATGTTCAAATGTGAAGGTGCACGTTTCCTAAAAAGTGTGAAGTGTTGTGCAAAACTAATAAAAATAAAAAGCAAGCATAACTGGAATTAAACTAGCTGACAATCAGTCGATTACAAGATTTCAGAACTTGTTAATATTCAAGTGCAGTGTTAATGCAAACAAATCAGTTTCAGTTGACTATTACGATTTTGCTTTAATACTTCACTTGAATTGGTTATTGTACAACATTTCGTTCATACAATTCATTTAGTTTGATTTTTTCTTTATCAACTAATCTGTCATTTGATGTGGGCAGTCAGTGGCAGTATATTCGTCCCAGTTTTCTGTAAATGTTATAACAGGCAATTAGAATTATAGATAATCTGTAAAAGAATGCAACAAAATTCAACAGTCCAAAGTTCAACAGTCCAGAGTTCAAAGTTCAGGCAATTCGAGTCTTAAAGTTCAAGACAGTGAAAAATATGTTCAAGTTCTAACTCGTTCACGACTTAGCATGGGTCGGAAATTCTTCAAGTTCTAGCTCGTCCACGGTCTAAAGGATATGCTACGAGTCAGATTGAGTCGTAACTCTTAAGCCGTGATACATATGAAGGCTTCGAGTCTGAACAGTACTATTCTCTCTAAGTCCAAGCTCGGCCGCGACTTAAGGTCTATGCCGCAAACTAATTGGGTCGTAGGGAAGTTAGGTCGCGAGGGTTCTTGAACCGGATAAAGTGTTAAACCGTGAATATTTTAGGTCGTGAATCTTTTGGGTCGTCTCCGATGGAACTTCAAGTTATCTCCTGCTTGAACCAAAACCTCACTTCCTTCTGCCGATTACCTTCCTCTTCATTGAGAAATTCAGTAACTCGTCAGCCGACTTGAGATCTATAAACCCAGTAACTTCGGACTATCCCCTATCAAAAACCCTAGGTCACGTCTCCTAATCGCATCTCACAACATCATCAAATTATCCCAAATCCATCGTGAAACTGATACGCGGCAGTGAATTCGAGGATCACACTGACATCGCGACTAAAGGAAGTCAAGAATCAGATGCGACACGACTTGTGATAAAACATAATGTACAAACTCAAATTAGGGGAGACGAACACGGGATCCTCGATTCAGAAATAATCATGTTTGGATATTAGTTGAATTCACTTACACAATGTAATGCTGAGAATAACTGATGATCGATTAACGAGATTTGCTTTCGAGAGCTTGAGAATTTGCTAAAGGATGAACAGAATAAAGAAACAGGCGAAGTGAAAGAGGAGACGGCCTAAGCTATTTATACACTGGGGCATTGAAATGTGAATCGACCCACGATTCACGACCTACGACTTATTTTAAGTCGCTCACGATCTAACAGTCTCATCAAAAAGCAAGTTAAGAAAATCGAAGCACACGACCTACGATTTAGGCGTATACTTCGAGGGGCAAATGTTAATCCTCTTTTGTTCGCGACTTAAGAGCTACGACTTAACGACCCAATAGTTGCCGACCTAACAATTAACCGAACTAAGGAATGAGACGACTTAAGATAGTTGCTGACCTAACAACTAACCGACCTAGCGACTTGAAAGGGCTTACGACATAACGACTTAAGGGAAGCTCCGACCTAACTACTGTAAGGAGTTACCGACCTAAGGAGTTAAGAGGACTCACGACTTAGCTTAAGTCGTCCACGACCTAAAAGTTAACGAGTTAACTCCATGCCAACCTAAAAAGCATGTCGACTTAAGAATTACGACTTAAGATGTGGATCGGCTTAAGAGGACTTATGACCTAACGACTTAGCAGGTTATGACATACCGACTTAAGAGAAATCTACGACTTAAAGATCTGGACGACCTAACGAGTTAAGGAAGTCACGATCTAAAGGGGTTAACGACCTAAATACATACGATCTAAAGAAAGTTGCGACCTAGCAACTTAAGAGATATAACAGCTTAGAGCAATCAATGACCTATGTTAGATCGCATACGACTTAAGGAGACGAAGGCAATGCCGCATCTTTTAGGTCGCTGCCGACTTACGACTTATACTAAGTCGTGCATGACTTATCAATTTGTGCAGAAGAATCAAAGGCAGCCGAAGTAAGTCAGACTCCTTATGTTGTCACCGACTTACAATCTACGACCTACCTTGGGTCGTAGCCGACCTATCACTTGGTGATAAACTTCTGCTCAGAAATCCTCTCTATAAATAGACCACCACTTTCAACATGAAGAGGACTTTTGGCCGACCATTTCTTAAAGCGTCGTTACTCTGCCGAACTCTCAACTCACTCAACACTTGAAGATCTCCAAATACTCAAGACACTACAACAAGCTTCGAGAGGAATTTCATACATCCGACACGGATTCATCAAGTTTCTTCATCAAAGTTTGAGCTAGTAGTCAAGAGTGTTTTTGTGATCAAATTGTATCGTATTTCACAAGTGTGTTGTATCGAATTGTAACCGAATCAGCAATAAAAGGCTATAAAGTGGACGTAGACTCAATTACGGGTCGAACCACTATAAATCTGTTGTCTTTTTACCGTTTTACTGCTATTTTCAGCTTGTATTCTGTTCCCGTACCAACGGATGGTGCTTTCACGACTCTATTACACACACCGGGTGTTAGCGTTCAAATTTTAGCGTTAACACATGTATATTAGAATTTCTCATACCAGACTTATGTTTAACACATGGTTTTTGTTTTCCCTAAATTCCTCATGTACTCTTTCGAGTAGGCCGAGTGAAGCAGGTTTTACTTTAGATGCTTCAGAGTTCAGGAGATGAGCTAGAGGCTTCCGTTATCTGTCTATTTCTATTTCCTTTGCTATATGTTGTGTATGTATGTATAAGCATTGTGAGGATAGTCAATTATAACTGTCCAAGCTGATGATGGTACATAGGATTTTTAACTTTGAAATTTCTATATTCGAAGCAACCCTTTGTACAGTCCTTTTGATATTTTATATTATCATTCCGTTGTGAGCCTCTGATGTTATGTTCTTTATTGTACTGTTCTTTTTCTTTTATTTTACCCTAACTATCTATCTTTCTGGCACTTAGATACTCGACACTCGAATATCGTGGATGTATTTAGTGTCGACATTCGTGGATCAAAATGTCAGGTCGTTAGACTTTTAGTTGAGGCGCGCGGGAGTTTTTGGTGTTCGGTATCATATGTTTAGGCATGAACATCTATGTTTCTCCTTGTGGTATATTTTATCTAGAGATATATGTGGTTTCGAAAGGTAGTTTATGACCATTATCTGATGCCTAACCTCGATATACTGAGTGCACCTCTATAAAAATCCATATGCGAATGTACCTTAGCAGTATTAGTTGTACTTCTAATATTGTTATATTATGAGATGCTAGTAGCACAGTTATTTTCTGATTTTTATTCTATAACCTAGACAATATCTATTTATATCATCATATATACTTATTAGATAGGTTTGGTTTTTTGAGGGGATAACCGATCCAGTGATTCGGTTGGGCTCGAAAGTACTATTATATGCTGATCACATATTTCTTGAGCATCCTGCACCAGACTTATGTTTGACTTGTGATTTTATCTTTCCCTTATTTCCTCAAGTGCTCTTTCAAGCAGTTTAACAAAGGCTGGTTTTCATTAATATTCTTTGGAGAGTTCGGGGATAAGCTGGATGCTTTCATTTGCCTACTATAGTATTTTATTTCTGCTGCACTACTATTATGTATATATCAACAATTGTAAGGACAAACCGTTATAGCTGTCCAGACTGATGATAGTACTTAGGAACTCTGAAATGCTATGTATCTTATAGTGACGGTTTGTACTATCTTTTGATATTATATGTTATCGTTCCGTTGTGAGATTATGATGTTATGTTCTCTTCTTTCCTATTCTTTTTCCTTTCCTTTTTATTTTATCCTAATATTTTTTCTTTTTGACACTTGAGTGCACAACATGTGAATACCATGGATGTATTAGTTTCGACATTTGAGGATTCGAAAAGGCAAGTCATTATACTTGGTATCAGAGCTAAAGGTTAAGCGAGAAACTTGGCTTTGTTGGGATATAACTTATTAGAGATATGGAGCGATGCCGTAGAATGAGTTGAGTGTATTATATATATACGAGAGGTTATTTTTATTTGTTAATAACATATGTCTTAAAGGTATTTCTACTATGAAAATCAAAGATCTTTTATAAGTTAACTTATATAAGTATGAATTAATAAAAATGTAGTTTAATTAATGTAGGGAATAATGGTGTTCGTTCATTATCCCTTATTGATTAGTTTAGCCATGCTCGGCTAGTTTATGAGCATTGCTATCCTTTATAGATTGATTTGACATGCTCAGCCATTTCATGAGCATTGTTTTTATTTGTAGATTTTTAGCTTAGTTATGCTCTACCAGTTTATGTATATCGTTAACATCTATAGATTGATCAGTATGCTCAACCAGTTTAAGAGCATTGTTATCATTTGTAATTTGATTAGTCATGCTCGACCAGTTTATGAGCATTTAGTATTATTTATTGATTGTTGAATTGTGTTGGGACAGTTTTTGAGCAGTTCACCTTTTTACTACATCGGTTTGGTAGGTAATATTTTTGGCTGCATTGAAATAAACACCTTGCGAATTAATTTTCACAGTTTGACTATAAGGCATTTAGTGATAATGTTGAATTAGAAGTATATTCTAATAAATTAAGTTTAGCATAAAATATTCTAAGTACTCATTTATGTAAATATGATTTATATATAAAAAGGATTTAAATAGATATTTTGAGAACTTAAATTTCTGTCTTTAAAAATGGTTTGTAAGATTTGGTGAAAAGAATAGTCGTATTATTTTAAATTATTTATGAGTATTAAGGTTTTAAAAAGAGTTTAAGGTTTGTTAGAGTTCGAGATTACTCTAGTAATCGATGAATCAATCAGGGAACATAGTATTTTTTATGTTATCTAGTTCGAGTGGCTCGAAACTGACGAAAAATGGGAGAGAGTTGTTATAACGGCCCAACTTTCGACCCTTAAAAATCGACACTGATACATCTATGGCATTCACATGTCGAATATCTAAGTTTTGGAAAGAAATAATGTTGGGATGAAAGAAAGAAAAGACAACACAGAATCTCACATCGTGATGAGATAAATATATAATATACACAAGGTCATTACAAAAAGAAATCATCATATATATACATACATAACGCAAATCAGAGCACACTAACCTATTTCAACCTGGACAGTTATAACAACATATCCTTACAATTGCTGATGAATACATACAGAAGTCAATAACAAAAAACAGTGAAAAATATAAGATACGTGAACACGTCTTGGGGAATCCAGCTCATCTTATAAAAGGTCCAAAGTATCTAGCTAAATCAGGAAAATATGCTCGGGCTGACCAGAGCATTATAGAAAACAACACCCGGGTCAGTCTAGTAAAACAAGTGTGGGAAAATCAAATCATAAGGAATTTTATTTATTATAACTTGTAAAATTCTTTAAAATCAAAGGTATCTCATAAGACCAAGCCGCACATAAATATAGATGGGCTTTTACCTTAAAATAACCAAAACATTTATATCGGAAAATCCAGTGTTATTATAATAATGTCTAAGGATGAAAATAATAATAATCAATTAGCTGTGATGCTTGTGAGTGTACATCACAATGGTACTAGTTATATAATCAAAAAATCGCTAAGGTGTGTTTGCTAATTGTGTAGGATTTCATGGAGGTGCCCTCAGTACTTCGAGAACGTACCTCCTGCACAAGGATCAGAGATATCCTTCCGAAGCAGCATACATCCCTAGGATAAACCGTAGGAAAATCATAGCTGGTCTTGCTAAGACCGAGTGCATCGCTCCATGCATGCATAATAACTGAAGGTAATGTCAAGGTGGAGCCGGCTTCACCCTATGGGTCTGCCAACCCTACTAGTCATGCCTCTTATCTCTGTTTTTAGTCATTACCGCTGGTGAGGCTTTGTTTGGCATTCTAGCTCACATACCGCCATCAAAACAGATCATGTATTCCCACATGGATTCCAATACCCCAATGGGTCTCGGAATCATAAACGGATTCCCATATCTCAAATAGATCTTGGAATCACACATGGATTCACATACCTCAACGGGTCTCGGAACCACACACGGATTCCAACATCTCAATATATCACGAAACTCCTCTATAGTACCGTATATGGTTTTTGGAGTGGTTACGGTATGAGTCTTTTCTTACAAATACACTCTCCCGCTTATCGGGTGCCCCAAAACCCAATCATCGGTTTTCTGGAATGATCAATGCCGGTTCTTTAGGAAATAATCAGACAATAAATAAGAGCGGGGATCGCCCCCTAACCATTTAAGTGGGCGGATCTCCTCATCATTTGTCCAAGAATAACAAAACGAGTTTATATGTATAGTATAGAACCACCAATGGTAACTGTACCATATAATCCCCGTGTTTCTCTTAGATATTTCCAGAGTTAAAATCCTTCGGTGTTAAGTAGGGAATATTTCTGTGCTACCAAAATTAAGAAGGATTACATATTTAGGCAAAGATTTGATAGTCAGCTATTTAACTATCAAATAAACAAACATTCCAAACAAAGATTACATTTTCCATGAAAACCACTAAGCCTCTTAAATTAATCTTCCATTAATTCAAAATCACCTATCAAATATTTATGAAAATATTCATATACTTATCTCACCGGTATAAGCATATTCAAAAACCACTTTTGTAACAACCCGCATATTTGTCGATTTTTTTTATTTAAATATTTTATAGTTAGTCGGATGTTAGTCCGAAAAGCTACTTTTTGCATACGGTCAAATTAGGACTCGAGACCACTCCCATTGAGTTCAAAATGACGTTTGCGATCTTTTTGAGTGTAAACTTCGATATGTTTGGAGATAGTGAAATTTTCGACACTTTTTCCCGCCTTTGACTTTGGTTTGGACTGCACCCCTTTAGTTCAGCCCAACCCTCTTCCTCACTCTATCAAAACACTTCAAGCTTTGTCAAAAATGGTGGTGGGAAGTGGAAATTAAAACTCCAAACACAAATTCTATTGCAAATCCGAGATTCCACATCAAATTCAAGTAGAAGATAGTGGATTCAAGCTTTGGATTGCTTCCCCTTGCTCTCAATCTCCATCTTCATCCATTTTAGTGAAAAGGTGAGATTTTTATCTCACATCTTGCCTATAGATGTCATTGGGTTGTTGGGAATGATCCCCTATTGCATTTATACGAATATCTACATTGGGTTTGGATTGGATTGGCGAAAAACCCAAAATTTTAGTGTTTTTGGTGAAAAAACTGCACTTAGGTCGTTCTGGGTGTGCTAAGTCATTCGCGAGTTAAGCCTAAGTCGTAGGTCGTTCGCGTTGAAAAGTCACACGGAGCATAAGTCGTTCCAGACCCTAAGTCATTCTGGGAGTGATAAGTCGTTCACGAGTTAAAGGCATAAGTCGTTCACGAGTTAAAGGCATAAGTCGTTCACGAGTTAAAGGCATAAGTCGTTCACGAGTTAAAGGCATAAGTCGTTCACGAGTTAAAGGCATAAGTCGTTCACGAGTTAAAGGCCTTAAGTCGTTTGCAGTTAGCTCGCTCGCCTCGAGTTAAGCTGTTAGGTCGTATGGCGCTTAAGTCGTAGGTCGTATGGCTCTTAAGTCGTAAGTCGTATGGCTCTTAAGTCATAGGTCGCTGCTTCTACTAAGTCGCTCGGCCAGGCCAACTCCGCTAGCTCGCAACTGTTAGGTCGTATGACCTTGAGTCGCTCGTATGAGTTAGGTCGTGGAACCTTAAGTCGTAGGTCATCTCCGACCTAATATTTCCCCTGCTATTTCACTAAGTCGCTTGACCTTAAGTCGTAGGTCATCGCCGACCTAGCACTTCTTCTGCTATCACCCTGTTAGGTCGCTCGGCTCCTTAAGTCGTTTGGCTTCACGAGGTCGCTTGTCTTCACTAAGTCATACCGTTTTGACGGGGCGCTGCCCCCTGGACCCCCGCGACCTGACCGGGCAGGTCGAACCCCGTACTCCTCTGCGTAGGCAATCTTATCTGGAAAAAAAAACATTCATCAGAATTTCTACTATGATGGTTTTGGAATTGATTTCCTTGGATTTTGTTCACGTCTTCGAATGTGAATTTTTTGTGATAGATTGTTTCAACAATCGTTTTATGACTTGTCACTTTAAAGATATATGAAGGTTTCAATACTAATAGTAAATATCAAAACTCTTTCATCAAAGCGATTTCAACACTATTTTAAATATCAAAAGTTCGTTTTTTCAAACCGATTTCCAATCTACTAGTATATACAAGCCTTTACTTCACTCGGATGAGAAATCGACTTAAACGACTTAGTAAAACGAGTGGTATGAAACGCTTGCGTTCACTTCGTCGGTTAGCTCTTGGACTTGTTCGATTGAACCCTTTTTGTGACAATTTCCTAGTGAAGATCTACAGTTTGTTCGTAAATATTTAAGTTAAGCTAGTGGTTATGGGACATGAAGCTAAACTCATAAATTTACTGGCTTAGTGTAATTGACACTTCCTTATGATCATGACGATCATTTTTGTGATTTAGACTAGCGATTGAGCGATGTCTCTTTGTCTGCGAGGGAGACTATACCCCGTTTGTGTGATGTTTCGCCATTATATATGTAGGGTAGCACCCTACGGTCTTCGGGCCATTCCTGTGTGAAAATTTAATGGATAGCTTCCATGAGATAGCTTCTCGTCATGTGTTTTACGCGTAGGTGAGTTTTCATGCTCCCATTCATGTGTTAGGCCTCCCCCTTTTATGTGTTTTCTAGATTTCTTGTGATGATTTCTGGAATTTATGCTTCACCAATTTTCATGATTTTCATTGATATGATTTCAGTTTTTGTGCATTGGTGAATTTATGTGTTATTGACTTGTTATGAATACAAGTTTAGGGTATATGATACCCTACTTTATCTTTGAGAAGATTCTTGTGATATTGATTGATCTTTTGTTGATTATCATTTACATACTTATAGTAGTATGCCGTTATGGTTGTTACATGTTCATGCCATATTATTTATCCTATACCTTATCATCTGATATTTATAGTTAGACTGATCCGTTTATTATTTTCTTATAAATAATACTCGGGTCAGACCGAGATGTTACAGGTGCTTCTGCTTGACTTCCCTTCAGGATTATTCTGACTTTTGGCTAACTACATAGATTAGTAGTTTTTGGATGTACACCTTTGAGATATAGACTCTATGTTGTGTACTTATTCTTTTGTATAGCACGTGATGCTATTCTTTTGTATTATCGTGGATCTTTCTGACCACTACTCTGATGTACACTTTCATGTGATATATATTTATTCATATCTTCTACGGCCTTTGTGATATGGATGTCTGTGACTGATTTATGTTATGATTACTTCTATGTTTGTTTCCGAAGATTACATATAGCCACCGTGTGATAGCTTTGTGTTTGTATCAGTATGTCGGATTTCCTCCTTAAAAGATATGCATTCTATTCTATCTGACATATCGGTGCTCGCTCAAAGAAGTTACATGGATGGTCGCTCCTCCACAGCCTTATTCTCCGTGCTAATTGACAGCACTACACTATAGTGTTCTTGGTTAGCGTGGGTATAGAGGTGGGGCGTCACAACTTTACTTTCAAAACTTAGGAAACTTTTCCATATACTTGTACAATACTATAAGTATATCCACAAATCATTTTGAAAATTCCTTATTTCAAAATCACATTTAAATGATCAAAACAAATGTTATTTAAAAATAAAGATTAAGATAACTCCAAATGATATTCCTTCTACCAAACCTCTTTAAATCCCTTTTATTAAACTCCAAATTCATTTAGAAAACACTTTATAAATCCCCAAGTTTATTTATATAAACTGTTTTATGAATTTTAAAATCATTCATAAAACTTCTTTCCAAACATCTAAAATTACTTATAAAAATTCTCTTATAACTTCCTTTCTTTAAAAACAAAACTTATCTAAAAAAACTTTTTATGTTAGTAAGGTTCCATTGATAAATAATAAATTGTTTAAAATAACTTTAAATAACAAGTTATTATTAAACTCCCTACGTTGTAATTATCTTCAAACCTCATTCAAAACAATAACTTTAGAATCTTATTAATAATATATTAAATTAATTTAAAGCACTATTATTGTATTAATAAATTTACTTGAAAAAATATTAATGTATTAATTAATTAACTTTTAAAACGTTATTAATACAATAATTATTTAGCTTTTAAATAATATTAATATGATAATTTATTAACATATAAATATAATTAAATAACTTAAATCAATATAATTAAATAATTTTAATTAAAAATTAAAGTATGTTAAATCACTTAAAATAAATAATTAAAATATAATTAAAACATTCTAAAACAATAATTAAATATTCTTAAGCCACTTTAAGAAATAACTTTTAAGAATCATATTAATAAAATAATCAACTTTAAATTATTGTTAAGAACAATTTTTAATTATCTTTAAAACATTATTAAGAATTAGTTATTATCTTTTAAATCTTATTACTAAATAATAATTATCTTTAAAACCTTATAATGGATCATAATTATTCTTAAAAAACTTTCAAATCAATAATTAAACTTTTAAATTTGAAAGAGGCCTAACGATCATAATGGTACTTAAACAATCTACCATATCATTCAATTTAACTTTCCAAGTTAACAACTGATATTTACATAATCAACGACTATATAAATAAACTCAACACTTAACCGTCATTGTTTAACATATCACTTATTCAAAGTGGCTATCAATTAACGGTATATAATCAGATATCCAAATCTATAAAATAGCAGATAAAGGATTTATTCTGCTAATTAAATGACCAATTAATTTAATTAGGAGAACGATGATTTATTCTGATAAACAGGTGTGCAATTAAATTAACTAGCGGGATGTGTTTTATTCTACTAAATAAATATCTAAATTTGCTATTCAATTTACATTAACAGAATGTTGTTTATTTGGCTAAATAAATATCATCAATTAAGGTAAAATAATTTAACGACGTTATTATTTAAAATAACGTGATTAAATTTTGTCCATTTTAATCCATTATAATTTTATACATTGCCAAAGCTGTCAATAGTTTACATTAAAATGTTGTACTCGTCAATACGAGTACAATGCAAAAAATCACGTGTAAAATGGATGTCATATGAGCATGATACGATGTTTTGAATCTAACATATACATTTAACAATTAAATTAACATGTATTTATAAATTTCTTACCAAAGTCAAATGGGCCGAAGTCCATTGCCTTCGACCTGCAATGAATAGTGTCGTCTTCCCCAAACTTCAATTTGACATTTATAGTGCACAATTCTGCACGTGTGCACATGCCCAAGTTAACCGCCGATCCAAATGTCGATCCGAGACCACACACAAGTCTGCCATCTCGTGCTCATCCAAACACATCCTGCCATCATTACTTTGGCCTCACGCCTCGATTTCTGACTAAACACTTGCTGTTGCTGCCTCCATTAACGCATTTTGCTCCAAGCAACCATACTCCACAAAACTCGGCCACCCGATGCCCCACGACGAGAAACACAACCGCAATCTCCGATTTGCCTAATGACACTTCTAAATTTGATTATCCTTAACCTTAGTATTCCACCATTGCTGATGACTATCATGGAATGCCTCCAAAACTTCACCAAAAATACTACTCCTCTATACGACTCCGACGATGCATATGGCGTCGATCGATTTGACTTGATGCAATTACTCTCTCAACACTTGACGAAATTAGGTGCGACCAATTTTAAAAAGAAATTAGAGATCTGTAACGCCCCACTCTGAGACCCACTGTAACAAAGAGTATTACGGGTGTAATATCGTTTGTTAAAGCGGAGAATAGAGTATAGTGGAAGCGACCATTTGTAATCAAGCTATAATTATCTACTGAATACGTCGAAAGGGTGGTATCTATTTTTTTTCAAGTGGTTCGACATATTCAATAAATATTTATAACGAAATTACAATGGCTAAAGATCTATCAGAATAAGCATAGTAATAAAATGATAAAACATCACAGAATAGAATCACATAACAGATATAAAATCCCAGGACAATACATCGTCAATACAGATCCAAATATCATAAGTGGGTACAAAGCCACTGGTCACACATGTGAGTCAAAAATATGTACATATCAAAGTCTGAATAATAACTGAGTAGCGGAATAGTGGACAAATAAAAGTGCTATCTATCAGCATAGCAGATAATGTCCAAGCGGAAGCACAGAAGCTAAGTCCAGAGACCTAACCTGAAATAACTCGGTCTGACTCGAGCAAAAACAATCGGGTCAGGCTAGCTAAACAATCAGTAATAACTGAGATATATAATAATGCGGTACATAAATAAAACAGTACTTTTCCTAAGAAAAGAGTATTTTGGACCACATGAATATAATGACGATCCCTAATCATCAATCAACAGTAAAAATCTCCAAAGAGAATATCAGCACCAAAGTGTTGAATAAATAAAACCGCCTCATATCATTGGCATAGCCAAAGCTATATAAAGTTGCCCATACGCAATAATCCCAAGAGTGACCAGAGTCTGTAATCAATGCCCAAGCAAAGATCGATGCTCCAAAGAGCAATGGGGATATACTGAAAAGTCAATGAAATCAAACACTGAAAAGCAGTGTCCAGAGACACTGTGAATCCACAAGGTAATCGCACTTACATCGTATGGTTCCATAAAACCAACACCGAATGGCGGTACTCGAATGGATATAAAAATCATCAGATAATACAAGTATAGCACGTGCACTGATCGGAGTCGTTATTGCCAAGTACTGTAGAGTTGTGATCGATCACTCGCACAGATGCAGAACACGCGAGACGGCGAGATCCTTCCCAGAAGGATAAAGGCCCAGAGGCACATGCCGAAAAAGAAACTGCTCCATAGAACAGGTGTCCAGAGATGGTTGCCCAGAGGCATGGTGACCCAGAGGTCCAGTACTGGCTGCCTAGAGGCTAATGTGTCACAAACTTCTTAGAGAGGAACCCGTAAAGTGTTAACGATGAGTCCCATACCCCACGTTCGCACTAAACGGTTTACTAAGCAATAGCAAGCTCACACTCCAAACAATAAAAAGTCCACCTCGTATCATCGGTAAACTAGACCCAAAGGTCAAAACGATCAATCCAATAGGTCGGGGATTAACCGGAAAGAAAATACACACGGTTCCATAGGCCGGAGATTTCCTAACCGTTTAAGCACCTTTCCACTTCGCTCGATGTGCTAAAAAGTGAGTGTGAGATTTTTATTATAGAAAATAATGGTGCGAAACGGTTTTATAATTGATTTTGAAATCACTTTAAAACGGCTTTTGAAAACTCTCCTATTATGGAGTAAATAGTTTAATAATTGAAAATAACATTATATAATAATAATTTCGAAAGCCATTTAGGAGTGAAAAATCCTTTGAAAATAATTTATAAAACACGTGTACGAAATCTAGAGACAAATCTCAAAGAAATCGATAAATCAGAGAATCACAGAAAACCAATATTCGTGTTGGAAAATATTCCAAATGGTTGTGAACCAAAGTTTGACAATTTCTGATTCGCAATTGAAACCCTAAGGTCCATTGCAGAATCAAACAATTTGAAGCGGTTGCACCAAAATGGTCCAACCCGGACTCGGTTGCACCAAAATGGTGCAACCGGTGGGTCGGAACCTGGCTGCACCGAATGGGTGCAGCACTTTTTTTTTAAGCCGGCTGCACCGCATGGTGCAGCCCGTTCTTGTGAACCAGGCTGCACCATGCGGTGCAGCTGGTTCGGTCCAGCCCCCAGCCCGCCTGGGCTGGGGATGTAGTGGAAAGCCCCCAGCCCGCCTGGGCTGGGGGTGTAGTGGGGAGCCCCCCCAGCCCGCCTGGGCTGGGGGTGCAGTGGGAGCCCCCCAGCCCGCTTGGGCTGGGGGTGCAGTGGGAGCCCCCCAGCCCGCTTGGGCTGGGGAGGTAATGGGAGCCCAGCCCGCCTGGGCTGGGATGTGGTGGGAAGCCCTCAGCCCGCCTGGGCTGGGGAGGTAAGGGGAGCCCCCAACCCGCCTGGGCCTGGGATGTAAGGGGGAGCCCAGCCCGCCTGGGCTGGGATGTAAAGGGAAGCCCCAGCCCGCCTGGGCTGGGGATGCAAGGGGGAGCCTAGCCTGCCTGGGCCGGGTGGAAGGGGAGACCCAGCCCGCTTGGGCTGGGTGGAAGGGGAGCCCCAGCCCGCTTGGGCTGGGTGGTGGAAGGGGAGCCCCAGCCCGCTTGGGTTGGGTGGAAGAGGGAGCCCCAGCCCGCTTAGGCTGGGTGGAAGGGGGACGCGCCAGCCCGCCTTGGGCTGGCCTGCAACCGGCTAGCCCAACAGGGCTAGCTTGCTGCGCCCGGGCAACAGCCTGGGTGCAGCCCAAGCCTACCCTGGTGCACCCAGAACCCTGTTTCAGCCTGTTTTTAGGCTGAAACATTCCAGTCAACACAAATTGCTGGTTTTTGGTGATTTGGGGTGCTTTTTTCAAGTTTTTGACATAAAATTTCACCAACATCAATCACTAATTACCATATGATGATTACTACACTATATTAAAGGCCAAAGCTTAGCATTACCTTATGAAGCAATAT
Organism: Allium fistulosum; assembly: GCA_030737815.1. Classification (NCBI taxonomy): domain Eukaryota; kingdom Viridiplantae; phylum Streptophyta; class Magnoliopsida; order Asparagales; family Amaryllidaceae; genus Allium; species Allium fistulosum. The sequence goes on along the minus strand of CM060907.1, from coordinate 459,049,391 downwards.
CACAAACACCTTATGTGCACACCCCAAATGAAAGCAAAGATGATCAAAGAGCTATGATTCACATGTTACATAATAAAACATGTGTTACTAACTAATTACCGAAATTAAAAGATGATTAAACACATATTAGAAGAGGTTTTTAGCAATATACCTCTCACAAAAGCAACAAAGACTACTATAGCATCAACCCAAGTTAGCAAAAGATGATTAGGAGGCTATAAGATCAAAAAAACACATAAAACATGTGTTACCAATTAGATTTCAGAAATGAGAAAGATATAAAAATGGATTTGAGGTGGGTATATGCATTACCTTTGCATAGAATGACTTGCATAAGCTAAAACTAGAAGGAGATGAAGATAGAGGCCATTTTTGTTATGAAAGCTTTAGGAAAAGATTAGGGTTTTGATTAGGGTTGAATGAATGAGGTTATGAGAGTTTGAGACAATTTATAGAGGAGGTTTAGGGTGGGTTATTGGGTTAGGTTTAGTAACCCAATAAGAAGAGAGTTATTTACATGTTTCCAAAAATTAGTCTAAGTGTTCATATAAGTTCATAAAACTCATTTTTCTTATCCAAACCCGTTTTAAAATCTCTCCTAAAATATTTAACCTTCCAAAAATAATATTTAACCTCATTTTAAAATCCCATATTTCCCATTTAATTAAAATAGCCTTTTTCAAATAAATTTTGTTATTCAAATCCTTTTATGCTTCAAAAATAAATAAAAATCCTAACTTTTATTTATTAATTGGTAATGCAAATCCCAGGTTGTTGCAGACTCCCCCCTTAAGAAAATTGCGTCCCCGCAATTCCTTAAGATAGATGTCGTCTATAACGTCAAATCCACAAAAGAAGTGATAGTGATAAAATAGAGAATTCTCACCTGCAGAAGAAGATGGGAGAAAGCCAGGATAAGAGCATTCGATAGATTCTCTGGTCTCCCAAGTGCAGTCCTTAGGATTCGGTGACCATTGAATCTTCACGAGTGGAACCTCTTTATTACGAAGGCGTCTAACCTTCGAATCAAGCACACGAAGAGGTCGTTGCTCCAAAGATAAATCAGGTAAGATCTCTAAATCAGGCACAGCATGCGGCTCAATGATAGAGTCAGGATCGTGGACACACATGCGAATCTTGGAAACATGGAACACGTCGTGTATTCCAGAGAAGTGAGCAGGTAGAGCCACATGATAAGCCACGGGGCCGATGCATTCCTTAATAGGAAATGGTCCAACATAGCGAGGAACCAACTTCCCTGTAGAGCTGAAACGCACAACCCCTTTCATAGGAGATAGCCGAATAAAGACATGATCACCAAAGGAGAACTCAAGAGGCTTCCTACGGTTGTCCGCGTAGGATTTCTGACGGTTCTGCGCCTCTTTCATTCTCTGACGAATAAGAATAATCTTCTCAGAAGATTCCCGAACTGAATCTGGACCTAGAAGGAACTTCTCGCCAGATTCTAACCAACACGAAGGAGAACGACATGGCCTTCCGTAAAGAGCCTCGAAAGAAGACATGCCAATACTAGACTGAAAGCTATTGTTGTAGGAGAACTCTACAAGCGGTAAGTAATCCTCCCAACTACCTTCGAAATCTAGAATACAACAGCGCAAAAGATCCTCTAAAACACGATTCACCCTCTCCGTCTGACCGTCGGTCTGAGGATGATAAGCAGTCGAGAGATTCAGCTTTGAGCCCAAAGCTGACTGTAGGCACTTCCAGAAGTGACTAGTAAAGATAGTGTCTCGATCACAGACGATAGAGCTAGGAATGCCATGAAGTCGAACGACTTCCTTCACATATAGCTTGGCAAGCTGAGGAGCAGTCCGAGTGGACTTAATAGGAATGAAATGAGCTGATTTGGTCAAGCAATCGACGATGACCCAAATAGAAGTATGGCCTGACCTCGATCGAGGTAGACCGTCAATAAAATCCATGGATATCTGATCCCATTTCCACAATGGAATCTCTAGCGGCTGAAGAAGACCGGATGGACGCTGGTGTTCAGCTTTGATCTGTTGACAAGTCATGCAACGGCTTACATAACTTGCAACATCACTCTTCATGGCCTCCCAATAAAATAGGCAACACATGTCGGCATACATCTTACTCGACCCAGGATGTATAGTGTACTTAGTGCGATGACACTCGTCTAGAATGTCGCGCCTAAGTGATAAATCAGATGGTACCAAAATACCATTCTTCCTGCGAAGACACCGATGAGAATCAATAGAATAATCCGACAATGTCTCATCACTGGATCCCGACTCAAGGAGATGAATAAGATGCAATAATTCTGGATCCTGCCGCTGAGCATGGGCAATGCGGTCCAATAAGATAGGACAAGCTTCCAAGCTGAATAATAAGACAGGAGCATCAGAAGATGGAGCTCGATCTCTAATATCACACAAAGAAAGAGTCTCAAGAATATCCCACTCGGCTATCATCATAGAAACTACTGCCGAGTGTTTGCGACTGAGTGCATCAGCCACACGATTACCCTTGCCAGGGGTATACTAAATGTCTATGTCATATGAGGCGAGAAACTCAAGCCATCGCTACTGCCTCATATTGAGATCCTTTTGACTGAATAAATATTTCAGCGACTTGTGATCGGTGTAAAGAGTGAAGCGTTCGCCTAATAGAAAGTGACGCCACGTCTTCAAAGCAAAGACGATAGCTGCCAACTCAAGATCATGAGTCGGATAGCGAACCTCATTCGGACGTAGCTGCCTAGAAGCATAAGCAACTACCCGATCCTTCTGCATAAGCACAGCACCGAGGCCGCTACCACAAGCGTCGGTGTAAACAACAAGATCCTGGTTACTCTCAGGAACCACAAGGATAGGAGCATGAGTGATAAGTTCCTTCAGTCGCTGAAAGGAAGCTTCACACTTATCAGACCAAATAAAGCGAACACCCTTACGAGTCAGCGTCGTAAGGGGAAGTGCAACATGAGAGAAATCCTTGATAAATCGACGGTAATAACCCGCCAGACCAAGGAAGCTGCGAATATCATGAACATTCTCGGACTGCTTCCAATTCTGAATAGCTTCAATCTTGGAAGGATCGACAGAAATACCCTCAGATGATACAATATGGTCCAAGAACTTGACCTTGCTCTCCCAAAAATGGCACTTGGAGAGATTGGCCTTAAGCTAATGCTGACGAAGAGTATCCAAGATGATCCGCAAATGATGAGCATGCTCTGCCTCGGATCTAGAATAAATAAGAATATCGTCGATGAAAACCAAAACGAATATATTAATGTATTCCCAGAATACTCGATTCATGAGATCGACGAAGAAAGCCGGAGCGTTCGTCAAGCCGAACGGCATGACCAACCACTCAAAAGAACCATAACGAGTGCGAAAAGCTGTAAGAGGAATGTTGTCTTCTGCGACTCGTAGCTGATGGAATCCGGTGGCAAGGTCGAGCTGGGAAAAGACCTTCGCACCGCTCAATTGATCAAACATATCGTCTATCCGTGGCAATGGATAACGATTTCTGATGGTCAACTCATTAAGCTTGCGATAGTCAATGCAAAGCCTAAGAGAGCCATCGGGCTTCTTAACGAAGACCACAGCAGCACCCCATGGTGAAGAACTGGACTGAATGAACTGCTTCGCCTCAAGCTTTACTAACTGCTTCCTGAGTTCCTCATTCTCTTTAGTAGACATCCTTGTGGGAGGACGCCCAACTGGGTGGGAGCCTGGAATGAGATCGATGCGGAACTCAATGGCCCACTTTGGCGGCAGGCCTGATACTGGCTCGAATATATCGGGGAAATCCCGAACAACTGGAATACGAGATATGTCTACCTCATCATCTCGTGAATCTAGAGAAAATAAAGTAACATCAAAAAGCCCAACATCTTGAAGAACAATAGCCAACGGAGAGAACGAGTCAGGGTGATGAATGAATAATATCCGCTCCGAACAAATAATTTTGGCGTCGTGCTGAAAGAGCCAATCCATGCCAAGAATCATATCAAAGCCCAAATACTCCATAACATGGAGATTTGCACGGAAAGAAAAGCCACAAAGATCAATATCAATATTCTCACAGAGCAAGCTAAGGGTCGTGGATCCACCAATGGGATTCACAATCCTTAGTGAAGAAACCATACAAGTAACATCCAAAGATAAAGTATCAACTAGTTCCTTTGATACGAATGAGTGAGAGGCACCCGTATCAAAGAGAACTCTACAAGATCTACCATGAAATAAAATAGAGCCTTCAAGAACGGAAGGATGTGTACCTTTAGGCTGAGCAGAAGTGGTAGGATCCTTGGCAGCATTAAGCCTGCCAGGCTTGGCACTAGCTGGAGCAATAGGACAAGCGGAGATCCTGTGTCCCTCCTTCTTGCAGAAGGTGCAATAGAGAGGTTTGGGACGCTCTCGAATAAAGTGATTTGGAGAATCGCAGTTGAAGCATTTCTTCGGAGGACGTGTCCCACTGGGCTGAGCAGGAGTCTGGGACTGAGGACGAGTCTGGGGCTGAGTCTGAACAGTGGAACTGCCAGTCTTCTTCTTCTTATGCTGAAAAGAAGAGCTAGACTTGCCAGGAGGAAACCTCTTCTTGGTGGGGTTTGTGGAACCCACACCACCATCATCACTATGCTCCATCTCGATTGACTCAAGATGTAGAGCTGCATCGACTAGCTTCTCGAATGAGATCTCAAGCTGTAGCATAAGCTGCCTCTTCAGATATTTCTTCAAGCCCTCAACAAATTTAAGGTTTCTCTTATAAGGAGTAGCAATAAACTTAAGGCCGTACTTGGACAGGGCCTCGAAGGAAGAGACATAATCGGATACGGAGGACTTCCCCTGCTTGAGATCAAGAAAGCGGCGAGCAAGGGAGTTCTTCTCTGACTCTGGGATGAATTTGTGCTCAAATATCTCACGAAACTGAGCCCAAGTAAGTGTGGACTCATCGATCTCGGCAATAAGGAGCTCGTACCAATCCAGGGCACGACTCTGAAGCTGACTGGAAGCAATAAGAACACGGTCATGATCCATGATATCCATACGAGTGAAAATGCGCTCGCATACCCGAATCCAAGCCTGGACCTCTAAGACATTCTCGGAGCCACTGAACGGCTTCCCTCCGAGATGAGTAAAATCACTACAGAGACGCGCAAAAGCAGACTTGCGCGGAGCATCAGCAACTGGGGCTGGAAACTGAGAATAAGACTGGGTGTTCCGAACCAGCTCCATGATCTGGTCGGTGGTCATGAACACGCCCTCTGGATGAGTGTTGCTGGACTGCCCAGCAGCACTGGTCTGACGTATGGTTCTCCCTCTTCCCCTTCCAGACATACTGAAAGTCAAACGGGAATTAGAGTTAGACATGATTCAATGATAGATAATTAATTAAGGAATACTACGGAATATAACGGATTCCTATACATATTCCTAACTTATCTATCAATAAACATAAGGAAGGGATTTGATTTAATTCGGATCTAATTAAAATGTATTGTACTAAGTGTATCTGTTCTGTGTTTATTATGCTTATTCCTGAAACCTCGCTCGGATACCAAACTGTAACGCCCCACTCTGAGACCCACTGTAACAAAGAGTATTACGGGAGTAATACCGTTTGTTAAAGCGGAGAATAGAGTATAGTGGAAGCGACCATTTGTAATCAAGCTATAACTATCTACTGAATACGTCGAAAGGGTGGTATCTATTTTTTTTCAAGTGGTTCGACATATTCAATAAATATTTATAACGAAATTACAATGGCTAAAGATCTATCAGAATAAGCATAGTAATAAAATGATAAAACATCATAGAACAGAATCACATAACAGATATAAAATCCCAGGACAATACATCGTCAATACAGATCCAAATATCATAAGTGGGTACAAAGCCACTGCTCACACATGTGAGTCAAAAATATGTACATATCAAAGTATGAATAATAACAGAGTAGCGGAATAGTGGACAAATAAAATCGCTATCTATCAGCATAGCAGATAATGTCCAAGCGGAAGCATAGAAGCTAAGTCTAGAGACCTAACCTGAAACAACTCGGTCTGACCCGAGCGAAAACACTCGGGTCAGGCTAGCTAAACAATCAGTAATAACTGAGATATATAATAATGCGGTACATAAATAAAACAGTACTTTTCCTAAGAAAAGAGTATTTTGGACCACATGAATATAATGACGATCCCTAATCATCAATCAATAGTAAAAATCTCCAAAGAGAATATCAGCACCAAAGTGTTGAATAAATAAAATCGCCTCATATCATTGGCGTAGCCAAAGCTATATAAAGTTGCCCATACGCAATAATCCCAAGAGTGACCAGAGTCTGTAATCAATGCCCAAGCAAAGATCGATGCTCCAAAGAGCAATGGGGATATACTGAAAAGTGAATGAAATCAAACACTGAAAAGCAGTGTCCAGAGACACTGTGAATCCACAAGGTAATCGCACTTACATCGTATGGTTCCATAGAACCAACACCGAATGGCGGTACTCGAATGGATATAAAAATCATCAGATAATACAAGTATAGCACGTGCACCGACCGGAGTCGTTATTGCCAAGTACTGTAGAGTTGTGATCGATCACTCGCACAGATGCGGAACGCGCGAGACGGCGAGATCCTTCCCAGAAGGATAAAGGCCCAGAGGCATATGCCGAAAAAGAAACTGTTCCATAGAACAGGTATCCAGAGACGGTTGCCCAGAGGCGTGGTGACCCAGAGGTCCAGTACTGGCTGCCTAGAGGCTAATGTGTCACAAACTTCTTGGAGAGGAACCCGTAAAGTGTTAACGATGAGTCCCATACCCCACGTTCGCACTAAACGGTTTACTAACCAATAGCAAGCTCATACTCCAAACAATAAAAAGTCCACCTCGTATCATCGGTAAACTAGACCCAAAGGTCAAAACGATCAATCGAATAGATCGGGGATTAACCGGAAAGAAAATACACACGGTTCCATAGGCTGGAGGTTTCCTAACCGTTTAAGCACCTTTCCACTTCGCTCGACGTGCTAAAAAGTGAGTCTGAGATTTTTATTATAAAAAATAATGGTGCGAAACGGTTTTATAATTGATTTTGAAATCACTTTAAAACGGCTTTTGAAAACTCTCCTATTATGGAGTAAATAGTTTAATAATTGAAAATAACATTATATAATAATAATTTCGAAAGCCATTTAGGAGTGAAAAATCCTTTGAAAATAATTTATAAAACACGTGTACGAAATCTAGAGACAAATCCAAAGAAATCGATAAATCAGAGAATCACAGAAAACCAATATTCGTGTCGGAAAATATTCTGAATGGTTGTGAACCAAAGTTCGACAATTTCTGATTCGCAATTGAAATCCAAAGGTTCATTGCAGAATCAATCAATTTGAAGCGGTTGCACCAAAATGGTGCAACCCGGACTCGGTTGCATTAAAATAGTGCAACCGGTGGGTCGGAACCTGGCTGCACCGAATGGGTGCAGCGCATTTTTTTTTAAAGCCGGTTGCACCGCATGGTGCAGCCCATTCTTGTGAACCAGGCTGCACCATGCGGTGCAGCTGGTTCGGTCCAGCCCCCAGCCCGCCTGGGCTGGGGGTGTAGTGGGAGCCCCCCAGCCCGCCTGGGCTGGGGGTGCAGTGGGAGCCCCCCAGCCCGCCTGGGCTGAGGGTGTAGTGGGAGCCCAGCCCGCCTGGGCTGGGATGTGGTGGGAAGCCCCCAGCCCGCCAGGGCTGGGGAGGTAAGGGGAGCCCCCAGCCTGCCTAGGCTGGGGGTGTAGTGGGAGCCCCCCAGCCCGCCAGGGCTGGGGAGGTAAGGGGAGCCCCCAACCCGCCTGGGCTGGGGATGTAAGGGGGAGCCCAGCCCGCTTGGACTGGGATGTAAAAGGAAGCCCCAGCCCGCCTGGGCTGGGAATGCAAGGGGGAGCCCAGCCCGCCTTGGCTGGGTGGAAGGGGAGCCCCAGCCCGCTTGGGCTGGGTGGAAGGGGGAGCCCCAGCCCGCTTGGGCTGGGTGGCGGAAGGGGAGCCCCAGCCCGCTTGGGCTGGGTGGAAGGGGGAGCCCCAACCCGCTTGGGCTGGGTGGAAGGGGGACGCGCCAGCCCGCCTGGGCTGGCCTACAACCGGCTAGCCCAACATGGCTAGCCTGCTGCGCCCGGGTAGCAGCCTGGGTGCAGCCCAGGCCTGCCCTGGTGCACCCAGAACCCTGTTTCAGTCTGTTTTCAGGCTGAAACATTCCAGCCAGCACAAATTGCTGGTTTTTGGTGATTTATGGTGTTTTTTTCAAGTTTTTGACATAAAATTTCACCAACATCAATCACTAATTACCATATGATGATTACTACACTATATTAAAGGCCAAAGCTTAGCATTACCTTATGAAGCAATATCACAAACACCTTATGTGCACACCCCAAATGAAAGCAAAGATGATCAAAGAGCTATGATTCACATGTTACATAATAAAACATGTGTTACTAACTAATTACCGAAATTAAAAGATGATTAAACACATATTAGAAGAGGTTTTAGCAATATACCTCTCACAAAAGAAACAAAGACTACTATAGCATCAACCCAAGTTAGCAAAAGATGATTAGGAGGCTATAAGATCAAAAAAACACATAAAACATGTGTTACCAATTAGATTTCAGAAATGAGAAAGATATAAAAACGGATTTGAGGTGGGTATTTGCATTACCTTTGCATAGAATGACTTGCATAAGCTAAAACTAGAAGGAGATGAAGATAGAGGCCATTTTTGTTATGAAAGCTTTAGGAAAAGATTAGGGTTTTGATTAGGGTTGAATGAATGAGGTTATGAGAGTTTGAGATAATTTATAGAGGAGGTTTAGGGTGGGTTATTGGGTTAGGTTTAGTAACCCAATAAGAAGAGAGTTATTTACATGTTTCCAAAAATTAGTCTAAGTGTTCATATAAGTTCATAAAACTCATTTTTCTTATCCAAACCCGTTTTAAAATCTTTCCTAAAATATTTAACCTTCCAAAAATAATATTTAACCTCATTTTAAAATCCCATATTTCCCATTTAATTAAAATAGCCTTTTTCAAATAAATTTTGTTATTCAAATCCTTTTATGCTTCAAAAATAAATAAAAATCCTAACTTTTATTTATTAATTGGTAATGCAAATCTCGGGTTGTTACAAGATCCAATCACATGACTTTCGTATAAGAACATTTTGCTAAAGCTCGACGGTTTAGGATGTATTGATTTCTAAAGATGAAAGTTGGACATTTTCACTCCTTGTAACTAAAAAAAGAGAAGCAAGTGATGTTTAGGGCTTTATAAATGTTTAAAGAGGGTGCCTGTAACAACCTGCATACTTCACGACTGTATATTTAAATGTTTTATTTAAATATAGCATCGTTAATTGGATTAAGGTCCGAAATGTTACTTTCTGTAAACAGTCGAATTGGGACTCGAGATCACTTCCATTGAGTCCATAATGGCGTTTAGAACTTTTTTGAGTATAAACATCGATATGTTTGGAGTTGAGTAAAATTTTGATATTTTCATTATGGCTTTGGGTTTGGGTTTCAGCCCACCAACCTAACAAATAACCCAACTCCACTCCTCTTCATCTATTCACTCATTCTATTTCCTAACACTCAAGCTTTAAAGAAAAATGGGGGAAAGAAAGGGAAATGGAAATTCCTAAACCCTAGTTTTTTTTAGGAAACTCAAATTCAAGTCCAAAATCAAGGTGAAGCTTAGGTAGGCAACCCATTTGTCTTCTCCATCTCTATCTCTCTTCAATTTTAGAAATTCCTAAACTCTAACTTAAGAAATATTTGCTTATTAGCTTAGATTGGAGCTTCTTGAGTTGAAGTTGAAGAGGAATTGGCCTTTTCTTTGTTTTAGAGCTTCTCATTTGTTGTTTTGGGTTTAAAAGGTGAGTTTTTGAACTCACATCTATGTCTATATCTTTGATAGTTGTTAGGTAGTAATTCCTAACATCTATTTGTCCATTTGCCTTTGAATTGAATTGGTTTGATGAATTTTCCAAATTTTGGTGTTTTGAAGTCAAATCTTTAAAAATCCTATCTTTGATGTTTGAACACGTTGTTGGGGTGTATCGAAGAGCCTATAAGGCTGGGTTGTTGCTTGGCATAAATCCCTAGTCTTCGTTGCTCGTCCGATCACTTCCGTTTGGATTTTTGCCCCTTCTTGGGCTAGGTTGAAAATACTGCAAATGGCAGTTCAGTCGACTGAACGGTAAGGTCAGTCAACTGAACCTGGGAGCAGAAAGCTTCTGTCCATCTATCAGTCTTCCTGTCCCTGTATTAGTCGACTGATCATATAGTTCAGTCGACTGAACCGGGAACCCGAGAGTTTCTGGCCTTGTATCAGTCGACTGACCTTCTAGTTCAGTCGACTGAATCTGGGAGATGTGCTTTTTGCCTATTTTAGGCAGTTTTGTGTGAATTTCCGATTTTTAATCGATTCTTGATGATCTGATTTGTTGTTATAATTTATCGACTTTGATGACTTCTTTTTCGGGATTTTTGGGAATATCCATTTTGATGGATTCGTTATCGATTTCTATGGATTTAATTCACAATTTCGTATGTGAATTTTTGGTGATTGATTGCTTCTACAATCATTTTTGTGATTGTCACTTTAAAATACAAAGGTTTCTATACTAGTAGTAAATATTCAAACTCTTTCACAAAGATGATTTCAACTCTACTTTTAATACAAAGCTCGTTTATAAAACCGTTTTCCAATCTATTAGTATATACAAACCTTTACCTCATTCGTATGAGAAATCTAATTAAACGGCTTAGCAAAACAAGTGGTATGAAACGCTTGCGTTTACATCGTCGGTTAATTTTTGGACTTGTTCGATTGAAAATCTTGTGACAATTTTCGAGTGGAAATCTACAATATGTCCGTAAATATTTAAGTTAAGCCAGTGGATATGGGACATGAAGCTAAACTCATCTATTTACTAGCTTAGTGTAATTGACACTTCTTATTGATCAATGAGGATCATTTTATGGTTTAGACTAGCGATGTGTGATGTCTCTTTGTCCACATGGGGGACTGTACCCAGTTCTATTGAGCTTCGTCTCATTTTTATAGGCTACCGACCTACGGGCTTTATGGAGTTCGGATCATCGGGCGTACCGTTAATGCACTACGTCGTTGTTCCGAATTATTTGAGTTTCGGATTCATCGGGCGTACCGTTATTGTACTACATTATTGTTCCAAATTATTTGAGTTTTGGGTTCATCGGGCGTACCGTTATTGCACTACGTCGTTGTTTCGAAGTATTTGAGTTTCAAGTTCATCGGGCATACAGTTATTGCACTATGTCGTTGCACCGGCTTTATGGTTAGCCACAATGGGATAGCATTCCGTTTGTGACACACGTGTTGGTGACTTTTCATGCTCCCGTTTGTGATAGGCCTCCCCCTTTGTGATTTATGGATTTTTGGTGGTTGATTTCTAGAATTTGTGTTTCGCCGATTTTTATGCGATTGGCATTGATATGTTTTGTCAATATTTGTGTTTTGGTGAACAATTTAAAGAATATGACATTCTTTTGGTGTTTGAGAATAATTGAGATATTGTATGATTTTTGTTGTTATCTGATGTATACTTGTCACAGTATGGCATTATCGTTATCATAGGTTTTTGGTCATATATCTTATCCTATCTCACTTTATATGATATTTATAGCTAGACTGATCTGTTTATTATTTTCTTCTTAAATAATTCTCGGGTCAGACCAAGGTATTACAGGTGCTACTGCTTGACTTCTCATTAGGGTCCTTCACCTGACTTTTGGCTAACTACTTAGCATAGTAGTTTTTGTTAGTATACATTTGAGATAGAGACTGCTTGATGTATACTTATTCTTTTGTCTAGCACTTGTATCTATTCTTTTGTGATGTAGTGGATCTAGTTTGACAATTACTTTGATGTACACTTCTATGTGTTATATTCATATCTGTTTCCGCCTTTGTGATATGAATATCTATGACTGATTTGTGTTATGTTTATTTCTATATTTGTTTCCGAAGGCCACATAGCCACTGTGTAGTAGCTTTGAGTTTGTATTTGATATGTCGGATTTTCTCTTGAAATGAAATGTAAGTTATATTATCTGACATATCGGTACTCGCACAAAGCAATTACACAGATGGTCGCTCCTCAACAGCCTTATTCTTCATGCTAGTCGATGGCATTACCCCATAGTGTCCTTGGCTAGTGTGAGTATAGAGGTGGGGCGTCACAGCTTGGTATCAGAGCCAAACTTTGGAACAATGTAGAATAATCTAGCAAGGATCATTGTCCTAAGTCTTTCTTAGGAATGGTGCCATAGGATTTAATTCGAGTCTTCGTACTGTTCTATCCAATTTCTTTTTATGATGCCTTGTTTTATCAATCAAGTTTGTTTGATATTCATTTTGAGAATAACCTTTTTCCTCTTCTTTCTTTCTTTCTTAAAGAAGGGAAATGGTTAGACCAGGCCATCCCAGCGCCGGTCAATCCAGTGCTACTCCTCAGGATGGAGTATTTATGTCTTCTCAACAACTTTTAGATCTTGTGAACAATGCCCAAGCTACTAGACCCGTTCCAGAGCCTACTCACCCTAAATTCGGGTTTGCACGCTTGTGCAGAGATTATACCGCTTTGGGTGGAAGGCCATTCAAGGGTTCCAAAAACGTTATAGAAATCCAAGCTTGGCTTAGATCATGCGATCGCTTCTTTTCCCGCATGAATCTTATTGATCTACATCGAGTCCATGTGGCCTCTAGCATGCTCCAAGAAAGAGCATTAGACTGGTATGAGCTTTTGATTTCTGAAACTATTGAAGCGGATCTTACTTGGGAGCAATTCCGAGAAAGATTCAAATTGAAGTTTATGTCGGAGGCTAAAAAAAGTAACCTTAGCCCGACGCTTTATTGACCTTATTCAAGGTGAATCTTCTGTGATGGATTACATCGCATCTTTTGAATCTCTCTCTAAATATGGGGTCGAATATATTAATACCCCATTGAAGAAAAATCAGAGGTTTGTATATGGATTGAATAAGAACCTCAAAAGGCCTTTAATTTTGAAACTAGAAGTTTCTTTCGATCAGCTTGTAGATATCACTCTTCGACTTGAAGAGGCCGATAGAGAAAGTGATGTTGAAATTGTGTGTGCCAAACAGAACTTCAACAATAACATGAAGAGGCCTATTAAGTTCAAAGGCCCCAATCCCAACAAGAAAGGGAAGCAAGAAACTTCGGTAGCAAAGACTCCTACCTCTAGTCGTGGACGATGCTACAATTGTGGTTCTATGGACCACTATCGAAATGAGTGCCTAGAACCATTTTTTGTCGTTATTGCAAAAGTTCGGGTCATCTTTTATCTTCATGCCCCAAACTTCCAAACAAGAAAGAGGGAAAGCTAAAGGTTGCGCAAGCCTCTACCAGCACTTCTCTTGGTCAAGGTAATTCTCCTTCTATCCTTGATGACATTAATTTGTTTTGTGGTTATCCTATTCGAGTTCTTTTTGACATGGGCGCATCCCACTCTTTTATATCAAAAGAACTTGTTGATTCTTTTTCTTTAAATGTTATGGTCTTGATGACTTCATTGAGAATTGCGAATCTGGTTGGAAGATCCGCAACACTTAGTTTACTTTGTGAAAATGTCGAGATTATTTTATGTGATTATTCTTTTCGAGCCGATTTGCAAGTTATGCATTACTTAGGCTTAGAAATTGATTTTTAGGAAAGGATTAGCTTGATCATTATGAAGCCCACATCCTATGTCCTGAGCGGACTATATATCATCGATATCCTCAATCTGATAAGCAGATTTCTATGGTTCTTAATGATTTCGATTTCCAATTCGGTGACATTATTTTATTCTTTAAACCTACATGATGAGGAGAATGTTATTTCTCTCATTCAGGTAGTTTGTGAATTTTCCGGTATATTTGAGCTTGTCTTAGGATTATCACCTAAGCAATCTATTGAGGGGTGCTAAGGCCTTTTCAGCTCGACCTTGCCACCAGTTTTCATCAGGTACGAGTTGCGGAGGGTAGCATTCCACTTACCGCATTTCGCGCTCATTATGATTCTTATGGGTGGTTCGTTATGTCATTCGGTTTGACGAACCCTCCAGCTTATTTCATCCATTTTGTGAATTGAGTATTCTGTGAATGTCTCGATGAGTCCATCCTTGTATTTATTGATTATGGATGAAAACAACAATTTAAAATTTGCAAATCTTTTTAATAAGATATTTATAAGTATGATTGGATTTTGTTCTTAAAACGAGCAAAGAAAATTCATAAAATTTTAAGTGACATGTTTATCATATAGAAGATGATTTTGTGTTGTTTTGCCCATTGAGTGCTTTAAGAATTCTGGTCGATGCGCTTGAACAACGTTATCGATAGGAATCTTCTAAACGCTATGATGAGACAGTCAGACACAATAAATTGACTTGTAAAAAGTAAATTTTTCTAAAAAGACGAATATATAAAGTTAATTATAATTTTGAATGTCTTAGCTTTTCGGAAAAGAGGATCGATTAAAAGAACTCTTTTCCAATGCTTTTATTCTTGCGATTCCCGAAGGGAACCGAAAATTGATTGTTTATACCGATACTAGTCGTATTGGTTTGAATGTCGTTCTCATGTAAAAGGGAACGCGTTATTGCTTATGCTTCTTGATAATTAAAGTCTGTCGAGACTATATATGCCACTCATGATCTAGTGCTCGCGGCTATTGTTTTAGCTCTTAGAATTTGGCGTCATTTTCTTTTGGGAGAGAAATTTGTTCTCTACACCGATCATAAATATTTGAAGTATTTATTTTCTCAAAAGGAACTCAATTTGCGTCAACAACGTTGGCTCGAGTTACTTGCATCGTGTTGCCGATGCCCTTAGTCTTAAGCAACAAGCAGTTGTTTCCATGATTATATCCGAATGGAATGCTCTTGAGACTTTATCCACTTGTGAGATTCGAGATCGTGATCCATTATTTTACTAGTGGATTTTGGTAAGGTCTTCAAAAGCTTTGGGAATAAAGCTTAATTTTAGCACCGCTTATCGTCCTCAATCCGATGGACCAACCGAGCGTGTGAATTAAACTCTTGAAGATCTTCTTCGTGCATGTGTTCTTGATTTTGGTGGAAGTTGGGAAGATCATATTTCTCTTGTTGAGTTTTCCTATAATAATAGCTTCCAATCTAGTATTGGTATGGCACCTTTCGATGGACTTTACAGAAGGTCGTGCCGATCTCCTTCATGTTGGCTTAAAGCCGATGAGAAGCTGGTTTTAGGTCCAAATTTTATTCGTGTTTCGCCTATGAAGGGTGTTGTGTGTTGCAGTCGATCGGGAAAATTTGTACCTCGATATGCTAGTTCGTTTCCCATTACCGAACGTATTGGTTCCATGGCTTATCGCCTTTTGTTACCGGCTCAATTTTCTGCTATTCATGACGTATTCCACGTCTCCCAACTACGAAAATGCCTTAGAAATTTTGATTATATTCTTGAGCCCGGTGTAAATGAAGAAATTGAAGTTTCACCAAATTTGACTTATGAGCAACATTCTATTCGTATCATTACTTTGAAGGTTAACGCCTTCGAAATAAAGATGTACTTCTGGTGAAAGTTCAATGGTCCTCAAATCCTAAGGATTGCCCTTGGGAATCTTGAGAATTCATCGAGCAAACACATCCGGACTTACTCTTTCGTGCTCTTTATGGTGAACTTCTCATTTCAAAATTTCTTCTTTTGTGTTGTTATGCCTCAGTATGCTTGTTACTTTTTATCTTCCTCTTAATTATTGCGAGGACGCAATTTCTTTAAGGAGAGGAGTCTGTAACAACCCGCATATTTCACGATTGTATATTTAAATGTTTTATTTAAATATAGCATCGTTAATCGGATTAAGGTCCCAAATGTTATTTTCTGTAAACAGTTGAATTGGGACTTGAGACCACTCCCATTGAGTCCAAAATGGCGTTTACAACTTTTTTGAGTATAAACATCGATATGTTTGGAGTTGAGTAAAATTTTGATATTTTCATTTAGGGTTTTGGTTTTGGGTTTCAGCCCACCAACCTAACAAATAACCCAACTCCACTCCTCTTCATCCATTCACTCATTCTATTTCCTAACACTCGAGCTTTTAAGAAAAATGGGGGAAAGAAAGGGAATTGGAAATTCCTAAACCCTAGTTTTGTTTAGGAAACTCAAATTCAAGTCCAAAATCAAGGTGAAGCTTAGGTAAGCATCCTCTTCATCTTATCCATCTCTATCTCTCTTCAATTTTAGAAATTCCTAAACCATAACTTAGGACATATTTGCTTATTAGCTTAGATTGGAGCTTCTTGAGTTGAAGTTGAAGAGGAATTGGCATTTCCTTTGTTTTAGAGCTTCTCATTTGTTGTCTTTGGTTTAAAAGGTGAGTTTTTGAACTCACATCTATGTCTATATCTTTGATAGTTGTTAGGTAGTAATTCCTAACATCTATACCTTGTCCATTTGCCTTTGAATTGAATTGGTTTGATGAATTTTCCAAATTTTGGTGTTTTGAAGTCAAATCTTTAAAAATCATATCTTTGATGTTTGAACACGTTGTTGGGGTGTATCGAAGAGTCTATATAAGGCTGGGTTGTTGCTTGGCATAAATCCCTAGTCTCTGTTGCTTGCCCGATCACTTCCGTTTGGATTTTTGCCCCTTCTTGGGCTAGGTTGAAAATACTGCAAATGGCAGTTCAGTCGACTGAACGGTAAGGTCAGTCAACTGAACCTAGGAGCAGAAAGATTCTGCCCATCTATCAGTCGACTGGCAGTCGACTTAACCTGGGAGCAGAAAACTTCATGTCCCTGTGTCAGTCGACTGACCGTATAGTTCAGTCGACTGAACCAGGAACCCGAGAGTTTCTGGCCTTGTATTAGTCGACTGACCTTCTGGTTCAGTCGACTGAATTTGGGAGATGTGCTTTTTGCCTATTTTAGGCAGTTTGGTGTGGATTTTCGATTTTTAATCGATTCTTGATGATCCGATTTGTTGTTATTATTTATCGACTTTGATGACTTCTTTTTCGGGATTTTTGGGAATATCCATTTTGATGGATTCGGTATCGATTTCTATGGATTTAATTCACAATTTCGTATGTGAATTTTTGGTGATTGATTGTTTCTACAATCATTTTTGTGATTTGTCACTTTAAAATACAAAGGTTTCTATACTAGTAGTAAATATTCAAACTCTTTTACAAAGATGATTTCAACTCTACTTTTAATACAAAGCTCGTTTATAAAACCGTTTTCCAACCTATTAGTATATACATACCTTTACCTCATTCATATGATAAATCTAATTAAACGGCTTAGCAAAACAAGTGGTATGAAACGCTTGCGTTTACTTCGTTGGTTAATTTTTGGACTTGTTCGATTGAAAATCTTGTGATAATTTTCGAGTGGAAATCTACAATCTATTCGTAAATATTTAAGTTAAGCCAGTGGTTATGGGACATGAAGTTAAACTTATCTATTTACTAGCTTAGTGTAATTGACACTTCTTATTGATCAATGAGGATCATTTTTTGGTTTAGACTAGCGATGTGCGATGTCTCTTTGTCCGCGTGGGGGACTGTACCCAGTTCTATTGAGCTTCGTCTCATTTTTATAGGCTAGCGACCTACGGGCTTTATGGAGTTCGGATCATCGGGCATACCGTTAATGCACTATGTCGTTGTTCCGAATTATTTGAATTTCGGATTCATCGGGTGTACCGTTATTGCACTACGTTGTTGTTCCGAATTATTTGAGTTTCGGGTTCATCGGGTGTACCGTTATTACACTATGTCGTTGTTCCGAAATATTTGAGTTTCAGGTTCATCGGGCGTAGTTATTGCACTATGTCGTTGCACCGGCTTTATGGTTAGCCACAATGGGATAACATTCCGTTTGTGACACATGTGTTGGTGAGTTTTCATGCTCCCGTTTGTGATAGGCCTCCCCCTTTGTGATTTATGGATTTTTGGTGGTTGATTTCTAGAATTTGTGTTTCACCGATTTTTATGCGATTGGCATTGATATGTTTTGTCAATATTTGTGTTTTGGTGAACAATTTAAAGAATATGACATTCTTTTGGTGTTTGAGAATATTTGAGATATTGTATGATTTTTGCTGTTATCTGATGTATACTTGTCACAGTATGGCATTATCGTTATCATACGTTTTTGGTCATATCTCTTATCCTATCTCACTTTATATGATATTTAAAGCTAGACTGATCCATTTATTATTTTCTTCTTAAATAATACTCGGGTTAGACCGAGGTATTTCAGGTGCTACTGTTTGACTTCTCATCAGGGTCCTTCACCTGACTTTTGGCTAACTACTTAGCATAGTAGTTTTTGTTAGTATACATTTGAGATAGAGACTCCTTGATGTATACTTATTCTTTTGTCTAGCACTTGTATCTATTCTTTTGTGATGTAGTGGATCTAGTTTGACCACTACTTTGATGTACACTTCTATGTGTTATATTCATATCTGTTTCCGCCTTTGTGATATGAATATCTATGACTGATTTATGTTATGTTTATTTCTATATTTGTTTCCGAAGACCACATAGCCAATGTGTAGTAGCTTTGAGTTTGTATTTGATATGTCAGATTTCTTCTTGAAATGAAATGTAAGTTATATTATCTGACATATCGGTATTCGCACAAAGCAATTACACAGATGGTCGTTCCTCAAAAGCCTTATTCTTCATGCTAGTCGACGGCATTACCCCGTAGTATCCTTGGCTAGTGTGAGTATATAGGTGGGGTGTCACAGTGCCATATTGATCAAAGCAGCATACGAGGGTATGGGCATAGAGTAAATAGGTGGACAATGTTAGGTAGGGGAACAAGGGAGGCAAAGAGGGACAATGGCGATTGGTACGGTAAGAAGAGACAAACATGCTTGCCGAGTACTATTTTGGTTTGAAGGGAAAGGGACCGTAGTCGTTTTGGGGTTTGATTTTGAATAGATTCTGGTACCAGCCACATAATATCACGTCCGTGTATGTGCCGTGAACGGTAGAATATAAAATATGATTGCGTATAGAAATATGACACGATCAATAAATAAAAATAAAATAAAAAAGTTGACTTATCCTTTTTAATTCCAAAAATGCCGACGTCTGACATAAAAAGCATCAAACAAATATTTTATTATCTTTCCAAATTAAAATTTATGGAAAAATTCTATAAATTAAATTAGCAATACGTCACTAAAAATCACGCACTTATTTGAAACAAAGATTTCATTATAAAAACCCCAAACTGAATACTTAAAACAAATTAAATATTCCAAAAATCAAAGTTATAAAATTCTGAGTCGTTACACTTACCCACCCCCCCTAAAAAGAATTTTCCCAAAAATTTCACCACAGTCTTAAGCCCAAAAATACTTAACATTAATCATCAGTCTGTAGATGTGCATAGATCATTCCTATGTAAAATCTGATTTGATCACTCACTCGAACACATAACTTCACTTCCAAACTAGTATTGCTCACCCGACTTCCTAGTGCGGATCCTGATCAGGCTTATTATTAGAAACCTCTATTCTTCTTTCATAACCATAAACTATGATTGAAAACCTTTAGCTCTGTTAATGCTAAAATTTGAACGCTAACACCCGGTGTGTATAATAGAGTCGTGAAAGCACCACCCGTTGGTACGGGAACAGAATACAAGCTGAAAATAGCAGTAAAACAGTAAAAAGACAACAGATTTATAGTGGTTCGACCCGTAATTGAGTCTACGTCCACTTTATAGCCTTTTATTACTGATTCGGTTACAATTCGATACAACACACTTGTGAAATACGATACAATTTGATCACAAAAACACTCTTGACTACTAGCTCAAACTTTGATGAAGAAACTTGATGAATCCATGTCGGATGTATGAAATTCCTCTCGAAGCTTGTTGAAGTGTCTTGAGTATTTGGAGATCTTCAAGTGTTGAGTGAGTTGAGAGTTTGGCAGAGTAACGACGCTTTAAGAAATGGTCGGCCAAAAGTCCTCTCCTTGTTGGAGTTTAAGGGGTATTTATAGGAGCTGAATTCTGGACAGAAGTTTTCCCCAAGTCTTAGGTCGTGTACGACCTAAGTTAGGTCGTAGGTCGCGAACGACCTAAGCTAGGTCGCAGTCTTCTCTCGACTTAGGAAACAAGCCTGAGGCAGCTTTATGCGGTTTCATCTGAAGAAGTGGTAGGTCGTGAACGACTTAAAGTAAGTAGTGCTCCTTTCTTTGCCTTTAGCTCGTGAAGTTTTTAGGTCGTTAGCTTTTAGGTCGCTGGGTTTGCTTCAGGAGTTAGGTCGTGAACCCATTTAGGTCGGTAGGTCGTAGAGTCTGCTAAGTTGTGAAGCTCTTAGGTCGTGACATTCCTTAGGTCGTTAAGTCCCTTAGGTCGCTAACTACCTTAGGTCGTTAAGTCCCTTAGGTCGCTACCTTCCTTAGGTCGTTAAGTCCCTTAGGTCGTTAAGTCCCTTAGGTCGCTAACTCCCTTAGGTCGTTAAGTCCCTTAGGTCGCTAACTACCTTAGGTCGTTAAGTCCCTTAGGTCGCTACCTTCCTTAGGTCGTTAAGTCCCTTAGGTCGCTAGCTTCTTTAGGTCGTTAGATCTCTTAGGTCGTGAGGCCTTTTAGGTCGTTAAGAGCTGTTAGGTTGCAGAGTTTTAGGTCGCTGAAATAAAGGAGTTAACATTTGCCTCTCGAAGTATATGCCTATGTCGTAGGTCGTGTGCTTCGACTTAACCTTGCTAGGTCGTGAACGACCTAAAACTCATGATAAATCATACGCCTGCTCGCCTACCTCCTTTAGCCTTGTATAAATAAGTTAGGTCGTGCCTTCCTCCCCACCTTACTGCTCTGAAATTCCATTTCCCTTGATTAATTTTCAATTCTTCGAAGGCGAATTCAATTCAGCAAAACATCGATCCACTCCTATCAGCATATTACGTAAGTGGATCAATCTCTACTCCTCCACAATCGCTGCTCGATCGTAGATCCACATTTTCCGACCCAAGTTTAATTTTATGTGTCATGCTTCATTTTTTGAATGATTGTTTCGATCGATTTTTGATCGTTGTTTGATATGTTGTGGTGATTCATGATCGCATTGAAATTTTCACAATGGATCGGTGGGATTCGCAATCGATTTGTTGGATGACTTGGTGGTATATGGAGATGAAACGAAGAGGATGACGAATTCTTTTGTAATGGCGGTATTGGGTTATCGGATCCAGTAAGGTGTTCCTTGGAGAGGAAGTCAGCGACCTACCAGTTCTGGACGACTTAAAAGTTAGGTCGTGTTGGGATTCTTGGCGACCTAAGCCTTGCGATCTAATAATACTTGCGACTTAAGCGAAACTGAACAACCTTTTCTATGACCTAAAGAGTCTCCGACCTATGCCAAGTCGTGTGCGACCTAGGACTTAGAGAAAATTGCACCGCTTCGATTCATTCAGTTGCACTATACGACCTAAAGATGCTTCGACCTATGATAGGTCGCAGAACGACCTAGGACTTGAACCACCTTTGCACTGCCTTGAACG
The DNA here is from genome assembly GCA_030737815.1 of Allium fistulosum. Taxonomy (NCBI): domain Eukaryota; kingdom Viridiplantae; phylum Streptophyta; class Magnoliopsida; order Asparagales; family Amaryllidaceae; genus Allium; species Allium fistulosum. Next base: position 459,027,790 of record CM060907.1, on the reverse strand, counting down.
TCTTGATTCGCACAGTACGACCTAAAAAGCCCCGACCTATGATAGGTCGTTAAACGACTTAGGACTTAGGGAAATTTGCACAGAAGTTGACTGAATTTTTGAATTTGAACCGTGCTGCATTTATTTTCAGACTGTCTTGACTTCAATGCTAATAACCTGTTTAAAAACAACATTTGCAGAAAAACGGGACAAATATACTGCCATTGACTGCCCACATCGCATGACAGATTAGTTGACAAGGAATAATTAACTTACATGAATTCTGTGAATGAAATGCTGTGAAACGATAAATTCAAATGAAGTATTGAAGCAAAGCTGAAATAATCAACCTAAGCTGACTTGTTTGCATCAACACAACATTGTTATTTGAACTTGAAATAACAAGTCTCGAAACTTTATAATCGACAAATGTCAACTATCTAAATTCCAGTTATATATGCTTGTTATCGTTTCAGTTTTTGCACAACACTTCACACTTTTAGGAAACGTGCACCTTTATACTTAAATATCCAGTTGATTGTGTAGAATGACATCTCAACAAGAAGATTCAGGATCAGCCGGAGAAACTTTCCCGATTGCTAACCCACTGATCGATCCTTCGGAGAGAACTCCGACCACTCTAAGCCACAAAGTTTTTAGACAACTGTGCACCCAATTCGGGATTGCTGAATCAGATGCTATATTCCCTGCAGCAAACGACACTGCTGACCGGCCACCTCTCGGCTTTGTCGCAGTGAATCGTCAGATGTGCCTAAGTGGAGCTATTCCACCTTTCAATGAATTTCTTCGAGAACTCCTTCTTCGATTAGCCATCTCTCCCTTCAAGTTGCACCCCAACGGTTACGCCGTTCTAATGGGGTTGTGTGTTCTGTTTAGGAGAACGCTTGACCGTTTCCCGAGCTTCGATGAAATTTGCTATTTATGCACTTTTTCAAAGAACAGAGATCATCCTTCAATCGTGCTCGTAAGGGGTGCCAGAAACTGGAAATTGATTATGGATTTGCCCGATGGTGCTCACGGATTTCTAAACCAATTCTTCTTTGTCCGATGTCCTCCAGGATTCTACGCTGTCTGGAGAGTCGGAAGTAAGATTGTCTTTTTCTAATCATCTCATGAGCTTTTCAAAACCCGAATTATCAAATGCTTAACTTCATTCTTTTTCTTTTTCCAGCTCTTCCTCCCCCGCTCAGAAATCCCAGCCTCAAGTCAATCCTTGAAACCTTAAATGTTGTGGCGGCGGAAGAAAGAAGCGCTAAATTTCTGTTGAAAGATGAATTTTTGCACCAGTATGGATTTTACACTCTTCCCGATCTATTCAGCCGCATGAGGTTCCTGATTCTCCAGCTAAGGCATCAGATGCCCCAGTTCCTGCTACAGAACCTTTACTGAAAGAAACCACCGCCGAGACTTCACTAGTAAAGTGTTCTACTTCTACTGACGTTGTGGGACTGTCTAGCAAGCTGGCACTTGCTCCGATTATTGAAGAAGAAGAAACTTCTCAACATTTCGAGAAAGATGATAAAGGAGCCGAGAAAGAAAACCCCGCTAAACACGATGGTGATGATACCTTTGAGGGGTTGAGTGATCTGATGATTACTTCACAGGAACTTTTCAAAGATGATATAACTAAAGCTACATCTCCTGCAACCGAAGCGACATCTACTTTGCAGCAAACTTTGTCGGCTCAACAATCAATCCCTGCTTCTCAATCTGTTATCACTCCCCAACAAAAGAGTGGTTTGTAGTTTGACGCGTGTAGTTCGCACATCACACACACTTAGGATGCTTAACACTTATACGCACTTAGACTTTTCTACTTAAAGATTTCTAAGACTCGTCTTTTTCTTCAATTTTAGGTTCTACAATGGGGCGAAGTGGCTCATATTACGACAATTTTCGGCGCTACGGAGGGCGCGATTCTTACGATTATGGACGCTATCTTCCCACTCGCAAAGAATCTGACGAAGAGCGTGCAGTTAGAAAAGCTCAAGAGAGGCGAGCTTATGAAGAGCAGCAAAGAAGGAGAGACGATGACTCTCACAAAAGAAAATATCATGACTACAAAGGGAAGAGGCATGCTACCGAAGACCCGAGTAAACGGGTTAAACTTAGTGAAAAGGACGCGTCTTCAATTTCTGAAAAGACTGACGCTCCTACCTCCTCTGATATTCCGGCCGGCTCTCCTCCTTTAAAGAAATCTGACATCCAAGCGATCATCAGCAGGCCCCAATATCAGGTTAAAGACGGCCCTCCAACGCTTCAAAGCCGGTTTCCGAACTGGTTCTTAAAAGGAGTGCGCTTTGACCTAGATTTGGTCCTGATTGATAAGCAAGCCATGCTTAGAAATCTTGATGCAGTTAAGCTTGACATTGAGAGGATGTCGCAATGGCAAAAGCTTGTTGATGAACTCCAGAGAGTCAACCATATGAATCTCAAAAAGATGCTGACTCTGGAGAATGATAAGGCCGAATGGGATAAATGGTGCAAGCAGCACGATGTAGAGATGACGAGCATCTTGGATGACAATGCAAGGCTTGAATCTGAAGTCAAGCAACTTAAGGAAGATCTCGCCTCTTCTTCTGCATCACATACTCAAAAAGAAGAAGTCTTTCAGAAGCAAGTGCGAGATGCACACGCTGCGCAAAGGGTTGCCGAATGAAGCTTGCAGCTGAGCAGCACATTACTGAGAAATATCGCACAGAAAACGCTGAATTGCGGGAAAAATTTCACTCCCAGAACGCAGAGATTGAGATGCTAAAAGCTAGGCTTCTTAAAGTTGAGAAGGAGCGTGATGACGCGGTTGCTGGACAAGTCGCGGCCAAAGAGTCTCACGAAGCCACTAAAGCTAGCATCGATTCTACTCTATTAGACTTTTATATTCACAGCGTCTTGGGGCGCGGGAGTCTCTCGTTCTTGGGACCAAAATATGAGATCACCCTAGCTGAAGTCTGGGAGGCTGCGATCGATATGCTCGGGGGAGCTGGCTATGACGAGACGGCGCTTGAGGCAATTTACCTTGATGATGATACCCGCGCCGCTCTTGCTAGAGGAAAAGAGCAGCTTGCTGAAGCTAGAGCTGGAGCAGTGGCAGAAAAACACTTAGAAAAGAAAATATCTTTATCTGCCCCTGTCCACACTTCGATTCCGACCGATGCTGATATCATTGGTTCCAGCTCTCACTCTCCTCTTCCTGCAAAAGACATTGAGGCTAAGCCCATCACCACCGAGTCTCCTCTTACCCAAATCGAAGAGAAGAGCCAAGAAGACACTGAGGCTGATAAATTTGAAATTGATTTGTCAAAACTGGCTTTTCCAGGTAACGTTGATTCAGATTTGGCTCAAGTGGATTATTCATTCGATTCAATTGATCTTGATGAATTTCTCACTTATTACTTAAGTCCTGGTGATCCAATATCTTCTCTTTTTTCGGAGAATACTGATTTTGACTTCTTTTTTCCCATAGCAGAAGCACCGAAAGTTGTGCCAACTTCTCCTTCTTCGGCTGCCGCTCCTTCTTCTTCTCAAGTTACTCCTCTTCCAGCTTCTCAACCAGGATCGCAAGAAGAGAAAATAGAAGCCCTCAAAGACTTGGACGATCCGGTTGTTTCGCAAGAGCAAAAGACTGTGGAACTTGAAGGAGGCGAGAAGACTCCGGAGCAGTCTCTTGATGACGACACGAAACTTTCCACACTGCTTACTACTCCTGGAAGTGAGTCTTCCTCGAAAAGGAAAGGGAAGCGTGCCATGAAGAAGAAGAAGAAGAAGAGCACTTCGGCTGATAAAGAAAATGTTGAAGAAGACCCAACTACTCCTCCTTCTCCATCCCGTCCACGCTGGATTCCGAAACTGGTCATCAAACCGGGCAAGGGTACTAAAGGTGGGAAGAAGGAGTAACAAACTGGGCTTTTAGGCTTTTTGTCTTGCTTTTTGCTTGTATCGACCGGAGATTGTGCGGGTACCGGTCCCCGCTTCTTTTTGTGATCTGCACAATGTAACAAATTTTCATAGTATTGAATAAAATAGCTATTTTACTAGTACAAATTCTTGTGTATGTGAGAATACATCTGTTTTTCATTTGAAGTGTAGAGTAAACGATTCTTTTTACTTGCACAAACTTTTTGTCTGTGTTTGGGAATGCATTTATTCCACATCTTCTTTACGTGATATTGCAATGAACTTGTGGTATGTTGCTTGTATATTACTTCTATTAATGTAACTGAATTGTATAATGTTGCCCCCATACCATAAGTGTATTGCAATATTTCTTGCTTTTACAAGAATGATACTCTTATTTTAGAGAATAACTATTCCACTTTTGAGGGAAGAATCATTCTGCTTTTAATAGAGTATATCTCATTTTTTGGAGAAATTTTTACTTTCTCTTTCTTTCTTGAAGGACACTTCAACTTTCGGAGATGATCACTTTTATTTGTTAAAAAGTGGATTTTCCTACGCAGTGAAGTGAGCTTCCGAATAAGGTTTTGATTTTTTGCCCCGGTAAAGGGTTTATTTTTGATACTTCGAGCACGGTGAAATGTGCCTTCGAAGAGGTCTTTTTGTAGCATTTCAACTTTTAGGAAGAACTTTTGGAGACGAATAAGTTAACTTTCCTTTGAGAGTAGAAATGTGCTTCCGGAGAAGGCTTTTTTTTGTTTGAGTATTCTCTTTTGGGACATGCCTCCGAAGAGGGCTCCTCCGAAGAGTTGTGCCTCTGAAGAGGACTTGTGCCTCCGGAGAGGGCTTGTGCCTCCGAAGAGGGCTTGTGCCTCCGAAGAGGGCTTGTGCCTTCGGAGAGGGCTTGCGGTGCCTCGGGAGAGGGCTTGCGGTGCCTCGGGAGAGGGCTTTTGCCTCCGAAGAGGTCATGTGCTGAAATGACCCTCCTATTTCTACCTTAATTTCATAAGGATTTTATATATATATATATAAATATGTGTTCATGCAAATGCACATTTAATTTAGTGAATATTAGGCTCAGGTCCCTAGTAAGTTTCAAAATACACAAAAACCCCAGTAAAAAAAGTGTGTAAATTAGGTCCCTAGAATTAAGTTACTAAGTAATTGCATATAGTTATGCAATTTTTTTGGTGAATAATTGCGGAATTTTCCGCAACTTTTTGAAAAAATTGCGTAAATTTCCGCAATTTTTTGGATGAATAATTGCGGAATTTTCCGCAATTTTTTGAAAAAATTGCGTAAATTTCCGCAATTTTTTGGATGAATAATTGCGGAATTTTCCACAATTTTTTGATATAATTGCATAAATGTCTGCAATTATTCACTAAATAATTGCATAAGTGTATGTCATTATTCAGTTACTTAATTCTAGGGACCTAATTTACAAACTTTATTTTACTGGGGTTTTTGTGTATTTTGAAACTTATTAGGGACCTGTGCCAAACTGTCCCTTTAATTTATGTGTATCTGGATGTCCACCTATATTCATTTGCACTTTTAAGTTTGATTTAAACTTCCTTTAAATTATCAGAGTCATTTTTTTTTCAAACAATTCAACCAGGATTCAAAATTCATTACCAGTATAAATATATCAGTGTATCCCTAATAATATACACATACATATGAAGATGTATGTGTTTCTCTTGTTTAAATTCAGAGTATATATTTTTTTTGTTAAACAAGAGTATTTTTTTTGATTTGGATTTGGGCAATTCTGCCTAAAGTTAATTACTATATACTTTTGAATATTTGAGATAAGTCAGTAAATCCTATGCGTATTTAACTTATATGAACTTGCTCCTTCTGATTGATAGTCTTTAATATCAATTTACCATGACAGTTAAATCTCAAGATTCTTGAGATTTTTATTTCAGATCATGGATCAAAGGTATTGATATTTGGCTAAGGCCAGAAATGATATATTCACTTATCATTTTCCACTTATGTATTTTCTAAAAACTTTCTTATTTAAGATTCAATCAATGTGACTTGTTTGCCTTAATCTTAGCCCACATGACACATAGTGAGTTGTGTATTTGCGTAAGATTTGCTATGTCAAGAATTTGAACTTAAAAATATTCATAAGAATAATTCTAGGTTTGCTTGTGCAAGCCTGTCCAGATTGTATATCTGTTATGACTTTGAAAATTGGTTATGGTAAAACATTTGCTAAATGACCTAAAGCTTTTTGAAAGGCATTTTACTGTCAAAACACAACCAAACATAATCAACCAAAACTTCACTTATTTGAAGCTGGTTAACTCATGTGCCTAGTGTCATGCCAGGTACCTGATCATGGCAATTGAAATGCCAGTCATTTTCATCATACCTGTAGCCTTCCCATACAATTACTTTTCTCAAAACAATTTAGAAAGTAGACTCGAACCATTTGTAGACATATTTCAGAGGAAAAACAATTAGATACTTAAAGGTATACTTCAAGGTAAATTCTGAATTTACTCCAAAACTCAGTGTTTTAAAATGACTTAAGATTGTCTAATACATAATATAATTGCAAAGCAATTGCTCACATAATTGTATATTTCTTTACCAGGTTTCCATAGCTAATACTTGAGCATATTTTTCTTGTTTATGTTCCAGGCTCTACTTCAAAAACAAATCAAACCTTAACACACAACGATTTCGACAGAACAACTAATTTAATCTAACACTTTACAGAACATAAGAGCAACTTGATCACTAACCATGGAATATTCATTACATGACTGGAAATCTTAGAAACATGATTTTTCCTGAATACATGCAGATATAATCAATTTAAGCTCTTATTGAAACTAGCTAGCATGTTCATTCACTCCTCCATAATAGCCATAACTTCATTTTCTACTTAGTGCCTGCGATCCCTGAAAGAGCATGAGTGGCTGCCTCATTTTAAAATGAGATACTCCCATATGCCATGAGCAAACAAGGGTCAGATCTAAGATCTGGTATGAGCAACATCAAAATATTCAAAACATTAAGCTCTGGGTGATGAGCCTTAATACTTATTTTGTATGCATGTAATCCACTGCTTTATTATGTTACATACACTTTGATACAAGAATGATATCTTTATCTATCATTTATTCACACAAATTTATTTATTCAATCATGAATATCAATCTACAGTGTGTATATTCAATGGAATAACCAGGGTTCCATTCCAACCAACCTAGGAAATACTCATTTTCCTATTTCTTCATTTAAAGGTTGTTTTCATTAATTTAAATCCCTAGCCTCATCTGCTAGTAAGGAATCACAGGGACACATTGCAATGAACTAATTCACATCATTGCACAAAGATCTCAGGGCTTAAACAAACCATGTGCCAACTTTCATACTTCAAATATGACAAGCATTCCAGCAGCCTTCTTGGCTCATAACCCTAGTATATTTACTAGTAGTGTTGGTTAAAAATCCTATCATCAGATAGCTATGTGGACATGTCACAGTGTATATAAAAAAAGACATCTCCCTTTATCTTGCAAGTATCTTGTTCAAAAACAAACAGATAATCATTTCATAAATATTGCTATAAGAGGTCTTAACTTTAAATCATATAAAAGTACATCTACAACTGAGGGTGGAACCATGGTATGCTATGTTATTATGACTTACAAGTAACTGTGATTGAACTAGATTCAAGATCTAGCTGAATCACAATTTTTATCTTGTGAATTTTGATATTTCATGAGGGAATCAGCACACAGAAATTTCTATTGCATCCCTTACACTTTCTTTTCTTAAGCCTCAGCACTTATATAAAATATAATGCAGCTCATAATATATATTTTTTTAAGAATAATTTCCTGCCATAGATCCCCATCAGTAGTGTGTATTCCTTCCTTGATTTTAAGGTTTGTTGCCTTAGCTTCTTTTTTTTTCAAAATGTAAACAAATAGTAGTATGTACATCCATAGCAACCATTCAAACAGATCAAAGGAATTCATCCAAAGAGCATCCATAATACACATTATATCAGCTCAAGAAAATAAAATCCATTCAACAACATTAATATAACAGTGATTAACAAAAATCAGAAAATATCAATAACAACATAAGTACTTGGTTGCCTCATATCAGGTCTTAATGCCATGAATCTAGTGAGATTACTCACCTAAATATTTCTTCTTATTGATCCTGAAAACCCTTGTATGTGTGTTTTCTCCTTCCTTCCAATATTTTTCTTCCTTTCTTATTTTTGTGCAGCTCGGGGTAAAGATAATTTTACTGGCTAAAACTGCCTATTTATATGCATTTTTCCACTAGGGTTTTGTTAAAACAAATTTTCATTTCTGACCTAACCATCTTCATGCATTTTTCATTCATTTTCCTCCTTAATACCCCGGCCATAATAATTAGTTGAAGGCAGTATTTTCTTCCCTTTACTTTTTCAGAAAATGGCCACTCACCTAGTCATGTTAAAGGTGTGACTACCATATTTTATATTTTAATTATTTCTGAGAATCCCCTTTGCTATTTTTGCCTACACAAGCATATTGACTTGTATTACATTTCATGTCATTTTTAATGTTTCCTTTTTATTGTTTTGCTTTAACACTTTCTGCTCACAGAAAATATACAGGTGCATAAGTGTACATATTTTTATTTGATCTTTTTTTTTTACTGGGAATATTTAATTTTTCATGCATAAAAAAAACATCTTTAATTTGATTAATAATCTATATTTCAAAATCACATTTGAAATGCTTCCTTGCTCAGTTTATTTATTTTATTATCATCATTTTTTTTCCAGAAATTTTTGAATCTTTTCCTTGTGCCATTTCCAGTGTGCATGTGCCCACATATCCTTGCACACTATTTATTCCCAAAAATTTCACCATATTTAAATCTAAATATTTCAAAAATTAAATCATTTTATAAAAATGATTTTTCACAAATTTTGGGGTATTACATTCACCCCTCCTTTTAGGAATTGTGTCCTCACAATTTTTCTAACATTTATAACAAGCATCATTTTCTTTTCTGAAAACTTATCAAACATATGCATAAGCAAACAAATTCAACCATGCATAACAAATTTTTCCAGGAAAAAAATTACCTTTTAATTTGCAAAAAGCTTAGGATAATCCATCCTAGTCTTATCCTCTAACTCCCATGTGCAGTCATTAGGATCACTACTCCACTGGATCTTTACTAGTTTCAAAGTTTTGCTCCTTAATTTCTTTTCTTCCTTGGCTATAATCCCAACTGGCTCTTTTTCATAAACCAAGTCAGGATTTATTTGAATTTTGGTAGGCTTTTCCAAAATGTCTTCTTTATCATGTACCCATCTTCTAAGTTGGGACACATGAAAAACATTATGCATTGCTTTCATTTCCTCTGGTAATTCTAATTTGTAAGCCAATGAACCAATTCTTTCCAGAATTTTATAGGGTCCAACATACCTTGGTGTGAGATTACCTTGCTTGCCAAATCTCAAGACTTTCTTCATAGGTGAAATCTTGATGAAAACAAAGTCTCCCACTTCATATTCCACCTGTTTTCTCTTCCTGTCTGCAAATTTCTTTTGCCTATCTTGAGCTGCTGCTATTCTTTTTCTTATAACCCAATTTTCTCTGTAGTTTCTTTAACATATTCAGGTCCTAGAACAGCCCTTTCTCCAGTCTCTACCCAGCATATAGGTGATAAACATGGCTTGCCATATAAGGCTTCAAATGGTGCCATCCCTATGGTGCTTTGGTAACTGTTATTGTATGTGAATTCAGCTAAATGGAGGTGGTCTTCCCAGTTGCCTCCAAAGTCCAGTGTACATGCTCTCAACAAATCCTCTAAGACTTTGTTCACCACCTCAGTTTGACCATCTGATTGTGGATGGTAGGCAGTGCTTAAGCACAATTCACTCCCCATGGCCTCTTGAAAACTTTTCCAAAACCTTGAGGTGAAGATGGTATCCCTATCACTCACAATGGTTTTGGGTATGCCATGCAACCTTACTACCTCTTTCATGAATATTTAAGCCAATTTTGGAGCATTTCTCTCTGTTTTAACTGGGATAAAATGTGCTACCTTAGTTAGCCTATCCACTATTACCCATATACTTGTGTTTCCCCTCTTAGATCTAGGCAGACCATCTATGAAATCCATAGATATATCCTCCCACTTCCACTATGGTATACTAAGGGGTTGCAATAGTCCTGATGGCCTTTGTGTCTCTGCCTTGACTTGTTGGCAAGTCATGCACCTTGCAACATGTCTGGCCACATCTGACTTCATCCCCTTCCACCAAAGATTCTTTTCAAATTTTGATACATCTTGGTGCTACCTGGGTGTATGGAGTACTTACTCCTATGGTACTCATTTAATATTTCCTCCTTTAATTCTATATTTTCTGGAACACATATCCTATTTTTATTCCTTAAATAACCATTTTTATCAACTTGATAATTTATTACTTCTTCCCCTTTTGATATGAGCATTTTGTTTTCCACCATGTTTAGGTCTTGTTCCTGCATTTTCCCGATCTTAAGAAGTAAATCTGATTGCAGAGATATCATACTTAATTTCCCTTTTCCTTCATCTTCTTCAATGGGCATCATTTGTACCCCACTGTTTTCCTCAATTTCCAAATCAGTAAGTATAGACAAATCCTTAAATTCTTCCATCATCAACATGGCTACTTTGGCATGTTGTCTACTCAAGGCATCTGCAACTTTATTTGCCTTGCCTGGTGTATAAAGTATATCTAGATCATAGGCAGCTAGGAACTCTACCCATCTATGTTGCCTCATGTTCAAATCTTTTTGTGAGAATAAATATTTCAATGCCTTATGATCAGTGTACAAAATGAATTTGGCACCTAACAAATAATGTCTCCAAAGTTTCAAAGCATATACAACTGCTGCTAGTTCAAGATCATGGGTTGCATATCTTGTTTCATGTGGCTTAGGCTACCACCTAGTCTTGCTGCATCAACACAGCCCCTAACCCAGAGCCACTTGCATCAGTGTACACAACTAAATTTTCATTTCCTTCTGGCACTCTCAATACTTGTGCATTAATCAGAGCTTCTTTTATTTTGGTAAAAGCTTGCTCACATTTTTCTGTCCATACAAAGGCTTGGTTCTTTCTAGTTATATTGGTAAGTGGTGATGATATTTTTGAGAAAGCTTTTATAAATCTCCTATAATATCCTGCCATCCCCATGAATGATCTAATCTCACTGATGGTACTAGGCCTTTTCCATGCTTGGATTGCCACTACCTTATTGGGGTTTACTGATATTCCTTTGGTAGAGATAATATGCCCAAGAAAATGTACTTCTTCTTTCCAAAATGCACATTTTAAAAATTTTGCCTTTAAATCATTTTCCCTTAGTCTTGACAAAACTAAATGCAAATGATTTTTATGCTCTTCCACTGTCTTGGAATAAATCAAAATGTCATCAATAAAAATCAGTACAAACTTGTCTAAATAATCTCTAAATATTCTATTCATTAAATCAACAAAATATGAAGGAGCATTTGTCAAACCAAATGGCATAACCATAAATTCATATAAGCCATATCTTGTGTTAAATGCAGTATACTTAACACTTGAGTCTTCAACCTTCATTTGATGGAATCCTGAGGCTAAATCTAATCTAGAAAATATTTTAGCTTCACTGAGTTGGTCAAAGAGATCATCTATTCTAGGCAATGGGTATTTGTTCTTGATGGTTACTTTATTTAGTTCTCTGTAATCTATGCACATTCTCAAGGTACCATCATGTTTTCTTACAAACACTATTGGAGAACCCCAGCAGGAATTACTTGGCCTTATAAATCCCTTGCCTTCTAATTCTTCCAACTGATTTTTCAATTCTTTCAGTTCACTTGGCCCCATTCTATAAGGTTTCTTGATTATTGGACTTGCTCCTGGAATGAGATTAATTTGGAACTCAACTGGTCTGTGGTGTGGAACACCCTTAACTTCCCCAAACACATCCAAGTATTCATTAACTATGGGAATTTCTTCAATGGTTAGTTCACTGAGATCTTTTTCTAAGTCAACTAAATGATATAATTTCCCTTCCTTAGCTACTTCACATAGAACTGTGATCCTCTGGCCTCTAGAATTTTGCAATGATATGGTGGATGAGTCTAAATTAATTATGGCTTTAAATTGCCTTAACCAATCTACCCCCAATATAACTCCAATATTTGGGTAATTTAAAACATATAAATTGGAAATAAAAATATTTCCTCCTATGTTTAACTCCACATCCACACAATTCATGTTCAAAACACTAGAACTCCCTAGGGGCCTTTGTACAAGCAATGGGGTTTCAACCAATATGCAGTTTAATTTTAACACTTTAACTATTTAATAAGAAATCAAAGAGTGTGTTGCTCCAGTATCATATACTACTGGTATGGGTATGGCACAAATGAGTAATGTACCTTCCACTTGGCCATGATTTTCAGCATCAATTTTCACTGCAGATTTGCCTTTACCTTCCAAAGTTGCCAATTTCCCTTGCTGTTTATTCTCAGGACAGTTCCTCTTCATATGCCCCTCTTTCCCACATAGATAGCATTTGAAGGCTCCTCCTTTTAACTCTGGGCACCTTGGTTTGATGTGTCCTTCTTTACCACAATGGTGGCAAACCAATTTCTTCTTAGCATCATTGGCTTTTGTGTCTTTGCCCTTCCTGTTGTCTGCCTCCTCCTTCTTTCTATCATAAGGGTGATATCTTCCCTTATCCTTCTTGTTGTTGCTCTTAAAATTCCTATATTTCTCTCTTTCCTTGTCATGTTGTTCCAGTTTCAATGCCAGATCAATTACTTGATCAAAAGTTCTATCTGCATATGGTAGCATAGCTCTGCTAAGTCCTGGGTTCAGACCTTTTATATACCTATCATTTTTGGATGCTTCATCTGCCACTAGCATTGCTCCATAATTAGATAGCCCCTCAAACTTTTGAGTGTATTCAGTGACATTCAAAGTTCCGTGCCTAAGTTTGATAAATTCTTCAAGCAAAGTGGTCTTGGCTGATGCTGGTACAAATCTTGCCTCCAACATCTCCTTGAACTGATTCCAAGTGATTTCATTTTCATTTCTTCCAGCTATGATCACCTCCCACCAGCTTAAAGCTACCCCTTTCAGTTGTCTTGAAGCTACTTGCCCCTTCCTTTGATCATCTAACTGCATGTCATTGAAAATCCTATCAAGTGTTCTCAACCATGCTTGAATCTCCATCACATTCTCAGTTCCTTCAAAACTCCTGCCTCCCAAATTGGAATAAGTCTTCAGTAGTTTTGAAAGCTCTTCATGTGGGTTCTCAGGCCTATGCCCAATTCCATCTCTTAAAACCCACACAAATTCTTGCATATCAAGCATTTGAGGTGCACTGGGTCCTGCATTGTGATGAGATCCTCTTCCTACCATGGTCTGCTAACTAAATTCTGGGCAAATGGTATTAGTATATTATGAGTACTTCTATGATTACTATTTTCTTATCTAAATTATTTCATCCAAAACAAACAGACATAATACATTTCTATAATACTTAGCAGTCAATGCAACCAAGTGCTCTGATACCAACTGAAATGACCCTCCTATTTCTACCTTAATTTCATAAGGATTATATATATATATATATATATATATGTGTGTGTGTGTGTGTTCATGCAAATGCACATTTAATTTATGTGTATCTGGATGTCCACCTATATTCATTTGCACTTTTAAGTTTGATTTAAACTTCCTTTGAATTATCAGAGTCATTTTTTTTCAAACAATTCAACCAGGATTCAAAATTCATTACCAATATAAATATATCAGTGTATCCCTAATAATATACACATACATATGAAGATGTATGTGTTTCTCTTGTTTAAATTCAGAGTATATTTTTTTTTTGTTAAACAAGAGTATTTTTTTGATTTGGATTTGGGCAATTCTGCCTAAAGTTAATTACTATATACTTTTGAATATTTGAGATAAGTCAGTAAATCCTATGCGTATTTAACTTATATGAACTTGCTCCTTCTGATTGATAGTCTTTAATATCAATTTACCATGACAGTTAAATCTCAAGATTCTTGAGATTTTTATTTCAGATCATGGATCAAAGGTATTGATATTTGGCTAAGGCCAGAAATGATATATTCACTTATCATTTTCCACTTATGTATTTTCTAAAAACTTTCTTATTTAAGATTCAATCTATGTGACTTGTTTGCCTTAATCTTAGCCCACATGACACATAGTGAGTTGTGTATTTGCGTAAGATTTGCTATGTCAAGAATTTGAACTTAAAAATATTCATAAGAATAATTCTAGGTTTGCTTGTGCAAGCCTGTCCAGATTGTATATCTGTTATGACTTTGAAAATTGGTTATGGTAAAACATTTGCTAAATGACCTAAAGCTTTTTGAAAGGCATTTTACTGTCAAAACACAACCAAACATAATCAACCAAAACTTCACTTATTTGAAGCTGGTTAACTCATGTGCCTAGTGTCATGCCAGGTACCTGATCATGGCAATTGAAATGCCAGTCATTTGCATCATACCTGTAGCCTTCCCATACAATTACTTTTCTCAAAACAATTTAGAAAGTAGACTTGAACCATTTGTAGACATATTTCAGAGGAAAAACAATTAGATACTTAAAGGTATACTTCAAGGTAAATTCTGAATTTACTCCAAAACTCAGTGTTTTAAAATGACTTAAGATTGTCTAATACATAATATAATTGCAAAGCAATTGCTCACATAATTGTATATTTCTTTACCGGGTTTCCATAGCTAATACTTGAGCATATTTTTCTTGTTTATGTTCCACGCTCTACTTCAAAAACAAATCAAACCTTAACACACAACGATTTCGACAGAACAACTAATTTAATCTAACACTTTACAGAACATAAGAGCAACTTGATCACTAACCATAGAATATTCATTACATGACTGGAAATCTTAGAAACATGATTTTTCCTGAATACATGCAGATATAATCAATTTAAGCTCTTATTGAAACTAGCTAGCATGTTCATTCACTCCTCCATAATAGCCATAACTTCATTTTCTACTTAGTGCCTGCGATCCCTGAAAGAGCATGAGTGGCTGCCTCATTTTAAAATGAGACACCCCCATATGCCATGAGCAAACAAGGGTCAGATCTAAGATCTGGTATGAGCAACATCAAAATATTCAAAACATTAAGCTCTGGGTGATGAGCCTTAATACTTATTTTGTATGCATGTAATCCACTGCTTTATTATGTTACATACACTTTGATACAAGAATGATATCTTTATCTATCATTTATTCACACAAATTTATTTATTCAATCATGAATATCAATCTACAGTGTGTATATTCAATGGAATAACCAGGGTTCCATTCCAACCAACCTAGGAAATACTCATTTTCCTATTTATTCATTTACAGGTTGTTTTCATTAATTTAAATCCCTAGCCTCATCTGCTAGTAAGGAATCACAGGGACACATTGCAATGAACTAATTCACATCATTGCACAAAGATCTCAGGGCTTAAACAAACCATGTGCCAACTTGCATACTTCAAATATGACAAGCATTCCAGCAGCCTTCTTGGCTCATAACCCTAGTATATTTACTAGTAGTGTTGGTTAAAAATCCTATCATCAGATAGCTATGTGGACATGTCACAGTGTATATAAAAAAAGACATCTCCCTTTATCTTGCAAGTATCTTGTTCAAAAACAAACAGATAATCATTTCATAAATATTGCTATAAGAGGTCTTAACTTTAAATCATATAAAAGTACATCTACAACTGAGGGTGGAACCATGGTATGCTATGTTATTATGACTTACAAGTAACTGTGATTGAACTAGATTCAAGATCTAGCTGAATCACAATTTTTATCTTGTGAATTTTGATATTTCATGAGGGAATCAGCACACAGAAATTTCTATTGCATCCCTTACACTTTCTTTTCTTAAGCCTCAGCACTTATATAAAATATAATGCAGCTCATAATATATATTTTTTTTAAGAATAATTTCCTTCCATAGATCCCCATCAGTAGTGTGTATTCCTTCCTTGATTTTGAGGTTTGTTGACTTAGCTTCTTTTTTTTTCAAAATGTAAACAAATAGTAGTATGTACATCCATAGCAACCATTCAAACAGATCAAAGGAATTCATCCAAAGAGCATCCATAATACACATTATATCAGCTCAAGAACATAAAATCCATTCAACAACATTAATATAACAGTGATTAACAAAAATCAGAAAATATCAATAGCAACATAAGTACTTGGCTGCCTCATATCAGGTCTTAATGCCATGAATCTAGTGAGATTACACACCTAAATATTTCTTCTTATTGATCCTGAAAACCCTTGTATGTGTGTTTTCTCCTTCCTTCCAATATTTTTCTTCCTTTCTTATTTTTGTGCAGCTCGGGGTAAAGATAATTTTACTGGCTAAAACTGCCTATTTATATGCATTTTTCCACTAGGGTTTTGTTAAAACAAAATTCCATTTCTGACCTAACCATCTTCATGCATTTTTCATTCATTTTCCTCCTTAATACCCCGGCCATAATAATTAGTTGAAGGCAGTATTTTCTTCCCTTTACTTTTTCAGAAAATGGCCACTCACCTAGTCATGTTAAAAGTGTGACTACCATATTTTATATTTTAATTATTTCTGAGAATCCCCTTTGCTATTTTTGCCTACACAAGCATATTGACTTGTATTACATTTCATGTCATTTTTAATGTTTCCTTTTTATTGTTTTGCTTTAACACTTTCTGCTCACAGAAAATATACAGGTGCATAAGTGTACATATTTTTATTTGATCTTTTTTTTTTACTGGGAATATTTAATTTTTCATGCATAAAAAAAACATCTTTAATTTGATTAATAATCTATATTTCAAAATCACATTTGAAATGCTTCCTTGCTCAGTTTATTTATTTTATTATCATCATTTTTTTTTCTAGAAATTTTTGAATCTTTTCCTTGTGCCATTTCCAGTGTGCATGTGCCCACATATCCTTGCACACTATTTATTCCCAAAAATTTCACCATATTTAAATCTAAATATTTCAAAAATTAAATCATTTTATAAAAATGATTTTTCACAAAATTTTGGGGTATTACATGTGCCTCCGAAGAGGGCTTGCGGTGCCTCGGGAGAGGGCTTTTGCCTCCGAAGAGGTCATGTGCCTCCGAAGAGGGCTTGTGGTGCCTCGGGAGAGGGCTTTTGCCTCCAAAGAGATCATGTGCCTCCGAAGAGGGCTTGTGCCTTCGAAGAGGGCTTGTGCCTGCAAAGAGGGCTTGTGCCTCCGAAGAGGGATTTTTGATTGCTTGGAAGTTACTTTCTCATGGTTGTATGGATCCACGGGGCGGACGCAAGTCGCTTGATCGGATGTTCGTTTGCATAAACGATCGCAATCAATTAACAAGGGCCCTGTTCCTTCAGCTTGGGAAGGTTCCCCTCCGGTGGTTCCACCAATCTTTTTTGATTGAGGAAAGCACTTCCATTTATTGGCGTGCCTCGTTAGAGGGCTTTGGTTGGCTGGTGTGCAAGGAAGGTTGCGTCTCAGGGGCGAGTGGATCCGTGGGACGGACGCAAGCTGTCTGATCGGATGCATCACGACCAGTTAGCAAGGGTCCTGTTCCTTCTGCTTGGGAAGGTGTCCCTTTAGTGGATCAACCGGCCTTCCTATTGAGAGGCATACCTCCTTTTGGCTGCTTCTATGTTTGTCGGCCCATGTTTCCTCATCATCTACTCATCGGCGATCCTTTGTTATTGTTTCCAAGCGCGTCTTCCTTTCTTTTGCAAGTAAATTGCTTTATCCGAAGAAGTAGACTTCACTGTTGAGTGACTCCATAGGGTAAACGCAAGTTACTTGGTTGGATGTCTTTTTATATTGACGATCGCAACCAGTTAACGAGTGCTTGACACAGTGGCGTCGCCAACTTTTTATGTGAAGTTCTTCTTGTATGGGATTTGAATCTGGAATTTTTGTTGCTTGAAATTTGCTTAATAAGTGACTTATAGGGGTCGCTTGGCTTTGTGACAAGTAAGCCTTGTTTTAATGTCCTGCAATTTTGAATCGACATTTTAGCAATACATTTAAAGTATTTACATATCGAAATGAAACAGGCATTATAAAGTAGTAAAGAACACAAGATTTATAGTGGTTCGGCTAAGAATCGGGCCTACATCCACTTTAAAGCTTTCATTCATTTATACTGATTTACAATGTCTTACAATACAACTGATACATCCATCACTATTTTACAATTTTGAGCAAATCATTTTTAAGTAAAATAAGGACGTAAGTGGTTGATGTTCCAGGCTCTTGGAATTGGATCTCCTTCAACAGTTATGAGTTTGAAAGTGCCATCAAGAAGTTTATTGCCTATGACGTATGGCCCTTCCCAGTTAGGCCCAAACACACCAGTAGCTGTCATGATCCTTTTCAAGACTAAGTCTCCGACCTCAAAGCTGCGTTGGCGAACTTTAGAGTTGAAGTGCCTGGCTATCCTTTGTTGATAAGCTAAAACTCTGAGCCTATCTTCTTCTCTTTTTTCATCAAGAAAATCAAGGGCTTCAAGTTGCAGTTTTTCGTTTTCAGCTTTGTTGAAATGAATTCTCCTATGTGAAGGAACTTCTACTTCCACTGGAATCATTGCTTCTGATCCGTATGCCAGTGAAAATGGAGTGTGCCCAGTCGCAGTTTTGTGAGTAGTTCTGTATGCCCATAGTGCTAATGGAAGCTTATCGACCCAACCACCTTTTGCTTTTTCGAGTTTCTTTTTGATAGTTGACTTGATAATTTTGTTCACCGCTTCCACTTGCCCGTTTGCCTACGGGTGAGCCACTGCTGAGAAGCTTTTTCGAATTCTGAACCGTTTGCAAAAGTCTTGGAATTCTTCACTTTCAAACTGAGTGTCGTTGTCTGTGATTATTTTCTGCGGCACACCATACCTGCAAATGATATTTTTAGTTACAAAATTTATCATCTTTTTAGAGGTAATAGTGGCTAAGGGTTGAGCTTCAGCCCATTTAGTGAAATAATCAACAGCGACAATAGCATATTTGATTCCAGATTTAGCGATCGGTAAAGGTCCAATCAAGTCTATTCCCCAAATAGCGAACGGCCATGGGCTGACCATTTGCGTGAGTTCGGTGGAAGGCGCTTTTGGGATTTTTGCAAATCTTTGGCACTTGTCGCACTTTCGGGAGTAAATAGCAGCATCTCGATTAATGTCTGGCCAGAAATACCCATATCGGAGAACTTTCTTGGCTAGAGTTTGACCACCTGAATGATCCCCACACTCTCCTCCGTATACCTCAGCTAGAATCGTCTTGGCTTCTTCCTTGGATACACATCGGAGTAATGGCATTGAGAATCCCCGTCTGTATAATCGGCCATCTTGAATTATATATCTTGATGCTTTCCTCAACAGTTTTCGACGTTCTTTAGAACTTTCCGACAAAGAACCATTGAGTAGATATTCTTTGATTGGAGTCATCCATGATTCATGCTCTTGAGACGCAGCCATAATCCAATCAACATCCATCTCATCAATGCTTGGAGCTGACAGAACTTCCACAGGAACTAATCCCAGTAATTGAGCCTCTCCAGAACTTGAGTATTTTGCTAGAGAATCCGCCTTCATGTTTTCAATCCAAGGAATATGACTTATCGTGTAGTGATCGAAATCTTCGAGAAGTTCACATGCTTTTGACAAGTATGTGGGCAGATTTCCACCTTTAGCTTGAAACTCTTTCTTTACCTGGCAAACAATAAGCTGGGAATCGCTGAAGATCTGTAACACTTTGATGTTCAGTTCCTTGGCAATTTTCAAACCGGCAATGAGAGCTTCATACTCTGCTTCATTGTTTGTTGAAGGAAATTCCAGTCTCAATGCATAACACACTGATCATCCTTCGGGAGTTTCAAGCACAACCCCTGCCCCAGAACAATAATCATTTCCCGAACCGTCAACATACAACTTCCACTGGATTGGAATGCAGTCAGTTGTTTCTTTCTCATTGTCACCTTTGTCAGTAGACTCCGCAATGAAATCCGCTAAAGCTTGTCCGTTGATTGCTCTTCGGGGATGGTAAGTGATGTCATATTGGCTGAGTTCAATATTCCATTTCAAAAGACGACCCGAAGTTTCAGGACGATACAGGACTTGCTTTAAAGGTTGATCAGTAAGGACCTTGATAGGATGAGATTGAAAATATGGCCTCAACTTCCTGGAAGCAATTAGCAGACAAAAAGCAAGCTTTTCTATCTTTGAATAATTCATCTCTGCTCCAGTAAACCGTTTGCTGATGTAATAAACTGGACGCTATATTTTCATATCTTCTCGTACAAGTGCTGCACTTAGAGCGTGAGATGAAATCACCAAATAGATGAAAAGGTCTTCACCATCACTAGGCTTGGAAAGAACTGGAGGCGTTTCCATATGATGAATCAGTTGATCGAAAGCATTCTGGCATTCGGGAGTCCATTCAAAAATTTTCTTTCCTTTCTTTAAAGCATCAAAGAAGGGAATGCATTTGTCTGTGGCTTTGGAAATGAAGCGACTCAGAGCGGCGACTTTTCCATTAAGACTTTGCAATTCTCTCTTTGTTTTAGGGGCTTTGACCTCTCTTAGAGCTGTGATTTGAGCAGGATTAGCCTCGATGCCCCTAGCGCTCACGATGAAACCCAAGAATTTTCCGGACTCTACCCCGAATGAACATTTCAACGGATTGAGCTTCATTCCATACTTTCGTAGAATTGCAAACATTTCCGCCAAGTGGTCCATGTGGTCTATTGCTTTCTTTGACTTTACCAACATATCATCAACATAAACTTCCATAGTTTTGCCGATCTGAGGTTTGAACATCGCATTGACGAGTCTTTGGTAGGTTGCCCCTGCATTCTTCAATCCGAAAGGCATAACTTTGTAACAGTAGAGACCCACATCTGTGATAAAGCTTGTGTCTTCCTGATCTGACTCATGCATCATAATCTGATTATATCCGGAGTAAGCATCCATAAAAGATAACAACTCATGCCCAGCTGTTCCATCCACCAATTGATCAATTCTGGGAAGCGGGAAGCAGTCTTTGGGACAGGCTTTGTTCAGATCTGAAAAATCAATGCAGACTCTCCACTTTCCATTTGCCTTCTTAACCAGTACTGGATTTGAAACCCAATTTGGATAAGTGGATTCTCTGATGAAATCATTCTCCATAAGCCGATCAACTTCTTCCTTTAACGCTGCTGACCTTTCTGGACCTTGAGTTCTTCTTTTCTGTTTTACCGTTGTGAATTTCGGATCGATATTCAGGGTATGTACAGCAATTTCTGGAGAGATCCCACACATATCAGCATGACACCAAGCGAACACATCCAAATTTGCTTTCAGAAATGATATCAGCGTGTTTTGAACTGTTATGCTTAGTTGCGAACCCACATTGAGTACTTTGTTAGGGTCTTTTGAGTCAACAGGAATTGGTACCGTTACTTCCACAGGTACCACTCTATTTTCCCCTGTACTGGCTTTTCTGGGATCCATTTCTTTCCTTGCATTGTTGTGTTCGCCAGTACAGGGGTCACTCCTTAGTTGCTACAAGGTTGGGGATTTAATGCGGAGCGGAGCTGCCGCATCTTTTCCCATTTCTCTTTTCCTGGCTTCTCGAAGTTCAACAAGATAACATTCTCGTCCCGCGTTCTGATCTCCCTTAATGACAGCGACTCCATTATTAGTGGGAAATTTCATTGTTAAGCACCACGGGGCGAGGACGGCCTTGAAAGCAGCAAGAGTAGGCCGACCCAAGAAGGCATTATAGGCAGAGAATTCATCAACAATTATAAAAGTTTGCCTCCGAACCACCTTCTTATGTCCTTCTCCCAATTCAACAAACAAGTCCACTATTCCAATTGGCTGTTTTGGCTCCCCTGTAAATCCGACAATTTTCTGAGATGAAGCTTGTACATCTGCCATTGGAATTTTCATTTGGTCAAACGTCTTTTTAAAGAGTATGTTGCATGACACGCCGCTATCAACCAACACCCTCCTTACAATAGCCGGCCCAATACCGACAGAAACAACCAAAGGGTCCACAGTAGGGGCTTCCACACCAACAGAATCCCTGGTCCTGAATATGATGTCATCATGAAAAGTCTTTTGCTGCTTCAGAGGTGCAGCATCCTCCAATACCAAGACACTCTCTTTAGCTGGGGCATATTTCAAAGCTCGAGCGTACCTCTCCATCTCACCCCAACTCTTACCAGCCGGATGGGATCCCCCTGTGATCACATTGATAACAGGTCTTTCTGTTTCTTGTGCGGCGGACCTCTCTCCTGAACCAGATGAATGAGCTGGAGGTTGCTGCCCCTGGTTAGATGAAGACGGGTCTTTTCTATTCCTTTTAACGTACTGCTTCAACCTGTTTTCTCTCAACAATTCTTCGATTAGGCTTTTCAAGTGACGGCACTCGTTGGTATCATGGCTAGGTTGGTTATGAAATTTGCAGAATCTTCTGCTTTGAGCAGCATTTTTCCAAACTTTTACTGCCTGTGGTTTTGGAAATTCAACAGCATCCTTAGTGGCGATGAAAATATTCTCCGGTGTATCAGTTAGAGGGGTAAAATCCGAAGGCTTGAGAAAGCGGGGCTTTTTGAGATCCTTCTGCTTCTTTCCACCATTACTCTCCCTCTTTTGATTTACAGATTCTTTCTTATTCTGAGTCGTAGCATTATTTTCCACCACTGTTGTCACAACTTTAGCTGATGCGGAGAGATTTTCTAGACGCATGAACTCATCAGCCTTTTTGTAAAACTTTTCGAGCGAGTTTGGTTCCTTCATCTTCAACCATTTTCCAAATTCGCTTGACTTGTCAATAGCCCGCATTAAGTAGGTTAAAATCATTCGCGGTTCTGCGTTATCAACTTCGACTAGGGCTAAATTGAAGCGATTCAAAAATGATTTGATGGGTTCTCCAGGGTTCTGTTCGAGACTTGAAAGAGACATTATATCCTTTGCTCTTGAAATGTACAATCTGAATTGTTCCTTGAATTTTCGGGTCAGATCGGAAAATTGGTCAACAGATCGCATAGGAAGCTTGGTAAACCAGATCTGTTTGAACCTTCGACTTGGGGAGGTGCCCCTTCAGCGGCACCAGATCTGTCCTGAGGAATATTTCTCCCTTCGGAGTTGGGAACAGCATCAGCAAAGTTTTCTTCATTACTTACTGGTCTTTGATTAGCCCCGAGCAGAGCATTCAACTTTTCCATCATCTGATTATTCTGAGTTTCAATCTGCTGGTACAGTCCGGACACAGCAGCATCTAACTCTTCTCGCGTCACCCCGACGCTTGGAGCTGCCTGACTTGGAGAAAGAGAAGTGGCAGTATTGTCACGAGCATCTTCGGATCTAACAGATCTGCGTTTTCTTCCAAGATCCATTATGTCTGATAGACTTCTGGTTTTGAAGGAAACTTTTTCAACAAACTTCCGTGAAGCAATGGTGAATGATCGCCTGAGTTGGGTTCTCAGTGAAAGCACCAAAATATTAACGCTAAAATTTGAACGCTAACACCCGGTGTGTATAATAGAGTCGTGAAAGCACCACCCGTTGGTATGGGAACAGAATACAAGCTGAAAATAGCAGTAAAACAGTAAAAAGACAACAGATTTATAGTGGTTCGACCCGTAATTGAGTCTACGTCCACTTTATAGCCTTTTATTACTGATTCGGTTACAATTCGATACAACACACTTGTGAAATACGATACAATTTGATCACAAAAACACTCTTGACTACTAGCTCAAACTTTGATGAAGAAACTTGATGAATCCGTGTCGGATGTATGAAATTCCTCTCGAAGCTTGTTGTAGTGTCTTGAGTATTTGGAGATCTTCAAGTGTTGAGTGAGTTGAGAGTTTGGCAGAGTATTGACGCTTTAAGAAATGGTCGGCCAAAAGTCCTCTCCTTGTTGGAGTTTGGGGGGTATTTATAGGATCTGAATTCTGGACAGAAGTTTTCCCCAAGTCTTAGGTCGCGTACGACCTAAGTTAGGTCGTAGGTCGCGAACGACCTAAGCTAGGTCGCAGTCTTCTCTCGACTTAGGAAACAAGCCTGAGGCAGCTTTATGCGGTTTCATCTGAAGAAGTGGTAGGTCGTGAACGACTTAAAGTAAGTCGTGCTCCTTTCTTTGCCTTTAGCTCGTGAAGTTTTTAGGTCGTTAGCTTTTAGGTCGCTGGGTTTGCTTCAGGAGTTAGGTCGTGAACCCATTTAGGTCGGTAGGTCGTAGAGTCTGCTAAGTCGTGAAGCTCTTAGGTCGTGACATCCCTTAGGTCGTTAAGTCCCTTAGGTCGCTAACTACCTTAGGTCGTTAAGTCCCTTAGGTCGCTACCTTCCTTAGGTCGTTAAGTCCCTTAGGTCGTTAAGTCCCTTAGGTCGCTAACTCCCTTAGGTCGTTAAGTCCCTTAGGTCGCTAATTACCTTAGGTCGTTAAGTCCCTTAGGTCGCTAACTACCTTAGGTCGTTAAGTCCCTTAGGTCGCTACCTTCCTTAGGTCGTTAAATCCCTTAGGTCGCTAGCTTCTTTAGGTCGTTAGATCTCTTAGGTCGTGAGGCCTTTTAGGTCGTTAAGAGCTGTTAGGTTGCAGAGTTTTAGGTCACTGAAATAAAGGAGTTAACACTTCTGGTGATTCTTCTCAGCCCAAAGGTATTACTCCTTCAGTTTTGGAAGGTTTTATTTTATTTCATGGCCGTTCTATTAGAGTTCTTTTTGATACGGGTGCATCACATTCATTCGTGTCAAAGGAGCTCGTTGATATTATTCATTTGGATGTTGTTACTCTTTGCGACCCTTTGAGGATCGTAAATCCTATTGGTAGATCCGCTACTCTTGGTTTGTTATGTGTGGATGTTGAGATTA
The DNA here is from genome assembly GCA_030737815.1 of Allium fistulosum. Lineage (NCBI taxonomy): Eukaryota > Viridiplantae > Streptophyta > Magnoliopsida > Asparagales > Amaryllidaceae > Allium > Allium fistulosum. Next base: position 459,002,928 of record CM060907.1, on the reverse strand, counting down.
TTCTTTGTGGCTTTTCCTTTCATGCGAATCTGCATGTCATGAATCATCTTGGTTTTGATATGATATTAGGGATGGATTGGCTTGTCTGTTATGAAGTTCAAATTCTATGTCCCGAAAGAAATTTATATCTCAAGCATCCCGATGCTAGCGAGCAGTTATCTATTATATTTCGAAGCATGGATCATACTTCGAATGCTCTCATTTCTTCCTTCGAATCGGAGGATGTTATAGATAATATTCCTGTTGTTTGTGATTTTTCTGATGTTTTTGAGCCTATTTCGAGGTTGCCGCCGAAGAGGGCAATTGAGTTCCGTATTGATCTTATCTCTGGTGCTCATCCTGTAAGTCGTCCTCCCACGATGATGTCTGCTAAGGAAAATGAGGAACTCAAGCAACAATTATCTGAGTTAGAAGCCAAACATTTTATCCATTCTAGCTCTTCTCCTCGGGGCGCCGTCGTTGTCTTCGTTAAGAAGCCAGATGGTACTCTTAGACTTTGCATTGATTATCGCAAGCTTAACGAGCTTACTATCAAAATAGGTATCCATTACCTAGAATCGATGACATGTTCGATCAATTAAGTGGTGCTAAGCTCTTCTCCCAACTCGATCTTGCTACCGGTTTTCATCAGTTACAAGTGGCGGAAGATAGTATTCCTCTTACCGCATTCCGCACTCGTTATGGTTCTTACGAATGGCTTGTTATACCGTTCGGTTTGACGAACGCTCCAGCATATTTTATAGATCTTATGAATCAGATATTTCGGGAATATCTCGATAAGTTCGTCTTGGTTTTCATTGATGATATTCTTATTTATTCCAAATCTGAAGCCGATCATATTTAGCATTTGGAGATTGTTTTGAGCACTCTTCGTCAACATCAGCTTTATGCCAAATTCTCCAAGTGTCACTTCTGGGAGAATAAGGTAAAGTTTCTCGGTCATATTGTTTCTTCCGATGGTATTTCTGTTGATCCTGCCAAGATCGAATCTATTCAGAATTTGAAGAGGCCCGAGATCGCTACTGAGATCCGTAGTTTCCTTGGATTGGCGGGTTATTATTGACGGTTTATTAAGGACTTTTCTCGTATTGCTTTACCACTTACCACTCTCACAAGAAAAGCTGTTCCTTTTATTTGGTCTGATAAGTGTGAGAATTCTTTCTTGAAGTTAAAAGATCTCCTTACTCATGCTCCTATCTTAGTGGTTCCCGAAGGGAATCATGATCTTGTTGTTTATACCGATGCTAGTGGTCTTGGACTCGGTGCTGTTCTCATGCAAAAGGATAGAGTAGTTGCCTATGCTTCTAGACAACTAAAGCCTAACGAGATTCGTTATGCTACCCATGATTTGGAGTTAGCCGCCATTGTCTTTGCTCTAAAGATTTGGCGACATTATTTGTTAGGCGAGCGTTTTATTCTCTTTACTGATCACAAATCTCTGAAGTATTTATTTACTTAGAAAGAACTTAATATGAGGCAACAACGTTGGCTCGAATTTCTTGCTTCATATGATTTCGATATTCAGTATACCCCTGGTAAGGGTAATCGAGTTGCTGATGCGCTTAGTCGCAAGCAGCAAGTTGTTGTTTCCATGATGCTAGCAGAGTGGAATATTTTGGAAGCTTTATCTCTTTGTGATATTAGAGACTGTCCTTTAGTTTCTGATTCTCCCGTGCTTTTATTTAACATGGAAGCTCGTCCTAGTTTGTTGGATCGTGTTGCCGATGCCCAGAAATAAGATCCATATATTGCTTATCTTATTCAGAGTTGTAAATCGGAATCTCGAAGTGATGATCTAAAGGATTTCGATATTGATATTCATGGCTGTATTCGGAAGAAGGGAAGATTGATCGTGCCTAGTGTTTCTAATCTTAGAAATGACATTCTTAAAGACTGTCATCGTTCTAAGTATACTATTCATCCGGGTAGTAGTAAGATGTATGCTGATATGAAACGCTTATACTATTGGGAGGGTATGAAGCGTGATATTGCAAGTTATATAAGTCGTTGCATGACTTGTCAACTTGTTAAAGCAGAACACCAGCGTCCTAGTGGTCTTTTGTAGCCTCCTGAGATTCCATTATGGAAATGGGATCAGATTTCCATGGACTTCATTGATGGTCTACCTCGTTCGAGGTCGGGCCATACTAGTATTTGGGTGATTGTTGACCGATTGACTAAATCAGCCCATTTTATTCCTATCAAGTCCAATCGGACTGCTCCTTTGTTGGCTAAGCTATTTATTAAGGAAGTCGTTCAACTTCATGGTGTGCCTAGTTCTATTGTTAGTGACAGAGATCCGCTTTTTACTAGTGGTTTCTGGCAGAGCCTTCAGAAAGCTTTGGGCACTAAGCTCAATCTCAGTACAACTTATCATCCACAATCTCACGGTCAGACTGAAAGGGTGAATCAAGTTTTAGAAGATCTTCTTCGAGCTTGTATTCATGATTTTGGTGGTAGTTGGGAAGATCACTTATCTCTTGTTGAGTTCTCTTATAACAACAGTTTTCAATCAAGTATGGGTATGGCTCCGTTCGAAGCCCTTTACGGAAGGCCGTGTCGATCACCATCTTGTTGGTTGGAATCGGGGGAAAAGTTAGTTCTCGGCCCCGATTATATTCGTGAATCTTCGGAGAAGATTGATATTATTAGACAGAGAATGAAAGAGGCTCAGATTAGGCAGAAATCTTATGCCGATCACCGTAGGAAGCCTTTGGAATTTTCTATTGGCGATCTTGTATTCATTCGTGTTTCCCCGATGAAGGGTGTGGTGCGTTTTAGTAGCTCCGGAAAATTGGCTCCTCGTTATATTGGACCGTTTCCTATTACGGAACGCATTGGCCCTGTTGCAGATCGTGTATCGCTACCTATTCAGTTTTCGGGAATTCATGACGTATTTCATGTATCATAGCTTCGTCGATGTCTTCGAGATTTGGACTCTATTATTGATCCCCATATGTTGCAAGATCTTGAGATCTCACCCGACTTGTCTATTGTGCAAAATCCTATTCGTGTGGTAGCTACAGAGGTGAAACGCCTTCGGAATAAAGAAGTCCCGCTTGTGAAAATTCAATGGTCTGCAAACCCCAATGATTGCACTTGGGAAACCAGAGAATTCATCGAGAGTTCTTATCCGGGTTTTCTCTCCTCTTCGGGTGGGGGTGAGCATTCTTATCTATCTTTTCTATTTTTATCCTTGTTGTTATAAATTATTTGAGATATTGACTGCTCCTAGTATGAAAATTGCGGGGACACAATTTTTATAAGGGGGGAGTCTGTAACGACCGTGATTTTATTACCGTCGTAATAAATATTTAAAAAATCTGTAACGACCGTGATTTTTGAATTACTGTCGGAGATAAATGTTTTAAATAGAAATTTTTATTTAAAAATTTGGAAAGAAAATTATTGATGCAAATTCAAAAGCAAAGTCAGTTGCATATTTTCTAGTTGTGGCACATTGGAATTAGACTGCATTTGCATTCACGTGTATATGTGAATATTGGTCCATTTCAAAGCAAAGTGAAAACATTATTCAGTATCATCATCCTTGTAACAAGCCGTGTGTTTTCTTGATAAAAGGTTTGTTTACAATATACTTGTTTAAGAGTTGTAAAACAAAGGTTGGATCATATAAATTGCCTGCTGTGAGCAAAGTTTTAAAACCAAATATGTGAACACATTACATTGCTGTCACCTCTGGTTCATAAGAGCCAGGTGAACACATTTTTATTATTTTATCATTTCATCATTTTCTTAGGCTAGCTGTGTCCTTTCTCACTTCTTTTGCACGTCTGCAATTAATGCACTTGTAAAAATTAATTTTGGCTAGCATCTCATTTTTGAACTTGTTCGCAAATATTGAAAAAAAAATATCTCTCTGCAACAATTCTCCTTGCTCATTTCCAGCTGCTAAAGGGAAGCATTAATGGCAGCATAAACTCGATCTCTGTTGGATCTATAGGGGTTGGTCCTTAAAACATACGGTGAGTAAAAAATCTCACATTGCTAATTTATTCACCTTCGTGCGTGCATTTTTGTTGCAAGCTACAGATGCCCGGGTTAAATCTCACCGGTATGCACTGATTTCTCTTCACGCGTGTCCATGTCATTTTTATGAATGCAATCTTCAAGCGTGACTTCATTTTTACTTTCATGCGTGATTTATATTTTTAACCTTCACGCGTGACTGCATTCAAAAGGGAAAAAGTGATCCTTGACACCATAAGTTACGAGTTTAAAGCATGCCTGCATTTTTTGTAAGTCTGGTTGCTTTCAAAATTTCATTTTTATTGTTCTCAATTGTTCTGTGCACCTCCTTGCGTGTATGTGGAAATGCAGTGGTTCTTCGTGCATGTATAATAATGCAAGTGCAAGTAGTATATTATAATTTGGTTCATTTGCGTCACAGCTTTGTACACATGCAATATGTGATAAATGCATTTGTATTCGTACGCAAGTGATCTATACCCAGTATATTATCCAATTTCCTTTACCCATTGCATTGTTTTTGAAAGTCATGCATTATACATAACAGATGGCACAAAGTATCATTTGTGTTTAGTGACCAGGTTGTAAAAAAAAAATAGTGTGCACGTTAGTATGGTGAGAAATGAGGCCAGGAGATTATTTTTTTCTTGCATGTACACCTTGGGAAATAATTCCAGACTTCCTTTTATTGCTTGCGTACGTGCGTGAAAATATATGGCCAGTTTACTTTAATTTTGTTCAAAAGTTTATAATTTTGTTGAACTGGTGTTACGTTTTAAAACGTATTTTTGCCCCGTTATTTTTATAAAGAAATTTTTACACTAGTGCCATATTTTTGAAGCACGGTGTTTTGGTGACATTTTTGACGAAAGAAAATTACTGTTATTTTGACTTTAGCAACCGTCAATTTAAAGTGATTTTTCAAGCGGTTAGCCCGCAATGCTGATTTAATATCCGTTTTTACGGTGTTTTGTGAAGCGCAAATTCTCCGTCAAAATTACTACAGATGTTGCTGTTTTAATCACGTGTTTTAAAAATCGTTTTAAAATAAAAATTGTTTCCAAATTTTTTTCAGTTGCGCTTTCAAAAGAATGAGGAAGCGATTTAAACGTTTCAGCAAAATTGAGGACTATGAACCCTTACTTTTACTGATTCTCTTAATTCCGGACTTGTCCGTTTGAGAACGTAAAATGTTATTTATATAAAATACACAATTTTGCACTTTCAAGGAAACGACGAAGAGATTTAAATGATTTAGCAAAAGTGTGGAGTATGGAACTACACTTTTACTATTTCGGTTAATTCCGGACTCGTTAATTGAAATATTCGTTGCTGTTTGATGATTTTGTTGGGCTTTCGAGGCACTATGCTGGACCTTCGGGTCAAATACCAGTACTAGACCTTCGGGTCATTCGTTGGGCGCCAAAAATTATGATGACAGTACTTGGTAGGCTTCGACCATATGTTGTTGCACGTGCGGCGTAGCTTAGACTCGCCATATGATGGGATCGATCCACTTTTATGTTGATTTTCTAGTTGTCTATTTTTGATTTCTAGATTTTGTGAATTGCTGTTTTGAATTCAATTGTGAATTTGAAAGTTGATTTTTGTGGAGTTTGATATGATTTCTTCATTTAAACTATGTTGATTTCTTATGTTGAATAGTCTCACTCGAGATTATTATTATTTTGCTTTGATGTTATTTACGATGCATTCACTTCGAAGATTAAATTAGACTGATCCGTTTATTATTTTCTTTTAAATAATACTCGGGTCAGACCGAGTTATTTCAGGATAGTCACTGTCTCTGATTCAGTAGCAGCTTCATCTTTTGGGATTTCACATCATCTTTTATCTAGCCTTCGAGGGGTTATTTTGGTTATTTGACTCTCATCTTATGTATGTTGGTATCCATGTATATGTGTATTTGGTTCTTGTGAACTATCGATTGTTGTATCAAGTATTCCAGACTTGTCTTCCGCTATATATCTGATATTTCTGTTCTGATGTGATTATACTATCAGTGTTGTTGTTATTATGAGTTGTTCTTAATTTTCCTTTAGCCACTGTAGTTTCGTTTTAGATTTGGATTGAATTTATATCTTTGGGAGTAATTTTCACAACTCTTATCGATGTAATCAATACTCGTCTAAGGCATAACTTACGGATGGTCGCTTTTGACAAGCCTTATCCTTCGCAATAGCAGATGTTATTCCTTATAATAACCTTTGTTATTGTGAGCATAGAGGTGGGGCGTCACATTTCATCTCAGTTTTACCCTAAAACCGTGTATATCTCCTTTTTAACAACATTGTTTAATCCACATAAATCATAATTCAAGCATATCATCATTCAATATGTCATAAAAACAGGATTACACTAAAATCTGAAACCATATGATCATAAAACAAAAATAGAGATGTAGAAATTATTATTCACCTTAGATTAGGTATGGACATTGATGTTTTTTGGAGATTGATTTCTTCTAGCTTGAATCCTAAGCTTTAAGTTGATTTTCTCTTCTCTTCTTTCTTCCTAATAGCTGGCCTTGCTTCCTTACGGTTATAAATTTTTGTTTTGATAAAATGAACGTGTATGACTAAGGGAGATAATATATGGGTGGAAAATATGGGCGGCTATTTACCCTAATGCCTTTATGTTTAGTATCTTAACCATTTATAAGTTCATTTGGTTAGATAAGCACGACCACTTAATTCATTAATCAACCTAAATCTCCTTATCTACATTATTCTATTTAATTTATTCTAATTAAATTTCCTGAATAATGTTAATAAAATTAGGGGTGTTATAATTCAATGTGAACCAATGAATGTGAATTAATTGAATATAGATTAATTGAATGTGAATTAATTGGATGAAAATTAATTGGGCATGGATGTGAATGAATTGGATATAAATAAGAAAGTTAATAATTGATTGAGACTCAATTGAATGAGAATAAATGAGTAAATGTGAATTTAACGGAATAATTGAATTTGATTTAAATTCAATGTCAATTGAATGAGAATTAAAAAGAATGTTAATTATTTGGATGTCAACCAATTAATTGTAAAGAAATTGAATGAGGGTCAATTGAATAAAAATAAATTTAGTACGAGTCAACTAAATGTTAATAAGAAATCAAAGTATATGATGCTGACATTTGGAAATGCAAATTGACATGATGAATAAATTGGATAGATATTATTTGGTTGATGGATTCTCTTGTTACAATGTTATAAATTACATATAGTTATGGTATATTCTATGTTATATAGTGATGTTATTTTCTATATACTTGTTCTCATTGTTTGTTGAGTGATGAGTAGGTGCGGATGGCATATGCTTCGCATTTGGAGCTCGCTTTTGCGTTATATTCGTTGTATATGCTTTGCTAATGCTAAAATAAGGTACACATTTCGAATTGCATATCGTATTTTTATATTTTTCCCTATGGGATGCCTCATCCTCAAAGATGAGATGTATATTTGTGATTATATATATTGTGATTTACTACGATCGAGCCACGCAAAGGAGACGCTTGTGAAATTTTCCATAAATTTAAGGTGCTAGAAAACTTTTGAGAAATTTTGGAAAAAAATTTATAACTAAAATTTGGATTTTAGTTTTATAATTTGGAATGGTATTAGTTGGTTTTGGAAATTTAATTATGAAATTAAAGACTTAGGAAATTGCGATAACAAATTTTAACCAATTGGTGTTGAAGGTTAATGGGTTTGGGCATTTTTCTTACCTTGGAAATTTCGGGGACGAAATTCTTTTAAAGAGGAAGAATGTAACAACCCAGAAATTCAGTAATTTGATTTTAGAATATTTAATTTAATTTAAATGTTGAAAAGTTAATTTTAAAAGTTAAATAACTTGAATTTCAAATATGGTGATTATTTGATAATTAAATTGTTGAATTTAATATTGGAATTGTTTAAATAATTAAATCTTCGATTTAATATGAACAAAGAATGATTTCGAAAATGGATTTAAATTCTATTTAAATAAGAAGGAAAATAGTGAACTTTTAAATTTGATTTAAAAGTGAGTAAACTGATTTTGGAAATTACTCATTATAGGGACAGTTTGGCACAGGTCCCTAATAAGTTTCAAATTACACAAAAACCCTAGTAAAAAAAAGTTTGTAAAGTAGGTCCCTAGAATTAAGTTACCGAATAATGACATACACTTATGCAACTATTCAGCGAATAATTGCAGACATTCATGCAATTATATCAAAAAATTGCAGACATTTCCACAATTATTCACTGAAAAATTGCGGAAATTTCCGTAATTTTTTCAAAAAATTGTAGAAAATTCCGCAACTATTCACCAAAAAAGGAAATTAAATAAGTCAAAGGTTCGGACCCTCCTTCTAGAGCCAAAGTATTAGATGAAAAAATGGTATAACACCTTGGATTCCAATATTGATAAGTTGGTCCTTGACATTATGTATAGAGGCACATATTTGAGTATTACCGATCAATATTATCGTCAAAGGGTGCTAAGATCTAACTTGTCATTATGAAACTAAGTGCATGATAAAATCGTTGACAAAGGATGACAATTGGTCCTTAAGGGAAAGCTGATGCATATTCATCATATTTTAATCATTAGGCTCAACATCCCAATAGGGACTCGACGTCCTCAATGTAAGCCATAATGGTGATATTACATCTTTTCACATAAACTTTTAGAGAATATATTCCCATAAGGACTTATGCATATCATATGATTGAATAGAAAAGTAGAAAATGTGGCAAGTTGAAGAATTAATCTATTACGCATGATAATAGATCAATCTCTTTTTGCTCCTATATCCGAGAATCCAATGCTTGTATAATCATGTGAATATACACACACTATTGCTTGAAATTCGACAAGGTTGACCATGTCGATGTTATGCATATGTTAATGTTAAAGAATCATTGGCAATGGTCATGTCGAGCCCTAAACTTCATAGCATGTTCAGTCTAGTTCAAAGTTTGCTGAGGTCAACTATATTGAGTTTCAAACTCGACGAGTTTAAATATTTGCAAGCCTAAAACGATAATGACTTGATAAATCATGGTTGTAGTCCATAAGCTAATCTAAGCCTTTGTTGCTACTGATCAAAAATGATTATAATAAAATACCACTTTTCCCTAATTCGTTTTAGGGATTTCAAAAGTGTGATTTAAGAACTAGAGATAGAAAATGAAAATTTCAACCAACAACATGGAGCTCATTGGCCTCTATTTATAGAGTTGGATGGGTAGTAGGTACCGCCAATCTTTAACATCGCTATGCTTCAACGTCATCGTGCATTAATGATAGCAGCCTTTTTGGCTTTGACATGGATTGAGTCATCGCACTTTAACACTTGTGCTCTTGTTGCTTCATGATGAGACCTCGGTATGACCTTAAAGCTCGATGTCGTTCTTCCTTGATGATCTCGATGCCATTGTAGTGCGGCATCGATGTTGTTGATCAACCTCGACAACAGCAGTTGTTGAGATTGCCCATATAAGTTTGATACTATGTTACTTCTTGACCCTTGATGATGTCTATAATTTTTGGTTCTCTTCATTGACATGAAGTAGCCTATTTTGAGGAAATCGACATCATTGAATAGAAGCATCATGGTTCATTTATCACCATCTTGTATTCTTCGATGTCGATAAGGACTTTGACGTCGATATTAATCTTTGCATCTGAAGCTTCGAACCTCGACATTAACTCTTGCTTCAAGCCTGGACATGAACTCTTGCTTCAAATCTCGACGTGAACCCTTAGTCTCGGTGTTGATTCCTTATCCTTTGAAAATTATTAGGACAATACGTTGTATCCAAAAGACACTTCCATTCAAAATTTTGAAAACAATTTAACGGCCTATATGTCGACATATAAAAGTGAGTATGCCGACATATGCTAGTTAAAATTGAAAAATGTTTTCTTTTAAATTGTTTTGAAAATAATATACTTTGGGAAATAATTTGAACATAATTTTTAAATATCTTTGAACTCTTAAGAACTTTTATAAAATATTAAAAAATATATTTTAAAATAACTTATTTTTATTTAAAAGATCAAAGTTTAAAAATTGCTATCAAGGACTTTAACAATATATTATATTGACTCTAAACACTAATTATAATCTTGAGCTCTTCATATCTTGTCTTTGAACTCATGAGTCTTCAAATCTTTATCTTGAGTCTTTATAGAGCATAATTTTTGATTCATCACTTGTGCAATATTCTACACTATATATTATATAACTTGACAAAACATTACTATCCATATTTTATATGGTTATGTCATCAAAATCAATAATTGAGGTATTAACAAAAAGCTCAGGATCATATCAAGAATCCGTTTCAAACATTCACCATCGAGAATCGAGTAAAAAATCCTTTTTCGGACTGCTGTAAATCACCTAAAAACCATTTACTCGAATCTTGGATTAAGAACTATCATACGAATAAAATGATCTACGTACAACTTACGTATTTTATCCTATAGTTTCTTAACTACACAAATTTCTTTTTATATCACATTCATTTACACAAACATTATATCATTCTATACTAAAATCACTTATGAAACATTTCATAAAACATAACTCAAGTTTATACACATTTTATAAAGTCAACACTTTATTATAAAACATTTCATAAAACTAACTTCAAGTTATTACTGGTATACTACTCGACTACATCCTACGAGTACATACGAAACATCAAATTCATTTTACTTTCTAACTTTGGGTGAAGGCCTAAACTAAGTCAAGGTCTTATAACTGAGTCAACATTCCGACTTCTTTAACTATCGGGTTAGGCAAGTAGCTAGGTAGAGTAGGAAACTAGTATCCAAACTTATGCCTAAAATCTACTTTCCTTAGACATCCCTAAGTAAAGACATTTATTAGTTGGCCCATGAACATCGAATATTTACTTAACACGAATGTTCAACAAATTTTAAACCTTGCTTTAACTTAACACATTCTCCATATATAAACTTATCTTTATATTCTCAAAAACACAAAGCTTTAAGTTCTCATACCTTATCTTTATCAGCAGTTGTAAGGACAGTTTGTTATAACTGTCTAGGCTGAAATAGGTTAGTGTGCTCTGATTTGTGTTATGTATGTACATATAAGATGATTTATTTTTGTAAAAATCTTTTGTATGTTATATATTTTTCTCGTCACGATGTGAGATTATGTCCTTTCTTTTTTTCTTTCACCCCAACAATCTGTCTTTCTGGCACTTGGATATTCAGCATGTGAATACCGTGGATGTATTAGTGCCGATTTTTAAGGGTCGAAAAGGCAGATCCTTACACGTGGTATCAGAGCTTAGGTTGAGCAAACACCTAGGCCTTGGTAGGGTAAACCCATTATAGATAGGGTTAGTAATGCCCTAGAATGAGCAAGTCATTAGAGACAGGATTAGTAATGTCCTAGAATGAGTTAAGTGTATATAAATATAAGAGCGCATATTTGTTATTTTTATAAAAAAATTTATATTATGTTATTTGACCTGTTGAGTGCGTTATGAATTCTGGTCGATGCGTTTAGCCAACGTTATCGATAGGGATTCTTAAACACTTGAACAAGGCCAAACCGATATAATACTGTTTTAAGATTGGTAAATGATAATATTGTTTGTTGATCTATCTTGGTTGTGCTTGTTTGACAGGAAATGATAATATTCCATTAGTATCATCTAGAATTTGATTAGTCATGCTCGTCCAGTTCTGAGCAATGATTATTATTTGTTGATCTATCTGAAATCTTCCTTTCTGAAACTCGATTTGGGTAGATAGGAATTTCAGGTACATTTAAATTGACACCTTGTTAATTAAGTTTCATAATTTGACTTTAAGGCATTCGTTGATAATGTTAGTTTAAAAATTAGGTTTTAATAAATGTTGTTTTGTTAAAATTGAAGCTAAAATATTTCTAAAAATAAATATTTGAGAAATGATATCCTTTAAAAGGAGTAATATTATTTATAAAAATGTGTTTTATAAATAAAAGGAATTTGAGGACTTAAATCCTGGTGCTTTTGGAAAATGGTTTTCAAAGTCTTAAGAAGGTAATAATAATATTATTTGAAGATATTTTATGAATATATGTATTTTAAAAAGGAATTTCGTTATAGATTTTTATGGGTAAAAACAGTTTTTGATTAAATTCCTAAAGCATTATTTATTATACAAAAGGAAATATGTATATTATTATTTCAAATGGTTTATGGGAAAGGAAGTATTAACTTTACTTGAAAGAGTTTAAAGTATAAATATTTTAGGAAATAGTGGTAATAGTTTATTTAAAAACATTTTCAAGTATAAATACTTTTGAAAGAGAAAATTTTAAACAAAAGGTATATTTTCTTTAGATTGATTCGGAGAATGAGTCCCAATTTGTTTTGTGGTGATCAAAATAATCTTCTACGTGGCGCTTGGACGTTTGCTTAGGCGAAGGGTATTGTGCACATAGAAATTATTCTCTTTGTCATTGTATGGTGAAACGAGTTCGAATTTGAACGAGTCCAAAGCAAACTAGAATTAGGTATTTCATTTAAATTATTTAGCTGGAAACATATATATGATATTGTTTCAAAAAGGGATTTGAAAAGAAAATTTGTTTCTAAATTAACTAGTTTGAGTGGCTCGAAAATAACTAAAAATAGACAGGAGATGTGTCCGGATGGTAGACATGTCTCTTAAGTATTACCCTGCTTGATAAAGGAATATATAATACTATATGGTAGTACCCAATTCCTTGATTTCATTTTGGGGTTACTCGGCTATATATATTTGTTATGGATTAAAATATATATAGTATCATTTCAAAGGTTTTTGAAATAAATATCCAAGAAATTTGACTCTTAAGTTTTCAAAATATAAAGGCATCTTTATTTAAAATGGGTTAATTAATGAATTTTTAATTGGGTCAAATTTATAAAGAAGGTTTAATAAACTTTGTTTTATTAAACCATGTCTTTTGGTTTTAACATCTAGGAAGTCAAAAATTATTTGATGTTCTTGGGCCGGCTAATAAACATTTTTACCTCTGAGTGTCTAAAGAAAAGTAGATTCTAGGATGGAGTTTGAATACCAGCATCTTACTCTTCTTAGCTCCTTACCAGACCTAATGGATAAAGAATTTGTACTGGTCGACTCAGTTTTAAGCCCCAAAATTATTTTGGATCTACATTTGAATAGTTAAAAGTGAATAGAATTAAAAATCTGATGATTTGTATATACTCTTAGGATATAGGAGAGTATTATACAAATTAATAAATTAAAATGATTTAGTGAAAAGGGTTTCATAAATTAAGCGTGTCATTTTAAAATGTTAACCTAAATTGGCATTTTGTGAAATATTTTCATAAATATTTTTGAAGAGTTAAAAGAAATTGGGTTGGGAAGAACCTTTAGGTAAGTATGTTGGTTGTACGTAGATCATTTCCCTTTCTCGCATAGTTTTCGATCCAAGATTTGAGTACATGACTTAAAGCGTTTCACACCATTTCGAATAGGATTTATCATTCGATTTGACAGCGAATACTTGGTAAGGGTTTTTAATGTTATCTCAGCGACCTAAAACTCTGCAACCTAACAGCTCTTATCGACCTAAAAGGCCTCACGACTTAAGGGAACTCACGACCTAAGAGATCTAACGACCTAAAGAAGCTAGCGACCTAAGGGACTTAACGACCTAAGGAAGGTAGCGACCTAAGGGACTTAACGACCTAAGGTAGTTAGCGACCTAAAGGACTTAACGACCTAAGGGAGTTAGCGACCTAAGGGACTTAACGACCTAAGGGACTTAGCGACCTAAGGAAGGTAGCGACCTAAGGGACTTAACGACCTAAGGTAGTTAGCGACCTAAGGGACTTAACGACCTAAGGAATGTCACGACCTAAGAGCTTCATGACTTAGCAGACTCTACGACCTACCGACCTAAATGGGTTCACGACCTAACTCCTGAAGCAAACCCAGCGACCTAAAAGCTAACGACCTAAAAACTTCACGAGCTAAAGGCAAAGAAAGGAGCACGACTTACTTTAAGTCGTTCACGACCTACCACTTCTTCAGATGAAACCGCATAAAGCTGCCTCAGGCTTGTTTCTTAAGTCGAGAGAAGACTGCGACCTAGCTTAGGTCGTTCGCGACCTACGACCTAACTTAGGTCGTACGCGACCTAAGACTTGGGGAAAACTTCTGTCCAGAATTCAGCTCCTATAAATACCCCCCAAACTCCAACAAGGAGAGGACTTTTGGCCGACCATTTCTTAAAGCGTCAATACTCTGCCAAACTCTCAACTCACTCAACACTTGAAGATCTCCAAATACTCAAGACACTACAACAAGCTTCGAGAGGAATTTCATACATCCGACACGGATTCATCAAGTTTCTTCATCAAAGTTTGAGCTAGTAGTCAAGAGTGTTTTTGTGATCAAATTGTATCGTATTTCACAAGTGTGTTGTATCGAATTGTAACCGAATCAGTAATAAAAGGCTATAAAGTGGACGTAGACTCAATTACGGGTCGAACCACTATAAATCTGTTGTCTTTTTACTGTTTTACTGCTATTTTCAGCTTGTATTCTGTTCCCATACCAACGGGTGGTGCTTTCACGACTCTATTATACACACCGGGTGTTAGCGTTCAAATTTTAGCGTTAATATTTTGGTGCTTTCACTGAGAACCCAACTCAGGCGATCATTCACCATTGCTTCACGGAAGTTTGTTGAAAAAGTTTCCTTCAAAACCAGAAGTCTATCAGACATAATGGATCCTGGAAGAAAACGCAGATCTGTTAGATCCGAAGATGCTCGTGACAATACTGCCACTTCTCTTTCTCCAAGTCAGGCAGCTCCAAGCGTCGGGGTGACGCGAGAAGAGTTAGATGCTGCTGTGTCCGGACTGTACCAGCAGATTGAAACTCAGAATAATCAGATGATGGAAAAGTTGAATGCTCTGCTCGGGGCTAATCAAAGACCAGTAAGTAATGAAGAAAACTTTGCTGATGTTGTTCCCAACTCCGAAGGGAGAAATATTCCTCAGGACAGATCTGGTGCCGCTGAAGGGGCACCTCCCCAAGTCGAAGGTTCAAACAGATCTGGTTTACCAAGCTTCCTATGCGATCTGTTGACCAATTTTCCGATCTGACCCGAAAATTCAAGGAACAATTCAGATTGTACATTTCAAGAGCAAAGGATATAATGTCTCTTTCAAGTCTCGAACAGAACCCTGGAGAACCCATCAAATCATTTTTGAATCGCTTCAATTTAGCCCTAGTCGAAGTTGATAACGCAGAACCGCGAATGATTTTAACCTACTTAATGCGGGCTATTGACAAGTCAAGCGAATTTGGAAAATGGTTGAAGATGAAGGAACCAAACTCGCTCGAAAAGTTTTACAAAAAGGCTGATGAGTTCATGCGTCTAGAAAATCTCTCCGCATCAGCTAAAGTTGTGACAACAGTGGTGGAAAATAATGCTACGACTCAAAATAAGAAAGAATCTGTAAATCAGAAGAGGGAGAGTAATGGTGGAAAGAAGCAGAAGGATCTCAAAAAGCCCCGCTTTCTCAAGCCTTCGGATTTTACCCCTCTAACTGATACACCGGAGAATATTTTCATCGCCACTAAGGATGCTGTTGAATTTCCAAAACCACAGGCAGTAAAAGTTTGGAAAAATGCTGCTCAAAGCAGAAGATTCTGCAAATTTCATAACCAACCTAGCCATGATACCAACGAGTGCCGTCACTTGAAAAGCCTAATCGAAGAATTGTTGAGAGAAAACAGGTTGAAGCAGTACGTTAAAAGGAATAGAAAAGACCCGTCTTCATCTAACCAGGGGCAGCAACCTCCAGCTCATTCATCTGGTTCAGGAGAGAGGTCCGCCGCACAAGAAACAGAAAGACCTGTTATCAATGTGATCACAGGGGGATCCCATCCGGCTGGTAAGAGTTGGGGTGAGATGGAGAGGTACGCTCGAGCTTTGAAATATGCCCCAGCTAAAGAGAGTGTCTTGGTATTGGAGGATGCTGCACCTCTGAAGCAGCAAAAGACTTTTCATGATGACATCATATTCAGGACCAGGGATTCTGTTGGTGTGGAAGCCCCTACTGTGGACCCTTTGGTTGTTTCTGTCGGTATTGGGCCGGCTATTGTAAGGAGGGTGTTGGTTGATAGCGGCGCATCATGCAACATACTCTTTAAAAAGACGTTTGACCAAATGAAAATTCCAATGGCAGATGTACAAGCTTCATCTCAGAAAATTGTCAGATTTACAGGGGAGCCAAAACAGCCAATTGGAATAGTGGACTTGTTTGTTGAATTGGGAGAAGGACATAAGAAGGTGGTTCGGAGGCAAACTTTTATAATTGTTGATGAATTCTCTGCCTATAATGCCTTCTTGGGTCGGCCTACTCTTGCTGCTTTCAAGGCCGTCCTCGCCCCGTGGTGCTTAACAATGAAATTTCCCACTAATAATGGAGTCGCTGTCATTAAGGGAGATCAGAACGCGGGACGAGAATGTTATCTTGTTGAACTTCGAGAAGCCAGGAAAAGAGAAATGGGAAAAGATGCGGCAGCTCCGCTCCGCATTAAATCCCCAACCTTGTAGCAACTAAGGAGTGACCCCTGTACTGGCGAACACAGCAATGCAAGGAAAGAAATGGATCCCAGAAAAGCCAGTACAGGGGAAAATAGAGTGGTACCTGTGGAAGTAACGGTACCAATTCCTGTTGACTCAAAAGACCCTAACAAAGTACTCAATGTGGGTTCGCAACTAAGCATAACAGTTCAAAACACGCTGATATCATTTCTGAAAGCAAATTTGGATGTGTTCGCTTGGTGTCATGCTGATATGTGTGGGATCTCTCCAAAAATTGCTGTACATACCCTGAATATCGATCCGAAATTCACAACGGTAAAACAGAAAAGAAGAACTCAAGGTCCAGAAAGGTCAGCAGCGTTAAAGGAAGAAGTTAATCGGCTTATGGAGAATGATTTCATCAGAGAATCCACTTATCCAAATTGGGTTTCAAATCCAGTACTGGTTAAGAAGGCAAATGGAAAGTGGAGAGTCTGCATTGATTTTTCAGATCTGAACAAAGCCTGTCCCAAAGACTGCTTCCCGCTTCCCAGAATTGATCAATTGGTGGATGGAACAGCTGGGCATGAGTTGTTATCTTTTATGGATGCTTACTCCGGATATAATCAGATTATGATGCATGAGTCAGATCAGGAAGACACAAGCTTTATCACAGATGTGGGTCTCTACTGTTACAAAGTTATGCCTTTCGGATTGAAGAATGCAGGGGCAACCTACCAAAGACTCGTCAATGCGATGTTCAAACCTCAGATCGGCAAAACTATGGAAGTTTATGTTGATGATATGTTGGTAAAGTCAAAGAAAGCAATAGACCACATGGACCACTTGGCGGAAATGTTTGCAATTCTACGAAAGTATGGAATGAAGCTCAATCCGTTGAAATGTTCATTCGGGGTAGAGTCCGGAAAATTCTTGGGTTTCATCGTGAGCGCTAGGGGCATCGAGGCTAATCCTGCTCAAATCACAGCTCTAAGAGAGGTCAAAGCCCCTAAAACAAAGAGAGAATTGCAAAGTCTTAATGGAAAAGTCGCCGCTCTGAGTCGCTTCATTTCCAAAGCCACAGACAAATGCATTCCCTTCTTTGATGCTCTAAAGAAAGGAAAGAAAATTTTTGAATGGACTCCCGAATGCCAGAATGCTTTCGATCAACTGATTCATCGTATGGAAACGCCTCCAGTTCTTTCCAAGCCTAGTGATGGTGAAGACCTTTTCATCTATTTGGCGATTTCATCTCACGCTCTAAGTGCAGCACTTGTACGAGAAGATATGAAAATACAGCGTCCAGTCTATTACATCAGCAAACGGTTTACTGGAGCAGAGATGAATTATTCAAAGATAGAAAAGCTTGCTTTTTGTCTGCTAATTGCTTCCAGGAAGTTGAGGCCATATTTTCAATCTCATCCTATCAAGGTCCTTACTGATCAACCTCTAAAGCAAGTCTTGTATCGTCCTGAAACTTCGGGTCGTCTTTTGAAATGGAATATTGAACTCAGCCAATATGACATCACTTACCATCCCCGAAGAGCAATCAACGGACAAGCTTTAGCGGATTTCATTGCGGAGTCTACTGACAAAGGTGACAGTGAGAAAGAAACAACTGACTGCATTCCAATCCAGTGGAAGTTGTATGTTGACGGTTCAGGAAATGATTATTGTTCTGGGGCAGGGGTTGTGCTTGAAACTCCCGAAGGACGATCATTGTGTTATGCATTGAGACTGGAATTTCCTTCAACAAACAATGAAGCAGAGTATGAAGCTCTCATTGCCGGTTTGAAAATTGCCAAGGAACTGAACATCAAAGTGTTACAGATCTTCAGCGATTCCCAGCTTATTGTTTGCCAGGCAAAGAAAGAGTTTCAAGCTAAAGGTGGAAATCTGCCCACATACTTGTCAAAAGCATGTGAACTTCTCGAAGATTTCGATCACTACACGATAAGTCATATTCCTCGGATTGAAAACATGAAGGCGGATTCTCTAGCAAAATACTCAAGTTCTGGAGAGGCTCAATTACTGGGATTAGTTCCTGTGGAAGTTCTGTCAGCTCCAAGCATTGATGAGATGGATGTTGATTGGATTATGGCTGCGTCTCAAGAGCATGAATCATGGATGACTCCAATCAAAGAATATCTACTCAATGGTTCTTTGCCGGAAAGTTCTAAAGAACGTCGAAAACTGTTGAGGAAAGCATCAAGATATATAATTCAAGATGGCCGATTATACAGACGGGGATTCTCAATGCCATTACTCCGATGTGTATCCAAGGAAGAAGCCAAGACGATTCTAGCTGAGGTACACGGAGGAGAGTGTGGGGATCATTCAGGTGGCCAAACTCTAGCTAAGAAAGTTCTCCGATATGGGTATTTCTGGCCAGACATTAATCGAGATGCTGCTATTTACTCCCGAAAGTGCGACAAGTGCCAGAGATTTGCAAAAATCCCAAAAGCGCCTTCCACCGAACTCTCGCAAATGG
Organism: Allium fistulosum; assembly: GCA_030737815.1. Taxonomy (NCBI): domain Eukaryota; kingdom Viridiplantae; phylum Streptophyta; class Magnoliopsida; order Asparagales; family Amaryllidaceae; genus Allium; species Allium fistulosum. The sequence continues at coordinate 458,983,843 of CM060907.1, read as the reverse complement.
TCAACCCATGGCCGTTCGCTATTTGGGGAATAGACTTGATTGGACCTTTACCGATCGCTAAATCTGGAATCAAATATGCTATTGTCGCTGTTGATTATTTCACTAAATGGGCTGAAGCTGAACCCTTAGCCACTATTACCTCTAAAAAGATGATAAATTTTGTAACTAAAAATATCATTTGCAGGTATGGTGTGCCGCAGAAAATAATCACAGACAACGGCACTCAGTTTGAAAGTGAAGAATTCCAAGACTTTTGCAAACGGTTCAGAATTCGAAAAAGCTTCTCAGCAGTGGCTCACCCGCAGGCAAACGGGCAAGTGGAAGCGGTGAACAAAATTATCAAGTCAACTATCAAAAAGAAACTCGAAAATGCAAAAGGTGGTTGGGTCGATAAGCTTCCATTAGCACTATGGGCATACAGAACTACTCACAAAACTGCGACTGGGCACACTCCATTTTCACTAGCATACGGATCAGAAGCAATGATTCCAGTGGAAGTAGAAGTTCCTTCACATAGGAGAATTCATTTCAACAAAGCTAAAAACGAAAAACTGCAACTTGAAGCCCTTGATTTTCTTGATGAAAAAAGAGAAGAAGCTAGGCTCAGAGTTTCAGCTTATCAACAAAGGATAGCCAGGCACTTCAACTCTAAAGTTCGCCAACGTAGCTTTGAGGTCGGAGACTTAGTCTTGAAAAGGATCATGACAGCTACTGGTGTGTTTGGGCCAAACTGGGAAGGGCCATACATCATAGGCAATAAACTTCTTAATGGCACTTTCAAACTCATAACTGTTGAAGGAGATCCAATTCCAAGAGCCTGGAACAGCTACCACTTACGTCCTTATTTTACTTAAAAAAGCTTTGCTCAAAATTTTAAAATAGTGATGGATGTATCAGTTGTATTGTAAGACATTGTAAATCAGTATAAATGAATGAAAGCTATAAAGTGGATGTAGGCCCGATTCTTGGCCGAACCACTGTAAATCTTGTGTTCTTTACTACTTTATAATGCCTGTTTCATTTCGATATGTAAATACTTTAAATGTATTTCTAAAATGTCGATTCAAAATTGCAGGACATTAAAACAAGGCTTACTCGTCACAAAGCCAAGCGACCCCTATAAGTCACTTATTAAGCAAATTTCAAGCAACAAAAATTCCAGATTCAAATCCCATACAAGAAGAACTTCACATAAAAAGTTGGCGACGCCACTGTGTCAAGCACTCGTTAACTGGTTGTGATCATCAATATAAAAAGACATCCAACCAAATAACTTGCGTTTACCCTATGGAGTCACTCAACAGTGAAGTCTACTTCTTCGGATAAAGCAATTTACTTGCAAAAGAAAGGAAGACGCGCTTGGAAACAATAACAAAGGATCGCCGATGAGCAGATGATGAGGAAACATGGGCCGGCAAACATAGAAGCAGCCAAAAGGAGGTATGCCTCTCAATAGGAAGGCCGGTTGATCCACTAAAGGGACACCTTCCCAAGCAGAAGGAACAGGACCCTTGCTAACTGGTCGTGATGCATCCGATCAGACAGCTTGCGTCCGTCCCACGGATCCACTTGCCCTTGAGACGCAACCTTCCTGGCACACCAGCCAACCAAAGCCCTCTAACGAGGCACGCCAATAAATGGAAGTGCTTTCCTCAATCAAAAAAGATTGGTGGAACCACCGGAGGGGCACCTTCCCAAGCTGAAGGAACAGGGCCCTTGTTAATTGATTGCGATCATTTTTGCAAACGAACATCCGATCAAGCGACTTGCGTCCGCCCCGTGGATCCATACAACCATGAGAAAGTAACTTCCAGGCAATCAAAAAGCCCTCTTCGGAGGCACAAGCCCTCTTCGCAGGCACAAGCCCTCTTCGGAGGCACATGACCTCTTCGGAGGCAAAAGCCCTCTCCCGAGGCACCACAAGCCCTCTTCGGAGGCACATGACCTCTTCGGAGGCAAAAGCCCTCTCCCGTGGCACCGCAAGCCCTCTTCGGAGGCACATGACCTCTTTGGAGGCAAAAGCCCTCTCCCGAGGCACCGCAAGCCCTCTCCGGAGGCACAAGCCCTCTTCGGAGGCACAAGCCCTCTCCGAAGGCACAAGTCCTCTTCGGAGGCACAACTCTTCGGAGGAGCCCTCTTCGGAGGCATGTCCCAAAAGAGAATACTCAAAAAAAAGCCTTCTCCGGAAGCACATTTCAACTCTCAAAGGAAAGTTAACTTATTCGTCTCCAAAAGTTCTTCCTCAAAGTTGAAATGCTACAAAAAGACCTCTTCGAAGGCACATTTCACTGTGCTTGAAGTATCAAAAATAAACCCTTTACCGGGGCAAAAAATCAAAACCTTATTCGGAAGCTCACTTCACTGCGTAGGAAAATCCACTTTTTAACAAATAAAAGTGATCATCTCTGAAAGTTGAAGTGTCCTTCAAGAAAGAAAGAGAAAGTAAAAATTTCTCCAAAAAACGAGATATACTCTATTAAAAGCAGAATGATTCTTCCCTCAAAAGTGGAATAGTTATTCTCTAAAATAAGAGTATCATTCTTGTAAAAGCAAGAAATATTGCAATACACTTATGGTATGGGGGCAACATTATACAATTCAGTTACATTAATAGAAGTAATATACAAGCAACATACCACAAGTTCATTGCAATATCACGTAAAGAAGATGTGGAATAAATGCATTCCCAAACATAGACAAATAGTTTGTGCAAGTAAAAAGAATCGTTTAGTCTACACTTCAAATGAAAAACAGATGTATTCTCACATACACAAGAATTTGTACAAGTAAAATAGCTATTTTATTCAATACTATGAAAACTTGTTACATTGTGCAGATCACAAAAAGAAGCGGGGACCGGTACCCGCACAATCTCCGGTCGATACAAGCAAAACGCAAGACAAAAAGCCTAAAAGCCCAGTTTGTTACTCCTTCTTCCCACCTTTAGTACCCTTGCCCGGTTTGATGACCAGTTTCGGAATCCGACGTGGACGGGATGGAGAAGGAGGAGTAGTTGGGTCTTCTTCAACATTTTCTTCATCAGCCGAAGTGCTCTTCTTCTTCTTCTTCTTCTTCTTCATGGCACGCTTCCCTTTCCTTTTCGAGGAAGACTCACTTCCAGGAGTAGTAAGCAGTGTGGAAAGTTTCGTGTCGTCATCAAGAGACTGCTCCGGAGTCTTCTCGCCTCCTTCAAGTTCCACAGTCTTTTGCTCTTGCGAAACAACCGGATCGTCCAAGTCTTTGAGGGCTTCTATTTTCTCTTCTTGCGATCCTGGTTGAGAAGCTGGAAGAGGAGTAACTTGAGAAGAAGAAGGAGCGGCAGCCGAAGAAGGAGAAGTTGGCGCAACTTTCGGTGCTTCTGCTACGGGAAAAAAGAAGTCAAAATCAGTATTCTCCAAAAAAATAGAAGATATTGGATCACCAGGACTTAAGTAATAAGTGAGAAATTCATCAAGATCAATTGAATCAAATGAATAATCCACTTGAGCCAAATCTGAATCAACGTTACCTGGAAAAGCCGGTTTTGACAAATCATTTTCAAATTTATCAGCCTCAGTGTCTTCTTGGCTCTTCTCTTCGATTTGGGTAAGAGGAGACTCGGTGGTGACGGGCTTAGCCTCAATGTCTTTTGCAGGAAGAGGAGAGTGAGAGCTGGAACCAATGATATCAGCATCGGTCGAAATCGAAGTGTGGACAGAGGCAGATAAAGATATTTTCTTTTCTAAGTGTTCTTCTGCCACTGCTCCAGCTCTAGCTTCAGCAAGCTGCTCTTTTCCTCTAGCAAGAGCGGCGTGGGTATCATCATCAAGGTAAATTGCCTCAAGCGCCGTCTCGTCATAGCCAGCTCCACCGAGCATATCGATCGCAGCCTCCCAGACTTCAGCTAGGGTGATCTCATATTTTGGTCCCAAGAACGAGAGACTCCCGCGCCCCAAGACGCTGTGAATATAAAAGTCGAATAGAGTAGAATCGATACTAGCTTTAGTGGCTTCGTGAGACTCTTCGGCCGTGACTTGTCCAGCAACCGCGTCATCACGCTCCTTCTCAACTTTAAGAAGCCTAGCTTTTAGCATCTCAATCTCTGCGTTATGGGAGTGAAATTTTTCCCGCAATTCAGCGTTTTCTGTGCGATATTTCTCAGTAATGTGCTGCTCAGCTGCAAGCTTCATTTCGGCATCCCTTTGCGCAGCGTGTGCATCTCGCACTTGCTTCTGAAAGACTTCTTCTTTTTGAGTATGTGATGCAGAAGAAGAGGCGAGATCTTCCTTAAGTTGCTTGACTTCAGATTCAAGCCTTGCATTGTCATCCGAGATGCTCGTCATCTCTGCATCGTGCTGCTTGCACCATTTATCCCATTCGGCCTTATCATTCTCCAGAGTCAGCATGTTTTCGAGATTCATATGGTTGACTCTCTGGAGTTCATCAACAAGCTTTTTCCATTGCGACATCCTCTCAATGTCAAGCTTAACTGCATCAAGATTTCTAAGCATGGCTTGCTTATCAATCGGGACCAAATCTAGGTCAAAGCGCACTCCTTTTAAGCACCAGTTCGGAAACCGGCTTTGAAGCATTGGAGGGCCGTCTTTAACCTAATATTGGGGCCCGCTGATGATCGCTTGGATGTCGGATTTCTTTAAAGGAGGAGAGCCGGCTGGAATATCAGAGGAGGTAGGAGCGTCAGTCTTTTCAAAAATTGAAGACGTGTCCTTTTCACTAAGTTTAACCCGTTTACTCGGGTCTTCGGTAGCATGCCTCTTCCCTTTGTCGTCATGATATTTTATTTTGTGAGAGTCATCGTCTCTCCTTCTTTGCTGCTCTTCATAAGCTCGCCTCTCTTGAGCTTTTCTAACTGCACGCTCTTCGTCAGATTCTTTACGAGTGGAAAGATAGCGTCCATAATCGTAAGAATCGCGCCCTCCGTAGCGCCGAAAATTGTCGTAATATGAGCCACTTCGCCCCATTGTAGAACCTAAAATTGAAGAAAAAGACGAGTCTTAAAAATCTTTAAGTAGAAAAGTCTAAGTGCGTATAAGTGTTAAGCATCCTAAGTGTGTGTGATGTGCGAACTACACGCGTCAAACTACAAACCACTCTTTGGTTGGGGAGTGATAACAGATTGAGAAGTAGGGGTTGATTGTTGAGCCGACAAAGTTTGCTACAAAGTAGATGTCGCTTCGGTTGCAGGAGATGTAGCTTTAGTTATATCATCTTTGAAAAGTTCCTGTGAAGTAATCATCAGATCACTCAACCCCCTCAAAGGTATCGTCACCATCGTGTTTTGCGGGGTTTTCTTTCTCGGCTCCTTTGTCATCTTTCTCGAAATGTTGAGAAGTTTCTTCTTCTTCAATAATCGGAGCAAGTGCCAGCTTGCTAGACAGTCCCACAACGTCAGTAGAAGTAGAACACTTTACTAGTGAAGTCTCGGCGGTGGTTTCTTTCAGTAAAGGTTCTGTAGCAGGAACTGGGGCATCTGATGCCTTAGTTGGAGAATCAGGAACCTCATGCGGCTGAATAGATCGGGAAGAGTGTAAAAGTCCATACTGGTGCAAAAATTCATCTTTCAACAGAAATTTAGCGCTTCTTTCTTCCGCCGCCACAACATTTAAGGTTTCAAGGATTACTTGAGGCTGGGATTTCTGAGCGGGGGAGGAAGAGCTGGAAAAAGAAAAAGAATGAAGTTAAGCATTTGATAATTCGGGTTTCGAAAAGCTCATGAGATGATTAGAAAAAGACAATCTTACTTCCGACTCTCCAGACAGCGTAGAATCCTGGAGGACATCGGACAAAGAAGAATTGGTATAGAAATCCGTGAGCACAATCGGGCAAATCCAGAATCAATTTCCGGTTTATGGCACCCCTTACGAGCACGATTGAAGGATGATCTCTGTTCTTTGAAAAAGTGCATAAATAGCAAATTTCATCGAAGCTCGGGAAACGGTCAAGCGTTCTCCTAAACAGAACACACAACCCCATTAGAACGGCGTAACCGTTGGGGTGCAACTGGAAGGGAGAGATGGCTAATCGAAGAAGGAGTTCTCGAAGAAATTCATTGGAAGGTGGAATAGCTCCACTTAGGCACATCTGACGATTCACTGCGACAAAGCCGAGAGGTGGCCGGTCAGCAGTGTCGTTTGCTGCAGGGAATATAGCATCTGATTCAGCAATCCCGAATTGGGTGCACAGTTGTCTAAAAACTTTGTGGCTTAGAGTGGTCGGAGTTCTATCCGAAGGATCGATCAGTGGGTTAGCAATCGGGAAAGTTTCTCCGGCTGATCCTGAATCTTCTTGTTGAGATGTCATTCTACACAATCAACTGGATATTTAAGTATAAAGGTGCACGTTTCCTAAAAGTGTGAAGTGTTGTGCAAAAACTAAAACGATAACAAGCATATATAACTGGAATTTAGATAGTTGACATTTGTCGATTATAAAGTTTCGAGACTTGTTATTTCAAGTTCAAATAACAATGTTGTGTTGATGCAAACAAGTCAGCTTAGGTTGATTATTTCAGCTTGGCTTCAATACTTCATTTGAATTTATCGTTTCACAGCATTTCATTCACAGAATTCATGTAAGTTAATTATTCCTTGTCAACTAATCTGTCATGCGATGTGGGCAGTCAATGGCAGTATATTTGTCCCGTTTTTCTGCAAATGTTGTTTTTAAACAGGTTATTAGCATTGAAGTCAAGACAGTCTGAAAATAAATGCAGCACGGTTCAAATTCAAAAATTCAGTCAACTTCTGTGCAAATTTCCCTAAGTCCTAAGTCGTTTAACGACCTATCATAGGTCGGGGCTTTTTAGGTCGTACTGTGCGAATCAAGACGTTCAAGGCAGTGCAAAGGTGGTTCAAGTCCTAGGTCGTTCTGCGACCTATCATAGGTCGAAGCATCTTTAGGTCGTATAGTGCAACTGAATGAATCGAAGCGGTGCAATTTTCTCTAAGTCCTAGGTCGCACACGACTTGGCATAGGTCGGAGATTCTTTAGATCGTAGAAAAGGTTGTTCAGTTTCGCTTAAGTCGCAAGTATTATTAGATCGCAAGGCTTAGGTCGCCAAGAATCCCAGCACGACCTAACTTTTAAGTCGTCCAGAACTGGTAGGTCGCTGACTTCCTCTCCAAGCAACACCTTACTGGATCCGATAACCCAATATCGCCATTACAAAAGAATTCGTCATCCTCTTCGTTTCATCTCCATATACCACCAAGTCATCCAGCAAATCGATTGCGAATCCCACCGATCCATTGTGAAAATTTCCATGTGATCATGAATCACCACAACATATCAAACAACGATCAAAAATCGATCGAAACAATCATTCAAAAAATGAAGCAGGACACATGAAATTAAACTTGGGTCGGAAAACGTGGATTTACGATCGAGCAGCGATTGTGGAGGAGTAGAGATTGATCCACTTACGTAATATGCTGATTGGAGTGGATCGATGTTTTGCTGAATTGAATTCGCCTTCGAAGAATTGAAAATTCGTCAAGGGCAATGGAATTTCAGAGCAGTAAGGTGGGGAGGAAGGCACGACCTAACTTATTTATACAAGGCTAAAGGAGGAAGGCGAGCAGGCGTACGATTTATCATGAGTTTTAGGTCGTTCACGACCTAGGAAGGTTAAGTCGAAGCACACGACCTATGGCATAGGCATATACTTCAAGGGGCAAATGTTAACTCCTTTATTTCAGCGACCTAAAACTCTGCAACCTAACAGCTCTTAACGACCTAAAAGGCCTCACGACCTAAGAGATCTAACGACCTAAAGAAGCTAGCGACCTAAGGGACTTAACGACCTAAGGAAGGTAGCGACCTAAGGGACTTAACGACCTAAGGTAGTTAGCGACCTAAGGGACTTAACGACCTAAGGTAGTTAGCGACCTAAGGGACTTAACGACCTAAGGGAGTTAGCGACCTAAGGGAGACCTAAGGGACTTAACGACCTAAGGTAGTTAGCAACCTAAGGGACTTAACGACCTAAGGAATGTCACGACCTAAGAGCTTCACGACTTAGCAGACTCTACGACCTACCAACCTAAATGGGTTCACGACCTACCAACCTAAGAGCTTCACGACTTAGCAGACGCATAGGATTTACTGACTTATCTCAAATATTCAAAAGTATATAGTAATTAACTTTAGGCAGAATTGCCCAAATCCAAATCAAAAAAAATACTCTTGTTTAACAAAAAAAAAATATACTCTGAATTTAAACAAGAGAAACACATACATCTTCATATGTATGTGTATATTATTAGGGATACACTGATATATTTATATTGGTAATGAATTTTGAATCCTGGTTGAATTGTTTGAAAAAAAAAATGACTCTAATAATTCAAAGGAAGTTTAAATCAAACTTAAAAGTGCAAATGAATATAGGTGGACATCCAGATACACATAAATTAAATGTGCATTTGCATGAACACATATTTATATATATATAAAAAATCCTTATGAAATTAAGTCGTGCTCCTTTCTTGCCTTTAGCTCGTGAAGTTTTTAGGTCGTTAGCTTTTAGGTCGCTGGGTTTTTATTCAGGAGTTAGGTCGTGAACTGAAGCAAACCCAGCGACCTAAAAGCTAACGACCTAAAAACTTCACGAGCTAAAGGCAAGAAAGGAGCACGACTTACTTTAAGTCGTTCACGACCTACCACTTCTTCAGATGAAACCGCATAAAGCTGCCTCAGGCTTGTTTCCTAAGTCGAGAGAAGACTGCGACCTAGCTTAGGTCGTTCGTGACCTACGACCTAACTTAGGTCGTACGCGACCTAAGACTTGGGGAAAACTTCTGTCCAGAATTCGGCTCCTATAAATACCCCCCAAACTCCAACAAGGAGAGGACTTTTGGCCGACCATTTCTTAAAGCGTCGTTACTCTGCCAAACTCTCAACTCACTCAACACTTGAAGATCTCCAAATACTCAAGACACTACAACAAGCTTCGAGAGGAATTTCATACATCCGACACGGATTCATTAAGTTTCTTCATCAAAGTTTGAGCTAGTAGCCAAGAGTGTTTTTGTGATCAAATTGTATCGTATTTCACAAGTGTGTTGTATCGAATTGTAACCGAATCAGTAATAAAAGGCTATAAAGTGGACGTAGACTCAATTACGGGTCGAACCAATATAAATCTGTTGTCTTTTTACCGTTTTACTGCTATTTTCAGCTTGTATTCTGTTCCCGTACCAACGGGTGGTGCTTTCACGACTCTATTATACACACCGGGTGTTAGCGTTCAAATTTTAGCGTTAACAAGAAGCTTTAGCAACATTAAGCTTCCCAGATTTGAAACCCTTAGGAGCAATAGGACAATCAGAAACCCAATGACCCTCTTTCTTGCAATAACGACAAATGCGAGGCTTAGGACAGCCACGAAGAAGATGATCCAAAGAACCACAATTATAGCACGCCCTCTGAACAGAAGGTGCACTACTAGGCTGAGAACTATAGGTAGCTTGCTTCTTCTTCTTTTGGTTGGAAGAATTAGGCTTACGAAACGGAAACCTCTTCTTGTTGGGGTTCTTAGAAACCTCAACATCATCACCACTATCACGTTTCTTTTCAACAGCTTCAAGACAAAGAGCCGAATCAACTAGCTCCTCAAAATAGAGCTTAAGCTTAAGAAAAAGAACCTTCTTCAAATACTTCTTCAAACCATCAACAAAACGAAGATTCTTCTTACGCGGAGTATTAATGAACTCAACTCCATATTTGAACAAGGCCTCGAAAGATGCAACATAATCAGAAACAGATGACTTTCCTTGTTTCAACTCAAGGAAACTACGAACAAGATTAGCCTTTTCTGATTCAGGAACGAACTTAAGTTCAAAACGTTCCTTAAACCGAATCCATGAAAGAGAGGACTCACCAACTTCTGCAATAAAAAGCTCATACCAATCAAGCGCACGCTCTTGCAACATACTAGATGCCACGAGAAGGCGATGATGATCAGAAAGATCCATCCGAGAAAATATGCGCTCACAAGTGCGCAACCAAGTTTGAACCTCCATTACACTTTCCGATCCCTTGAAAGGCTGGCCTCCAAGGTGGGAATAGTCACTACACATGAGGGCGAAGGCAGACTTGTGATTAGGAGTTGCGGGAGTAGCAATAGAAGGCTGAGTACCCCGAAATAGCTCCATAAACTGATCAGCTGACATATAGACTCCGTCTGGATGAGAACCACTAGACGGACCTGCAGTAGAACGCTTCCCTCTACCTCTTCCAGCCATAGGCTGAGAGAACAAGAGAAGGTAAGGATTAGTTAACACAATACACAATTGATAAGAATTTTAACAAATGGAATACTACGGAATATAAAATTTATTCCTAGACATACTCCACATGTTAAAGTGGATAGAATAGCCTAGAAAGGCACAAATAAACCCCGAATAGTTAAAACACATGTTCCATTCTGTTTCTGTTCTGTGTATATTATAATTTGTTCTGAATTTCAGCTTTGATACCAAGCTGTGAGGCCCCACCTCTATGCTCACAATAACAAAGGTTATTATAAGGAATAACGTCTACTATTACGAAGGATAAGGCTTGTTAGAAGCGACCATTCGTAAGTTATGCCTTAGGCGAGTATTGATTACATCGATAAGAGTTGTGAAAATTACTCCCAAAGATATAAATTCAATCCAAATCTAAAACGAAACTACAGTGGCTAAAGGAAAATTCAGAACAACTCATAATAACAACAACACTAATAGTATAATCACATCAGAACAGAAATATCAGATATATAGCGGAAGACTAGTCTGGAATACATGATACAACAATCAATAGTTCACAAGAACCAAATACACATATACATGGATACCAACATACATAAGATGGGAGTCAAATAACCAAAAGAACCCCTCGAAGGCTAGATAAAAGATGATGTGAAATCCCAAAAGCTGAAGCTGCTACTGAATTAGAGATAGCGACTATCTTGAAATAACTCGGTCTGACCCGAGTATTATTTAAAAGAAAATAATAAACGGATCAGTCTAATTTAATCTTAGAAGTGAATGCATCATAAATAACATCAAAGCAAAATAATAATAATCTCGAGTGAGACTATTCAACATAAGAAATCAACATAGTTTAAATGAAGAAATCACATCAAACTCCACAGAAATCAACTTTCAAATTCACAATTGAATTCAAAACAACAATTCACAAAATCTAGAAATCAAAAATAGACAACTAGAAAATCAACATAAAAGTGGATCGATCCCATCATATGGCGAGTCTAAGCTACGCCGCACGTGCAACAACATATGGCCGAAGCCTACCAAGTACTGTCATCATAATTTTTGGTGCCCAACGAATGACCTGAAGGTCCAACATATGACCCGAATGTCTAGTACTGGTATTTGACCCGAAGGTCCAGCATAGTGGCTCGAAAGCCCAACAAAATCATAAAAATCATCAAACAGCAACGAATATTTCAATTAACGAGTCCGGAATTAACCGAAATAGTAAAAGTGTAGTTCCATACTCCACACTTTTGCTAAATTATTTAAATCTCTTCGTCGTTTCCTTGAAAGTGCAAAATTGTGTATTTTATATAAATAACATTTTACGTTCTCAAACGGACAAGTCCGGAATTAAGCGAATCAGTAAAAGTAAGGGTTCATAGTCCTTAATTTTGCTGAAACGTTTAAATCGCTTCCTCATTCTTTTGAAAGCGCAACTGAAAAAAATTTGGAAACAATTTTTATTTTAAAACACGTGATTAAAACAACAACATCTGTAGTAATTTCGACGGAGGATTTGTGCTTCACAAAACACCGTAAAAACGGATATTAAATCAGCGTTGTGGGCTAATCGTTTGAAAATTCACTTTAAATTGACAGTTGCTAAAGTCAAAATAACAGTAATTTTCTTTCGTACAAAATGTCACCAAAACACCGTGCTTCAAAAATATGGCACTAGTGTAAAAATTTCTTTATAAAAATAATGGCGCAAAAATACGTTTTAAAACGTAACCCCAGTTCAACAAAATTATAAACTTTTGAACAAAAATTAAAGTAAACTGGCCATATATTTTCACGCACGTACCCAAGCAATAAAAGGAAGTCTGGAATTATTTCCAAAGGTGTACACACTAGAAAAAAATAATCCCTGGCCTCATTTCTCACCATACTGACATGCACACTATTTTTTTTTTACAACCTGGCCACTAAACACAAATGATACTTTGTGCCACCTGTTATGTATAATGCATGACTTTCAAAAACAATGCAATGGGTAAAGAAAATTGGATAATATACTGGGTATAGATCACTTGCGTACGAATACAAATGCATTTATCACATATTGCATGTGTACAAAGCTGTGACGCAAATGAACCAAATTATAATATACTACTTGCACTTGCATTATTATACATGCACGAAGAACCACTGCATTTCCACATACACGCAAGGAGGTGCACAGAACAATTGAGAACAATAAAAATGAAATTTTGAAAGCAACCAGACTTACAAAAAATGCAGGCATGCTTTAAACTCGTAACTTATGGTGTCAAGGATCACTTTTTCCCTTTTGAATGCAGTCACTCGTGAAGGTTAAAAATATAAATCACGCATGAAAGTAAAAATGAAGTCACGCTTGAAGATTGCATTCATAAAAATGACATGGACACGCGTGAAGAGAAATCAGTGCATACCGGTGAGATTTAACCCGGGCATCTGTAGCTTGCAACAAAAATGCACGCACGAAGGTGAAATGATAAAATAATAAAAATGTGTTCAGCTGGCTCTTATGAACCAGAGGTGACAGCAATGTAATGTGTTCACATATTTGGTTTTAAAACTTTGCTCACAGCACGCAATTTATATGATCCAACCTTTGTTTTACAACTCTTAAACAAGTATATTGTAAACAAACCTTTTACCAAGAAAACACACGGCTTGTTACAAGGATGATGATAGTGAATAATGTTTTCACTTTGCTTTGAAATGGACCAATATTCACATATACACGTGAATGCAAATGCAGTCTAATTCCAACGTGCCACAACTAGAAAATATGCAACTGACTTTGCTTTTGAATTTGCATCAATAATTTTCTTTCCAAATTTTTAAATAAAAATTTCTATTTAAAACATTTTTCTCCGACAGTAATTCAAAAATCACGGTCGTTGTAGATTTTTGAAATATTTATTACGACGGTAATAAAATCACGGTCGTTACTTGAAATGATTTTAAATGCCACCGGAAAATTATACGTTGTAGGAAACATAATTTTGGAGATGGGTTTCAATTTCCATAATTTTCTGAATTAATGTGGATTTAATATTAATTTTCTAGTGAAGAAAACGATTTATTGGGTTATAAATTATTGACGACTAAAATAATAATTATTTGGGTTTGAAATTTTTATATGTTGGAAAACATATTAAAATAGATTTTTCGAAATTTTCCCAAATTTTTACTAAGTGATTTGATGAATATATAAAATTATTTAAGGTATGAGACTTAAATGTTTTATATATTTAATTAAGGAGAAGGGTCGTTTTATAAAATAAAATTATTATTTAATTCTGAAATTAGTGGCAACATTTTTCTGAAAAATAATTGTTAACCGATAGGAATTTGACAAATAAGGGCAGGTTAGTTGAAAAGTTATCCTTTTAAGTTAAAACAAGAAAATTATGCTTTTAGCATGTTTCAGCCATTTTAGGCACCAAACCTTCCGTTCCAGACCTTCCGACAAAGACAAAAGGTTATAGCTTTCGACAAGGTCAAAGGTCAATGCATATGGTACCAAGTTACTTGGTACATAATGAATTGAACAAGGTTGAAGGGTACTTAGTCGAAACGTTGTTTGCCAAAGAGGTTGGGGTATGTTTGTTTTACAAACCAAAAGCTTACACCTGCTTGTTTTCAAAAAGGAGCTTTCGACTTGGTTGCTTTCGACTAGGTCAATTATCTAAAGTAAAGGTTTTGAACCTTTTGTCATAGTCGAAAGGTTACTGCCGCTTTATTATTGTTTTGTTTTGAACCTTCCGACACAGTCGAGAGGTTATTGCCTTTTTTTTTAACCTTTCGGAGTCATTGCTTTCGACAAAGTCGAAAGGTTTACCTGTTTTAAAACCAGCCGCTTCTCCAATGCTTTCGGAAAGTATCAAAGCTTTCGACTTAGATGATTTACCCTTGTTTTATAATTAAAGTATAACCCAAAGCTTTTGAAGGAGTTGTTTTAGCGGCAGAGGCCTATTGTTTTGAATGATATGTTTTAAAGCTTTCGAAGCAGAGCTTCGACAAAGTCGAAAGGTTGCTTCCAATAAAGTCGAAAGGTTTTCAAAGAAGGTTCTCCACATGTTTTAAATTAAACCCAATGAGTTTTCGAAAGGTTTGTTTTCCATTGCTTTCGAAAGGTTTGCGTTTTAATGGTTTCGAAAGGTTTTCTAATACTTTCGAAAGGTTTGAGTTTCAATGGGGTCGAAGGGTTTGGAAAGAAGTGTTTTAAAGTATAAAGAGGGCTGGAGCCTATTATTTTAAAAAAATATGATTGAAACCCTTCGAAGGGGTTGAAAATAGTAGCTTTCGACTTTGTTGAAAGGTTTTAAAAACCCATACTCTATGTTAACCCTCTTTTGATTTGCGACCTAGCGACCTATGAGGAGCAGCGACCTAGCGACCTATGGGGAGTCGCGACCTAACGACTTAAGGAGTCGCGACCTAACGACTTAAGGAGTTAGCGACCTAACGACTTAAGGATTTAGCGACCTAACGACTTACGAAAATAGCGACCTAACGGTTCAAGTATTCCGCGACCTAACTACAGAAACGACCTAACGACTTAAGGGGTTAGCGACCTAGTGGCTCCGGTCCTCAGTGACCTAAAGCATATGCGACCTAAGCAATGCCACGACCTACCGACCTAAGAAAGAAATGGTCTCAACGACCTAAGAAAGAAGTGGTCTCAGCGACCTACGACCTATATTAGGTCGCGTGCGACCTATTAACTCGCTCAGAAGAAACCAGGATCAATTGAGATGAGCCAGATTATATCCCCTAGGTCGCTGCCGACCTACGACCTAACTTAGGTCGTTCACGACCTAAGACTTGGGGATTGAATCTTGCCCAGATTTTTCCCTATAAATACTAGAGCTACTCCAACGGTAAGAGGACTTTTGGCTAATCTTCTGAAGTGCTGTTACTCTGTTGAATTCTTAACTCATCCAACACATCAAGCATTCCAAACATTGAAGATACTACAACAAGCTTCAAAAGAGATCTTGTACATCCGACATGGATTCAAAGAATCTTATCACATCGAAGCTTGAGCTACTAGTCTAAAGTGTTTTGGAATCGAAGTGTATTGTATTTTGAAGTGCATTGTATCAACTTGTAATCAAATCAGCAATAAAAGAATATAAAGTAGACGTAGGCTTAATTACAAGCCGAACCACTATAAAACTGTTGTCTCTTTACTTTTTCTGCTATTTTTCAGCTTATATTCTGTTCCCGTACCAACGGGTGGTGCTTTTACATTGACTACACACATCGGGGTGTTAGCGTTCAATTTTCAGCGTTAACATTTTGGTGCTTTCATTGAGAGACCAACTCAGGAATATTGTCATCATTGCTTCACAAGAGTTTGTGGAAAAAGTTTCTTTGAGAACCAGAAGTTTGTCGGAAATAATGGCTCCCAGAAGAAAGCGCAAGTCTACCAGATCCGTCAATACTCATGATAACATTGCTACTTCTCCTTCATCAAGTCAAGCAGCTCCAAGCATTGGAGTGACACGAGCGGAGTTGGATGCCGCTGTATCTGGGTTATATCAGCAAATTGAAACCCAGAACACCTTAATGCTAGAAAGGTTGAATGCTATGCTCGGAGCTAACCGTCAACCAGTGAATAATGAGGAAAATTTTGCTGATGCTGTTCACAACTCTGAAGGGAGGAACATTCCTTAAAGGGCAGCTGGCATTGCCGAAGGGGCACCTCCCCAAGCCGGAGTGACAAGGTCGCAATCAACTCTCCACGAACGTTTATTTAAACAAACTTCTGAGAAAACGGCTGATGACTGCCCCGTAGAGCCTCTGAACAACGAGGAATACCTCTCGGAAATGATACGACAGATCATGAAAGAGAGCATGCAAAGAAATGAAGATGAGAACGACTGGGGTTTCGCTCCAAGTAAGACTCCGTTCACTGAGAAAATTCTAAAAGCTGAATTTCCAAGAAAGTTTGTTCCTCCTACCATTCCAGCTTACCGAGGGACAAGCGACCCCAATCAATTTCTGTACAAATACGACTGGCACATGACGGGTGCCAGGGCAACGGATGAAATTAAATGCCGGTACTTTCCGGTATACTTAGAAGGGGTGGCACTACTTTGGTTTGCAAAGCTGCCGGCCCGATCTGTAGACCAGTTCTCTGATTTAACTCGAAAGTTTAAAGAGCAATTCAGACTATATGCTTCGAAGGTGAAAGACATAATGTCATTGTCTAGCCTTGAGCAGAATCCGGGAGAGTCTATCAAGTCCTTCTTGAATCGCTTCAATATAGCTCTGGCTGAAGTCGACAATGCAGAGCCACGGATGGTTTTGAGTTATCTGATGTGGGCTATCGATAAGTCAAGTGAATTTGGGAAATGGCTGAAAATGAAGGAGCCAAATTCACTCGAGAAATTTTATAAGAAAGCTGACGAGTTCATACGCTTGGAAAATCTTCCTGCACCAGTGAAAGTGGTGGCAACAGGAGTGCAGAATAACATTGCTGCGTCAGCTAAGAAAGATTCCGAAGGTCAGAAGAGAGAAAGTAATGATGGAAAGAAACAAAAGGATATAAAGAAACCTTGCTTCTTTAAACCCTCAGATTTCACTCCTTTAACCGACACTCGGGAGAATATTTTCTTTGCCACCAAAGATGCTGTGGAGTATCCTAAACCAACTGAGATAAAGCCTGGAAAGAGTGCTATGTGAAATGGAAAATTTTGTCGATTTCATAACCAACCCGGCCATGATACCAACGACTGTCGTCATTTGAAGAACTTGATTGAAGAATTGCTAAGACAAAATAAGCTGCAGCAGTATGTTAAGAGGAACAGAAATAACCCAACTTCGTCTGCTCAGGGGCAGCAACCCCCTACTCACCCATCTGGCTCGGGTGAGGGTGCTACCGCACATGAATCTAAAAGGCCTGTTATCAATGTAATTACAGGAGGCCCACACCCAGCGGGCAGAAGCTGGGGTGAAATGGAAAGATATGCTCGTGCTTTGAAATATACCCCAGCAGAGGAAGATGTTTTTATTTTAGAAGACGCTGCACCCCTGAAACAGCAGAGAACCTCTAATGATGATATTGTGTTTAAAGCTAAGGATTCTATGGGTATTGAAGCTCCAACCATGGATCCCTTGGTCATTTCTGCAGGGATTGGGCCAGCTATTGTAAGGTGAGTGCTTGTTGATTGCGGTGCCTCTTGCAATATACTCTTCAAGAAGACATTTGATCAAATGAAGATTCCAATGACTGACGTTCAAGCTTCATCGCAGAAGATTGTTGGGTTTACTGGGGAACCGCAGCAGCCAATTGGAACTGTTGACTTGTTTGTGGAACTTGGAGATGGACAGAAAAAGGTGGTTCGCAAACAGACTTTTGTAATTGTTGACGGATTTTCTGCCTATAATGCCTTCCTGGGCCGGCCAACTCTAGCTGCGTTCAAAGCCATTCTCGCCCCGTGGTGCCTAACTATGAAATTTCCTATAGATAATGGTGTTGGCATCATTAAAGGGGATCAAAACGCTGGGCGGGAGTGTTATCTTATAGAGCTTCGGGAGGCAAGGAAGAGAGAGATGGGAAAAGATGCGGCAGCCCCGCTTCGCATCAAAAAGCCAACCTTGTAGCAAGTACAGGGTGGCCCCTGCACTGGCGAGCATAGTGGTGCAAGGAGAGAAATGGACCCCAGAAAGGCCAATGCAGGGGAAAATAGAGTGGTGCCAATGGAAGTAACGGTACCAGTACCTGTTGATCTTAAAGACCCAAACAAAGTGCTAAATGTGGGTTCGCAACTCAGTATGACAGTCCAAAATATGCTGATATCATTTTTGAAAGCAAATCTGGACGTATTCGCTTGGAGTCACGCCGATATATGTATGGAATATCTCCAGAGATTGCTGTACATACTCTAAATATTGATCCGAAATTCACACCTGTGAAACAGAAAAGGAGAACCCAGGGTCCAGAAAGGTCAGCAGCGCTAAAGGAAGAAGTAGATCGGCTCATGGAGAATGGTTTCATCAAAGAGTCCACCTATCCAAATTGGGTTTCAAATCCAGTACTGGTTAAAAAAGCAAATGGAAAGTGGAGAGTATGCATCGATTTCTCAGATTTAAACAAAGCTTGTACCAAAGACTGCTTCCTGTTGCCGAGGATTGATCAACTGGTAGATGGAACGGCCGGGCATGAATTGTTGCCTTTTATGGATGCTTACTCCGGGTATAACCAGATTATGATGAGTGAGCTGGATCAGGAGGATACGAGCTTCATCACCGATGTTGGTCTTTACTGCTACAAAGTCATGCCCTTCGGATTGAAGAATGCAGGGGCAACATATCAAAGGCTCATTAATGCAATGTTCAAATCACAGCTTGGGAAAACTATGGAAGTCTATGTCGATGATATGTTGGTGAAATCAAAGAAAGCAGCTGACCATATGGATCACTAGCAGAAATGTTCGCAATTCTCCGAAAGTATGGAATGAAGCTCAATCCTTTGAAATGTTCATTCGGAGTAGAGTCCGGAAAATTCTTGGGATTTATCGTAAGCGCTAGGGGCATTGAAGCTAATCCTGCTCAAATTACTGCTCTGAGAGAAGTCAAAGCCCCTAGGACGAAGAAGGAACTGCAGAGCCTCAATGGGAAAGTTGCTGGTTTAAGTCGATTTATTTCCAAAGCCACTAATAAATGCATTCCCTTCTTTGACGCTCTAAAGAAAGGAAAGAAAAACTTCGAATGTACTCCTGAATGCCAGAAAGCTTTCGATGAACTAATCTGTCACATGGAAGCGCCTCCAATACTTTCCAAGCCCAACAATGGCGAAGACCTTTTCATATACTTGGCAATTTCGTCTCATGCCCTGAGTGCAGCATTAGTACGGGAGGATGCAAAAGTTCAGCGCCCGGTCTACTATATCAGCAAAAGATTCACTGGGGCAGAAATGAATTATTTAAAGCTAGAAAAGCTCGCCTATTGTTTACTGATTGCTTCCAGAAATTTGAGGCCATATTTTCAAGCTCACTCTGTCAAAGTTCTCACTGATCAACCCCTAAAGCAAGTCCTATTTCGCCCTAAAACTTCAGGCCGTCTTCTGAAGTGGAATATTGAACTTAACCAATATGATATCTCTTATCATCCCCGAAGAGCGATCAACGGACAAGCATTAGCATATTTCATTGCAGAGTACACAGATAAGGGTGACAGTGAGGAAGAGGTTACAGTTGACATCCCAACCAGATGGAAGTTGTATGTTGATGGCTCAAGAAATGATTACTGTTCCGGAGCTGGGTTGTGCTTGAAACCCCCGAAGGGCGATCATTATGTTACGCATTAAGATTGGAATTTCCTTCTACAAATAATAAAGCAGAATATGAAGCTCTAATTGTTGGATTAAAGATTGCAAAGGAACTGGACATCAAAGCATTGCAGACCTTCAGTGATTCTCAGCTTATTGTGTGTCAAGTCAAGAAGGAGTTTCAAGCTAAAGGAGGAAATCTGCCTGCTTACTTGTCAAAGGCTTGTGAGCTTCTCAATGATTTCGATCACTATTCGATAAGCCACATACCTCGAGAGGAAAATATGAAGGCGAATTCTCTCGCAAAGTATTCAAGTTCCGGAGAAGCTCAATTATTGGGATTGGTTCCTGTGGAGGTCTTATCAGCTCCAAGCACTGATGATATGGATATCGACTGGATCATGGCTGTATCTCAAGAACAAGAGTCATGGATGACCTCGATCAAAGAATATCTACTCAACGGTTCCCTGCCGGAAAATTCTAAAGAACGCCGAAAGCTGTTAAGAAAAGCATCGAGATATGTAATTCAAGACGGCCGGTTATACAGGCGGGGATTCTCAATGCCATTACTCCGATGTGTAACCAAGGAGGAAGCCAAGACAATTTAAGCAGAGGTGCACGGAGGAGAATGTGGGGATCATTCAGGTGGCCAAACTCTTGCCAAGAAAGTTCTCCAGTATGGGTATTTTTGGCCAAATATTAATCGAGATGCTGCTATCTACTCCCGAAAATGCGACAAGTGCCAGAGATTTGCA
The DNA here is from genome assembly GCA_030737815.1 of Allium fistulosum. Lineage (NCBI taxonomy): Eukaryota > Viridiplantae > Streptophyta > Magnoliopsida > Asparagales > Amaryllidaceae > Allium > Allium fistulosum. The sequence continues at coordinate 458,963,555 of CM060907.1, read as the reverse complement.
AAAATCCCAAGAGCACCTTCCACCGAACTAACACAGATGGTCAGCCCATGGCCATTTGCCATTTGGGGGATAGATCTAATCGGACCTTTACCAATTGCCAAGTTGGGAATCAAATATGCTATTGTTGATGATGATTATTTCACTAAATGGGCTGAAGCTGAACCTTTGGCTACTATTACCTCTAAAAAGATGATAAATTTTGTAACTAAAAATATCATTTGCAGGTATGGTGTGCCACAGAAGATAATCACAGACAACGGTACTCAATTCGAAAGCGAAGAGTTCCAGGACTTTTGCAAGCGATTCAAAATCCGAAAAAGCTTCTCAGCAGTGGCTCACCCGCAGGCAAACGGGCAAGTGGAGGCAGTAAACAAAATTATCAAGTCAACCATCAAAAAGCAGCTTGAAAAAGCAAAAGGTGGATGGGTTGATAAACTACCACTAGCACTATGGGCATATAGAACAACCCATAAAACTGCGACTGGGCACACTCCATTCTCATTGGCATACGGATCAGAAGCGATGATTCCAGTAGAACTAGAAGTCCCTTCACACAGGAGAATTCATTTCAACCAGGCTGAAAACAAAAAATTGCAACTCGAAGCACTTGACTTCCTTGATGAAAGAAGGGAAGAAGCTAGGCTCAGAGTTGCGGCCCATCAGCAAAGGATAGCAAGGCACTTCAACTCTAAAGTCCGTCAACGAAGCTTTGAAATCGGGGACTTAGTCTTGAAGAGGATCATGACAGCAACTGGAGTGTTTGGACCAAATTGGGAAGGACCATATGTCATAGGCAATAAACTTCTTGATGGCACCTTCAAACTCACAACTGGCGAAGGAGATCCAATCCCGAGAGCCTGGAACAGCAACCAATTGCGTCCATATTTTACTTAAAAAGCTCTGGTTGAAATTGTAAAATGATAATGGATGTATCAGTTGTATTGTAAACCATTGTAAAATCAGTGATAATTAATAAAAGAGCTATAAAGTGGATGTAGGCCCAATTCTTGGCCGAACCACTATAAATTCTGTGTTCTTTATTATTATAAAAAATGCATGTTTCATTTCGATGTGTAAATACTCTAAATGTATTGCTAAATGTCGATTTAATATTGCAGGCCATTAAAACAAAGCTTACCCATCACAAGGCCAAGTGAGCCCCGTAAATCACTCAATAAATGAATTTCAAGCCACAAAAAGTTCCAGATTTAAATCCAACATAAGATGAATTTCATGCAAAAAAGTTGATGATTCCATCGAAGGGGCACTTTTCCAAAGAAAAGGAACCAGACACTTTTTAACCAATTACGATCGTCTGTACAAACAGACATCTGATTAGATAGCTCGCGTCTGCCCCGTGGAATCACTTAACAGTGAAGTGCACTTCTTCGGATGGAGAAAACTACTTGCAAAAGAAAGGAACACGGGCTCAGAGACGATAACAGGGGACCGCTAATGAGAAAACGACGGAGAGACAAGGGCAAGCCAGTCAACAAAAGCCCACTTCGGAGGCACAAGACCTCCTCGGAGGCGCAACACTTCGGAGGATAAAGACCTCTACGGAGGCACAAGCCCTCTTTGGAGGCACGCCAAAAAATGGAAGTGCTCTTCTCAACAAGAAGGTTGGTGGAACCACCAAAGGGGCACCTTCCCAAGTGGAAGGCACAGGGCCTTTGTTAACTAGTTGCGATCGTTTGTGCGAACGAACATCCAATTAAGTGACTTGCGTCCGCCCCGTGGAACCGTTTAACTGTGAGAAAGTAACTTTCAGGCAATCAAATAAAGACCTCTCCGGAGGCACAAGACCTCTTCGGAGGCATGCTGCCCTCTTCGGAGGCAGAAGACCTCTCCCGAGGCACCACAAGCCCTCTTACGAGGCACAAGCCTTCTCCAAAGGCACATACTGCCCTCTCCGGAGGCAGAAGACCTTCCCCAAGGCACACAAGACCTCTCCGGAGGCACAAGACCTCTCCGGAGGCACAAGACCTCTCCGGAGGCACAAGACCTCTTCGGAGGCACGTCCCAAAAATAAAATACTCTTCTCAAACAGCAAGGATAACGGAACCACCAGAGAGGCACCTTCCCAAGCAGAAGGAACAGGGCCCTTGCTAACTGGTCGCGATCGTTCATACAAACGAACATCCGATCGGACAGTTTGTGTCTGCCCCGTGGGTCCATTCAACTGTGAGGAAGTAATTTCAAGCGAATCAAACAAAAAGCCCTCTAACGAGGCACAAAAAAAGCCCTCTTTGGAGGCACACTTCAACTCTTAAAGGAAGATTAACTTGTTCATCTTGAAAAGTTCTTCCTAAAAATTGAAGTACTACATAAAGCCCTCTTCAGAGGCCCGCTTTACTGCGTAGGAGAATTCACTTCTCAAAAAATATGAAGTGACCATCTCCGAAGGTTGAAGCGTAAAAACTTCTCCAAAAAACGAGACATGCTCCATTAAAGCAGAATAATTTTTCTCTCAAAAATGGAATAGTTATTCTCCAAAATAAGAGTAAAAGTCTCGTCAAAGCATAAGATATTACAATGCACTTTTGGTATGGGGGCAATACCATACAATATAGCTACATCAATAAAAGTAGTATTCAAGCAACATACCACAAGCTCATTACAATATCACGCAAAAAAGATGTGGAATAAATGCATTCTCAAACACAGACAAAAAGTTTGTACAAGTAAAAAGAATCGTTTATTCTACACTAAAATGAGAAATATATGCATTCTTACATACACAAGAATTTGTACAAGTAAAAAAAATTATTTTATTCAATACTATGAAAATTCTTTACATGTGCAGATCTCAAAAAAGCGGGGACCGGTACCCACACAATCTCCGGTCAATACATGCAAAAAGCAAAAAGCAAAACAAGAAGCATAAAGTCCAGCTTATCATTCCTTCTTCCCGCCACCCTTAGAGCTCTTTCCCGGCTTGATAACTAGTTTTGGAAGCCATTGTGGACGGGTCGGAGGGGAAGGAGAAAGAGGAGTAGTCGGATCTTCTTCTACTTTATCTTCTCCAGCTGAAGTGCTTTTCTTCTTCTTCCTCATTGCGCGCTTCCCTTTCCTCTTTGAAGAAGACTCACTTCCCGGAGTAAGCAACGTAGAAAGTTTTGTATCATCATCATAAGACTTCTCCGGGGTCTTCTCACTGTCCTCAAATTCTTCCGCCTTCTGCTCTTACGAAGCGGGTGGATCCTCCAAGCCTTGAAGGGCTTCTATTTTCTCTTCTTGCGAACCCGGCTGAGAAGCAGGAGTGACTTGAAGAGATGGAGGAGGAACAGTTGGAAGAGGAGAAGTGTGCGCAACATTCGGTGCTTCCGCTACAGAAGAAAAGAAGTTAAAATCAGTATTCTTCGAAAAAAGAGAGGATATTGGATCATCAGGACTTAAGTAATAAGCGAGAAATTCATCAAGCTCAGTTGAATCGAACAAGTAGTCTACTTGAGCTAGATTAGACTTGAAGTTACCTGGAGAAGTCGGCTTAATCACGACGACTTCATAGTTTTCTGCTTCAGCATCATCCTGGGACTTCTCTTCAACTTGAACAATAGGAGACTCGATAATGGCGGACTTAACTTCAGCTTTTGTAGGAGGTAGAGAATAAGAGCTGGAGCCTATGATATCAACGTCGGCCGAAGTCGAAGTATGGGCAGGGGCAGTTGGAGATACTTTCTTTTCCGGATGCTCCCCTGCCGCTGCTTCAGCTCTCGCCCCAGCAAGTTGCTCCTTTCCTCTGGCAAGAGCGGCACGAGTTTCATCATCAAAATAATGTGCCTCAAGCTCTGCCTCATCATAGCCGGCACCTCCGAGCATATCAATTGCGGCCTCCCATACTTCAGCCAAAGTAATTTCGTATTTCGGTCCCAGGAATGAGAGACTTCCGCGCCTCAAGACGCTGTGGACATAAAAGTCGAACAAAGTAGAGCTGATAGTGGCTTTGGTTGCTTCATGAGATTCTTCAGCTACAACTTGTCCAGCAACCGCTTCATCGTGCTCTTTCTCAACTTTAAGAAGTCGAGCCTTTAACACTTCGATCTCCATGTTATGGGAGTTAACGGTTTCCCGCAGCTGAGCGGCATCTTTGCGATATTTTTCAGTAACATGTTGCTCTGCCTCAAGTTTTATCTCAGCATCTCTTTGAGCAGCATGAGCATCTCTCACTTGTTTTTGGAAGACTTCTTTTTGAGAGTGCGAAGCGGAAGAAGTGGTGAGATCTTCTTTGAGTTTCTTAACTACAGACTCAAGTCTCGCATTGTCGTCAGCAATACTCGCCATCTCTGCGTCATGCTGCTTACAAATTTTATCCCAGTCTGACTTGTCATTCTCCATAGTTAGCATGGCTTCAAGGTTCATGCAATTAACTCTTTGAAGTTCGTCGACAAGTTTCTGCCAGCCGGACATCCTCTCGATATCAAGTTTGACTGCATCAAGGTTCCTCAGCATAGCCGGCTTATCAATCGGTACCAAATCTAAGTCGAAGCATACTCCCCTTAAGCACCAATTTGGGAATCGGCTTTGAAGTGTAGAAGGAGCATCTTTGACTTGATATTGAGGCCTGTTGATAATTGCTTGAATGTCAGATTTCTTTAGAGCAGGAGAACCGGAGGGGATATCAAGAGAGATAGGAGCATCGGTCTTCTCAGAAATTGCAGATGCTGATTGATTGCTAAGTTTGACCTGTTTGCTCGGATTGTTAGCAATGTGACTCTTCTCTTTATCATCATGGGATTTCCTTTTATGAGATTCATCGCTTCTATGAGAAGAGTCGTATCGTTCGTCCCTTCTCCCGAATTATTGCTCATGAGCTCTTCATTCTTAAGCCTTCCTAACGGCTCTTTCTTCATCGGTTTCCCTATGGACGGGGAGATAGCGTCTATGGTCATAGGTGTCACGCCCTCCATAGCACCGAAAGTCATCATAGTATGAACCGCATCGCCCCATCGGAGAACCTGAAATTGAAGAAAAGTCAAGTCTTAGAAATCTTCAAAGTAGAAAAGTTAAGTGAAGGAAAGTGCTAAGCATCCTAAGTGTGTGTGATGTGCAAACTATGCGCGTCAAACTACAAACCACTCTTTGGTGTAGAGGTGGTAACGACTTGTATAACAGGCATTATAATTTGTTGTAAAGAGGAAGTCGCCTCGACAGCAGAAGAGATAGCTTTTGAAGCATCATCTTTGAATAGCTCCAGTGAGGTTATCATCAAATCACTCAACCCCTCAAAGATATCATCGCCATTGTGCCCGGCGGAACCTTCCCTTTCAATTTCCACATCAGTTGCCCTTCCAGAATGCTGAGAAGGCTCCTCTTCTTCAATAACTGGGGAAAGTGTTAGCTTGCTTGACGACCCCGCAATGTCAATAGAAGTAGAACACTTCACCAGTGAAGCATCAGTGGTAGGTTCTTTCGGTGTAAGTTCTTCAGCAGGAGCTGGGGCATCTGATGTCTTTGCTGGAGAATCAGGGACTTCATGAGGCTGAGTAGAACGGGAAGAATATAGAAGTCCGAATTGATGTAAAAACTCATCTTTCAACAGAAATTGGATACTCCTCTCCTCAACCGGCACGGCCATGAGCCTCTCCAAAGTTGGTTTGTGACCAGGAACCCTAGAAGGAGGAGGAAGCGCTGAAAAGTAAAAGCGAAGTTAACACTTGACAACTCGGGCTTCGAAAAGTTCAGAAAACATAAGGAACAAAGATAAATGATCTTACTTCCTACTCTCCAGATAGCGTAGAATCCCGGAGGACAGCGAACGAAGAAAAACTGACTCAGAAACCCGTGAGCACTGTCGGGAAGACCAATGATCAGTTTGCAGTTCCTAGCGCTTCTCACAAGCGTGATGGAGGGATGGTCTTTATTTTTGGCAAATGTGCACAAGTAACATACTTCATCAAAACTCGGAAGACGATCCAGCGTCCTCCTAAATAGCACACATAGCCCCATCAGGATGGTGTAGCCATTGGGATGTAACTGAAAGGGAGAGATAGACAGTCGAAGAAGAAGTTCCTGAAGAAAGTCATTAAAAGGAGGGATAGCCCTACTCATGCACATTTGCCGATTGACTGCGATGAAACCGGAAGGTGGTATATCAGCAGTGTCGCTTTTCTCAGGAAGTATGGCATCTGCTTCAGCAATGCCGAACTGAGTGCACAGTTGGCGGAAAACTTTATATGTTAAAGTAGTCGAGATTCTTTCTAGAGGATTAGTTAACGAGGTAGGAATGGGAATGGCCTCTCCAGCTTGAACTATTATCTCTTCTTGTTGAGAAGTAATTCTACACAATCAACTGGATATTCAAATGTGAAGGTGCACGTTTCCTAAAAAGTGTGAAGTGTTGTGCAGAACTAACAAAAATAGAAAGCAAACATAACTGGAATTAAACTAGTTGACAATTGGTCAATTACAAGATTTCAGGACTTGTTAATTTAAAACTCAAATACAGTGTTAATGCAAACAAATCAGCTTTAGTTAACTATTTTAGTTTTGCTTTAATACTTCACTTGAATTGGTCTGTTTACAGCATTTCGTTCACACGGTTCATTTAAGTTGATTATTCTTTATCGACTAATCTGTATTCGATGTGGGCAGTCAATGGCAGTATATCCGTCCCAGTTTTCTGCAAATATTGTGTTTAACAAGTTATTAGCATTAGAGATAATCTGTAAAGAAGTTCAAACAGTTCGAAGTTCAAGCGTTTCATTTTGGCTGTTCAAACTGAAAACTCAGTCGAGTTCTGTCAAAGCTTTGCAAATGACCAAGGCAAATTTTCTTAAGTCACATTGTTCAAGTCAAAGAGTTCAAGGCGTAGAGCTTCAGGGCAAGGCAATGGAAATTTGGTTAAGTATTAGGTCATTCAGACATGCTCACGACCTAAAAGCCTAAGGCGTAGGAAGTTAAGCCACAACAAATGTCTAAGTGTTAGCTCGTCTGCGACCTAAAGCAGTGTTAGCTCGTCTGCGACCTAAAGCAGTGTTAGCTCGTCTGCGACCTAAAGTAGTGTTAGCTCGTCCACGACCTAAAGGGTATGCTGCGAGTTAAGTTAAGCACATGAAGGAAATGGCCTCAAGTCAAAGCAATGCAAATCATCCAAGTCCTAGCTCGGCCGTGACCTAAACCCTATGCCGCAAGAGATTAAGCCGCTAATTCAATAGGTCGCAGCCTAATCCAACAGTTCAAGGCTGTATGCATTCGTCTAAGTCCTAGGTCGCGAAGGTTCATAGGTCGCTAATGTTCATTAGGTCGTCTCTAATGGAATCTCGAGCTATCTCCTGCTCAAGCCAAAACCTCATTTCCCTCCACCAATTACCTTCCCATCCCCTCTAAAATCACAAATCAGCTAGCCTAAAGCACTGAAACCCATCTCCTTCTTCTCGATAATCGCCTAAAGCCAAATCGAATCACCTCAAGTCCATCAACAGTCGATGTAACGAGATTCGTGATGAAACGCGGCGTAAGGAAGTCGGTCAGAGATGAAAGATGGGGTTCGTGAATCAACGATAATCGAGGATTGAGTAGAAAGCAGGTTCACTTACGCAATGTAATGTTAAGGATAATTGATGATCGAGTAACTGAATTCGCCTTCGAGAGCTTGGGAACTTGTTAATGGTTGAATGGAATGTTAGAACAGATGAGGTGAAGGAGGAACGACCTAAGTTATTTATATCCCGGGGCTGTGAAATGCGAATCGGCGCACACGACCTAGTTTCCTCGCTAAGTCGCTCGCGACCTAACAGCTCATCAAAGAGCGGGTTAAGGAAATCGAAGCACACGACCTACGACCTAGGCGTATACTTCGAGGGGCAAATGTTAACCCTCTTTTGATTTGCGACCTAGCGACCTATGAGGAGCAGCGACCTAGCGACCTATGGGGAGTCGCGACCTAACGACTTAAGGAGTCACGACCTAATGACTTAAGGAGTTAGCGACCTAACGACTTAAGGAGTTAGTGACCTAACGACTTACGAAAATAGCGACCTAACGGTTCAAGTATTCCGCGACCTAACTAAAGAAACGACCTAACGACTTAAGGGGTTAGCGACCTAGTGGCTCCGGTCCTCAGCGACCTAAAGATGCAAAACTACCTAAAGCATATGCGACCTAAGCAATGCCATGACCTACCGACCTAAGAAAGAAATGGTCTCAACGACCTAAGAAAGAAGTGGTCTCAGCGACCTATGACCTATATTAGGTCGCGTGCGACCTATTAACTCGCTCAGAAGAAACCAGGATCAATCGAGATGAGCCAGATTATATCCCCTAGGTCGCTGCCGACCTACGACCTAACTTAGGTCGTTCACGACCTAAGACTTGGGGATTGAATCTTCCCCAGATTTTTCCCTATAAATACTAGAGCTACTCCAACGGCAAGAGGACTTTTGGCTGATCTTCTGAAGTGTTGTTACTCTGCTGAATTCTTAACTCATCCAACACATCAAGCATTCTAAACATTGAAGATACTACAACAAGCTTCAAAAGAGATCTTGCACATCCGACATGGATTCAAAGAATCTTATCACATCAAAGCTTGAGCTACTAGTCTGAAGTGTTTTGGAATCGAAGTGTATTGTATTTTGAAGTGCATTGTATCAACTTCTAATCAAATCAGCAATAAAAGAATATAAAGTGGACGTAGGCTTAATTACAAGCCGAACCACTATAAAACTGTTGTCTCTTTACTTTTTCTGCTATTTTTCAGCTTATATTCTGTTCCCGTACCAAAGGGTGGTGCTTTCACATTGACTACACACATCGGGGTGTTAGCATTCAATTTTCAGCGTTAACACTCTAAATTTTTGTAAAGGAAAACCCACGACAAATATAAAGGAGTTTTGTAATGACTTTAAGTATGAGATTTTGAAGAAGTATTGCCTTGCTAAAGATATAAGTTAAAGGTGTTAACTATGTTTTATGAAATATATTTCAAGGACTTTATATCCATAGGAATGGTATTGGTAAATTGTTGTTTTGCTTCTTCGTATATGAACATATTCACATGATAACCCATAACTGTATTTTGGGGAAAAAGGGGTAGAAGAACCAGCTAGGTTAACCCAATAGTGAATGTAAATTGTTTAAACTCCTGAATGAGTAGAATTGCATCCAAGGAGCCAGGGTGACCAAAAATATAGGATGTCTAAACTTTATAGTTATTGGTGTAAACCAAAAGGTTCATAGTAAACCCATGAAAACTATGATTAAGTAGTTATTGGTGTAAACCAAAAGGTTCATAGTTAACCCATGAAAACAATGTATTAAGGATAGGTAGCAGGGGATAATTGGTTTATAGTGAACCCATGAAAACTATATCCGGATTAAGAATTGACATCAGTCAATAGGTTCCTAGTAAACCCATGAAAACTAGGATAAGAAATTGGTTAATGGAAGTATCAGTAGGTTCCTAGTCATCCCATGAAAACTAGGATGTGAAGTGAATTACTGGATAGGTTCCTAGTCAACCCATGAAAACTAGGATAAGGTGATTGTTAGTGAAATGGCTAATAGGGTCAGGAGAACTCATGAGTTAATTAAGTTAACTGGTAGGAGTCTATAGGTTCTTAGTGATCCCTTGAAAACAATGGATAAGGCAGTGTGTCATATTAAACGAGGGTTGGGAAGTCCTAACTGTTTTTAAGTATGCATATCATCATAATATTTTGAAAATGTATGTTTTAACCATTGTGGATGCAGGAGCACGATATACGGTTTTTAAAAAAAATTAGGATACTAGTAAGGGGTAAAACCATTCCGCTAAGTGACGTGGACTCACTAGATATAAAAAAGGATTAAGATGTTAGATTATTATTCATACCAGGCTTTATGTTTGACTCGAAGTTTTTGTTTTCCCCTTAAACTCTTGGGTACTCAATTGATTTTGAGTAGTTTGAGATTTAAGGTTTACAGGTTTTCTTTTTAGACGAATAAAGCTTCTGAAGGCATATAGAAGGCAAATAGTTATTTAGAGTTTTCTTTTTCCGTTGTGTATTTGTTTATAAAGGCAGATTTATTAGCCGTACTATATACTCTGATCAACCAAGAAGGCATCTTCATATTTCACTCTTAGCGTAATTGTAATAATTATATATTGCTGAACGTGGTTAACGTATTTTGGGATTATGTAATGAACATGAAATGTTTTAATCTGATTATGGAAATATGTTTTTGAATTTTCAAGATTTTCCATATCCTTGTGATTTGTGTATCAATGCATCTAACACCGCCGTATTTGGTCGTTGAAGATTAATAAATATGGATGACCACAACATCCGTAGCAGTTAGTTTTGGGCCTCTAAGTAGAGGGATGTTACAATTATTCACATTATTTTTAACAACATTTTATTCCATATTTAATTTATTTTACACTTAAACTAAATTTCATTTTAAAACTCAAATTCCCATTCATTTCATTACTTCACTTAATTCATTTCTTTAATAACAAAAACACTTAATGACCATTTTATAAAATCCTATACTTAAGTTAACTGTAAATATTTTATACAACATAATTCTTATATTTATTTTTCACTTCACCACTTAAGTTCATATTAAATTTTAACAAACAACATACCAAACAATATTTCATTCACTAATTTATTTCAATAGCTCGATTCAATTCATTTTGCAACTTAAGTTGAATTTCGTTTTATAACTCAAGTTCATATTCATTTCACTAATTTATTTTATTAGTTCATTTCATTAATCCATTACAAATCAAATTCAATTTCAATTTCAATCTCATTTAACTTTGCTTAAGTTAATTTTCATTCCAAATTCAGTTATTTTAACTCCACTTTAAGTTAAGTTTCATTTCATTATTCAACTATCAAATTTACTTTTCTTAACATTCATATTCTACAAATTTAGAAATTTGTTCTAACTTACTAATCCTTAGAATTTATAATTTATAAAATTTAGTTTCTTATATTTTCACCAAAACACTTAAATGACTGCTTTTCGAATTGAAACACATAGCTTTTTATTATTTTCAAATCCATTTGAAATCATATATACACAAAATTCTTTCTCATATCAAATCATAACTCTAGAAGCTAAAACAAATTTGTTTTACTAAAAAAAATTTTCAATGGTTGCAATCCATCACTAAGAAACTCGAAAATGAATACTGATGATGCGGCCGTCATCACCAGAATTATTTTCTAGCAGCTGAAGTGAGTTTAGTGCTTTCTATTTCCTTTAAATTCTTTTAAAATATTTCTAATCAAAATATTTTCAAAACAATGCTATTATTATTTTTCCAAAATCCTTGTAAAACAGTTTCCAAATCAATGGAATTTAAATTTTGAAATTCCTTGTTTTAAATCCATTTTCCATTTACAAAATCATATCTATAAATATATTTATGAATTTTTCATTTCCATTCCATTTGTAATCACATTCATAAATCAAATTTATAAGTTCACTCTCTTATATAACTTATTTTGCAAATGTTTGTCGTTGTTTATATTACAATAATAAAAACATTTATTAGACAACAAACAACAAAAGATAATAATCAAATATTATCATTCACAACAACCAAACACACTATATATAGCTATAATAATTTCTAAAAATTATTGCTTTATATATAAAATATAATTTAGGTAAAATTATTTCATTTACCCACTTTTAGAACAATATTGTGTCGTTTTACCTTATTTAAGCGTTTAGAAACCCCTATCAATATCGTGGCGTTCCACATATCGACTAGAATTCATAAGTCACTCAACAGATAAATTAACATAATTTAAAACATTTTTATATCATGACTAACAAATAGGCGCTCATATATATACACTCAAACTCATCCTAGGGCCTTGCTAACCCTATTTCAAATGTGTAAATTCCCACCAAAGCCTAGGTGTTCGCTCAACCTAAGCTCTGATACCAACTGTAATGACCCACAAATCTGCACTATTCAAGTTGACAATAAACCATACATGTCCAACCCCAAGTCAAATGAAAAGATGAATAACTATGGGAAAGAAAGAAGAAAGGTGAAGAGAAGAGAAAGAGAGAAGAAACTAAAACAACACAGAATCTCACAATCGCAGCGGAAAAACATATAATATAATTCAATGATCTTTACAAAAGAGAAACAGTTATAGATTTACATCCATTAGAGTACAACAACAATCACAGTCATCAGCCTGGACAGCTATAAACATCTACCCTCACAATTGTTGATGATTTCAACAACAATGCAGTGGAAAAATAATATATACGTGAATACGACTTGATGACCTCCAACTCATATCCTGAGCTCTAATGCATCCAAGGCAATCTGTAAATGCTCGGTCTGAACCGAGCATTATAATAAAATAAATCCCGAGTCACTCTGGAAAACCAGCTTGAGAAAACACACCCAGCTGGATTTTTAAGTCATAAAATCCATAAAAATCAAAAGTATCTCGTAAGACCACACCGCACATAAACACGGACGGGTTTTTACCTTACGATAACCAAAACTTTTTCTTTAGAAAATCCATTTATATTATCATAATGTCTAGAGGTCAAAGTAAAATATGAACATAGTTGAAATGTTTGCATCTCACATTTCAGCATAGTTGGGCACAACTAAGTCCATACGGCGCTTATTGGAGAATGGATTCTATACAATGACTGGGCTACTGGGGTACCGCCCATCACGGTGCATCTCTAGATAAAATAACACCGATGTCGAACTTATCGACCCCTGCCAACACAGAACCGGCCTACCCTTTACTGGATAGTACCGAATATGATAACCCCTTTGTTAATGGGCCCCGAAGCATACAAATGAGAGATAATAGCGACTCTAGATAGGGATGATAATATCCTACTTGGGAGCGACCCACTTAGCCTTGTTGTATCTCCCCTGTTTTAGTCATTCCTAGTTGATGAGGCTTGAGGCTACGTTTTATCTTTTATATAGCACTTCCCACTCGGAATGTTAATACTGCCCTTCGGCAACAATGCAATACCGGCATTCATCCATACAAGTTCGTTTTTTGGGATTGAAAGAAACACTTGGGAGCTCCGTCTCCAATTCCATTGTGATGACCCGCAAATCCATCCCATCTAAAGCTGACAATAACCGCACCTGCCCAGCCCTAAAGCGAATGAAAACACGGATAATCATCAGAAAGCAAGAAGAGAGAAGAAAAAAGAGAAGAGAGAGAAGAAGAAGAAGAAGAAGAAGAAGAGAGAAAGAAGAAGAAAGAAAAGACACAAGAACTAAAACAATTACAGAATCTCACATACGTAGTGGAAAAACATATAATATCATATCAATGGTCTTTACAAAACAGAAATTGTAATGTCATATACATACATCCATCAGAGTACAACAATCAATCACTAATCATCAGCCTAGACAGTTATAATATATTGTTCATACAAATTGATGATAATTTTAACAACAATGCAACAAAAAAATAAACATGTATGTAAAATACGATTAGATGACCTCCAGCTCGCTTGTTGAAGCTCCAAAGCATCCAAATCTACATTTGTAAATATACTCGGTCTGACCTAAGCATTGAAAGGGAAAACCCCCTGAATCAGTCTAGTAAACTAGCATGAGAAAACACATCTCAACTGAATTTATTTCAAAGTTATAAAATCTTCCTTTATCAAAAGAAAGGTATCTCTCAAGATTACGCCCAACATAAACACGGATGGGTTTTTACCTTACGATAACCAAAACCTTTCATATTAAATCATGTTATATTATACTAGTGTCTAGTATACAAATAATAATTCAAATAGCCAAAATTGTTACAATTATTAAATTCCAGCATACTAGGTTCTACAAACAAAATGGTAGGCACATAGTGGAGAATGGATTCCGTACAAATGATCAGGTGAAGGGACTACCTTCGGGCGGTACATTCCTCTGTACATCTCTAGAGGAATGTACCGAGGCCCAACAGCTGGTCCTCTACCGACACAGGACCGACCTACCTCTAACTAGATAGTACCGAATATGTCATCACCCCAGTCGTTACCAACTATCTGAGGGCCCTCATAGCATACATCCACGTTAATTTACATCATGAACGTCATAGCGGGAAGAAATATATCTAGAAGGGGATTATCATATCTTAATGGTTGCGAACTACATAGCCCTGCTGCATCTACCCTATTTCAGTCATTTCCGACTATAAGGCCAAAGGTCACGATTACATTTCACATAGCACATACCACTTTGAATGCCACACCGCTACTCCTTCGATTATGTTGTGTAACGATCCCGGATTTTAATTAAGTTTAAATTGATCATTAATTTCATTTTTGAATAAAAATTGTGAAATAATGGGTAATTAATATAAAATATTAGTTAAATTATGAATTAATTTGGATATTTGAAAATAAATAATAAAATGTTGGATAATTAAACTTTATAAGGAATTCAAATAAGTGTTGATGTTAAACAAATATTTCAAATAAATTTATAGTTGTATAACATATGAAATGAACATATAAACTTCTAGGAATAAATATTTAAGTTAAAATAGAAGTAAATATACAAAGTAAAATAAAACACAAACAAAGTGTACTTACAAAATACATCAAAAAGAATAAATATACAATATAAACTATTGAAATAAATATGTAAAGTAAATATGTATTGATACAAATAAAGTATATTCATAAGATAATAAAAATAAATATATATGTAGCCAATAACTATTTGGGTTAGAAATGAGTGTTTAAGTTAAAAATAGGGTTTCATTAATATTACAAAGTGATAAAAGAAAACAAATACATATTCATGAACACTTACCAAAGGAAGAAACAAAACATACACATTCAAACAAAAGAAGAAAATACACAGTATATATTCAAATTGAACAAATATATATATAAATAGGCTCACAATAGAAAACACTAGTACACTCAAGAATGAAACCAGACAACACAAAGGAAAAAAAAAGATAAGTTAGCTTATCAAAGAAAACATTAGTATGGATAAGTATAAAGGTACGTGATAATTAATGCAGCCTCCATACCAAAGAAAAATCTCTGGTATTTGTACAAAACATATTATCAACTGTAAACTCAAATTTATATATATCAATTTTGTTCATTTCAGTTCATCCATAAAAGAAAAGGAAAATCTGTAGTAAACAAAATCTCAAATTTAAAACAACCATACAAATTCATAAAAATCAGGGATCAAAAGAAAGAGTTTCAGCTTGCAAATTTCAGCCTGTTTCATCATAAACTCTGTCCACTTTTGGAAATCACTGTGAGTAAACTAAACTTTACTCTGTCTTAAATCTGGATGCATAAAATAAAAACTTTAAAGTCTGATGTAATAATTGTTTGCATGATATGAATTGTATGTACATATATCTGAATATATGGGTGTGCATGTCTATATACAAAACTGTTGGCCCTGTTCTTGTTGTTCAGGCTTTAAAATTTGAAGAAAATTCAAAATCTTCTTCCCTGAATCTCGTTAGACTTCAATATATAAACAAAATTGGTTTGTTATAACAAGAGATCAAATTTAAAATTATTTTCAAGTTAAATCTGAAACTAGTTTTAACAAGAAGGAAGAAGCACAGTAGATTTGAAAACATATCGAAATTCCAATCATAATAATTGTTTGTTTCAGTTATATAATCCAATTCGTCATCGAAATCTAGGATTTTTAAAATAAAATCTTGATTTTTAAGGTTGTTACTCGAGAGAAATCAAGGGATGAACGTTAATTGGGTTTCGGGCAATTGCC
This sequence comes from Allium fistulosum, assembly GCA_030737815.1. Classification (NCBI taxonomy): domain Eukaryota; kingdom Viridiplantae; phylum Streptophyta; class Magnoliopsida; order Asparagales; family Amaryllidaceae; genus Allium; species Allium fistulosum. The sequence continues at coordinate 458,947,831 of CM060907.1, read as the reverse complement.
GATGATCAAAGGTGCTGGAAGTGTCGATCTTGTTGCTGAAGCAGGCTTATAGGTCGAGGAGCATGGAAAAAATGGTGGTTTGATTTCTCTGACGTTGTGCTGGTGGGGCGGAAGAGATTTAGGGTTTTAGGTGGCGATCTGGACGGGTTCGAACGCAAGGATATTTCGGCGTCGTGGCGATGTCGAGTTGAACCAGGGTAGGTGGAATAGCGAGGGGATTGTATGGTAAAGGTAGGGCAGTGATGGCGCGGCTCCAGTTGGTCGGAGGTCGTGGCACGTGGGAAGTTTGGTGATCGGGATTCATGGCCTGATGGTGATTGTTTTGCTCGATTTTGACTTCTCGTGCAATTGATTATGTTGACGTGGTCAGGTGGTTTAGGAGGTCGGAGGTGGTTTGTGGATAGGGTCGGCGACGTGTTTCAGGGAGGCGGAGCCGTGTGCATGTGCACGAGGTGATACTTGTGTATATCAGGACTGGAATCTGGGAAGAAGGAAGTTACTCGGGGTCAACTCGAGTCATTTGCGGGTTTGCCTTCGGGTGGTTCACGAGTAGATTAACAGTTTTAAATTTAATTAAAGATAAAATAATAAGAAGAAAAGAAGTAGGGATGGGAGGCTCGGGTCTTAGTTCGGGGAAATCCTGGTGTGACTCGGGTAAAGAAAAAATGTGGTTTTAAGTTAACATAATTAAGTTTTAGTAATTCCCTTAATCATTGTTTTAAATAAAAGGGTTTATTTAAATGTTGATTTATTATGATGTACACTTTATTTTAACTTAGTAAGTTAATTCTTAAAGTTTACTTAATTTATAGATGCAATTTAATTAAGAAGATTAAATGAGTTTAATCATTAATTAAACTTAAGGGTTTAGTTAACTTATAGGTTAAGGATAAATTATTTCCAAAGTTATTAAATAAGTTTTTATGTTAATTAAGAAATTAAATTAAGAAATGGTTAGTCTTTTAAATTAATAAAGGTCTTGAGTGATTAAGTTTAATGAATAAATTAATAGGAGATTAAGATTAAGATTAACTTAATGTATGTAATTAGAGGTTAATTAATTGATTAATTAAAGGTTATTTAATTAATGGTTAAGGGTGAACTAATTAATGATTTAAGGTTATTACTTAATGTCATTAATTAAGGTGGGTAATTAATGGATAATTACTAAATGTGATTTATTAAATGATAATTACTTAATTGTAGGTAATTAAAGGATTAATTTGTTAAGGGTTAATTAATTTAATTTGTAATTAGTGAATAACTAATTAATAATTAAGGTTAAGTAACTGAGGATAATTAACCAATGAGATAATTACTTAATGAAAGTAATTATGGATAATTAATTTAGATTTATAATTAGAGAATGGTGAAATTAATATTAATTAAGCAGGGTTAGGTAATTAATTTATTTGGCTTAAATAAAGTGTGTGATTTGTTAACCTTTCTTATGGATGATTGGATTATATTGAATGCCTTGAATGGGTTGATATCCCTGAATTGTATGTTCAATTGTTTGATATCTCTACTGTGTGATACTTTGTGACTTCGAATTGTTTTAATTCAAGCTGTGGTGAATGTAATTTATTATCTGCAATATATATCTGTGATCTGTGATCTGTGAATGAACGATAAGCGTTATAGTTTATACCGCTTATCAACTTTTTTTTCTGTGTTGAATCTGTGATGATTGAATGATGTTGCACTATTGTGTAAAACCCCTGGACCACACTTTTACACACACAATATGGATTTCACGTGGAAATCGGTTAAGTCACAGATGATTTATATTTAATATTTTTGAAATTGAAATTTTAATTTCAATTGATTTTGGAAATGAATTTGGGTTAAATGTTAAAGCTTTTGAAAAGGAGTTTTTAAGATAAAAGTTATTTTGAATAACTTGGTAAAGTTTCCAATTTAAATAACTTAAATTGAATTTGAATTCAAAATTTGGAATTGAATTCCATGATTGGAAATTATGGTTAAAGAAGTCATAAATGTGTTTATATGAATTTAAACCATTTTAAAAGTATGGTTTTGAGAATTTGAATTTAACCCAAGGACTTTAACTCGTATAAATGAATCAGATTTTCCGAAATGGAAACTATTTGTTTTCAAATAATGGAAGCTTTCATATAAGGAATGAATTTCCAATTTGTGTCAAAAGAATTTCAAGGTCGAAATTGAATTGTTTTGAAAGCTATCAATTAAATCTTTGTTTTAAAAGATTGGACGAGTTAATCCAAATTGAAATGGAAATCGATTTGAAAATCTATGAATAGATCTTTGTGAAACTGGGTGAACTTTGTGAAATGAATCTTTTTGTGTAAAAGATTAGAAATGGTAATGTGTTTAAACCATTTGAAGAAAAGTTTTGGATAATAGATGGTGACTTAATCGAAATACCAATATCCATATGTTTTTAAATATGCGCTCGCTATTCGGTTTAGCCGGGAGAGGACCATTGTGTCATATAACCCATTCCGAATAACGATACGACGTATATGGATAGCATTTGAAGACCGGTGGTGAAGACCGGATATTTTCGAAAACGAAAGGACAACTCGTCGAATTTCTCTGCATCGACTGGTCCCCGGTATAGAGACTCCATATGTGGTGGGAAGTTCGGACGTGATTAGGAATTATCCGGATTGCAAGGGGTTCTTCGGAAGTGCCTTCGTTTCTATTCGAACCCGAAACAGACTTGTATGGTTGTATGTCTGACACTACACTTTGAGATATAAAGCTGATTTCTTTCAAATACATTTCTGTTTGGTGGCGGAGATTTATTCTCTTAGCTTAACACCCTTCTCTGAGACGTACGAGCTCATAGGTTATGTAGTTGAAGGTTATCAGTGATATACTCCCAATTTGGTAGTGTGGCATGCTAAGTGCTGCTGTGTGTTGCCGATCATTTGTTGATCAAAGCATGGCTTTGTGAAAAAGCGTAGCTTTGTGGACGATACCTCATCGGACCTCACAAACCGGAAATGGTCGAAACAGGAAAGATGCGGCAAGGTTTCAGGGGTACCTCCCCTAGGGTATGACCATTCCTTCTGGAAAAGGTGGTATCATGGTATGGAGCCCAGATATTTACCTGTGTGGTTGCTCCAATCTCATTTACTCTATGTGATTGTTGCTTTGTGATCGAGAGCTCTCGGATAAAGGTCCCAAAGGAACGAGGGTGGCATACCTCAGATTTACTACCCGGGAAGGGGGTAACCGGCCTTGTGTTGGCAGAGAGACAGGTGGTTCTCGAGGCGTCCCTCTAGAGGCGTTCCCATGTGGCATAGGAAGTTCCTTAGCCTGACCATTTGTTGGAAAATCCAAAGAAACAATACGAGCCCAGTACGGTTTTAGTTGTAGAACCTGCCATTTAAAATGGCAGCTATAGCAGGCATAATATAATGGTACCTATGCTGGCTAAGATTAATATTATATTTTCGAAAGGATTTTCACACTATGCACTAGTAATAATATCAAAAGAATTTGGCGTAGTAAGCATATTTGACTATCATAAGAAGAAATCTCCTCCAAGTCTGCGATTGCATTGTGTGTGTAGTGGGAGGTCTTATGGTAGTTTCATTTTCCAAAAGCATTGCGGATTTCAATGTTTAAAATCCTTTTGTTGTTTGTTTTAAAGATAAACTATTTTTGTTACTCACACCAGTCCCATGACTAACCCGGAGTTTATTGTTCCCTTCCTAAACTCTGGGTGCCCACAATTTTCCACACGGGCAGTCTAGAGTTGGGTTTTTCAGATAGTCAGGTTTAGTAGATTATCTAGAGCTAGTTCACATCATCGGAGTTGACGACTGACCTTGCTCCTCTTAGTGAGATGTGATGATGGTTCGAGCTTGATATTGGAGTTGGTGGACTCATTCTCTTTTTCAGATCATTTGGAGTTATCACTTCTGTTTTCCGCTGTATCATTATTTATCTCTGATATTCTTGTATCATATTGATATCATTGTTGTATATCATTCTGGATATTGTATTCATTGGAGTTGTATATGATATCATTGATTTCTTTATTCCGCTGTGTTGTTATACTTACTGTGTTATAAGCTCCGGCGAGCCAGATTCGGCGTTTGAATCTGCGGCATTCGAGTACAAGTGAAGTACGGGTGCCGATTTTCGAAGGCCGAGTCAGGATCGTTATAATTGGTAACAGAGCTAAGGTTAAACTTTAGCTCAGGAGTATAACACATTAAGTAGCTCATTAGAGATAGGGTGAAGTATACCCTAGAATGAGTAATCTCTAAGATATCCGTCCGTATACCTCAGTAAATTCTCTTACTATCCACTGATATGAGTGCAAGAAGAGGATGAGATAGGGGACAGAGGAATACGACTATAAATGGTCAATGCCATGTAACAACAAGGAAACAATCTTTTCTCTATCAATCTCTTTTGTTCAGCATCTCTTCTCTATTCTTCGATGGTTCCTGGTAGATCCAGGAAGAAGATTTGATATATTTGCATGGGACATAAACTCCAAATAGGCCAGAATTGTTTGTTTGGATGAATTGGTTGCTTTGTTTGCTATGGTTGATAGGTATACTTTAGTTTCTAAACTAAAAGTTTTGAAATTGTATCCATATATCTGTCTATTTTTGGGTTCGGATATGTTCTACGAATGGTTAGTTATCCCTTTGAACTAACCAATGCCATTGTATATTTCGTAGATCCGGATAACCCGAGTATCTTGTGGAAAAATTAAAAAGATTCATTCTTGTATCTATTATTGATATTCTGATTTGGTAAGCCAAATGCAGAATAGATATTCAGTTGATTTGATGAAATATTCTTCATCTATCTTCGTGTCTCCCTGGCAAATTTCGGGGACGAAATTTTTTAAGGGGGGAAGTCTGTAACGATCCCGGATTTTAATTAAGTTTAAATTGATCGTTAATTTCATTTTTGAATAAAAATTGTGAAATAATGGGTAATTAATATAAAATATTGGTTAAATTATGAATTAATTTGGATATTTGAAAATAAATAATAAAATGATGGATAATTAAACTTTAAAAGGAATTAAAATAAGTGTTGATGTTAAACAAATATTTCAAATAAATTTATAGTTGTATAACATATGAAATGAACATATAAACTTCTAGGAATAAATATTTAAGTTAAAATAGAAGTAAATATACAAAGTAAAATAAAACACAAACAAAGTGTACTTACAAAATACATCAAAAAGAATAAATATACAATATAAACTATTGAAATAAATATATAAAGTAAATATGTATTGATACAAACAAAGTATATTCATAAGATAATAAAAATAAATATATATGTAGACAATAACTATTTGGGTTAGAAATGAGTGTTTAAGTTAAAAATAGGATTTCATTAATATTACAAAGTGATAAAAGCAAACAAATACATATTCATGAACACTTACCAAAGGAAGAAACAAAACATACACATTCAAACAAAAGAAGAAAATACAAACAACATTATATATTCAAATTGAACAAATATATATATATATATATAAAGGCTCACAATAGAAAACACTAGTACACTCAAGAATGAAACAATACAACACAAAGGAAAAAAAAGAAAAAAAAAGAAAAAAAAAGATAAGTTAGCTTATCAAAGAAGACATTAGTATGGATAAGTATAAAGGTACGTGATAATTAATGCAGCCTCCAAACCAAAGAATAATCTCTGGTATTTGTACAAAACATATTATCAACTATAAACTCAAATTTATATATATCAATTTCGTTCATTTCAGTTCATCCATAAAAGCAAAGGAAAATCTGTAGTAAACAACATCTCAAATTTAAAACAACCATACAAATTCATAAAAATCAGGGACCAAAAGAAAGAGTTTCAGCTTGCAAATTTCAGCCTGTTTCATCATAAACTCTGTCCACTTTTGGAAATCACTGTGAATAAACTAAACTTTATTCTGTCTTAAATCTGGATGCATGAAATAAAAACTTTAAAGTCTGATGTAATAATTGTTTGCATGATATGAATTGTATGTACATATATCTGAATATATGGGTGTCCATGTCTATATACAAAACTGTTGGCCCTGTTCTTGTTGTTCAGGCTTTAAAATTTGAAGAAAATTCAAAATCTTCTTCCTTGAATCTCATTAGACTTCAATATATAAACAAAATTGGTTTGTTATAACAAGATATCAAATTTAAAAATATTTTCAAGTTCAATCTGAAACTAGTTTTAACAAGAAGGAAGAAGAACAGTAGATTTGAAAACATATCGAAATTCCGATCATAATAATTGTTTGTTTCAGTTATATAATCTGATTCGTCATCGAAATCTAAGATTTTTAAAAATAAATTCTTGATTTTTAAGGTTGTTAATCGAGAGAAATCAAGGGATGAACGTTAATTGGGTTTCGGGCAAATGCCGATGATCAAAGGTGTTGGAAGTGTCGAGCTTGTTGCTGAAGCAGGCTTATAGGTCGAGGAGCTTGGAAAAAATGGTGGTTTGATTTCTCTGACGTTGTGGTGGTGGGGCGGAAGAGATTTAGGGTTTTAGGTGGCGATCAGGACGGGGTCGAACGCAAGGATATTTCGGCGTCGTAGCGATGTCAAGTTGAACCTAGGTAGGTGTAATAGCGAGGGGATCGTGTGGTAAAGGTAGGGCAGTGATGGCGCGGCTCCAGTTGGTCGGAGGTCGTGGCACGTGGGAAGTTTGGTGATCGGGATTCATGGCCTGATGGTGATTGTTTTTCTCGATTTTGACTTCTTGTGCAATCGATTATATTGAGGTGGTCAGGTGGTTTAGGAGGTCGGAGGTGGTTTGTGGATAGGGTCGGCGACGTTTTTCAGGGAGGCGGAGCCGTGTGCATGAGCACGAAGTGGTACTTGTGTATATCAAGACTAGAATTTGGGAAGAAGGAAGTTACTCGGGGTCAACCCGAGTCACTTGCGGGTTTGCCTTCGGGTAGTTCACGAGTAGATTAACAGTTTTAAATTTAATTAAAGATAAAATAATAAGAAGAAAAGAAGTAGGGATGGGAGGCTCGGGTCTTAATTCGGGGAAATCCTGGTGTGACTCGGGTAAAGAAAAAATGTGGTTTTAAGTTAACATAATTAAGTTTTAGTAATTCCCTTAATCATTGTTTTAAATAAAAGGGTTTATTTAAATGTTGATTTATTATGATGTACACTTTATTTTAACTTAGTAAGTTAATTCTTAAAGTTTACTTAATTTAAAGATGTAATTTATTTAAGAAGATTAAATGAGTTTAATCATTAATTAAACTTAAGGGTTTAGTTAAGTTATAGGTTAAGGATAAATTATTTCCAAAGTTATTAAATAAGTTTTTATGTTAATTAAGAAATTAAATTAAGAAATGGTTAGTCTTTTAAGTTAATAAAGGTCTTGAGTGATTAAGTTTAATGAATAAATTAATAGGAGATTAAGATTAAGATTAACTTAATGTATGTAATTAGAGGTTAATTGATTGATTAATTAAAGGTTATTTAATTAATGGTTAAGGGTGAACTAATTAATGATTTAAGGTTATTACTTAATGTCATTAATTAAGGTGGGTAATTAATGGATAATTACTAAATGTGATTTATTAAATGATAATTACTTAATTGTAGGTAATTAAAGGATTAATTTGTTAAGGATTAATTAATTTAATTTGTAATTAGTGAATAACTAATTAATAATTAAGGTTAATTAACTGAGGATAATTAACCAATGAGATAATTACTTAATGAAAGTAATTATGGATAATTAATTTAGATTTATAATTAGAGAATGGTGAAATTAATATTAATTAAGCAGGGTTAGGTAATTAATTTATTTGGCTTAAATAAAGTGTGTGATTTGTTAACCTTTCTTATGGATGATTGGATTATATTGAATGCCTTGAATGGGTTGATATCCCTGAATTGTATGTTCAATTGTTTGATATCTCTACTGTGTGATACTTTGTGACTTCGAATTGTTTTAATTCAAGCTGTGGTGAATGTAATTTATTATCTGCAATATATATTTGTGATCTGTGATCTGTGAATGAACGATAAGCGTTATAGTTTATACCGCTTATCAACTATATTTCTGTGTTGAATCTGTGATGATTGAATAATGTTGCACTATTGTGTAAAACCCCTGGACCACACTTTTACACACACAATATGGATTTCACGTGGAAATCGGTTAAGTCACAGATGATTTAAATTTAATATTTTTGAAATTGAAATTTTAATTTCAATTGATTTTGGAAATGAATTTGGGTTAAATGTTAAAGCTTTTGAAAAGGATTTTTAAGATAAAAGTTATTTTGAATAACTTAGTAAAGTTTCCAATTTAAATAATTTAAATTGAATTTGAATTCAAAATTTGGAATTGAATTCCATGATTGGAAATTATGGTTAAAGATGTCATAAATGTGTTTATATGAATTTAAACCATTTTAAAAGTATGGTTTTGAGAATTTGAATTTAACGCAAGGACTTTAACTCGTATAAATGAATCAGATTTTCCGAAATGGAAACTATTTGTTTTCAAATAATAGAAGCTTTCATATAAGGAATGAATTTCCAATTTGTGTCAAAAGAATTTCAAGGTCGAAATTGAATTGTTCTGAAAGCTATCAATTAAATCTTTGTTTTAAAAGATTGGACGAGTTAATCCAAATTGAAATGGAAATCGATTTGAAAATCTATGAATAGATCTTTGTGAAACTGGGTGAACTTTGTGAAATGAATCTTTTTGTGTAAAAGATTAGAAATGGTAATGTGTTTAAACCATTTGAAGAAAAGTTTTGGATAATAGATGGTGACTTAATCGAAATACCAATATCCATATGTTTTTAAATATGCGCTCGCTATTCGGTTTAGCCGGGAGAGGACCATTGTGTCATATAACCCATTCCGAATAGTGATACGATGGATAGCATTTGAAGACTGGTGGTGAAGACCGGATATTTTCGAAAACGAAAGGACAACTCGTCGAATGTCTCTGCATCGACTGGTCCCCGGTATAGAGACTCCATATGTGGTGGGAAGTCCGGACGTGATTAGGAATTATCCGGATTGCAAGGGCTTCTTCGGAAGTGCCTTCGTTTCTGTTCGAACCTGAAACAGACTTGTATGGTTGTATGTCTGACACTACACTTTGAGATATAAAGCTGATTTCTTTCAAATACATTTCTGTTTGGTGGCGGAGATTTATTCTCTTAGCTTAACACCCTTCTCTGAGACGTACGAGCTCAGAGGTTATGTAGTTGAAGGTTATCAGTGATACACTCCCAATTTGGTAGTGTGGCATGCTAAGTGCTGTTGTGTGTTGCTGATCATTTGTTGATCAAAGCATGGCTTTGTGAAAAAGCTTAGTTTTGTGGACGATACCTCATCGGACCTCACAAACTGGAAATGGTCGAAACAGGAAAGATGCGGCAAGGTTTCAGGGGTAGCTCCCCTAGGATATGACCATTCCTTCTGGAAAAGGTGGTATCATGGTATGGAGCCCAGATATTTACCTATGTGGTTGCTCCAATCTCATTTACTCTGTGTGATTGTTGCTTTGTGATCGAGAGCTCTCGGATAAAGGTCCCAAAGGACCGAGGGTGGCATATCTCAGGTTTACTACCCGGGAAGGGGGTAACCGGCCTTGTGTTGGCAGAGAGCCAGGTGGTTCTTGGGGCGTCCCTCCAGAGGCGTTCCCATGTGGCATAGGAAGTTCCTTAGCCTGACCATTTGTTGGAAAATCCAAAGAAACAATACGAGCCCTGTACGGTTTTAGGTGTAGAACCTGCCATGTAAAATGGCAGCTATAGCAGGCATAATATAATGGTACCTATGCTGGCTAAGATTAATATTATAATTTCGAAAGGATTTTCAAACTATGAACTAGTAATAATATCAAAAGAATTTTGCATAGTAAGCATATTTGACTATCATAAGAAGAAATCTCCTCCAAGTCTGCGATTGCATTGTGTGTGTGGTGGGAGGTCTTATGGTAGTTTCATTTTCCAAAAACATTGTGGATTTCAATGTTTAAAATCCTTTTGTTGTTTGTTTTAAAGATAAACTATTTTTGTTACTCACACCAGTCCCATGACTGACTCGGAGTTTATTGTTCCCTTCCTAAACTCTGGGTGCCCACAATTTTCCACACGGGCAGTCTAGAGTTGGGTTTTTCAGATAGTCAGGTTTAGTAGATTATCTGGAGCTAGTTCACTTCATCGGAGTTGACGACTGACCTTGCTCCTCTTGGTGAGATGTGATGATGGTTCGAGCTTGATATTGGAGTTGGTGGACTCATTCTCTTTTTCAGATCATTTGGAGTTATCACTTTCGTTTTCCGCTGTATCATTATTTATCTCTGATATTCCTGTAACATATTGATATCATTGTTGTATATCATTCTGGATATTGTATTCATTGGAGTTGTATATGATATCATTGATTTCTTTATTCCGCTTTGTTGTTATACTTACTGTGTTATAAGCTCCGGCAAGCCAGATTCGGCGTTTGAATCTGCGGCATTCGAGTACAAGTGAAGTACGGGTGCCGATTTTCGAAGGCCGAGTCAGGATCGTTATAATTGGTATCAGAGCTAAGGTTAAACTTTAACTCAGGAGTATAACACATTAAGTAGCTCATTAAAGATAGGGTGAAGTATACCCTAGAATGAGTAATCTCTAAGATATCCGTCTGTATACCTCAGTAAATTCTCTTACTATCCACTGATAGTAAGTATGAGTGCAAGAAGAGTATGAGATAGGGGACAGGGGAATACGACTATAATTGGTTAGTACCCTGTAACAACAAGGAAACAATCTTTTCTCTATCAATCTCTTTTGTTCAGCATCTCTTCTCTATTCTTCGATGGTTCCTGGTAGATCCAGGAAGAAGATTTGATATATTTGCATAGGACATAAACTCCAAATAGGCCAGAATTATTTGTTTGGATGAATTGGTTGCTTTGTTTGCTATGGTTGATAGGTATATTTTAGTTTCTAAACTAAAAGTTTTGAAATTGTATCCATATATCTATCTATTTTTGGGTCCGAATATGTTCTACGAATGGTTAGTTATCCCTTTGAACTAACCAATGCCATTGCATATTTCGTAGATCCGGATAACCCGAGTATCTTGTGGAAAAATTAAAAAGATTCGTTCTTGTATCTATTGTTGATATTCTGATTTGGTAAGCCAAATGCAGAATAGATATTCAGTTGATTTGATGAAATATTCTTCATCTATCTTCGTGTCTCCCTGGAAAATTTCGGGGACGAAATTTTTTTTAAGGGGGGTAAGTCTGTAACGATCCCGGATTTTAATTAAGTTTAAATTGATCGTTAGTTTCATTTTTGAATAAAAATTGTGAAAAAATGGGTAATTAATATAAAATATTAGTTAAATTATGAATTAATTTGGATATTTGAAAATAAATAATAAAATGTTGGATAATTAAACTTTAAAAGGAATTCAAATAAGTGTTGATGTTAAACAAATATTTCAAATAAATTTATAGTTGTATAACATATGAAATGAACATATAAACTTCTAGGAATAAATATTTAAGTTAAAATAGAAGTAAATATACAAAGTAAAAGAAAACGCAAACAAAGTGTACTTACAAAATACATCAAAAAGAATAAATATACAATATAATCTATTGAAATAAATATATAAAGTAAATATGTATTGATACAAACAAAGTATTGTAACATTCCCCCTTTTGACCGCCTCCAGTCGGTGATTAAACCAACTCGAAACGTTCAAAAAGACGAATTGTTATTTAGTTTATAAGGTTTAAACAGAATCAGCCACAGAAACACAGAATAATAACACTGAATTTAAACAAATGAATCTTGATTTCATTACTATAAATCTTTTATATACATCAGAGTTTATACAATTTAATACTGATACAGCGGAATATCTTAAAAATACAATTTTCTTCTAAAATAAATGATTCTCTACTCTCTCTCTCTAACTTCGCTGCTCGAAAATCTTCAAGCTGTAAAAATACTCAGTCTGACCCGAGTATTATATTCAAAAGAAAATAATACACAGGTCAGTCTAATTCAAACCAGTTTATTAGTACATAGAGGCAATAATAATTTAAGTAGACGACAGTCAAAATAATTCTCGTCTATCCGACTCTTTTAACAAAGAAATCGGATAACGAAAATTTTAACACTAAACAGTGTTAAACAATAAATCAACAGATTTAAATCATCAACAGAGATAAACAGTGTTATTGGCTGCCGTACACGCACGCGTGTACGGCCTCGCCAATACGGCATAGAAGATCAATGCATCACGACGCAAAGAAATATCAATTCAAAACTGTCGATTTTTGGGTGGCTGCAGTGCACACACGCGTGCACTGCCTCGCCAACCCGAGTGAATACTAACAGCAATCAAAGCTGCAGAGGTCAAGTCAGTAAACCGCAAGTATCAAAGAGGCAGGAAACAGTTCAATACCCAAGCAAACTCAAGAACAAGTTTCCAAACAACTCATTACTGAACATTTCATCAAGTGCAAAATTCTTTACCAAAAATGAACTGCAGCCCCACTTTGAATTCAAGGGCAAACTGCAACAATAACTGCAGCCACCGCATGGAAATTTGGGTGAAGGCAACAAAAATAAACAAGGATAAATGAAACTGGTCAAGCAAGTGCAGCAGCTACAACAAAACAAGACTGCATCAAAACATATGTATGCAGACCTAACGCCTCAAATGGCCAAGTACAACCGAAATCAAGAAATGCACTTAAGTTAAAAGCTATGCAGTGGAGACGTAAACAAGGGTATGTGCAGACCACTTGAAGTATGTTAACATATACAACCATGAAATACAAGTGCAAGTACACAATAATAACCAGACCACAGAGATATAAAAGGAATTCTTTTTGAAACATAAGGTTAGTTTTAAATCCAGGCTTTCAGATTTATATTTAAAATCCAAATTCTAAAACAACGCTTAATCTCCTCAACATCTTTAAGTTATTTAAAACAAATTCAGATTTAAAGCTTATTTGTTCCAAACCAAATTTCAACACTAACTTAAATTCACTTTAAAACTTTGGCTAAACTTAGTTAACATTGACCTGAGACTTACATTTGGCTTTCAGTTTCCAAAAAAAAAAACAATCGTTTAGGTTCGAACTATATAGCATCACATAACTAGCAATAGAAAGTACAGTACAACATCAAGCTTAACGAAACAGACATCACAAAATCAAGTTGGTCAATATGATCAAGACAGATACAGCACGACTCAAAAGAATCTACAGTGAAATGCAGACAACAATCTATCTGGCAACAATGATGAATCAACGAATGCAGTACTCAAGTAATAGTCAAAAGTATCATGTACAAGTCTACAAATATCACATGTATGGTGTCAAGTGAAGCTCGGTAGAGAACAAACTATTACAAATGCAACATATTCAAGTTGATACAAATGCACAGTTACAGTTCAACAAGACAAGTGTGTCAGTAACTCAACATCACAATATCAGGGACACAGAGCAACAGAATAAACAGACTCAACAGATATCACAAGAGATACAAGTGAAGCTACACATAAGCATCAACAAGCATAGGTGAATGTGCAGACTAGAGTGATGTATGTAGCAGTGACTTAAGTTTCGAATCAAAATAAGGCCGCAGGTTAGACAACTCAAAGTCAGAAGACTACAAGCAACTGGAAAGACAAAGCATCATCAAGTATAGTTCAACTTAACTACAAAAAGAAATGTACGCAGCAGCCCAGCAAGTATATCAATGTCAATATATAAGAAAACTGTAATTGTAGACTCACCGATACATGCATACACACATACAATTGTATATATGCACATATATAGAGTCATATCTAATTAGTCAATACAGTAATCGAACAAGTATCGGAATTTTAATGAAACTGCAGTTACAAACAAGAACAACTACAAGGTGACTGGGATGAACACAGGGGCCGGAGGAAAGAATCACAGAGTCGAGCAACACATATACAGGTGAAGGTCAGAAATCTTCCCAAATTATTAAACAAATTCAAATGGCTAGTTTCAAGAATGACCGTAGTCAACTAATAGTTTTTTTTTTTCAAAATCAAACTCAATTTATTTTCGCAAAATCCTGCTTTCAAACCAAGTCCCAAGGTATCAAGTTCAAACGAATCCAAAGTCATAATGGAAATCGAACAAATATCAAAACCACAATGAAACTGCATTTACACCCATGAATAACTGCAATGTAATTAAGGGATGCCGAAGTCAAAAAGGAACGATATCAACATCGTAATTTCAAGTAAGCGAAAACGAAAATCACCAATCACTAAAACTAAAATCGAATTGCAGAAGTATTAAATTACGAGTGAATTAGATGTGAGTAACTAGGGTTACTCACCTTTGTTCGACGAGGTCGCGAGCGAATGAATGCGAGGGGAAGGTGAAGCCCTAGCTTCGCCAGAGTCGTCACGAAGTTCGCCGAAGCTCCAATTCGCCGAAGCCCTAGTTTTTCAGAGACGAGCGAGCGAAAATCTTTGAGGCCGCCATTCTTTTATTCTCGTAGATTTTTTTGTTTTAGGTTTAGGGTTATACGACTGAATGAAAGAGAGGGGATGTCGTGGTTTTAACAAAGAAGGGGGGAAAAACGTGGGTTAGGGTATGGGCTAAACGTGTGGGAGTTGTACGAGAGGTATGGTATTTTATATTTTTTTTTCTTTCTTTTTAAATCAAATTTTGTTTTTGTTTACCTTCTTTACTTTGTTTTGTTTTTAAATTATCATGTTAAAATTTAGCTATGTGTATTTATTCATTTCATACAAATGAAATTTAATAAGAGAATTCCAATCGATTTACAAATTCCAAATTCTAACAGAAATTTAACAACAATTTTTAAATCGTTAATTGATGAAAATTTTATCGTTATAAAATTTTCCAACAACAACAGAAATTATCTGTCAACATAGATCGTTTATCGATGATTATAATTCGGGCAAAAATCCAGGTTGTTACAGAAATTCAAATTGAATTCGATTTAATTTTATACGCGTTTATACGCCATATGTTCATAAAACAATTCTGATAAATTCAAAAATTGAAATCCGGTAATAATTCAATATTACGGACCCAATGAAACTGGTTTCGTCAAATTCCGAGACTGTGCCTCGGAAGGTTATTTTTAAATTCGATTTCAAACGATACAATTTCAAAACTGAACAAATCGCTTTCAAATTCAATTCTGAAGCTTCTATTACCTTCAGTATTATCAATATGAATTTTCCAAGCTTTTAAATTATTTTTAACCGGCTTAAAATCGAAGATTCAAATTTTATCCAACTTTCAATAGATTAAATTCAAAATTTAATCACCAATTCATTCTGATAATTTGAAATTCAAGTCAAATCATCGTTCAAATATTTAAAATTAATTAAATATTTTCAAATTAAATTGTTCAAAATTCAGGGTCGTTACAAACTCCCCTCCTTAAAAACTTTTCGTCCACGAAAAGGAAAGGTTGTTAAAATTTCATCGATATTTATACCTTACTCAGTTTTTTTTTACTAAGCTTGAAGCTTATTACAAATAAATGAATATAGGATTCATTCCATTTGTGTAATCTCACTAGTTTTGTTTATCTTCTCTTTTATTCAATGATTTCTACAACCAAAACGCAAAAGTCTTTTATCAACATTTTCGATTTACAACTCAGATTCAAACTTAAAATTCTTCACGTTAGAGATTTATATAATATATATCTTCCAAAGCTGTGGACTTTCAAAACATTACAAAGATCCTCTTCCTTAGTTCATTAAGTTGGAATTTTTGTAATTCTACTTCAGTTCATTGATTCACTATTTACTGTTTGAAAATACTTGCTAACTCGAAATTTAACAAGTTCATCTTCGTTCTCACAGACATTAGACATACGCTGGCCAGGCGCAGGTCTAAAAATCTCCAAGTACTAAATATACTTGCTTCAATTCCCAGTGAAAATACTTTTAAAAATTCTTTTAAAAATGGATATGGAAAGCACGTTCCCCCATGGATTACAGTTCCACCCGGCGGTTACGCTACTATCCCAGTAGAGTCGCTTGTGTCTGTAGATTTCTCATCTCTTAAATTTCGCCATGGTTGTCGCCATAGATTGCAGTACACACGGCGGTTACGCTACTATCCCAGTAGAGTCGCTTGTGTCTGTAGGCATCACGCCCCTCAAATTTCGCCTGGCATTAGATTGCAGTTTACTCGGCGGTTACGCCACTATCCCAGTGGAGTCGCTCGTAACTGTGGGCATCTCGCCCCTCAAATTACGCTAACATCATCAATCAAATCTAATCTCATCGCGATGAACTATCGCGAAGGATTTCCGATTCAAATAGTCACTCTGACTAAAATTCTACGTAGCTACGAATTTCAAATGGATACTCTTCACGAGTTCCAATACCTTCATTAATAATAAATGGAAGGTACTTTTCCACATCCTCAGTTTAGAAAACATAATATCATATATGTAGTACTTTCATTTCACATTTCATACATATCATATCCATGTAAGCTTACATAAGATTTCCATAACAATGTCTTTCTAAACTAACGGTTTTCAATTCACCGCATTCATATATATAAGTTCTAAAAACTTACATATCTCATATTCATAACAAAATAGAGGATTTCAAAATTTTCCTCTAAGTCGATTTGGAGATTTAAGGTTATCTCAAACCTAATTCATATTCATAATTCCATTCATTATCGACTTTCACATTCGATTTGAATTACACGCTACATCGTCAATTCTCAACACAGAATTGATGTCTATCGATATATAACCTCTGAGCTCGTACGTCTCAGAGAAGGGTGTTAAGCTAAGAGAATAAATTCTCCGCCACCTACAGATATATATTTAATAGAGATCAATTGCTATGTCATCAATTCACAATGTTAGACATGCAATCCAAATCATCATCTGAAATTCAAAGCTCGACTTATATTGTCTTTGATGTCGAAGTTAAACTCAATTTTAACTTAACGATTCAATCTTTTTTGAAAAATTTCAAATTGAACAAATTGTTCAAATTCTCACTTAACTTTTCAACTTCGACTTCAAAAATGAATTTCAAATCATTTATCCCTTACGGAATATATTCACAACATTTCATATTTGGAAAAACATTTCCATACTTATTTAAAAATAAGTAATTCACAAATCCATTTTATTTTCAACATTTGAAAATATTCGATATACTTAAATCAAAATTAAGTATATATTTCATCTTTTAAGGAAATTATTCTCTTTCACACATTTATTTGAGTTAAAACGAATGTTACGTAAAACATCGTTACGACAACTCAAAATTACTAGTATAGGGATTCGAAATTTAGATAGATGTATAAATCCCAATACTACACAAAACATTTCCTTTCGGAAATCATTTACTATAACAACAGTGTTATAGTCCACCATTTCCTTATATTCGAAAACGTCTATTTCAACAATGAATGTTGAAATCTATGGTTTCGATATTCAATGCCTTGAAAACATCTTTTTAAAACAATTACTTCGTTTTAAAATATCACTTTCCCAAAACATGTCCATTTAATTCAATAATATATTCACGGTCCAAAATTGTGAATATACATCTTTTAACAAACTATACAGAATTTACTTATCAAAATAAGTCAGTTTCGAATTCATAAACAATGTTATAAATTCCATTCCTATTCATAAAGACTTCAATTTATAAAAAAATTGCTTCATTAACCAATTCCTTTATAACTCAATTTTATATCTGAAAATTTAATTTATAAGTAAATTACTTATAAATTCTTTTATTTCGCAACATCGATTCATTTTTATAACTTCACAATTCTAATTCTGTAATTTCCATTCACTTATGAAATCCATTAAATATTTCACTTTTAACACTTATACAAATCCAATATTTTATTAACACTTTTCAAATCTTCTATTTAAACCGTTTATAATAATTCAAAATTTCCAATTTATACTATTATATAAATTTATCAATTTTCCATTTCCAAGATAATCAACTAGTTCTTTAGTAAATCATTCATCGATTTGATTTTTCACTCTTATCACATTTGATTCATTCACATTGGATTTTCTTACTAACATTCATTCATATCCAATTAGTTCACATTCACTAATTTATATTCAAGTTAGTTTGCTTTCAGTTCAAATCAAATTCGATTCTATTTAAATTTACTTACCTTTCAATTTGAATTCAATTTACTTAACTCTCAATTTCCATTAATTCAATTTCATTAATACAATTTCATTCACTTAATGAATTTCCATGCGATCAACTGGCAAAACCAATGCACATTCAACTTAACCAAATTTATTTACTTTGCTTACATCCAATGTGGTTTAACACACTAAATTTTAATTGGTTTATATTCCAATTCTGATTGAATTCTTATACTCACCATATTCGCAAATTCACTTTTACAATTAAAGTTGAATTTCCTTTATATAACTCAAATTCATATTCATTACATCACTTTATCAATTCATTTTGATATCAAATTCAACCTCATTCAACATTACTTAAGCTATATTTCATTTCTAAAGTCATTTTATTTAACTTTTACAAAAGTCAAATTCATATCACGATTCAAAATTCAGATTTAGTTTCACTTAACAAAACTGTTCAAACATTTGAAAACTGGTTTACTTAAACTTTCTCATTTTATAAGTTAAACAACTTATTAATTTAAACTTTTCAATTCATATCATAAAATCACTTATCATTCAAGTTTAACCTTCTATCTCAAAAATTTATCAAATCAAGTACGATTTATTTAACTTCCTTTAGTTAAATTTCAAATCCATTCATTTATTAGTACTAATTCAATTCAATTTAACTTTTCTTAAGTTAAAAATCTTCATTTTAAAGTGTTTCTAGTAACTATTCATATTAAACATCATAAACTAAGCTTTGTGTAAACCAAAGCTCTGATACCACCTTGTAACATTCCCCCTTTTGACCGCCTCCAGTCGGTGATTAAACCAACTCGAAACGTTCAAAAAGACGAATTGTTATTTAGTTTATAAGGTTTAAACAGAATCAGCCACAGAAACACAGAATAATAACACTGAATTTAAACAAATGAATCTTGATTTCATTACTATAAATCTTTTATATACATCAGAGTTTATACAATTTAATACTGATACAGCGGAATATCTTAAAAATACAATTTTCTTCTAAAATAAATGATTCTCTACTCTCTCTCTCTAACTTCGCTGCTCGAAAATCTTCAAGCTGTAAAAATACTCAGTCTGACCCGAGTATTATATTCAAAAGAAAATAATACACAGGTCAGTCTAATTCAAACCAGTTTATTAGTGCATAGAGGCAATAATAATTTAAGTAGACGACAGTCAAAATAATTCTCGTCTATCCGACTCTTTTAACAAAGAAATCGGATAACGAAAATTTTAACACTAAACAGTGTTAAACAATAAATCAACAGATTTAAATCATCAACAGAGATAAACAGTGTTATTGGCTGCCGTACACGCACGCGTGTACGGCCTCGCCAATACGGCATAGAAGATCAATGCATCACGACGCAAAGAAATATCAATTCAAAACTGTCGATTTTTGGGTGGCTGCAGTGCACACACGCGTGCACTGCCTCGCCAACCCGAGTGAATACTAACAGCAATCAAAGCTGCAGAGGTCAAGTCAGTAAACCGCAAGTATCAAAGAGGCAGGAAACAGTTCAATACCCAAGCAAACTCAAGAACAAGTTTCCAAACAACTCATTACTGAACATTTCATCAAGTGCAAAATTCTTTACCAAAAATGAACTGCAGCCCCACTTTGAATTCAAGGGCAAACTGCAACAATAACTGCAGCCACCGCATGGAAATTTGGGTGAAGGCAACAAAAATAAACAAGGATAAATGAAACTGGTCAAGCAAGTGCAGCAGCTACAACAAAACAAGACTGCATCAAAACATATGTATGCAGACCTAACGCCTCAAATGGCCAAGTACAACCGAAATCAAGAAATGCACTTAAGTTAAAAGCTATGCAGTGGAGACGTAAACAAGGGTATGTGCAGACCACTTGAAGTATGTTAACATATACAACCATGAAATACAAGTGCAAGTACACAATAATAACCAGACCACAGAGATATAAAAGGAATTCTTTTTGAAACATAAGGTTAGTTTTAAATCCAGGCTTTCAGATTTATATTTAAAATCCAAATTCTAAAACAACGCTTAATCTCCTCAACATCTTTAAGTTATTTAAAACAAATTCAGATTTAAAGCTTATTTGTTCCAAACCAAATTTCAACACTAACTTAAATTCACTTTAAAACTTTGGCTAAACTTAGTTAACATTGACCTGAGACTTACATTTGGCTTTCAGTTTCCAAAAAAAAAAAAACAATCGTTCAGGTTCGAACTATATAGCATCACATAACTAGCAATAGAAAGTACAGTACAACATCAAGCTTAACGAAACAGACATCACAAAATCAAGTTGGTCAATATGATCAAGACAGATACAACACGACTCAAAAGAATCTACAGTGAAATGCAGACAACAATCTATCTGGCAACAATGATGAATCAACGAATGCAGTACTCAAGTAATAGTCAAAAGTATCATGTACAAGTCTACAAATATCACATGTATGGTGTCAAGTGAAGCTCGGTAGAGAACAAACTATTACAAATGCAACATATTCAAGTTGATACAAATGCACAGTTACAGTTCAACAAGACAAGTGTGTCAGTAACTCAACATCACAATATCAGGGACACAGAGCAACAGAATAAACAGACTCAACAGATATCACAAGAGATACAAGTGAAGCTACACATAAGCATCAACAAGCATAGGTGAATGTGCAGACTAGAGTGATGTATGTAGCAGTGACTTAAGTTTCGAATCAAAATAAGGCCGCAGGTTAGACAACTCAAAGTCAGAAGACTACAAGCAACTGGAAAGACAAAGCATCATCAAGTATAGTTCAACTTAACTACAAAAAGAAATGTACGCAGCAGCCCAGCAAGTATATCAATGTCAATATATAAGAAAACTGTAATTGTAGACTCACCGATACATGCATACACACATACAATTGTATATATGCACATATATAGAGTCATATCTAATTAGTCAATACAGTAATCGAACAAGTATCGGAATTTTAATGCAACTGCAGTTACAAACAAGAACAACTACAAGGTGACTGGGATGAACACAGGGGCCGGAGGAAAGAATCACAGAGTCGAGCAACACATATACAGGTGAAGGTCAGAAATCTTCCCAAATTATTAAACAAATTCAAATGGCTAGTTTCAAGAATGACCGTAGTCAACTAATAGTTTTTTTTTCAAAATCAAACTCAATTTATTTTCGCAAAATCCTGCTTTCAAACCAAGTCCCAAGGTATCAAGTTCAAACGAATCCAAAGTCATAATGGAAATCGAACAAATATCAAAACCACAATGAAACTGCATTTACACCCATGAATAACTGCAATGTAATTAAGGGATGCCGAAGTCAAAAAGGAACGATATCAACATCGTAATTTCAAGTAAGCGAAAACGAAAATCACCAATCACTAAAACTAAAATCGAATTGCAGAAGTATTAAATTACGAGTGAATTAGATGTGAGTAACTAGGGTTACTCACCTTTGTTCGACGAGGTCGCGAGCGAATGAATGCGAGGGGAAGGTGAAGCCCTAGCTTCGCCAGAGTCGTCACGAAGTTCGCCGAAGCTCCAATTCGCCGAAGCCCTAGTTTTTCAGAGACGAGCGAGCGAAAATCTTTGAGGCCGCCATTCTTTTATTCTCGTAGATTTTTTTGTTTTAGGTTTAGGGTTATACGACTGAATGAAAGAGAGGGGATGTCGTGGTTTTAACAAAGAAGGGGGGAAAAACGTGGGTTAGGGTATGGGCTAAACGTGTGGGAGTTGTACGAGAGGTATGGTATTTTATTTTTATTTTTCTTTCTTTTTAAATCAAATTTTGTTTTTGTTTACCTTCTTTACTTTGTTTTGTTTTTAAATTATCATGTTAAAATTTAGCTATGTGTATTTATTCATTTCATACAAATGAAATTTAATAAGAGAATTCCAATCGATTTACAAATTCCAAATTCTAACAGAAATTTAACAACAATTTTTAAATCGTTAATTGACGAAAATTTTATCGTTATAAAATTTTCCAACAACAACAGAAATTATCTGTCAACATAGATCGTTTATCGATGATTATAATTCGGGCAAAAATCCAGGTTGTTACAGAAATTCAAATTGAATTCGATTTAATTTTATACGCGTTTATACGCCATATGTTCATAAAACAATTCTGATAAATTCAAAAATTGAAATCCGGTAATAATTCAATATTACGGTCCCAATGAAACTGGTTTCGTCAAATTCCGAGACTGTGCCTCGGAAGGTTATTTTTAAATTCGATTTCAAACGATACAATTTCAAAACTGAACAAATCGCTTTCAAATTCAATTCTGAAGCTTCTATTACCTTCAGTATTATCAATATGAATTTTCCAAGCTTTTAAATTATTTTTAACCGGCTTAAAATCGAAGATTCAAATTTTATCCAACTTTCAATAGATTAAATTCAAAATTTAATCACCAATTCATTCTGATAATTTGAAATTCAAGTCAAATCATCGTTCAAATATTTAAAATTAATTAAATATTTTCAAATTAAATTGTTCAAAATTCAGGGTCGTTACAAAGTATATTCATAAGATAATAAAAATAAATATATATGTAGACAATAACTATTTGGGTTAGAAATGAGTGTTTAAGTAAAAAATAGGATTTCATTAATATTACAAAGTGATAAAAGCAAACAAATACATATTCATGAAAACTTACCAAAGGAAGAAACAAAACATACACATTCAAACAAAAGAAGAAAATACAAACAACATTATATATTCAAATTGAACAAATATATATATATATAAAGGCTCACAATAGAAAACACTAGTACACTCAAGAATGAATCCAGACAACACAAAGGAAAAAAAGAAAGAAAAAAAAAGATAAGTTAGCTTATCAAAGAAGACATTAGTATGGATAAGTATAAAGGTACGTGATAATTAATGCAGCCTCCAAACCAAAGAAAAATCTCTGGTATTTGTACAAAACATATTATCAACTGTAAACTCAAATTTATATATATCAATTTCGTTCATTTCAGTTCGTTCATAAAAGCAAAGGAAAATCTGTAGTAAACAACATCTCAAATTTAAAACAACCATACAAATTCATATAAATCAGGGATCAAAAGAAAGAGTTTCAGCTTGCAAATTTCAGCCTGTTTCATCATAAACTCTGTCCACTTTTGGAAATCACTGTGAGTAAACTAAACTTTATTCTGTCTTAAATTTGGATGCATGAAATAAAAACTTTAAAGTTTGATGTAATAATTGTTTGCATGATATGAATTGTATGTACATATATCTGAATATATGGGTGTGCATGTCTATATACAAAACTGTTGGCCCTGTTCTTGTTGTTCAGGCTTTAAAATTTGAAGAAAATTCAAAATCATCTTCCCTGAATCTCGTTAGACTTCAATATATAAACAAAATTGGTTTGTTATAACAAGAGATCAAATTTAAAAATATTTTCAAGTTAAATCTGAAACTAGTTTTAACAAGAAGGAAGAAGAACAGTAGATTTGAAAACATATCGAAATTCCGATCATAATAATTGTTTTTTTCAGTTATATAATCCGATTCGTCATCGAAATCTAGGATTTTTAAAAATAAAATCTTGATTTTTAAGGTTGTTAATCGAGAGAAATCAAGGGATGAACGTTAATTGGGTTTCGGGAAATTGCCGATGATCAAAGGTGTTGGAAGTGTCGAGCTTGTTGCTGAAGCAGGCTTATAGGTCGAGGAGCTTGGAAAAAATGGTGGTTTGATTTCTCTGACGTTGTGCTGGTGGGGCGGAAGAGATTTAGGGTTTTAGGTGGCGATCTGGATGGGGTCGAACGCGAGGATATTTCAGCGTCGTGGCGATGTCGAGTTGAACCAGGGTAGGTGGAATAGCGAGGGGATTGTGTGGTAAAGGTAGGGCAGTGATGGCGCGGCTCCAGTTGGTCGGAGGTCGTGGCACGTGGGAAGTTTGGTGATCGGGATTCTTGACCTGATGGTGATTGTTTTGCTCGATTTTGACTTCTCATGCAATTGATTATGTTGACGTGGTCAGGTGGTTTAGGAGGTCGGAGGTGGTTTGTGGATAGGGTCGGCGACGTGTTTCAGGGAGGCGGAGCCGTGTGCATGTGCACGAGGTGGTACTTGTGTATATCAGGACTGGAATCTGGGAAGAAGGAAGTTACTCGGGGTCAACTCGAGTCATTTGCGGGTTTGCCTTCGGGTGGTTCACGAGTAGATTAACAGTTTTAAATTTAATTAAAGATAAAATAATAAGAAGAAAAGAAGTAGGGATGGGAGGCTCGGGTCTTAGTTCGGGGAAATCCTGGTGTGACTCGAGTAAAGAAAAAATGTGGTTTTAAGTTAACATAATTAAGTTTTAGTAATTCCCTTAATCATTGTTTTAAATAAAAGGGTTTATTTAAATGTTGATTTATTATGATGTACACTTTATTTTAACTTAGTAAGTTAATTCTTAAAGTTTACTTAATTTAAAGATGTAATTTAATTAAGAAGATTAAATGAGTTTAATCATTAATTAAACTTAAGGGTTTAGTTAACTTATAGGTTAAGGATAAATTATTTCCAAAGTTATTAAATAAGTTTTTATGTTAATTAAGAAATTAAATTAAGAAATGGTTAGTCTTTTAAATTAATAAAGGTCTTGAGTGATTAAGTTTAATGAATAAATTAATAGGAGATTAAGATTAAGATTAACTTAATGTATGTAATTAGAGGTTAATTAATTGATTAATTAAAGGTTATTTAATTAATGGTTAAGGGTGAACTAATTAATGATTTAAGGTTATTACTTAATGTCATTAATTAAGGTGGGCAATTAATGGATAATTACTAAATGTGATTTATTAAATGATAATTACTTAATTGTAGGTAATTAAAGGATTAATTTGTTAAGGATTAATTAATTTAATTTGTAATTAGTGAATAACTAATTAATAATTAAGGTTAATTAACTGAGGATAATTAACCAATGAGATAATTACTTAATGAAAGTAATTATGGATAATTAATTTAGATTTATAATTAGAGAATGGTGAAATTAATATTAATTAAGCAGGGTTAGGTAATTAATTTATTTGGCTTAAATAAAGTGTGTGATTTGTTAACCTTTCTTATGGATGATTGGATTATATTGAATGCCTTGAATGGGTTGATATCCCTGAATTGTATGTTCAATTGTTTGATATCTCTACTGTGTGATACTTTGTGACTTCGAATTGTTTTAATTCAAGCTGTGGTGAATGTAATTTATTATCTGCAATATATATCTGTGATCTGTGATCTGTGAATGAACGATAAGCGTTATAGTTTATACCGCTTATCAACTATATTTCTGTGTTGAATCTGTGATGATTGAATGATGTTGCACTATTGTGTAAAACCCCTGGACCACACTTTTACACACACAATATGGATTTCACGTGGAAATCGGTTAAGTCACAGATGATTTAAATTTAATATTTTTGAAATTGAAATTTTAATTTCAATTGATTTTGGAAATGAATTTGGGTTAAATGTTAAAGCTTTTGAAAAGGAGTTTTTAAGATAAAAGTTATTTTGAATAACTTAGTAAAGTTTCCAATTTAAATAATTTAAATTGAATTTGAATTCAAAATTTGGAATTGAATTCCATGATTGGAAATTATGGTTAAAGATGTCATAAATGTGTTTATATGAATTTAAACCATTTTAAAAGTATGGTTTTGAGAATTTGAATTTAACCCAAGGACTTTAACTCGTATAAATGAATCAGATTTTCCGAAATGGAAACTATTTGTTTTCAAATAATAGAAGCTTTCATATAAGGAATGAATTTCCAATTTGTGTCAAAAGAATTTCAAGGTCGAAATTGAATTGTTCTGAAAGCTATCAATTAAATCTTTGTTTTAAAAGATTGGACGAGTTAATCCAAATTGAAATGGAAATCGATTTGAAAATCTATGAATAGATCTTTGTGAAACTGGGTGAACTTTGTGAAATGAATCTTTTTGTGTAAAAGATTAGAAATGGTAATGTGTTTAAACCATTTGAAGAAAAGTTTTGGATAATAGATGGTGACTTAATCGAAATACCAATATCCATATGTTTTTAAATATGCGCTCGCTATTCGGTTTAGCCGGGAGAGGACCATTGTGTCATATAACCCATTCCGAATAGTGATACGATGGATAGCATTTGAAGACTGGTGGTGAAGACCAGATATTTTCGAAAACGAAAGGACAACTCGTCGAATGTCTCTGCATCGACTGGTCCCCGGTATAGAGACTCCATATGTGGTGGGAAGTCCGGACGTGATTAGGAATTATCCGGATTGCAAGGGCTTCTTCGGAAGTGCCTTCGTTTCTGTTCGAACCTGAAACGGACTTGTATGGTTGTATGTCTGACACTACACTTTGAGATATAAAGCTGATTTCTTTCAAATACATTTCTGTTTGGTGGCGGAGATTTATTCTCTTAGCTTAATACCCTTCTCTGAGACGTACGAGCTCAGAGGTTATGTAGTTGAAGGTTATCAGTGATACACTCCCAATTTGGTAGTGTGGCATGCTAAGTGCTATTGTGTGTTGCTGATCATTTGTTGATCAAAGCATGGCTTTGTGAAAAAGCTTAGCTTTGTGGACGATACCTCATCGGACCTCACAAACTGGAAATGGTCGAAACAGGAAAGATGCGGCAAGGTTTCAGGGGTAGCTCCCCTAGGGTATGACCATTCCTTCTGGAAAAGGTGGTATCATGGTATGGAGCCCAGATATTTACCTATGTGGTTGCTCCAATCTCATTTACTCTGTGTGATTGTTGCTTTGTGATCGAGAGCTCTCGGATAAAGGTCCCAAAGGACCGAGGGTGGCATATCTCAGGTTTACTACCCGGGAAGGGGGTAACCGGCCTTGTGTTGGCAGAGAGCCAGGTGGTTCTTGGGGCGTCCCTCCAGAGGCGTTCCCATGTGGCATAGGAAGTTCCTTAGCCTGACCATTTGTTGGAAAATCCAAAGAAACAATACGAGCCCTGTACGGTTTTAGTTGTAGAACCTGCCATTTAAAATCGCAGCTATAGCAGGCATAATATAATGGTACCTATGCTGGCTAAGATTAATATTATAATTTCGAAAGGATTTTCAAACTATGAACTAGTAATAATATCAAAAGAATTTTGCATAGTAAGCATATTTGACTATCATAAGAAGAAATCTCCTCCAAGTCTGCGATTGCATTGTGTGTGTGGTGGGAGGTCTTATGGTAGTTTCATTTTCCAAAAGCATTGCGGATTTCAATGTTTAAAATCCTTTTGTTGTTTGTTTTAAAGATAAACTATTTTTGTTACTCACACCAGTCCCATGACTGACTCGGAGTTTATTGTTCCCTTCCTAAACTCTGGGTGCCCACAATTTTCCACACGGGCAGTCTAGAGTTGGGTTTTTCAGATAGTCAGGTTTAGTAGATTATCTGGAGCTAGTTCACTTCATCGGAGTTGACGACTGACCTTGCTCCTCTTGGTGAGATGTGATGATGGTTCGAGCTTGATATTGGAGTTGGTGGACTCATTCTCTTTTTCAGATCATTTGGAGTTATCACTTTCGTTTTCCGCTGTATCATTATTTATCTCTGATATTCTTGTATCATATTGATATCATTGTTGTATATCATTCTGGATATTGTATTCATTGGAGTTGTATATGATATCATTGATTTCTTTATTCCGCTGTGTTGTTATACTTACTGTGTTATAAGCTCCAACGAGCCAGATTCGGCGTTTGAATCTGCGGCATTCGAGTACAAGTGAAGTACGGGTGCCGATTTTCGAAGGCCGAGTCAGGATCGTTATATGTTGACTTTTACAAACATACAACCTCCGAGCTCATATGTCTCAGAGAAGGATGCTATGCTAAGAGAAGTTGCCTTCTCCGCCACCAAACAGATGTATGTTTATAAATGTCAATGATGCAATGTCAAAAATGCAATGTCAGAATCCATCCATACAAGTTGGTTCTGGGTCTGAACGAAACCGAAGCCACTCTCCTAGCACATCTATCGAGAATTATCCCTAGGAATAGTAGCGAACAGTCCTTGCATCGGATATTTCATAATGAAGAGACTACTACTACTATGTGTATATTGGGAGTTTATCCCCAAACGACCAACAAGTAGTTCTTCATTATGAAAATCCCAAATATCAATGTCTTCCAAACCTGCACATTCGAATGCATATACGTTGGTCTGAAGTGGTTTTCGGATAAATCCGACCCCAGTCTCTCCAAACCAACAATGATAAATAGGCCAAATATTTGATAGTCGGTTATTTAACTATCAAAGCAAACAAACAAATCTAGCACCATAAGTAATCACTATGCCTATTTAATTAATCTTTATCGATTAAATCAATTTTCAAATATTTACTTCAAATTATCTTTAAAAAGATATATTCTCAAAACCATTTCAAACTCTTTCTATGATGTAAAACATTTCCATATACTTATATTAATAGTATAAGCATATTCACAAATCATTTCATTTTCAACACTTAGAAAATATTTTCGTATACTTATATCAACGGTATAAGTATATTCAACAAGACTACCATTTGGAGACACGTCAAATAGATTGCTATAACCGTACAACTCCAGAGTTCTTACGCCTCTGGACATGTGTTAAGTATAGAAGACAATGCTCCTACACCACCAAGCCTTTAGTATGATCATAAGAACCGATTCGTGTATTTCACGTTGGAAGGTCAAAACATAATTTATTGGGTCAAAACGAATGTTGCATAAAACATCGTCATGACAACCCAAACATTAGTATAGGAATTTGATAAATAAATATACAGATAAATCTCATATACTATATAAAACATTTCCTTTCGGAAATCATTTACTATAACAACATTGTTATAGTCCATACCTTCCATATTTTCTCGAAAACGTCTATTACAACAATGAATGTTGAAATCTATGTTTCCTTTACTTATCACATTTTAAATCATTTCCAAACCCATTAAATTCCATTTAAAACCATTACTTCACAAAACCTTTAAAACATTTACCTCCATCAAAACATCACTTTCAAACATTCCTTTAAATAAAAATCCATATTTATAAAACTATTTTATAAACCTCCTTTCCATTTTATAAAACTTCTATTTATTTAAAATTCCTTTATTTAAAAAATCTATTTATAAAACCCATTCTTCTATAAAAACTAATTTTACTAATAAAATTAATTTATAAAATCCATTTCTTTGAAAATCAAATATATATATATATATAATTCATTTATCAAACAACTTCAAATCCATTTTATAAACTTATTCCAAAATAACAATTCAAAGTATTTCCCAAACTATATTTTAATAACATCAAAAATCATAACTTTTATTTAAAAACAAATTCCTTTCTTTTAATAAATAAAAAATCATTAAACATATATACTTCCCAAAATCACTTTGAAACCCTTTCCAAATCAAAATCATCAATTTAATACTTCAAAATATCTAAAATAAGGCCCAGTGCTACCATAGCACCAAATAAGTCAAATCATATCAAAGACATTGACAAGGTATCCAAGACAGCATATATGAAAATAAAATCAACAGTGGTGAAAAATCCTATTGGATCCCTCCAACCTGTCTCCCTGCATCTAATACAACATATAATCATAAAAATAAAATCAACCGCTTCGAGGCAGGATTCGCATACAAAGGGTCATCCACTCTTACACGGGAATGTAATAGGCACTCATCTGCTCCATTAGGGGGGAATATATCCAAACCAACTAATATATATAATATATCATCAAAAAAACATTGATCAACATATATAAATTTATTCCCACTTATATAAAAATATAAGTAGGCCAGAGAGGTGGGTGTTAACCCTTAATTCTCCACGACTTAAGAACGACACGAGTTAAGGGATTGTGCGACTAAGCGAGTTAAGACTTAGGTGATATCCGACTTAAAGTATTAGCCGACTTAATAGGCTACGAGTTAAGGAAGGCTCCGATTTAAGGAATAGTCCGACTTAACCAGTTACGAGTTACGAAGGCTTCCGACTCAGCAGATTTCGACTTAATGGTTTGCGAGTTAAGGAAAAGTTCCGACCTAAGGCGGTACGTGACTTAAGCAACAGGACCGACTTAATGGGTTACGACTTAAGAGCTGCCGACTTAAGAGCCTAACGACCTATGGGAATTTACAACCTACCGAGTTAAGGAAGTTCCGACCCAAGAGCTTAGCGATCTACGACCTAAGAAAGCTCCGACTTAACTACAGAACCGACCTAAAACACTTACCCACTTGAGGGATGCTCCGAGTTAAGGTAGGCACCGACTTAAGAGATGCTCCAACTTAAGAGTCTACGAGATAAAGAAGTCTCCGACTTAAGGCCTACGACCTTTTGTAAGTCGCGTACGACTCATACTAACTTATTCAGAAGAAACCATGCAACCAAAGATACATCTCTTAAGTCGTTACCGACCTACGACATATGACTAAGTCGATGCTGACTTATGACTTTAGCTCGTTCTGGACATGTTAGTGCAAGTGCTCTTATCTCGACACCGACTTAAGACCTATGACTTACTATAAGTCGGCTACGACTTAGAACTTAGAAAAGATTTCCTATTCAGATTCTACCCTATAAATACCCCCCAAACTCCAACAAGTAAGGGAATTTTGGCCATTCATTTTCTGAAGCATCGTTACTCTGCCGCACTCTCAACTCATTCGACAAGTGAAGATCTCCCAACACTCAAGGCACTACATCAAGCTTCGTTAAGGACTTCATTCATCCGACACGGATTTAGCAAGATTCGTCACCGAAGTTTGAGCTAGTAGTCGAGATTGTTGTGTGATCAAATTGTACTGTGTTTGATAAATGTTTTGTATCGTTTTGTAACCCGATTCAGTAAGAAAGACTATAAAGTGGACGTAGGCTCAGTTACGGGCCGAACCACTATAAATCTGCTGTTCCTTTACTGTTTTACTGCTATTTTCAGCCTGTATTCTGTTCCCGTACCAACGGGTGGTGCTTTCACGAATCTATTACACACACCGGGTGTTAGCGTTCACTTTTTAGCGTTAACATTTTGGTGCTTTCACTGAGAATTGAACTCAGGAAGATTTTCACCGTTGCTTCGCAAAAACTTGTGA
Organism: Allium fistulosum; assembly: GCA_030737815.1. Classification (NCBI taxonomy): domain Eukaryota; kingdom Viridiplantae; phylum Streptophyta; class Magnoliopsida; order Asparagales; family Amaryllidaceae; genus Allium; species Allium fistulosum. Next base: position 458,916,494 of record CM060907.1, on the reverse strand, counting down.
AAAGAATCTCTCTGAAAACCAGAAGTCGACCTGAAATAATGGCTCCTGGAAGAAGAGGTAGACCGACCAGATCCGAAACTGCTCATGAAGGAACTTCCGCTTCCCCAACAGCGGACCAAACGACTCCTACCATTGGGGTCACAAGGGCTGAATTAGATGAAGCAGTTTCTGGATTATATCAACGAATTGAAACTCAAAACGCTTTGGTAATGGATAGATTAACTGCTCTGCTTGGGGCAAATCGTCAACCTGAAAACCATCAAACAACCTTTCCTGAAATGCCGCCTTTCCAAGCTGAAGGTTCTATGCCACAGCCAACTTATCACGAACATGTGCCCAGGAAAGCTTCCGAGAGAAGGACTGATGCCTGTCCGGAGACGTCTCTGAACAATAAAGAGTACCTGTCCGAAATGGTTGGTCGGATCATGAAAGAGAGCATGCAAAGGGAAGAGAATGAGAGTGACTGGGGATTTGCGCCGAGCAGAACTCCGTTTACTGGAAGGATCCTGAAGGCGGAATTTCCAAGGAAATTTGCACCTCCTACTATCCAAGCCTATAGAGGAACGAGTGACCCTAATCATTTCCTATACAAGTACGATTGGCATATGACCGGTGCAAGAGCATCAGATGAGATCAAGTGTCGATACTTTCCAGTGTACTTGGAAGGTGTGGCTTTACTTTGGTTTACAAAGCTTCCAATTCGGTCAGTAGATCAATTCTCCGACTTAACGCGAAAGTTCAAAGAACAATTCAGATTTTATGCTTCGAAAGCTAAGGATATAATGTCACTGACTAACCTTGAACAAGCGCCCGGAGAATCAATTAAATCTTTCTTGAGCCATTTCAATATAGCTTTAGCCGAAGTAGATAATGCAGAGCCACGTATGATCCTGACTTATTTGATGCGAACCATCGATAAATCGAGCGAATTTGGAATATGGCTAAAGATGAAAGAACCAAACTCGCTTGAAAAGTTTTATAAAAAGGCCGACGAGTTCATTCGCCTTGAAAGCCTTTCTACGACATCGAAAGTAGTTGTTGCGAAAGTTACTGATAACAATGCTACTTCCAATAAAAGAGGATCTGGAAACCAGAAACAGGAAAATGCGAAGAAAGCTCGTTACTTTGAATCTTTAGGTTACACTCCTTTGACAGATACTCCAGAGAATATTTTCTTTGCAACTAAGGATACTGTTGAATACCCTAAACCGCATAAGTTGAGGATAGGGAAAAATGCCACGCAGAGTGGAAGATTCTGTAAGTTCCATAATCAGCCTGGCCATGACACCAACGAGTGCCGCCATCTGAAGGATTTGATTGAGGAGCTATTGAAAGAGAACAAGCTGCAACAATACCTGAAGAAAAACAAAGTCGACCCAACCTCATCTACTCAGGGGCAACATCTTGCTACTCACCAATCCGACTCAGACAACAATACTGAAGCACGGGAATCTGAAAAGTTTGTCATTAATGTTGTCACAGGAGGTCCACAACTGGCATGCAGAAGTTGGGATGACTACTAACTACCCGCAAAACTGCAGCTGGGGCATCTTCCACTTTCTCTGGCATATGAGTACAAAGATGTGAATCTAATAGAAATTCATCCTGAAGATTCTGAAACAACAGTCACTCGCATCCATTTTTTTTTACTTAATAGCATTGCTTAAATTTGTAACATAATAATGGATGTGTAACTTTTGCATTGTAAACCGCTGAGAAATCAGTGTGATTCAATAATGAAAAACTATGAATTCTGTTTTCTCTATTATAAAATGCCTGTTATATTTCGATGTGTAAATACTCTAAATGTATTGCTAAAATATCGATCTAATATCGCAGGTCATTAAAGCAAAGCTCACCCATCACAAAGCCAAGCGAGCCCTATAAGTTGCTCAATAAACGAATTTCAAGCAACAAAAATTCCAAACTCAAATCCCATACAAGAGGAACTTCACATAAAAGTTGGCAACCCCACTGAGTCAAGCCCTTGTTAACTGGTTGCGATCGTTGATATAAAAAGACATCCAACCAAGTAGCTTGCGTTTACCCTGTGGAGTCACTCAACAGTGAAGTTTACTTCTTCGGATAAAGCAATTTACTTGCAAAAGAAAGGAAGACGCGCTTGGAAACAATGGTAAAGGATCACAGGTGGGCAGATGATGGAAAAACATGAGCCGGCAAACATAGAAGCAGCCAAAAGGAGGTATGCCTCTCAACAGGAAAGCCGGTAGATCCACTAAAGGGACACCTTCCCAAGCAGAAGGAACAGGACCCTTGCTAACTGGTTGTGATGCATCCGATCAGACAGCTTGCGTCCGTCCCGTGGATCCACTCACCCCTGAGACGCAACCTTCCTGACATTCCAACCAACCAAAGCCCTCTAACGAGGCACGCCAATAAATGGGAGTGCTTTCCTCAATCAAAAAGATCGGTGGGACAACCGAAGGGGCACCTTGTTAGTTGATTGCGATCGTTTGTACAAACGAACATCCAATCAAGCAACTTGCGTCCACCCCATGGACCCGTCCGACCATGAGAAAGTAACTTCCAGGCAACCAACAAGCCCTCTTTGGAGGCACAAGCCCTCTTCGGAGGCACATTTCACCGGAGTTGAAGTGCAAAAATCTCTCTTCGGAGGCCCACTTAAAAAGCCCTCTTCGGAGGCACATTTCACCGGAGTTGAAGTGCAAAAATCTCTCTTCGGAGGCCCACTTCACCAGAGCTGAAATGATAAAAAGCCCTCTTCGGAGGCACAAGCCCTCTTCGAAGGCACATTTCACCAGAGTTGAAGTGCAAAAATCTCTCTTCGGAGGCCCACTTCACCAGAGCTGAAATGATAAAAAGCCCTCTCCGGAGGCACAAGCCCTCTTCGGAGGCACATTTCACCAGTGTAGAAGTGCAAAATGCTCCTCTTCAGAGGCCCACTTCACCAGAAATGAAATCCAAACTTGCTTCTCTACGAAGACCAAAATTGCTTCTCTCCGGAGACCACGAAGCCTTCTTCGGAAGCACTAAGACAAAAAAAGCCTTTTGACAAGGCACATTCAAAAAACTTTGTTGATGGAACCACTAACGTCCGCAGTTGAATACTTATGATTATTTGTACAAACAAATGTGTAGTAAAACAGCCAAGGACTGTCCTGTGGATCATTCAACAGTAAAATACAATTGTCTGACAACCAGATCAAAACTTTCTTCAGGAGCTCACTTCACTACATAGGAAAATCCACTTTTTAACAAATAAAAAGTGATCATCCCCGAAAGTTGAAGTGTTCTTTAGAAAGGAAGAAAAAGTAAAAATTTCTCCAAAAACGGGATATACTCTATTAAAAGCAGAATGATTCTTCCCCTAAAAGTGGAATAGTTATTCTCTGAAATAAGAGTATCAGTCTCATAAAAGTTAGAAATGTTGCAATACACTTGTGATATGGGGGCAACACTATGCAATTCAGTTGCATTAATAAAAGTAATATGCAAGCAACATACCGCAAGTTCATTGCAATATCACGAAAAAGTAGATGTGGAATAAATGCATTCTCAAACACAGACAAAAAGTTTGTACAAGTAAAAAGAATCGTTTATTCTACACTAAAAATGAGAAACAAATGCATTCTCACATACACAAGAATTTGCACAAGTAAAATAGCTATTTTATTCAATGCTATGAAAACTTTTTACATTATGCGGATTACAAAAAGAAGCGGAGACCGATATCCGCACAACTTCCGGTCAATACATACAAAAAATAGAAAGGGCAAAATCAGGCTCATTTCTCCTTCTTCCCGCCTTTAGAGCCTCTACCCAGCCTGATAATTAGCTTTGGAGGTCGTTGTGGATGAGTCGGAGAAGAAGAAAGAGGCACAGCCGGATCAACTTCTGCTTCCTCTCCAGCGGCAGAAGAGCTTTTCTTGCCTTTCTTCGAAATTACGCGTTTTCCCTTCTTTTTCGAGGAAGACTCACTGCCTGGAGTAGAAAATTCTGAAAGCTTAGTGTCGTCGTCGCAAGACTGCTCCGGAGTCTTCTCGCCTTCTTCAAGTTCCCCAGTTTTTGGATCTTGTGAAACAACCGGATCGTCCAAGTCTTTAAGGGCTTCAATTTTCTCTTCTTGCGATCCTGGTTGAGAAGCTAGAAGAGGAGTAACTTGAGAAGGAGGAGGAACGACAGCTGAAGAAGGAGAAGTCGGCACAACTTTCGATACTTCCGCTGCAGAAGAAAAGAAGTTAAAAATCAGTATTCTCCAAGACAAGAGAAGATATTGGTTTGTTCAGGCTTGAGTAATAAGTAAGAAGTTCATCAAGCTCAGTCAAATTGAATAAGTAATCCACTTGAGATGGGTCGACGTCAACATTACCTGGAGAAGTCGGTTTGGCGAGATCAATCTCAAAATCCTGAGCCTGAAAGTCCTTCATAGCCTCCTCCTCTGTAGGAGTGGTCACAATTTCTTTGTCGACTTTAGCAGGAGGCAAAGAGTGAGAGCTAGAGCCAGCAATATCAACATCAGCTGAAGCCGAAATATGAACAGGGGCAGTTGAAGGAGCTCCCTCTTTCGGGCATTCATCTCCTGTAGACTCAGCTCGCGCTCTGGCAAGTTGCTCATTTCCTCTAGCAAGAGCGACACGAGCTTCATCGTCAAGATAGCGCGCCTCAAGTCCTGCTTCATCATAGCCGGCACCGCCAAGCATATCAAATGCGGCTTCCCACACCTCAGCCAGAGTAATCTCATATTCAGGACCCAGAAAAGAAAGACTCCCATGACCCAGAACGCTGTGCAAATAAAAGTCAAATAAGGTAGAGCTGACATTAGCTTTTGTTGCCTCGTGCGATTTCTCGGCCGCTTCTTTTTCGGCAACGGCTGCAACTCGACCAGCAACAGCCTCATCACGCTCCTTTTCAGCCTTGGCAAGTCGAGACTTTAGCAATTCAATCTTCACGTTCTGGGAGTTAACTGTTTCCCGCAACTGAGTGTTATTTTTGCGGTATTCTTCAACAACGAATTGCTCAGCCGCAAATTTCATTTCAGCATCCCTCTGAGCGGCGTGCGCATCCCGCACTTGTTTTTGAAACACTTCTTCCTTTTGAGATTGTGAAGCGGAAGAAGCGGCAAGATCTTCCTTAAGTTTTTTGACCTCGGACTCAAGTCTAGCATTATCATCGGCAATACTAGTCATTTCCGCGTCATGCTGCTTGCACCATTTATCCCATTCAGCCTTATCATTCTCCAGAGTCAGCATTTTCGAGATTCATGTGGTTGACTCTCTAGAGTTCATCAACAAGCTTTTGCCATTGTGACATCCGCTCAATGTCAAGCTTGACAGCATCTAAATTTCTGAGCATGGCTTGCTTATCAATCGGGACCAAATCTAGGTCAAAGCGCACTCCTTTTAAGCACCAATTCGGAAATCGGCTTTGAAGTGTTGGAGGGCCATCTTTAACCTGATACTGAGGCCTGCTAATGATCGCTTGAATGGCGGACTTCTTTAAAGGAGGAGAGCTAGACGGGATATTAGGAAAAATGGGAGCATCAGTCTTCTCAGAAATTGCAGATGCGTCACTATGCTTGGACCGCTTGCTTGATTCGTCAGCAATATGAGTCTTCCCCTTATCATCATAAGACTTTCGCTTATGAGAACTATCGCTTCTGTGGGAAGAGTCGTATCGTTCATCTCTCCTCCCGTATTGATTCTCGTAATCCCGCTTCTCTTGCTCATAATCCCGTCTTTCCTGAGCTTTCCTAATAGCTCTTTCTTCATCCATCTCCCTCGGGGCATCGAGGTATCGCCTAAAGTCATAAGTTCTGCGGCCCCCATAGCGCTGAAATCTGTCGTAATGTGAACCAGAGCGCCCCATCCGAGAATCTGAAAATAAAAAGAAGTGAAGTTTAGAAATCTCCAGGAAAAAAGGATAAGTGCGTATAAGTACCAAAAAGTCCTAAGTGTGTGCGGCGTGTAAACTACGCGCGTCAAACTACAAACCACGCTTTAATATGGAAACAGAGACGACTGGTGTAGAAGGTGTCGAGGCTTGTTTCAAAGAGGAAGTCGCTTCAACGACGGGGGAGATCGCTTTTGAAATATTATCTTTAAAGAGCTCTTGAGAAGTGATCATTATATCACTCAAATCATCAAAGGTATCATCGCCATGATGCCCAGCAGAACTCTCTTTCTCGGCTTCCACGTCAGCCGTCTTTTCAGAAATATGAGGAGTTTCCTCCTCTTCAATAACTGGAGAGAGTATTAACTTGCTGGATGACCCCGCAACATCGATAAAAGAAGAACACTTTACTAATGCAGTGTCTGCAGTTGGCTCCTTTAGAACCATCTCTTCCGTTGAAGCTGGGGCATCTGATGTCTGTGCTGGAAAATTAGAAACTTCACGAGGCTGAGTAAAGCGGGAAGAGTGTAAAAGCCCGAATCGATGTAAAAATTCGTCTGTCAATAGAAATTGGACACTCCTTTCCTCGACTGGCACTGCCATAAGCCTCTCAAAAGTCGCTTTGTGACCGGGATCTCTAGAAGGAGGAGGAAGTGCTGAAAAGAAAAAGGGCAAAGTTAACACTTGACAACTCAGACTTCGGCAAGTTCGAAAAAACCATAAGAAACAGAGACAAGTGATCTTACTTCCTACTCTCCAGTTAGCGTAAAATCCCGGAGGACAGCGAACGTAGAAAAACTGGCTTAGGAAACTGTGAACACTGTCAGGGAGACCGATAATCAGTCTACGGTTCCTGACACTCCTCACAAGTATGATAGAGGGATGATCTTTGATCTTTGCAAATGTGCACAGGAAGCGAATTTCTACAAAACTGGGAAAACGGTCCAGCGTTCTCCTAAAAAGCACACACAGTCCCAGCAGGATGGCGTAGCCATTAGGGTGTAGTTGAAAAGGGGATATAGATAGTCGGAGGAGAAGTTCTCGAAGACAGTCATTAAATGGGGGGATAGCTCCGCTCAAACACATTTGGCGGTTAACTGCGACAAAGCCATGGGGTGGCCTATCAGCAGTATCATTTATTCCAGGGAACAAAGCGTCAGCTTCGGCAATGCCAAACTGAATGCATAATTGATAAAAAACTTTATGGCTCAGAGTAGTAGGAGTCCTTTCCGGAGGATCGTTCAATGGAGTAGCAATTAGAAAAACTCCTCCAGCTGGTTCCAAGTCTTCTTGTTGAGATGTCATTCTACACAAGGAACTGGATGATCAAATATTAAGGTGCACGTTTCCTAAAAAGTGTGAAGTGTTGTGCAGAGCCAATAAAAATAACAAGTAAACACAACTGGAATTAAACTAGTCGACAATCTGTCGATTATGAGATTTCAGAACTTGTTAATATTTAAGTACAGTGTTAATGCAAACAAATCGGTTTCAGTTGACTATTACGATTTTGCTTTAATACTTCACTTGAATTGGTTATTGTACAACATTTCGTTCATGCAGTGTTAATTTAATTTTTTCTTTATCAACTAATCTGTCATTTGATGTGGGCAGTCGGTGGCAGTATATTCGTCCCAGTTTTCTGTAAATGTTATAACAGGCAATTAGAATTATTGATAATCTGTAAAAGAATGCAACAAAGTTCAACAGTCCAAAGTTCAGGCAATTCAAGTCTTAACGTTCAAGGCAGTGAAAAATATGTTCAAGTTCTAACTTGTTCACGACTTAGCATGGGTCGGAAATTTAAAGTTCTAGCTCGCCCACGGTCTAAAGGATATGCTATGGGTCAGGAAGAGTCGTAACTCTTAAATCGTAATACATATTCAAGCAAAATCTGAACAAGTGCTAAGTCGCGAACGACTCAAATGGTAAGTCGCCCACGACTCAAGCCTTGACTCGACAACGACTTAGGTGCTAACTCGGCTGCGACTTAAGAAGATTCCTGCGGGCTAGGGTCAACTATTCTCTTAATCGTAAGTCGTGAGGTGTAAAAGAAACTTCAATTCACTGCGACAAAAAACTAAGTCCTGACTCGGTTACAACTCAGAGCTTAAGTCGTAGAAGGTGATAGGTCGATCCATAGTTAAATCATCGAAACTACTGGATCATGCGGAACCATCTATCCATCCAATTCCTAACCCGTTTACCTCCTAACTCGTAAGTCTTGCCACTCCTAACCCGTTAACCCATTAACCAGTTAGCCTCTCCATCAACCTTAATTCTGATACCCCACTAAACCACCACGAATCACAAATCGTTGCAAGTCATGCCGAATCACCTTAAGTTCATTTTTATCCTATTCGCAAGGCCCAAGGGAAGAAATCATGGACAAAGGTCGACGGCAATGATCGGCGATTGGAAAAAGGGAAAAGATGCTTACACGGTGTGAAATTGGGAATGGTTGGAAGTAAATCAAGTCGAAATCGCCTTTGGAAGCTTGAAATTGCATTAATGGCAGATACGGCTTAAAGAACGAGTAATAGGAAGAAGAAGATAAGAGAGACGACTTAAGCATTTTATACCTCAGGTCAAAGGAATTGGAATCGGCCCACACGAGTTAAGATGAATCGAAACACACGACCTACGACTTAGGCGTGTATTTCGAGGGGCAAATGTTAACCCTTAATTCTCCACGACTTAAGAACGACACGAGTTAAGGGATTGTGCGACTAAGCGAGTTAAGACTTAGGTGATATTCGACTTAAAGTATTAGCCGACTTAATAGGCTACGAGTTAAGGAAGGCTCCGATTTAAGGAATAGTCCGACTTAACCAGTTACGAGTTACGAAGGCTTCCGACTCAGCAGATTCTGACTTAAGGGGGTCTCCGACTTAATGGTTTGCGAGTTAAGGAAAAGTTCCGACCTAAGGCGGTACGTGACTTAAGCAACAGGACCGACTTAATGGGTTACGACTTAAGAGCTGCCGACTTAAGAGCCTAACGACCTATGGGAATTTACAACCTACCGAGTTAAGGAAGTTCCGACCCAAGAGCTTAGCGATCTACGACCTAAGAAAGCTCCGACTTAACTACAGAACCGACCTAAAACACTTACCCACTTGAGGGATGCTCCGAGTTAAGGTAGGCACCGACTTAAGAGATGCTCCAACTTAAGAGTCTACGAGATAAAGAAGTCTCCGACTTAAGGCCTACGACCTTTTGTAAGTCGCGTACGACTCATACTAACTTATTCAGAAGAAACCATGCAACCCAAGATACATCTCTTAAGTCGTTACCGACCTACGACATATGACTAAGTCGATGCTGACTTATGACTTTAGCTCGTTCTGGACATGTTAGTGCAAGTGCTCCTATCTCGACACCGACTTAAGACCTACGACTTACTATAAGTCGGCTACGACTTAGAACTTAGAAAAGATTTCCTATTCAGATTCTATCCTATAAATACCCCCCAAACTCCAACAAGTAGGGGACTTTTGGCCATTCATTTTCTGAAGCATCGTTACTCTGCCGCACTCTCAACTCATTCAACAAGTGAAGATCTCCCAACACTCAAGGCACTACAACAAGCTTCGTGAAGGACTTCATTCATCCGACACGGATTTAGCAAGATTCATCACCGAAGTTTGAGCTAGTAGTCGAGATTGTTGTGTGATCAAATTGTACTGTGTTTGATAAATGTTTTGTATCGTTTTGTAACCCGATTCAGTAATTAAGACTATAAAGTGGACGTAGGCTCAGTTACGGGCCGAACCACTATAAATCTGTTGTTCCTTTACTGCTTTACTGCTATTTTCAGCCTGTATTCTGTTCCCGTACCAACGGGTGGTGCTTTCACGAATCTATTACACACACCGGGTGTTAGCGTTCACTTTTTAGCGTTAACAGTGGGTTTACTCACACAAAAAGGCCAGAAATCGCCAAAGCGCTCCGGATTGAATTAAAAGTGAACGGTCGTTCAATTTAACTCAAAATTCCTACTAGCTCCGAATTCATCTAATCCAACTTCATAGCGTAATGCTTACTGATACGAATACAACGCAACTTGTCGCGCTAGGCGGGCCTTATACGAACAAGTTATGAATTAATTTGCACTTAAGAAAATTAAATATATAATTAACTTAACTAACTTTAAATTAAAAACTAAATCTTTCCTATGTTTATCGTTTTCCCTCCCTGTTGCTACAGTACCAGGCGCGGAGTTTTTATTTTATACATCGCGCTCAAATGGAAATCGATCGCGCGCCACCCTCCGCCAATCGCCAGGCCACACGACTACAGGTGAAAATATTCTCCGAAACCCATCTGACTATGCTCGAATGCGAGCAATTTTACGCCACCTCAGTCGACGATCCATCAATCCAAACATACACTAGCTTAGTATCGTTGCCCTTTACATTTTCCTAGTTGAAGTCGTTGGCTAATTTTTCCTCTAGCGGCTCCGATCAACGTCGGCCATTGGATGGTTTTCTTTTATTTGGTAGCTGGGAGTTAGGGTTTGCAAATGAGAAGAGCTGAGGGCTATTTATAGAAAATATCGCTTGGCGCTATTCATCCATGAAAATTCCGAACTCCAAATGAAGCGTGCTGCCTAGCGTTCTACATGTTATACCCCTATTCCAAACATAATGGAATATATATCGGGAGCTAATTCCATTATATACAGAAGATAGCTTTTGAAAAACAAATTATTTTAATTAAATTCCTTTAATTAATTTCTACGCGTTTCAAACTCGCACTATCAAACGATAAGTCCAATCGTCATGAAATTCGATAGCATACTATAATTCACTATTACGGATCCAATGAAACAGGTTTCGTCGAAATCCGAGATAGTGCCAAAAATGACAATTTTTACACATTTATTAAATCAAGTAATTTCCAGTTTCTGTTTAATCACTTTTAATTCAAAATTAAAAGTTTACTAACTTCATTCTATTTCAAATAGAATTTAAATCAACATTATAAATCATTTTCATTCAAATTAAATCCAAGATTCAATTATTTAAACAATTTCAAATATTAAATTTAACAATTTAATCATCAAATAAATCACTATATTTAAATATAAGTTATTTAACTTATAAAATTTATTTTTAAACATTTAAAATCAATTAAATATCCCAATTTCAAATGACCAAAATTCTGGGTCGTTACATTCTCCCCTCCTTAAAAGAATTTCGTCCCTGAAATTACCAACTAAGAAAATGCCACACAACCCATTAACTTTTCAAAACAATTAGTGGAAATAGATTACCAAACTCATTTAAACCTTTTAACTTTCCAAAATCAATTAGTTAAACTTCTTATAAAAAAATTTCTAAGTCTTCAAATTCATTCATAGTTATTAACTAACATCATTTCAAAAATCAACTAATATCATTTCAACTTAAAACTCAAAATCAACTTTTTAGTTATCAAAATTTTTCCTAAAATTTTCAAAAATTTTCTAATGCCTTAAATTTACGAATAATTTCGCCAGCGTCACCTTTGCGTGGTTCAATCATAGTAAAATCACAATATATATACACATATATATCATAAATATACATCTCATCTTCAAGGATGAGGCATCCCGTAGGGAAAAAATATAAAAGTATGATATACAATCTGAGATATGTACCTTTTATTATATTAGCGAGCATATACAACTAATATAGCGCAAAAACGAGCTCCAAATGCGAAGCATACGCCATCCGTGTCTACTAAACACTCAACAACAAATGAGAACATGTGTACAGAAAATAATATCAATATATAACATATACTAATACAACAACTATATGCAAATATAGCAAATGCAACAAATGCAACAAGAGAAACCATCAACCAATTAATATTCATCCAATTAATTCGTAACAATGTCAATTTACATTTTCTAATGTCAACTTTTAATTTATTAAACTTCGCACGATGTACATATATCATTTGTGTGCAAAACCATAACTGATCACTCGCTCGATCACACAATTTCACTTCCAAACTAGTATCGTTCACACGACCACTCTAGTGCAGACTCAGATCTGGTTCCTTGACTAGAAAATGGTCATTCTCCTTGGATTGCCATATACTATGATAGAGAAGATCAGAATCAATCAAAAATCCATATCCAGGGTTCGCCGTCAAGAAATTGAGTGAAAAATCTCAACTTGGATCGGTGTAAATCACCTCAAAATCGTATATTCGAATCTGGATCAAACAGTTATATGCGAATAAAATAATATACATACAACTTACGTATTAATTCCAATTAATCCTTATTATATCCCATTCTTTATATTCTCGATTCTTTTATTTATTTACATTCAACTCCTTTTTACATTCATTTAATCCACATTCACTTTAAATCAAATCCAATTATCCATATTAAGTTTACTTACATTCAATTCATTAATCATTCACTTATGAATCTTCCCTTTAAATTCAATTCATGTTTAACTATATTTCATTCTATATTCAATTTATTTAGTATATCTTCTTCTAATACTGACAACACTTAATCAACCATTCCATGATATTATTTACTTAAGTTAATAAACATTTTACACAACACTTCTTATGTTTATTTCCAATTTACACTTAAGTTCACATTCAATTTCATTTAACTCGTTTAATCCCACTTTACTTAACTTTATGTTAAATTTCATTTCAAAATTCAAATTAAGAACTAGATTTCTTTTCTTCTTAACATTCATATTCAACAAATTAGAAATTTCTTTTTATCTTAATATTTCTCAAATATATAAGTTATAGAAACTTACTCACTTAAAATTTCATTTCATTATTTTATCTAATTCAAATTCAATTCTCTTTTGTTTAAATTTTCTTGTTTATACAATTTTCAAATCATAAGGTCAAAAACTTATTTCTTATATATTTATCAAAATCAAAACTTGGAATTTTAAAATCAGAACTTGTTTTATCAAAACAAAAACTTCAATAAGAAATTATTAATGGTAAAAATTCATCACTTAGAGGCTGGAAAATGAATACTGATGATGCTACAGTTATCACCCAAATTATTTCCCAGCACTATTCATCCGTGAAAATTTCGAACTCCAAACGAAGCGTGCCGTCTGATGTTCTATATATTATACCCCTATTCCGAACACCATGGAATATATATCGGAAGCCAATTCCATCATATACAGAAGTTAACTTTTCAAAAATTGAATTATATTAATATAAATTCCTTAAATTAATTTCTACGCATTTCGAACTCGCACGACCTAACGATACGTCCGATCACCACGAAATTCGACGGCATAGAATAAGTCACTATTACGGATCCAATAAAACTAGTTTCGTCGAAATTTGAGATAGTGTCCCAAAATGCTACTTTTACACGTTAATTAAAACAAGTAATTTCCAAAATCAGTTAAATCACTTTTAAATCCAAACTTAAAAATTATATCTTCCTTCTTATTCAAATAGAATTTAAATCAACTTTTGCAATCACTTTCATTCCTATTAAATTCAAGATACAATTATTTAAACATATCCAATATTAAATTTAACAATTTAATTATCAAATAAATCGCTATATTTGAATTCAAGTTATTTAACTTATAAAATTAACTTTTAATATTTAAAATTTATTAAATATTTGAAATTCAAATGACTAAAATTCTGAGTCGTTACAGTTTAGGTACGTTCTCCGATGATCTAAGGCGAAGCAATAGTGGCCAGAGGCGTAAATGACAACGAAAATCACATAATCCCAAAACTGGAAATTTGAAACAAAACCGCACACTGTTGCACCGGTTCATAGCCACCGATCCACTGGTGAATGTTAATTTTGCCAGGCTGAACCTCGGTCTAATACCCGTATAAATAAATAACGTATGATTCAATCTTGTTTTCTTTCGTGTTCTGGAAAGCGATCTGAGGCGCGATGAAATGGGTGACAGTGCTACGAAATGAATGGATGTATGAAATGATTTGGTTGTTAAGTAAAGAGGATATGCATATATATATATATATATATATATATATGTATGTATGTATGCATGTATGTATGCATGTATGTATGTATGTATGTATGTATGTATATGTAGTGATACAAAATTGTAGTGCAATGATGAGCGTGGATGTGAACAAGTATGGGGCGCAGGATAGACGGTCCAAAATGTGTATGTGATGCGAATGTGATCTTGTGACACTTAATATGTGATCTAGGAATGATGATATTGTTCCCCTGTAGTGTACGGCATGCCAGAGGAGGAATTAGATGTTAAGCGACCCTGTAGGTTACAAACGGAACATGAGTCCAACTAGGTAGCACAAGAACAATAGGCTTTTCTGTAGGCTTTTGGCAGTCCAGGGATGTGGATCCTCTACGAGATTTAGGTGATGACGGACAACATGCGACTCTGTATGGCATGAGGCCGGACCAAAGCGTGAGTCCATATAGACCTGATGTGATATGGTTAAATGTATAAGACGGTCAAATATTATGTGGTGACGGAATGCATGGTGGCATGATGATGGATTCATATCATTTTATAGTATTATTTTTATAGTATATGTAGAGTAGGGTATGGCTCACTCACCAGGCTTATTTCCAACCTACCACACACACACACATATATATTCAGATTGATGGAGTCCAATGATGAGACTGTATCAGAGATGGAGACTTATTGATGTAGCGTATATGCAGAGTTGATCGGTATTGTATTTGGATTTGATTCTGTATTTATGGATTGGATTGTACCTGTATTTATTCAGACATATGTATTTGACATTTCAGACATGTTATAGTTATGTCACTATGGTATTGATTATGCATTATATTTTATTTCCTTCCATTGTGAGACTCTGAAAGCAGATGGTGTTAGTTAGAATTATATTTAATATCTGATATCTTCCTACGACCACAATGTCCTTGCGGTTCTCGGGCGTTGGTGTCGGTTCAAGCATCGAACCCAGGTCAAAAGTATGGATTGTTACGTAATTGGTTTTGGATTGACGCGCCGATCCCTAGAAATCCTCATGGTTGTTGATGGCATTATGGGGCTCAGATGTGGACTAGTCAGGATGCTAAACATAGTGAATGGCTTAGATGATGGCCAACTGGTGGGCTGTACTTAAACATGATGCTGTTAGAAAGGAAACATGGGGACAAAAGCGCACTTGTTGAACAATGACGTCATTGATTAAGTGGATAGTGAGGAACAAAGGAAAGTTGCTAGACAGTGATGCATTTGTTCGATGAACAATGTCGTTTTATGCCAATCTTTTTAATGGAACGGTGCATGTTCGTTGCTTCTTTGTGAAGTGGCGACCAGACACTTTTAAAGAACGATAGAAAAGTCAAAAGTTCCAAAAAAAATCTACGCAAAATTTCATTTAATTATCGATCAAATTAAACAATTGTTGATAATCAATTAATAGTAAAAGTGCCGATTTTGTGGGCCACTGCGCACAATCCCAATTGGATCTCTTTTGAACCCACCTCAAATATTATGATATAGGGAAAAAAATTATGTTCTTGAGTTATATGCTTTCTTAAAGAAACCAACATGGAATTCTCAATGGAAAGAAACCAACATTGGAATTCTCAATGGAAAGAACGATAGTTTTTACAATCAAAGACCACTAGCTCTAATGACAAATGGTATGACGCTCTAGATGAGATTGTAGAGGTCATGTGATTGAACAGTCAGAACATCGAAATGAGTGTTCTGTTTGACAAGCACTCTTGTTTTTTTTAAAAAAAAAATAATGACACTCCATGCGGAGGTAATTTGAGTTCCAATGAAAAGAGAAAAGAGAAGAAGAAATTGTTGCATATGACTATAAAGGAAAGAAAATAACCAAAATGTCCAATGTAACAAAAAATATCATATATTGTAAAAATGATAAGCATTTGGCGCCTCTACACCTTTTGTCCAAGGGATATGAAAAAACCATCAATGAAAATATTTTCTTTCTTAAGTATGAAAGAAGAGACAATAAACTTCTCTTCTAGAGAACTTGCTTTTTGGATACGTCCTGAACAAAGATTTGAAGATGATTAGCTTGTTCAAAGAGAGACTTATTATCCTTCTTTTTGAACTCGAGAAAATTTTCAGCTACACAAGTCTAGCAAGCGGCTTTGTCTAGTGTATCTTTTATCATGGCTTGCCAAAGCTCTTGTGCTCCCTCAGTTGTATTTAAAATTAGGACTAACAATGGATACTTTTGAAAGCGAATTGTACCATATCTACTTACAAATCCAAACTCATTTACAAATATTAGATATTTACAACAGCTGATGCGGACGGATATCATATATTATTCTATCCACTGACATTTAATAAAGGTACAGTTTGGCACAGGTCCCTAATAAGTTTCAAAATACACAAAAACCCCAGTAAAAAAAAATTTGTAAAAGTCCCTGTAATTAAGTTACCGAATAATGGCATACACTTATGCAATTATTCAGTGAATAATCGCACATTTATGCAATTATATCAAAAAATTGTAGGCATTTATACAATTATTAACTGAAAAAATGCGGAAATTTCCGCAATTTTTTCAAAAATTTGCGGAAATTTCCGCAATTATTCACCAAAAAAATTGCAAAAATTTCCGCAATTATTCACCGAAAAATTTACATAAATTTATGCAACTTTTGGATATAATTGCATAAATGTTTGCAATTATTCAGTGAATAATTGCATAACTATATGCAATTACTTAGTAACTTAATTCTAAAGACCTAATTTACATACTATGTTTTACTGGGGTTTTTGTGTATTTTGAAACCTTTTAGAGACCAGAGCCTAATATTCACTTTGATAAAATAGAAGCTTCTGTACACGTAGCATAAATTATTATTTCGATAAAACCATAAATATATGCTATTCGTTACACTAAAACACAAATAATATAACCATTATCTTGACAGAAATTGAATGAGCAATTTTCGAATGCGAACATCGTCAAATCTGCATGTGTCCGGCTTTCAAATATTATATATTTATCCGTATTTCAAATACAAATGCCGATGAATTTACGATTTTTTGAATATTCATTAATAAACTTATATAAAACCTTGTAAAACGATCATAGAGACGACTAAGGATTTTACAATAAAATTTGAAACAGATCACAAGTATTAGTTGACTATGCAAAAATGATGGTGAACATCATCCTATAATTATTGAGATCCATGGGACTAAAAAGATAAATTGGATTATAACAAGTTCAGAAATTCCAACCCAAACATATTCCAAAAAGAGTAATGCTCATTTGGTTCGAAAACGAGTTTTCTATTTTCCGTTTTCAGCTATGTGTAAAAAATGCACGGAATATAGAAATGGGTGGAAACGATTAACTAAGAAAATGGTTTTAGCCTGTAAAATGAAAAACAACTTTATCCTTTTTCCACTTTCTTGAATATCATCATAAAGTATCTTCTTTCCTCCTCCTTTTGTAATGATTAAGATTTTAATTTTTTTTTCCCACTCTTTCACCTTTGAAGTACATATCAAAATTCAAAACTGATATTACACGTTCCGAAGCCAAAAAGGCCCTAAAAGGACTCTAGTTGACTATCAAGGATTCAAATCTTTGCAGCACTGTTGGGGTTTCTTGTAAGAGACGGGCGTCCTAGACAACATAGCATCTGTACAGACAAACAAGTAAACATAATTCTTATATCTAATTTTAAAGCCACTGAATAAAAGGAATATGATCTTAAACAACACAAGATTCTATTATATATTGATATAATAATATCATCAAAGCATACAAATTCTGCAGTAGTGGTGACATACACTATGCTTCAGCAAAAACATCTTAATAAACTTTTTCTATTTGGTGTTTTTCTTTGAGCATTGCCACTTTCTCCTCCGTGCTCTTCAGGGCTTCTCCGTAGATTTTTATCAACTGATACAAAAAAGATCAAATCACATGTTTACAGATCGATACTTATATGTGCAACTGTGCAAACATACATGAATATACATGCGCCAAATACTAAGAAAATGGAAACAACAGTTTGTCTGTATTATTATTTTCCCAAATTAGATTGAACTAGCCCAGCCATAGATGCGTGTTTACAGTGTTAAAGCTATTGCGTAGGTAACCGGATGTTCTTTTGTAAATGGTTCTAGACGTACAAAGTTTTCACTTAAAGAACAGTAACAGAAGCACCACATTTTACATAGTACCATTCAATTTAAACAAAAGTATAATAATTCATAAAATTCTTTTGGCAATTTATCTTTTGGGTAATACAGTCATATTCTATATTCTATCACGACTGCCTGATACTTTAGAGATAGGTTCCAAACAAGTGTTTAGATATATGGTGTTAGATCTAGGGAAATGCAACAATATTCAGTTGATAGTGTAAATTTGATCTTACTTCTTCAACTTCCTTGGGTGAAATAATGAATGGAGGAGACATCATGGAGGTGTCCCCTGCAATTCGTACTAACATTCCTCGCTTTTCACATTCAGCTCCAAATATTGCCCCAACTCCTGTATTTATTGATAATCTATTTATTGAATTGCTGAGAAAAAAAGGTGCATAAATGTTATTGTGATCTTTGAAATCTGAATTTTTGAACAAGTTATAAAAAGTCCAAATGTTAACTTGATGTTATAGCGGTATATAATTGCTGATGAAAGTAGGGGTGAGCATAGTTCAGTCTAGACAGAATTAGCCAATATAACCAAACCGAAATTTATGATATGGTTTGGTTTAAAAGTACTTCGGTGTGGGCTTGGTTGACAAACAAAAATAAATCAACTAATGGATTGGGTATTTGGTTTAGAAAACTCTATAAACTAAACATAATGGTTTACTATGGAATAACCAATATTAACTCTTTCATTCACTGCAACTCAACTAATCAAAAGATGCATGTTTTGTTTTTTATGTTGCATGATACATGTTGACACAGATTCACATAGCTTTTTATACACAATAGAACAAACATGAACAATAATTAATGTTCATATTAGCTAGTTAATCATTATTCCTTTTCGCTTTAACGAGTTATATTCACATTAGTAAATTGGTTTAATATGAAATGCACCAAATAAAACCGGTTTACTTCGGTTTGTTTCTAAATAAATTCAAAAATTCTCAGCTTCGGTTCTTTTAAATTTTTATCACTACAGTTTTATTTTGTTTCAGAAAATTGCACCCTCTTCATTTGACACATTGAGAATCGAGATAAAATAGAGATGTGATCTTACCCCATAAAGGAGGGAATGGATCATTTGGAGACTTGTTGTTGGTGAATTCAGTTCCCATTAGCAATCCAGTTCCTCTAATCTGAAATTATGCTTACGGACTAAAACTTTCATTCTATGTTTGAATTATATTCTTTCATTTAATTAAATTTCAGAAGAAATGAATGAAACCTCCCCAACAATAGGGCTATCTGAGAAAGCTTTAATGCCTTCTTGAAACCTTGGAGCGATTTCATTAACTTTATCCACAATATTTCTCTCCCTGCACAAATGCAATATGCATCATAATAGTTCGCATTTGTCAAACTCAAAATTTACACATCCAATTAATTTACCTGTAGATCTTGAGTGCTTCTAATGCAACGGCACAAGATACAGGGTGCCCAGAGTAAGTGAATCCATGAGAAAATACCCCTGTAGATAATAAGGTACATGAAAGTAATAAAATAGTTCATCAAACTTAGAGTATGTTTGGAACCCAAAGTACTTATAAGTAGCGTATTTGAATTTGAATGTTTTGATTGAAAACTTCTTGTAAGGAGGCAACTCAAGTAGCATAGAAGTAAAAATTGAAGAAACGATGATCTGTTGCTTATAACTAACGATAATATTTAACTAGTAATTTTAACCAAGTAAACGACTGAAATAAGTTTTGTTGCTTCAAACAATTTACAAACAAACCATCACTATTTAATATTCACCATGATTTTATATGGATATGGCCAATTATATGATTTGGTAAACATTCATTACTTATAAGTCATAGTAGCCAAATACAATAGTGGACTTATTTTAAATTAAAAGTCAAATTATATCCAAGTACTTCTACTTATTACTTTTCAATCAAAACTACTTAAGATGAGGATACTATTCAAAATTTCTTTCACGAAGATTTAAAATAAGCAGTTGTCAAATGGGCTCTTAATCGATCCCCACTCTTAATCAGTCCTCGAAACAAAAAAGAATAGCATAAAAATTGTTACCAAGTTTGTTGCTTTGAGAATGTACTACTTCTGCAATCTCTGGGCTAACAAGAATTGCACCAATTGGCATATAGGCAGATGAAAGAGCCTAACACAGTGATAAAAAGTACACTCAAAAATACCAAAGTCAAAAATATTCGCTGGATCTTTCATTATGTCAAAGACTTACTTTGGCAATTGACACAAGGTCTGGCTTGATATTGTATTTGTCGCATCCAAACATTGACCCTACTCTTCCAAAAGCTGTAATCACCTACACGCAAAAACAATAATCAACTGTACATTGAGCATATGAAAAACTTGCTTTGGTAACTTGAAAAAGCAACAAATCTGATTACCTCATCTGCAATGAAGAGAATATCATACTTCTTGACAACAGCTTGGACCTTTGAATGGAACAAGCAAGCTTTAATATTTGTAAATTGCGAAGTCAAAAAATATATTAAAAAAAGTACATAATAAATAGAATAAAATAATTGCAGCTAGTTGGATAAACACCTAATTGAATAACTATTTGTATTGCACTATTTAATATTCACCGTCAATTGGCTAATTTAACAAATAATTTCAATTATTCAAATTCGATGGACCCTGGCCAAATTTTCTATCTTTTTCCAATACTTCACTGTAGAATTTTACATAGTAAATCATTTTTTTCCTCAGGTGGTTTCTATCGTTTTCATGTCTCGCGATAGTAATGTGCAGTGTACTTAAAATATATTGTAGTACCTTCCATAACGATTTTCTGGTTATACAAGTCGTCAAAAAGAAAATTGTATATACCAATGTTGCATATACCTTATCAAAGTAAGTTCTTGGAGGAGGAATGACACCTCCAGCACCCATGACAGGTTCAGCAATGAATGCAGCAATCTGATCGTTTAAATGTTTACAGTTAACACAATAATAAAACTGAATATGATGAGAGACGTAAATTATAATAAGCAAAGATTCAGTGACTTACTGTATCTGGTCCTTCTTTAAGAATAAGATTCTCCAAATTATTCGCTAACCTTGTTGCAAATTCCTCCTCAGACTCACCTGATATGTGTAAAATGTTTAATGAAAAATTAATAAATAAAACAAAGATTTAAAAATTATATCAAGTTACTTTATTACACATTACCAGGTAAATGAAACCGCCAGTAATGAGGACAATCTGTGTGTAATACAAATGATGCTGGCAGATCAAATTTATGATGTAAAGGTGGAAGGCTGCAAATAAGAACAAAAAAGGAATATAATAATGGGTCCCATCGGAAAAGAGAAGAAAGCACTCTTTAGGGGTAGTGAAATGCTACCCAGACAGACTAGCAGAAGTCAAAGTTGATCCATGGTATCTGTAAAAATCACAATTATAATATCAAATAAGCAACCATGAGAGCTAACAACATAGCAAGCGACTAAGTTATAGGAGAGAGAATTATACGATTTTGAGCGTGCTATGAATTTCTTCTTGTTTGGTCTTCCCAATGCATTATTATAATACCAAACTAATTTCACCTAACAAGCAATTAACTCAAATTTAAAGCACTAAATAAGCAACATACCACTCCATTTATCATACGGTATTTCATAATGATCAAAACTGTCACTTAAATTAGTCATATTATCAGAATAAATAGACAAACCTGAGAGTCGTTGGCTTCTGAACCACTGTTCGTGAAAAAGACCTTTCCCATTTTTCTTGCAGTGAACATCTCCAGAAGATCCTTTGCAAGATCCTGCCAATACAATCCAAAATTTACTAGCTAAAGCAAATGAAACAGATACATAGTAGTGAATTCCTTGTGGCATCTAATTGAGAAATAACTTAAAAAGGGATCAAAAATATATAGTATGCTAAGAACTATTACAAAATTCAAATATAATTTGTACTGAAATTTGTATGAATTTATTTATCATAGGCGCAGGCTTGCATTTAATTGGTATATAAGATGGGTTGATGGAGAACAAATGCCAATTGCAAGCATATGATTATTTAAACAAATAAATCAACAGAAAAAAGATTTATTCGTTTTTTTTCTATTTTCTTAAAACATATCATGCCACCGTACAGAAAGCAATTTATCAAGAAACTTAAGAAAAATTACTCATACATGAAGCTTAAAAATACTTCCAAGAATATTGCATATAATAAATGTATAAAGCCATGGTGTAGAATCTATTTCCTGTTGTAGTGTATTTGTTTTAGTATTTTTCTGTTTTCATGTATTCTGTGTTTGTAACGTTGGCTTGGGATAGTTTTGTATTTTTGACTTTTGTACATATATTACTGGGTGACTCTGTATTTTTGGTTTTTTTGACAGAAACATTTTATTTCCTCTTCAGTTTTATCATTCATGGTATCAGAGCCATGCGGTTTTCTCCACAAATCTAAACCCTAATTCCTTATGGCTCAATCGAGTGATATCTCGAGTTCTAATCCAGAAAACCTAGGGAATTCTGCGATTAATTACAACGATCCCTATTTTCTTTCTCATGGCGATAACCCTAATTCTCAATTAGGTCAAATCGTCTTTAATGGTGACAATTATCTTAACTGGAGTCGCAGTGTTCGATTAGCTCTTGGAGCAAAGAATAAAATCGGATTCGTTGATGGATCTATTCTTCGACCAGCAGATGAATCTCCAGATTTGCTGAAATGGATTCGAAATGACTATATGGTGACAGCTTGGATTCTTTGTTCAATGGAGAAGAAGATTTCAGAGAGCTTTATTTTTTATTCTTCTGCTAAACAGCTTTGGATTGAGATTCAAGAGAGGTATGGACATTCTAATGCTCCTCAGATCTATGAAATTCATAAGAAATTGATGAATATACAGCAAAATGATGATAATATTACTACATATTATACGAATCTTAAGCAAGTTTGGGATCAATTGCAAATCATAGAACCCTACCCTGATTGTACATGTGGAGCAATTCTTCAATGTTCTTGCGGGTTGCTTAAGAAAATTCTTGAAGCTGATCAGTTGAGAAAGCTTATTCAATTTATCTCTGGTCTAAACAAATCATATGATCAAGCCAAGATTAATCTTCTTAGTATGGATCCTTTACCAAATGTAAACAGGGCTTATCATATGTTGCAACAAATTGAAAGGCAAAATAATCTTAACATTGCTATTCAGTCAACTGAAGTAAGTGCTCTTTATTCTGCAAAGAAAAATTTTAAGAAGGCTAAGCTTGATAAGTTTTGTGATCATTGCAAATCCAAAGGGCATATCAAGGAACAATGCTTCAAAATTGTTGGTTATTCTGATTGGTGGAAAGGCAAAAACAATCAGAAACATCAGAGATTTGCTGCAAATGTGCAAGAAAATTCTATTGCCACTGGAATTCTTGAATCTGAACCTGCCATGTCACCTTTAGAACTTAATATTGATGCTATTAATAGCTCCACTCCAGTTGATTCTCAGGTGGTTTCTTCTCTTTTTAGGGAATTTGTCAAGATGGTGCAATCGAATCAAGGGTCTTCTTCTTCATCTGATGCTTATAATGCTGCAGTAAACTTTGCAGGTATTGTTTCTGCATTTAATGTGAATTTTTCATTTAAACATGCAAGTGTTTATACATGGATAATTGATACAGGAGCTAGTGATCATATGGCATTTGACATAAATATGTTTGATAAAGTTCATACTCTTAAACAGCCTATTCAAATTGTTCTTCATGATGGTAGTTTAAAAACTGTTTCTACTATTGGCATCATTTCTATCAATCCTCATATCACTCTTAAGAATGTTTTTTATGTTCCAGATTTTAAACATAACCTTTTATCTGTTGGAAGGTTATTGGACCAAAATAATTTAATTGCCAAATTTGAGCAAAACTCTTGTTCTTTTCAGGACCTTACAACTAATCAAGTGAAGGCTGTTGGTTTGAGACAAGGGGGTTTGTATAGATTTGTTAAATACTTACCTTCTATTTCTGTTTCTCCGAATAATGTTGTATCTGATCATTATCCAGTTGCTCTTGTTTCTAATACACAAAATTAGGGCTGTTATGGTAATGGTAAATTTACTGTTACCATACCATTACCAGCCAATCGGTTACCATTTTCAAGTAAAATCGGTATACCAGTTTAATCGGTATGGTAACGGTAAATTTACCATTTTCTACGGTAAATCATCGGTAACATTTCTTTAATACCAGCGGTAACGGTAAATTTACCAGTCAATTTATAATACATGTATATTAATGTAACATGTTTTATTATAGGCATTTAGAACCAGACAAATGATTAAATTTAGTTTATTAACCAGATGAAATAATGTTAAATACACTTCACTTCTTTCTCATTTATGTTTTTTTATTAAGTAACACTATAAATTGTATAATGAAGCACCGTTATGGTGTGAATACGTGTTATGTTACTCCCCTTTATTAGACAAACGGTAATTTACCATTACCAGTGTAACGGTTAACAGATTATCGGTATACCAGTCTTCGGTATACCAGCCTACCGGTAACGGTAACGATAAGCAATTTTCGCTTACCAGTAAAAATGGTACGGTAACGGTATTTGTGAAATGGTAACGGTAACCATTACCATAACAGCCCTACACAAAATTCAATCGACTTGTTTCATGCTAGACTTGGTCATGCCTCTGTAGGCAAACTGAAACATGTACCTTGTTTTTCATCTTCATTCCAAAATAATAATAATAATTTTCATTGTGAAGCATGTATTTGTGCAAAACATTATAGATTACCTTTTCCTGTATCAAGTTCCATTGCAAATGCATGTTTTGAATTAATTCACATTAATTTGTGGGGGCCATATCGTGTCCCTTTTATATCTGGTGCAAGATATTTTTCAACTATTTTAGATGATCATTTAAAAACTACATGGACTCATTTAATTCATCATAAAGATCAAGTTCCTCAAGTTATAACTGGATTCTTGGCATATGTTGAAAATCAGTTTCAGAAATCTATTAAAATCATTAGGTCAGATAATGGAACTGAAATTGTTCAACAGTCTTGCACACTATTGTTTACATCAAAAGGAATTATTCATCAAAGAAGTATTGTAGGAGTTCCACAACAAAATGGAAGGGTTGAACGTAAACACAAGCACTTGGCTGAAATTGCTAGAGCTTTAAAATTGCATGCTAATTTACCTAGTAAGTTTTGGGGAGATTGTTTTCTTATAGCAACTTATTTGATAAATCTTATGCCTTCTTCTGTTCTTAATTGGAAAACTCCATATGAGGTCTTGATGAATAAGTTTCTAGATTATTCACATTTGCGAGTTATGGGATGTTTAGCTTATCCAGCTGTTAAAACTCAAGACAAAATGGCTTCTAGATCAAAAAAATGTATTTTTCTTGGATATCCTTATGCTCAAAAAAGATATAAACTCTATGATTTAGAAGATCATAAAGTATTGTTGAGTAGAGATGTTATTTTTAAGGAAAGTGTTTTTCCTTTTCAATCTTCATCACTTGTTTCCTCATATTCAGATCAAAATGTTGATTTTCCTCTTGTTAATCCTGCCATTTATTCTGATTCTACTCACAACATTTCAAGTCCAAATATTGATCAATCACCACAAGGTAATTTTGAAAATATTCCTTCTTTTCCTGAAATGTCCTCTTCATCTAATTCTTCTCCACATAATCAATCTATTTCCTCTTCATCTAATTCTTCTCCACAACAATGCTCACCTTCAACTACATGTCCACCAATTAGAAAATCTGTTCAAGCTACTCATTTGCCTAAAAGATTTGATCAATTCATTCTAGATAAGCATATCAAACCTCCTACTACCTGTTCATTTGTTCAGCAGTTTCTTCCCAGTTCAGATCTGAATTATTTAAACTCAGAGTACATTAGCAGTTTAGCTAATGCTTTGTTTGTTCATGAGCCAAGTTCATATGCTCAAGCTAAAGATGATCCTCAATGGGTTGACGCTATGGAGAAAGAATTACAGGCTCTTGAGAATAATAATACTTGGGAGATGACTACTCTTCCTTCAAATAAAACTGCTATTGGGAGTAAGTGAGTGTTTAAGGCCAAATTCAATCCAGATGGAAGTCTAAATAAATGCAAAGCAAGAGTTGTGGCTAGAGGTGATAAGCAAATTAAAGGTAAAGATTTTAAATATACTTTCAGTCTAGTTGCAAAGTTTACAACTGTTCGGATTCTTATAGCTTTAGCTGCTGCAAAAAATTAGGAGCTTCACCAATTAGACATAAACAATGCATTTTTACATGAATATATCGAAGAAGAATTGTATATGCAGCCGCCACCTGGCTATTCAAAGGCTGGACCTGGGCAAGTATGCAAATTAAAGAAGTCTTTGTATGGTTTGAGGCAGGCTGCAAGGCAATGGAATGTGGAGCTAAGCAGACATCTAATTAATTCAGGTTACAAACAATCGAAACAAGATTATTCTCTTTTCATTAAATCTGATGATAATTCTTTTACTGCTGTGGTTGCTTATGTTGATGATTTATTGATTACTGGGAATTCCATTTCTGAAATTCAAGCTGTTAAACACTCTCTACATTCAGTGTTTACAATCAAAGATTTAGGTCCTTTAAGATATTTTTTGGGAATAGAAGTTTTTAGAACCGAATTGGGGATTCTTCTTAATCAAAGAAAATACATTTTGGATTTATTGAAGGACACAAACATGCTAGAATGTAAACCTGTTCCTGTTCCTTTACAAAGAAATTTGAAACTTAGCAGTGAAGATGCACCTTTGATTGAAGATCCTGAAGTTTATAGAAGACTTATTGGTAAACTATTGTATCTCAATATGACTAGACCTGATATTTCATATGTTGTTCAACAACTTAGTCAATTTTTGAGTGCACCTGCACAAACACACTTAAATGCTGCACTGCATGTGCTTAAATATCTGAAAGGTACTCTGGATTTGGGTCTGTTTTACTCTGCAAAGTCTGATTTTCATCTCACAGCATATTGTGATGTTGATTGGGGAAGTTGTCCTTTTTCTGCTAAGTCACTTTCTGGTTATACTGTGTTTTTGGGTAATTCTTTGATATCTTGGAAAACAAAGAAACAGAAGACAACATCTAAGAGTACTTGTGAGGTTGAATATCGAAGCATGAGTTATGCTACAAGTGAATTAATCTGGCTTGATGGGTTGTTAGCTGATTTGAAGATAAAAGTGTCTCTTCCTATTAATTTGTTTTGTGACAATATTTCAGCCAAATATATTGCAGAGAACAAAGTATTTCAAGAAAGAACAAAACATTTGCAAGTTGATTGTCATTTTATTCGAGACTATGTGGATTCAAATTTCATCAATATTCTTCATGTTAGATCAGCACTTCAACTTGCAGATTTACTTACCAAGCCTTTGGGAGCAGATCAACATGGTTTTCTGTCGGCCAAGCTTGGACTTGTCTCTAAACCACCAAGTCCAGCTTGAAGGGGGGATGTAGAATCTATTTCCTGTTGTAGTATTTGTTTTAATATTTTTCTGTTTTCATGTATTCTGTGTTTGTAACGTTGGCTTGGGATAGTTTTGTATTTTTGACTTTTGTACATATATTACTGGGTGACTCTGTATTTTTGGTTTTTTTGACAGAAACATTTTATTTCCTCTTCAGTTTTATCGTTCACATGGTCTGGAAAAAAATGAGGGGAAAAACATGCAGGCACCATGGTCATATTTTTCCATTCCAATTTATTCCTCAAAAATAACTTCTAGATTATCATTTGTAAGGTAGAAAACAACTTTTATTTTCTTTCCAAGTCTCACATCAAAATGTGAGAAATAAATTAAATCAAACAGAATTTTCTCATATCTTTATGGTATTAATCTTTAAACCAACAATGCATGTACATGCTAAATATGAATATAACTGGTTTGGACCATTTATTATAGACTTGAAAGAAAAATAAGATGATTTATACTATCACAATTTGTTGCATGCTACTTCTTTGTCATGAACTGTTGGAAATTGTTTTTAGAAAATAAGTGAATTCTTAAAAAAAATTGACTAAGTATAAAATGGCTCCTATATGGGAATATGAATAGTCCCACATTGCGGGATTATATGAAAGAATCATCTATTTATACTTGATTCTTAGAAGGTAAGTTGGGCCCTTTAAGCATCCAATAATGCTCTTTTGTGAGGAGGGAGACCATGCTTGACGAGCCGACCGACTCGACCCGGGCTTAGGTTCGGGTTTGTAGTGGTGTATCGTTTATATTTTTGGTACAAATTTCTTAACTGTTTTTAGACCGGGCTTGTAGTGGTGTATCATTTATATTTTTGGTACAAATTTCTTAACTGTTTTTAGACCGGGCTGGAACGGTCAGACCA
The DNA here is from genome assembly GCA_030737815.1 of Allium fistulosum. Taxonomy (NCBI): domain Eukaryota; kingdom Viridiplantae; phylum Streptophyta; class Magnoliopsida; order Asparagales; family Amaryllidaceae; genus Allium; species Allium fistulosum. Next base: position 458,888,116 of record CM060907.1, on the reverse strand, counting down.
GACCCGTATTAGAGAACGTTAACGTCTCTCACAACCAGTAGCGTTCTTTTGCTATTCCGCCTTCTTAACTGATGAGGAGACGAAACAAAAAGAACTATATCTCTTTCAAATTCATTTTTAAAAAATCCACAAATTCGAGCAACATTTTTTGAGTGCAAACAGAATCGTTTCGTACGTGCAAGCGATCCGATACTTCTAAAACTAAGAGGCTGTTTTATTCTAGAGGCGGCGGCGGTTGATCCGAACTGCTTTGCACTGTACAGCAGATCGCTGAAACGTCTTCAAGAGAGTAACGTAGTCCACGACTCAGCCGAAGATCACCATTGTTTTTCAACATGAACTCTCTTTGACAGAGAAGAGAACTATATAAGAAATTAATACTTTATACTATATTTTGTCAACGATTGATATCTGTAAGCAAGGGACTTTTTTTTATAACATTTCAACTATTATGGAGTCTAACTACCACAATCCATGTCATGGTGCATGCATACGTTTTATGTTAAAATGACAAGTGTCCAGACACATGTCATTATGTGACTATACGTTTTAATGTCACTATACAGACACATGTCATGGTGCATGCATACGTTTATGTCATGTCACTATACATGTTTGTTCTTCTTCCTATTTTCCACTAAAAATAATATGCAGTCTAACTGCAGTTTTAGAAGTTTTAGAATTTATCTTAGTGGACGACAAGAACTATCATCGGTTTATGGATGTTGTGGCTATTCCGTTAAATACAGTTACATCTAAATCTTAATTATAATAATCTTATTTAGTAACAGTGGTATACTTACTATTTAATATTGGTGAACTTATACCCTAAAATAATATTAGTGGTGTATATACCCTAAAATAATAAGTCGTTAGTTGGAAACATCTGCATAAGACCTGTTTAATCCTTTACATATCCACACATTTATACTTTTGACTGTTCTGAAAATTATTTAAACTTTCCAAGTCAAAACTACCTTTAAGTCAAAACTTACTTCCTTTGGGGTTGTCAAAAAAACTTCCTTTTGTGGTTTCAATCTTGAAATGAGTGTTACATAGCTAAATTTTTTCCGCACTTGTAGGATTTTGTTTGTAAGTTGCAATTTCTTTTTGGGGTTTTGTTACACCCCTAAAATTTGCTGCTGGCAAGAAGGAATTTGTGGCTTTTGTCAAGTTATAAGAGATCTCGATGTTAGAATATTTTTTGTAAAGAGAAGACATGCTTTGATAATATACATTAAATTGTTCTGACTTGGCTTATAGGACACATTGCATACGCGTGGATTGCAGACTATGATACAATGTTATTTGCATATAATCATGTTTTAAAATTTAATGCCCACATGTGATGACAATAGAATGACAAAGTATTAATTTGATATTACATAGGAATATCAAGTTAATAAGTGTTATTTTATATGTCATTTTAGTTTTAGCTTTATACGATGATCAAAACCTATTGATGTTTATATATATAACTTCAATGATTGTTTCAATCATGGTTCGAGAACTCGGTTTCGATTTCGGTCATTTGAAATTTTCTTGATTTCGGTCCGTTTCGGAAATTTCGAAAGTTTCGGTTTATGATTTCTGTATTAAAGTAATTATGAACGTTGTAAATAAAATACAAAATATTATCTATAAAATGATAATAATACAAAATACAACACTATTACGTGTATTAATGTAAACATACTAAACAAAGTTTAAAAAATAAATTAAAATCAGTCAAAGTCCATTCAAAGAAAGACAAATCGAAATAGCTATTGCCCACCCGTTCATTTAGACATAGAGAACTTGAAATAAGTCCAAGCCCATTAAAAATCAGCCCACCATTCACTTTAAATCCAACTTCAACCCTAACCCTAAAATCACAAATACGTTTCTCTATCGACTCACTACCATCGATTCAAAGAAAGAAATGAAAATGAAAAAAAAAATCACGAAGGTAGACGATGAGAACCAAAGCCACGAAGCAATTCCAATTTTTAGTTAGATTGGATCTTTGGCTAGAAGACGGTGAAGAACAAAGAGACTAGGTTTTGCTTTTTTTTCTTTCTAGATTCGATTCTTTTTCCATTTTTCTGTCGTTTACCCTTCTTTTGATTCTTCTCCCTTCCATATAGCAATTCTGACTTTTGTTTTGATTTTTTTTATTGACAGCACCGGGACGAGATTTTGACCTAATCTCGTCCCTCCTCCGGCCAGAACCGAACCGAGATGGCCGGCATCTCATGGTTCCGGCCGGAACCTGATACCATGGTTTCAATAAATTTGATGCATACACACATAAATTTGACGCGCACATGTATATGTATGAGTGTGTGCGCATTATATAAAATCTACCATTGCCATGTGAAGTCATTAAATGTTGACATTTGAAATTCAAATTTTATTTATACAAATAATTGTTTTACCCTACAGGGAAGCAATCATTTGTCAAACTAAATAGAGATAAAAAGTTGTATAAAATTTGTATAAATAAAGTAAATATCAAAGTTGAAGATTTTTATGTCAGTAGGAAAAGAATTTTCTATTTTAACATCTTAATGCGTCAGTCTTGTATTCAAAAAGTGATAAAAATTCATTGTGCTAAAGATCTATATGCACATAGGTTATGAATTTGTGAATGTCATTAGAACAATTTCAATATAGTTTGTGTGTTGATCATATAACTTGTTTTGTATGATCTCATATGATATAATTTGCATGTTCAACTTGCTCCAAGAATAATAACGTCAATTGTAATACTTGCATAAGGAAATTGAAAGTAAATGAGAGCATTATCTTCATAATTTTATAAATCTTGTAACATTGTGTTATTGCAATAAGCTTTCTGAAGATGGTTAAAGTTCAAACTGTCTATATATAATATTTGTTTACCGTGTTAATACAAACATAGACATACAAATACATTGTTTGATATTTAATTTTATACCTATAAAGATGTAATATTCAACTATTCTGATTAAGTTGATTTTACAGTGTAAATAGTAAGTATACCACTGTTATTAAATAAGATTATTATAATTTAGATTTAGATGTAACTGTATTTAACGGAATAGCCACAACATCCATAAACTAATGATAGTTCTTGTCATCCACTAAGACAAATTCTAAAACTTCTAAAACTGTAGTTACCTACATATTATTTTTAGTGGAAAATGGGCAGAAGAACAAACTTTGAAAAAAAATTATGCTGAAAAACAAAAAGTTTATTTTTTGAGCTAAAAGACAATGCTAATTATAACTAGCATTTTGTATAGTGTAAACTGAATATAATGCTAGTTATAACTAGCATTTTGTATAGTGTAAAAATTGAAAATAATGCTAGTTGTAAGTAGCATTCCGTCATTCAGTCTAATTTTTTACAAACTTTGTCATTCTTCCTAAATCCCCCTTATTATTTAGTTTGCTCTTAAGGAAAGTAATTATTTTATGGTGATATTATATACACCCACTAAAATTACTCTTCCACACCTTTTATCTCACTCAATGAAATACTACATACACCCATATACATCAACCTCTATTTTATTTCATTATTATTTTAATAAAAATGGCTATTTCTTTATTCCAAAACACGAACTTCATTCCAAATAAAAAAGTCATGCTCTCTTCACTTCGAATCGAAAAAAAATATTAGATCACTCGCAACGGTTAGGTCACCCGCATGGTGATCTGGGCGTTCGGGTTCGAGTCCAGAAATAGCCTCTTTGCGATGCAAGGGAAGGGCTGCGTACATTATTCACCTCTTCAGAGCCCGTTATCGTGCGGGAGTCTCGTGCATTGGATTCCACCTTTATAATATTAGATCGTTCGCTTTTACAAACTATAATGTATATCAGACAATCTGATATGATATAATACGACTTTAGATCCACTTGAAAAATGAGCCACTATAGATTTTGCACGTTTTTATAGAATCATTTGTAAATTTAATTCTTTATTAAATATCCCAATCGAATAAATTATTGTTGTATTGAGTACTATTATTTGATTCAATTTAAAAACAAGAAGCGTAACTAAAGTTTTAGTGACAAATAAACGTTACGTAGAGACCACTGCCCACATGAAGGTCAAGACTGTTACTAATAGTTTTGGAAGTTATACCAATAAAATTTGTTTTATTAAGTATGATATTTTCACTATTTATGTTATAATTTTAGGAATTGGCTACACAAATTGATCCATTGTTGTGGTTTGATCCAAATTTAAAGAAAACACATGAATCGTGGAGGCGATGATATCATTACATATGTAGTTGTGGTCAATTGTAAAATGTCTAATATTGACACAAAAAAGAATCACTCATATAATTTAGTTTGACATTTATTTTGGTGGATATTTAGAGCTGAAATGAGTTGACTTAAATGTACTAAAGATAATATACAAAAGCAAAAGATACGATACACATAGGTATAAAATTTGAAGTTATTGTAAATTTTGTTAATGATGGAAACAAAATATAAAGGAGCTAAAAATTTATATATTAGCCATTAATATCAAGAATTTTATCACAAAATTATGGACATTTGAGGTTATATCAGATACTATATATATACACATGTTTGTGTGTGTGTATGTTTTCCAAAAAAAGAAAAATGTATATGTATTAACAACGCCTTGCGAATTCAAAAGTCTAACAACAATGCAACGAAAGTCGAATTATGTTTGTCGATAATAAGTTATATAAGGACTAAAATAAAGTGATCACATGTGTGTGTATATATGTTTTTTAAAAAAAGAAAAATGTATATGTATTGACAACACCTTACGGATTCAAAAGTCTAACAACAATGGAACGAAAGTCGAATTATGTTTGTCAATAATAAGTTATATAAGACTAAAATAAAGTGATCACATGATGACATTTTAAAGCATATAAAAATGCACTCATCAAGACAAATCAGTATTGCTTGACATTTTGGAAGAAATTTTGTAGATAAATATAATTGTTGTTAGTACTGTATTTATAAAATGTGCACTTTTAAGCTTTTAAGTCATGTGACAATTTGATTATTGAAGTTGGACTTGGCATAGTGTTACTATTCATAAGATTCGCATAATGCAAATGTCTGAAGTTCATAAAATAAGTGTTTTAATACCCATTAAAGTATGATTGCTTTATTGACCATAAAGTAGAATCTACAAAAGTATATGTTACGATGATAATTTGAGTCAAGTGCGAGAATGTTGGAATTCTCTTCGCTAATTATGACTATACATTATCATATTAATATGAATGCATAAATTTGTACCATAATTAGTGTCTATTAGATATATAGTATTATGTTGCATGTGCCACTTGACAAATAAAGAGATACGACACTTGTCATGTATAAGTAAATGATGTTTGTCATTTAAATAGGAATCATGCACATACGATGTGACATCTGTCTGTATAGTCACATAATTTGATACTATCAAAATCTAAATTATAATAATCTATGTCATTTTAACTGCACATAGACATGTGTCTGTATAGTTAAATTCAAATCTCATTAATTAAAATGGTTAATTAACTTTAAACATCATTAATTAAAATAATTTATTAAATTCAAATAATCATTAATTAAATTAAAATATCATTAATTAAAATGATTAATTAAATTTAGACATCTATTTTATGAAAATATAAGCTCGAGACAACACACACAAAGGTTTAAAGGTTTAAGGGAGATGATATTCAATAAATATCAATATAGCAAAAATCGCTATAGTGACACTTAAACAATTTAAATAAATTATCACGATTAATTTCAACTAAACATCAATATGGGCAACATAAGAAAATAAATAAATAATTATTGACGAGAAACCACTTAGGGTCTCTCTACAAATGTTCTCTGCAAAACAATGGTTATGGACAATATATATAATCATATGGCTTCACAACAATTAAATTAATATGTTATTTGTTTTTCAAAACGGTATTTCAACCAAACAATCAAACAACAACAACATCTAAACTATCAACGAAGCATTCAACAATAAATTTATAGCATCACAGATATTATATAGCTAATTTAAAGGTGAGTAAACTCATCGAAATTCCGGTTATCGTCGAAGTGTTGTGGTTCCGACTAGCGTTCGATTTTAGCTTGAAATTCTACAAACTATAATTCCTACCAATTCAATTCCATTGCAAAGATATTGTTAATACGAGTCTAACGTGACTGACCGCGTCTGAATCTGACCACGTATGAAATAGATATTTAGTTTACAAGATTTTGAATTCAAATAAAATAATTAATTAACTAATCCATAATTAATTACCCTAATCTATCACTAAACAAACCCAGCCACACTTATCAACACCAACCAACTCCACGCCGCCGCCTCCATCCTCTTTGTGCCATCGCATGCCACCAGAACGGAGCCCCGACCACGACGAACACCTCGACACCCTAGTCACCTCCTGCCGTCGATGCTTGTTCGAGATCTAACCCAAAAGGAACGCCTCCGTTCAATCACGATTTCCCGCCGCCGCAGGCAAACTTAGACCGCCAATCTCCGCCGGAGGTAGCCCTCAACAACCCCAACAACTTCCCTTCAAGGCCGCCGTCTAGAGATCAACGACGACACCGTAAATCTCAGCCCTAGTCGCGCCGTTCATAGTCGATTTTCGACCAGCCCAAGTCGTCGATCGACAATCCCACCAGTCACATCACTCAACACACCACCACGAACATTTTCTTAGTTGCGACCTAAGCCTAATTCGGCCCCTAGCGGCGTCGATCATTTATGGCCGTTAATTCAGGTTATTTTAGGGTTAGAGTTTGGGTCAAATGAGAGAGGGTGGATGTCCTTATATAGGCTTCTCTAACCGGCACTATTCATACAAAAATTTTACAAACTCCAACCGAGGCGTGCTCACTAGCGTTCCTAGCTAAATACCCATATTAGGAACTCAAAGGAACTATTTACGGAACCTAATTCCATCATATACAAAAAAACCTTTTTAAATCAAATTATAATATATATTAATTTCTGAAATTAATCGATATGCATTTCGAGCTGGCACGATCAAACAGTACGTCCACTAGCTACGAAATTCATCGTCGTACAACACTTTATCATTTCGGTCCCGATGGAACTAGTTTCGTCAAAATCCGAAAGTGCCCCAGAATGATAATTATACATTTAAATATCATTTTATATTTTCGATCCCATAATCGGTATTTATCTGATCTATTTATTATTGTAAATAAATTTACAAAATAAGTTTACCAATATTAATTATTGTGGCTATTCGGAACTCAATGGAACTATTTTCGAGACCTAATGTAGCACAGGTATCAATTACATCATATACCTGTGCAGATGGGAATCCGAGAGTGCCCCACAACATCAATTTTAGGGTTAACCAATCTTATTTTGATTAATGATATTTTAATTTAGTTAAATCATTTTAATTAATGATATTTGGATTCAATTAATTATCTTAATTAATGATGTTTGAATTTAATTAAATTTTTTTTATTAAAGATAATTGAATTTAATAAATCATTTTAAATTAATGGTATTTAAAATTTAAGTAATCATTCTAATTAACGACATTTGAATGCAATCAATCATTTTAACTAATGATATTTGAAGTTAATTAATTAGTTTAACAAAGGTATTTAACTTCATTTATTTGATTTAATAAAAGTAATTAAAGTAAACTACCTAATTTAGTGAAAGTGTTTTAAAGTGAATTAACTGATTTAATGTTAATTTACTAATTAAATATAAGTGTTTTAGAAATAATTAACTGTTTAAATAAAGATAATTGATTGATTTTGTGGAAAGGGGTTATAAATTTGATTAATTACTTTTTGGGATAATTAACATTGGTTTAAATTTATAAAAGATTATAAATATGACTAATTATCTTTTGAGATAATTAATGCTGGTTTAAATTTATACAAGGATTTTAAATTTAATTTATTTTCTTTGAGGAAAATTAGTGTGGTTTTAAAAGTTATGGGAAAGCAATATAAATTAACCCTCGGGATACATTAACATTATTTTAAATTTATAAAAGTATTTAGATTTATTTATTATCTTTTGGGACGATAAATGTTTTAAATTTATAAATGATGGTTTATAAATGAGAAAAGCCTTTAAAAGAAAATGTTTCAAAATAAAGCCAAGTGTAAATAGTTTTGGGTTTATAATAAACAATGTTTTGTCATTTGTTTTGACCATGGTTTTAATACACTTAAAAAATATAATTTGTCATTTTAAAAGAATATTTTAAAGTATTTTTAAATGTCTTTAAAAGTATTCTGATGTGAAAATCAAGCGCAAGTGTGAACAACCATTTTAACATCTTTGATAATAGTTGTAATAGCTTTGGTGTCACACTTTTTTGGTATCAACGTGAACTACCAAAAATGTCCCTCTATATATTATTCAATCTATCACTTAAAAATAGGATCTAACACTAAATTTCTTTTACAAATTCAAATTCCCCTAAAAGTAGGATCTAATAATTAAATATGCTTTATAAATTCAAAATGCTTCTAAAAATATGATCTAAAATTAAACTTTCTTTACAAATTCAAAATACTTCTTTACAAATATACAAATCTTAATATCACTTGAAAATAAAAAATTGTTTTTTTGATTGATTTAAACATATACAATTTATAAGAAAAACCATTCACGCGCGAAGCGCGTGCCATTACACTCGTTTTTAATAGTTGAATTATCGACTATCGACTTTGATTCGGCTTTCTTCTTGGTGTTTCGTCTATTCAAAATGATTTGTGGCTCTTTTAAGCTTTGATATCCTTTGTCGAAAATGATTAAATCCAAAAAGCGTGTGGAGGCCAAACTATGTGAGATTGCTCTCATTGGGGTATTTTCACATCCACTCTAGATTGGATTTGGTTTTACGATTGTAATATGAAATACTCGGATTCTCGGTAACAGTTGACGGGGTCCAGCTTAAAGGTTTTCGAGAGCCATCGGAGTTCTCAGGTACATTTTAAGAAGTATACTTTCGGTAAAGGGGCGCACCCTCCTAGTTATTGTTGAAAAAACTTTTCTTTTACTTGTTAATTCAAATCTTTGAATTGTTTCCTTAATTGCATTGATAAGTGTCTTGTGCTCTTCTCTATGTTTAATTATTTGTGTTCATTCTTTCAAGTTTAAATTTTGATATTATTTATGCACATTCATTAAGTATGGGATTCGTTTACTTGTACCCACCCTTTTTATTTGGATTTGTTTCTATTGTTTGTTTCCACTCTTTCTTGTATGAATGTTGTTATTGTGAGGTAAAAACACGTTCCGCGATTAGCGGCGTAGTCTCACAGAATTTTTATATGTTTATCATATTATTTGAGTTTTCTCACGCTGGTATTCTAGACTGGCCCGAGTATTATTTTATTAATGCCCAGGTCAAGCCAAGTGTTTTCCAGGTTGGCTTTGGTGATATAGAGCTCTTGGAGAAGAGTTTGATGTTCATCTTTCGAAATATTTCATTTCCCGCTGTATTATATACACCTATCAGCAATCGTAAGACCAAAATTTTATAACTGTCCAACTGATAAGATTTATTTTTAATTCCAATGTATTATGCATTTTGGAGTGATAGTTTTTACTGTCTTTGTTAAATTATATGTTGTTGATTCCGCATTGAGATTCTGTTTCCCTTGCTCTTTGTTCTTTTTTTATTTTACCCTAAACAATGTTTTTTCGACGATTGGATGTTCGACATTTGAATACCGAGGATGTATTCGATGTCAACTTTCGATGGTCGAAAATGCAGGTCGTTACATATATAGACGAATGTTGGCATTGCATTGTTGTTTGGAGGGAATGTTAGCATTCCAAGTGGGATTTGCTAAATGGATAATCGTAGCATCAAGCCTCACAACCCGGGAATGACTAAAACATGATAGATGCGACATGGCTATGTGGGTCACATCCATTAAGGTATGGTCATACCTGATGTAACAACCCGTATATTTTACGATTGTATATTTAAATGTTTTATTTAAATATAGCATCGTTAGTCGGATTTAAGTCTGAAATGTCACTTTTTGCAAACAGTCGAATTAGGACTCGAGACCACTTCCATTGAGTCCAAAATGGTGTTTGCGACCTTTTTGAGTATAAACATCGATATGTTTGGAATTGAGTAAAATTTTGATATTTTGATTTAGGGCTTTGGGTTTGGGTTTCAGCCCACCAACCTAACAAATAACCCAACTCCACTCCTCTTCATTCATTCCACTCCTCATTTCCTAATACTCTCAAGCTAAAGTAAAAATGGGGGTAGAAAAAAGGAATTAGAAATTCCAAAGCCCTAATTCTCTTAGGAAGGATCAACTTCAAGCTAGAAATCAAGGAGAAGCTTAGGTAAGCATCCTCTTCATCTTCTCCATCTCAATTCCTCTTCAAAATTCATAAATTCCTAAACTCTAACTTAGAAAATATTCTTATGAGCTTAGATTGAAGCTTCTTGAGTTGTTCTTGAAGAGGAATTGACCTTAGCTTGTTTTAGAGCTTCTCACTTGAGTTTTTGAGTTAAAGGTGAGTTTTTGAACTCACATCTATGTCTATATCTATGATAGTTGTTAGGTAGTAATTCCTAACATCTATTCCTTGTCCATTTGCCTTTGAATTGAATTGGTTTGATGAATATTCCAATTTTTGATGTTTTGAAGTCAAATCTTTAAAAATCCAATCTTTGATGTTTGAACTTGTTGTTGGGGTGTATCGAAGAGCCTATAAGACTGGGTTGTCACTTGGCATAAATCCCTAGTCTCCGTTGCTCATTCGATCACTTCCGTTTGGATTTTTGCCCCTTCTTGGGCTAGGTTGAAATTACTGCAAATGGCAGTTCAGTCGACTGAACGGTAAGGTCAGTCGACTGAATCTGGGAGCAGAAAACTTCCTGCTCCTGTGTCAGTCGACTGACCATATAGTCCAGTCGACTGAACTGGGAACAGATATGTTCCTGTCCCTGTATCAGTCGACTGAACTACATAGTCAGTCGACTGAACCAGAAACTCGAGTTTCTAGGCATGTTTCAGTCGACCGACCCTACAGTCAGTCGACTGAATCTAGGAAATCTGCATTTTTGCCTATTTTGAGGCAGTTTTGTGTGGGTTTCCAATTTTTAATCGATTCTTGTCGATCTAGTTAGTTGTTATCACTTATTATCGACTTTTGATGACTTCTTTTTTTGGATTTTTGGGAATACCCGTTTGATGGATTTGATACCGATTTTTATGGATTTAATTCACATTTTCGTATGTGAATTTTTTGTGATTGATTGTTTCTACAATCATTTTTGTGGTTTGTCGCTTTAAAATACAAAGGTTTCTATACTAGTAGTAAATACTCAAACTCTTTCACAAAAACGATTTCAACACTACTTTTAAATACGAAGCTCGTTTTTAAAACCGTTTTCCAATCTATTAGTATATATAAACATTTACCTCATTCGTATGAGAAATCTAATTAAACGGCTTAGCAAAATAAATGGCATGAAACGCTTGCGTTTACTTTGTCGGTTAATTATTAGACTTGTTCGATTGAAAATCTTGTGACAACTTTCGAGTGGAAATCTACAATTTGTTCGTATATATTTAAGTTAAGTCAGTGGTTATGGGACATGAAGCTAAACTCTTTTATTTACTAGCTTAGTGTAATTGACACTTCTTATTGATCAATGGTAATCATTTTGTGATTTAGACTAGCGATGTGCGATGTCTCTTTGTTTGTGTGGGGACTAAAAACCCCGTTTGTGGAACTTCGGTTCAATTTGGTGGGGTAGCGACTCATGGTCTTCGGGCCGTTTGTGGAGCCTCGGCTCAAAATTGATGGTTAGCGACCATGGAATAGCATTCCGTTTGCGATACACGTGTTGGTGAGTTTTCATGCTCCCGTTTGTGATAGGCCTCCCCCTTTGTGATTTCTGGATTTCTAGGTGATGATTTCTAGAATTTGTGTTTCACCAATTTGTGTGGTTTGCATTGATAAGCTCTATCGGTATTTGTGTTTCACTCATTCTGTATTTCTATGTCAGCTTTGTATTAGAGACATATGTATTTGGGATTTCTACTATACTTGTATCCAGACTTCTATTGTATCTGTTTTTTAGACTGTATTTTGAAGCTGTTTTAAGACTATGTATTGTGGTGGCTTCATGAACCACTATTTATTTTATTTTCCGCTGCGAGTTATTCTGATATTCTGTGTCTGTGATTCTGTGATTGGTTTAATTTGCTCCAAATTTATTTATAATCTATTGTTTTGTATTATTCAAGTCCGACATGTGAGGATTTATTGTCGATTTGAATGGTCCAAAATAGTGGGTCGTTACATTTGGTATCAGAGCCAAGTTTTAGGCAAACCTTAGCCTATGGAGCAAAAACTCATTAGAGATAGGGTAGAAATACCCTAGACTGAGTGAAATCAATCTTAGAATCATTTCTTTGTGAGAGAACGTATTTTTAAGTATAAAATGTTTTTCAAATGATTTTAAAAGATTTTAAAATGATTATTTTGGATATAAAATTTTCTTGTTTTAAATCTCATTTTCTTAACTTCATTCCTTTCGAATCCATCTTGTTCATTTGAATTCGTTGATTAGGGTTTCCAGTTCTAGTTGAATCTTATCTTTGTCTTTCTGTTTTACCTTTGTCCTAAAATTCATTCTTGATTTTTCAGGATGAATCGTAGGAATGCCAGAGGTAGGGGTCGTGGTATCGCCCCAGTTCCCGAGCCTGTTGCACCCATCAGGTTCACTACTCTTTGCAAGGAATTCACTCAACTTGGTGGTACCAAATTTACTGGATCTGAGAGCATTATAGAGGCTCAACAGTGGTTGAGGAGTCTTGAGAGTATTTTTACTGGTTTGGAGATTACTGATGCGCAGAAGTGTCAGTTGGCAGCTTGGCAGTTGAAGGAAGCAGCATTGGATTGGTGGGAGTCTGTGACAGCTCAGACCGTAGAGGCAGACATTTTTTGGGATCAGTTTAGGTACCTTTTGTTGTCTTGTGTTATGTTCAGCTTTTCTCTTTAAAATCTATCTTAAGCTTATCTATCTCTTTTCCAGGGAGGCTTTTGTGGCAAAATGGATGCCCGAAGCCGGGAAATCTCGGCTTTATCATGAGTTTATGGATCTCAAGCAGGGTACCATGTCCTTTTCTGAGTATGAGCGGAAGTTCAATGAACTTTCCAAGTTTGGTTCTGGCCTTATTGACACCCAACTTAAAAAGAATGAGAAGTTCATAGCTGGAGCTCGCCCAGAGTTCTACGATCGTCTCATTTCTCATGTTCATGACACTTTCACCGAGCTTATGGATATGGCTATTCGTTATGAGAACCCTACTTCCAAAGGTCCTGCTGTTGGTAGTGCTCCTTCATCTCAGTCTTCCTCTGCTAACTCTAAGAAGAGAAAGCCAAATTTCCATCAGCAGAAGAAGAATTGGCTCAAGCATCTAGGATTGGGGTCTTCATCTTCTCCCTCTCAAAGGCAGCCTATCGACCTATCTTCCATCACCTGTTTCAAGTGTGATCAGAAGGGACACTATGCCAATAGTTGCCCTAATTCAGTTGGTGTTGTTGTTCCTCCACCTCAGAATACCAGGAACAACCTCTGTCATGTCTGTCTGCAGCCTGTTCATTTCAAGAATGATTGTCCTTTGTATCAGAAGGGCAAGCCGTCTGGTATTTTTGCTGTTACCTCTGCTTCTTCACCTGCTCCACATGCACCTGCTCATGCTCCTAGTGATAACCAAGGTACTCTCCAGGGCACTTTTTATTTATTTAAGCATCATGTTCGTGTTTTATTTAATACTGGAGTTTCGTATAGTTTTATTTCTATGGCTATTTGTGATAAGTTTGAGCATCGCCTTTCTCCTGAGTATGCTTCTGTTCCTTTATGGGGTTTCTAATCCTATTGGGGGTCCCGCGAACCTTAATAGGATTTGTAGAGGAGTGAAACTTATCCATTCTGATCATCGCTTTAGTGGTGATTTCTATGTTCTTGGTTTTGATACTTTTGATTTATTGCTTGGAGATGATTGGTTAAGGAATCATGATGCTCATATCTCTTGTAAATCCCGAACTGTTTCTCTTGTTGATGATCGGGGTAATCCTTTGGTTATTCAATGTCGTATGCCTCATGATTATGCTAGTTTATTTATTCTTTGGATTCTTCTCCTGTTGATCTTCGGTCGACTCGTGTGGTCAAACGTTATCCCGATGTATTTGGTGAAGTCGCTGCTTTACCCCCTAAGCGGGAAATCGATTTCCGTATTGATCTTATCCTTGGAGCTCGACCTGTAGTTCTTCCTTCTAGAAGAATGGCACCCCGTGAGAAGGTTGAGTTGAGGAATCAAATTGAGGACTTGTTCTCCAAGGGTCTGATTAGACCTAGCCACTCTGAATGAGGAGCAGCGGTGGTTTTCGTCACCAAGTCCGATGGATCTTTGAGGATGTGTGTTGATTATAGGGAGTTGAACAAGCTCACTATGAAAACAGATATTCAATCCCCCGCATCAATGATATGTTCGATCAGCTTCATGGCGCCACTGTTTTCTCTTAGCTTGATCTTGCCACAGGTTTTCACCAGCTCAGAGTTGCTGAGGAAAGTATCCCCAAAACTGCTTTCCGTACTGAGAATGGTTTTTATGAATGGTTAGTCATGCCTTTTGGTTTGACTAATGCCCCAGCTTTCTTTGTTGATTTGATGAATCGTGTTTTTCGTGATGTACTTAATAAGTTTGTTCTGGTCTTTGTTGATGATATCCTTGTCTTCTCTAAGTCCAAGAGAGAGCATGAGTCGCATTTGAAATCTATTCTTGAGACTCTTAGAAATCATCAGTTGAAGGCTAAATTTTCTAAATGCCATTTCTGGAAGGATGAAGTCCGATTCCTCGGACATATTGTTTCTGGTAATGGAGTTTCTGTTGATCCAGTCAAGATCATTGCGATCAATGTAAGTCTTTCTTTCCTTCTCTTTCCTTGTTTCATTCAATTATTCTATCTTTTCTGTTGTCCTTATTCATCCCTATTCTGTGCAGGATTGGGAAACTCCTAGGACTCCAACTGATATTCGTAGTTTTCTGAGTCTTGCCGGTTATTATCGGAGATTCATTGAGAATTTTGCTTGGATTGCTGCACCTCTCACCGCTTTGACTCGAAAGAATGCTAAGTTTATTTGGAGTGATGAGTGTAAGGCTGCATTCAATGAGTTAAAGCACAAGCTTACTTCCGCACCAGTTCTTACCGTTCCAAATGGAAATGAGAGACTAACGGTATACACTGATGCTTATCGTGAAGGTTTGGGAGCTGTTCTGATGTAGGATGGTAAGGTCATTGCTTATGCCAGTCGCCAGTTGAAGACCCATGAAGTCAATTATGCTGCTCATGATTTGGAATTGCTTGCTGTGGTTTTTGCTTTGAAGCTTTGGAGGCATCATCTTTTGGGTTCTAAGTTTGAGCTCTTCATTGATCATCAGTCTTTGAAATATATTTTCACTCAGAAAGATTTGAATCAGAGGCAAGTTAGGTGGTTAGAGTTTCTTGCTTCTTATGACCTCGACATCAACTATACCCTGGGAAGGCTAATGTTGTGGCAGATGCTTTGAGTCGGAAGAAGGCGATGTTGTGTCAGCTTGTTGTTTCTTCTTCTCTTTTGGATCGTATCATGGCTAAGCAGGATGAGGATGAGATGCTTAGATTGATGAAGGAGAATGTTCGTAGTAGGGTTGGTAGTAGTAGTCTTGATGGCAGTGGTGCTCAGATCGATGATAGAGGTATTTTGAGGATTAATGATCGGATTTGTGTCCCGAATGTTGATGGATTGAGACAGGAGTTACTTCAGGAGAATCATCGATCCAGACTTTTTATTCATCCGGGTGTGACCAAGATGTATCAGGATATGAAGAAGTTGTATTGGTGGAAAGGTTTGAAGCGGGATATCTCTATCTTTGTTAGTAGGTGTGCGACTTGTCAGCAAGTCAAGGCAGATCATCAGAAGACCCCTGGTTTGTTGCAGCCCCTTGAGATTTCCAATTGGAAATGGGAACAAGTTTCTATGCATTTTATTGATGGATTACCAAGGACTAGGAGGGGTAATAAGAGTATCTGGGTTATTGTAGATAGACTGACCAAGTCCGCTCATTTCATTCCGGTCAAGTCTACTCGTTCCGCTTCTAGTTTGTCTGAGATCTATATGAGAGAGATTGTTCGTCTCCATGGTGTTCCTATCAGTATTGTCTGTGATCGTGATCCTATCTTTACTAGTCAGTTTTGGAAAGCTTTTCAGGAATCTTTGGGTACCCACTTGAATCTGAGCACTACTTACCATCCACAGACCGACGGTCAAACGGAAAGGGTGAATCAGATTCTAGAGGATCTTCTTCGTGCTTGTGTGCTTGATTATGGAGGATCTTGAGAAAATCATCTCCATCTTGTCGAATTTATCTATAACAATAGTTATCAGGTATAATCTCAATCTTTTATTTTGAATCTTGTCTTAATCTTTTATCTATCTCATTTCTATCTTTGAATTCAGGCTAGCATTAAGATGTCGCCGTTTGCGGCTTTTTACGGACGATCTTGTAGATCCCCATCTTGCTGGATTGAATCGGGTAATCGGTTGGTTCTTGGTCCTGATATGATTTTGGAAGCTTCAGAGAAGGTTGAGGAGATTAAGAGGAAGATGAGAATTGCTCAGGATAGGCAGAAGAAGTATGTTTATCGGCGTAGGAGGAGTTTGGAATTTTCTGTTGATGATTTGGTTTTCCTTAAGGTCTCTCCCTTAAGGAATGTGATTCGGTTTGGTCGTAGAGGGAAGCTTGCTTCTAGGTTTGTTGGTCCTTTCCGCATTGTGGAAAGAATTGGTTCTTTAGCTTATCGTTTGGATTTGCCTAAGAAGTTTTCTGGAGTGCATAATGTATTCCACGTTTCTCATCTTCGTCGCTATCTGCATGATCCATCTCTTATTGTCCAGCCTTCTGCTCTTGATAGTTCGGATATTGAGCCTAATCTGACTGTTGAGAGGAAGCCACCTCGTATCGTCGATCGAGGTACGAAGCAACTAAGAAGGACATCTGTCAACTTGGTCAAAGTGCAATGGAGTATTGATGACCGAGATTGTACCTGGGAAACGGAGGAGAGCATGCATGCTTCGAATCCGGAATTGTTTGTTTCAGGTACTTTTGCTTTTCTACCTGATCTTTCCTTTGTTTTCCTTGTTTCGTTCCTTTTCGAGGACGAAAAGTTTTGAGTGGGGGAGAGTGTAACAACCCAAAATTTTTGTAAATATTTTAAATTTATTTTATTTGAAAACTTGACTTTTAAATCATTTTAAATTGAAAGTTGAAATTTTCCAATGTATTTGGATTTTTGTTTCCATTTTTTTTTCCAAGTATAATTACAATAAACATTTTTCTGAAAATTTAGGCTCCGTTTGACTTGTCGTTTTTAGTTTTGTGTTTTCATCTATACGAAAGTGCATCCGTTGTATGTATTGTTGAAAAACAAATAATTTTGAAAAATGAAATTAACATGTAAAATATAAAACAAGTTTATTTTGTTTTTCGTGTTTCGAGAGATGACAAAAGCACGGAAAACAATCCAACTTCTTCGTTGTCCGTTGATTGTCGCAATGACTAAGAATTGTAAATCTTCTTCGCTTGTTTCTTGGTATTTCTTAGTACAAGTTGAAAACACAAAACTCAAAATACAAAATGAAAACAAACGGCCCTTATATTTTGTCAAACTTTGATTTTATTTGAAATTTTTGAAATCTAAATTTTTATAATTCTAATCTTTTATTTGAAGTTTGTATGTTGCTTTGATTTAATTTGTAGGTTGCTTTGATTTAATTTAAATTTATATGTTACTTTAATTTAATTTGGCTTAGGTTACATGTGGTTTAATTCCTACCTTTATTGGCTTATCCTCTTTAAATTCCTACCATAGCCGTTCCTATTGTGTAGTCGTGCCTACCTATCAATTCAAGTGAAAAAAGGAAGTATCTCATCTCATTTTTTTGTTCCATTTGTTCTTTTTATTAAATAAGAATTAAATCCCTTTATTTTCTCTAGCCGTTTCAAACATTGATTACTTGACCGTTTCTTCCACTTGATTAGCCGTGTAAAAACTCCTCTAATAATTATTACTTCACGTACAAAAAAAACTTCCCACATCTCATTCTCACGTTCATTTCCATTTTGAGAAAAAATGTAAGTTTTTCTTTTCCATGGCTTCTTCCTTTCTTATTCCCCTTTTATTTTTGTTTTCACTTTGTCTCAAAGCAAGGCCCGGCCTCTACCCATCCCCCTCCTCCACCGACCATCACCACCCATGACCGGCCTCCATCACCATTTCCGCTGGCCATACCATTGTCGTGACCTTAGATGAAGATCTCACCACCAAACAATAATAAAACCCTAGCCGAGCCATTATCTGCATCCAATCCTCAAAGCTAGCCTCGGCCACCTCTTTTGCCACCACCTTTGCCTTGCTTGGCCACGACTACACCCACCCTAGCCTTGATTCAGATCTGACTTGACCCAAATTAGCATAGGCCGAACCACCTTAGACATAGGCCGAGCCCAAACTTCATTAGATCCATGCCTTTTGCCTCTACTTGCCTTGCCTTCCCCTTTTCCATGTCTTAGTCGTGCCTTGTGATCCCATGTTCTAGCCTAGCTTGCATCTAAACACCATGGTCGAGCCTTTGGGTGATGAGACCGAGCCTATAGAGGATGTGGTCAAGCCCACTTGTGGTTAAAACCCATATTTGTTTCAAATCAATTCATGTCTTTCCTTGTTAAATTCATATCTTGTTTTTGTTAAGCCATACTTATATGTGTTTATTTATTTGATTACAAGATTGAATTTGGTTGTTACTTCTCAAATCTTATCGTGCCTTCTCGTGCTTTGCGGTGTGTGGATATTTTTGTTTTGAATTGATCTCTAGCTTCAAAAAGGTGAGTTTTATCACTCTAGACATATGTACTTATATTATTGTGAAATGATGGCAAGTGAAGCTGTATAAATTGATATGATATTCATACTTGCCTGTCATATATTTACATGATAATAAATGTTGTGTTATACCTGTTACATCATCTGTTATTAATTTATATGTTTTACTGTTTATTTTATTTCTGTCACACTGCAAGTTCCATGTAGAATAGAATCACTATGGGTTGAAATGATACATACCCGAACGGACTTTAGAATAGAAAAAAAATCGTTACGAGCTGAAATGATAGGCTTGGGCGATTTTTATTTGTTTTTATTGACTTGGGATTGCGGGTTTGAAATGATAGAACCCGGATTTTTCTTTGTAAATTACGGATTGAAATGATATATTATCTGTATCACTTGACTTAGGTTAGAAAATATTATACAGACATGTGGTTATTATATATATTTTTTTTGGAAAATTTTAAGTATTTTTAAACGTAAAATATGATATTTTGACTTAAATTTGGATTTTATTGATTTAAATAAAGTGTAGTGATTTTTCTATGAGTTAAAATGGGTAAATAAATAAACGGTTAAATTATAATTTGAAAATATAACTTAACTTCAAATTTTGAGATTTGGTTTGAAATGGAAGTTTAAGTTAAGTAAATAAATGGAAATTAAGTTTTATTTATGAAATGGTATCTTAAAATAAATTGTTAAGTTAATTGTTAAAAATACAAAGAATAAAAAGATAGTGCACTTTGATTTAATAAGTGAATTATTGTTAAAATATGGATATTTATTAATGAAATTTTATTTTATAAAATCATAAGTAAAGGTTATCCAAATGACCATTTTTGAAGTGAAAAAAATATGATTTTATAAGTTAAATGATTAAAAATCAAAGTTTATTTGTTTCTGAAATTTTATAATAAATCTGGAATTAGAATTGGTAGCACTTCAGAAATGCTGTCTTGCTGAAACTAATAAAAAACCCTGAAGTAAATGATACTGCAGCACTTGATAAGTGCTGTGGTTGCTGAAAGAAAACTAAATTCAGAAATTAACTAAAGGGCTACTGTAGCACTTGGTAAGTGTTGCTGTTGCTGAAAGAAAACTAAAATCAGAAACTAAAGGGCTACTGTAGCACTTGATAAGTGATGTTGTTTGCTGAAATGAAGAGATTTTCAAATGAACACTGAACTACTGCAGCAGTTTTAAATGCTGTCTTTCCTGAACTATTTTGAAACTAATATACCTACAGTAGCACTTTGTAAGTGCTGCTGTTTTCTGAAAATACATTGTTTTGAAATTTTCATAATTAAATGAATGAACTCAGAAAATGCTATAATTCTGGAAATTTAATATTTGATTTGAAAGTATAATGTCTTCATATTTAAATGATTCAAATGAATATATATATATATATGTGTTTTGAAATAAAAATGATATCGTTTGATTTGGGTTTTGAAATGTTGGTTTTTGAAATAGAAATGATATATTGATTTTTGGAATATAAACCATTTTGAAATTTATAACCACGGGTTATAATAACGATTGGTCGTTAAAGGGTCCGGGATCGGATATGGACATACTCTCTATCGATACCGAAAACCACTTTAACAACTGTGTACGCGGTGGAGATTCCAGAATGAAGTAGGATAGTGGCGACGATCCTAAAGGTATATTTACGTGGACCCAACTCCCGTGAGTTGGCATAAGGTGGCTAAAACAGGAGCGATTCTCGAGCCAATGAGGTAGCACCTCTGATCGGACACACTTCTTCGATACCATTCTATTACTTTTGTGATTGATTGGGTGCACCCCTTGATTTTGGAAGTGTGGCTCGAGGTGGACGGTAGTGGCTACTATGCGTTTCCACCAGCTCGGATGCGTAATTGGTATATCTACCTTGGCATTGCCTAGTTGTGCCATGTCACATACCCTAGCGCGTCTTGTACGAGTTTGATTTGTGTTATACCTATGGAGTATCTTCTTGTAGCCCCCGATCTGGAGGTATGCAGGTACTGTATAGACTACTGGCACTATTATGTGTTAAGAGTGATATGGGTAACCCCTTAACGCTATTTAAAAGTAAGTTTATTTTATAATTAGACATTATTATAATAGCGAATATTACAACATAGTGGATAGTTTAACGAATCCTTACAGAATGGGCGATCCTAAGCATTCTTTAAGTTACTTGTACCTTTTATTACAGTTCACTTGAGTTGGTTTACATTGTATAAGTATGTATGTCCTGCCTCGAGTGTTTGTGTTTTGCTTTACGCTCGGGTCAGCCTGAGTATCAGCTTTGGATTTCACCTTCTGGAGCTAGGACTGCTGGAGATCATCTTTTATTTGATTGCTATCTATTTACATTCTGTATTTCTATGTCAGTTTTGTATTAGAGACATATGTATTTGGGATTTCTACTATACTTGTATCTAGACTTCTGTTGTATCTGTTTTTCAGACTATGTATTTTAAAGTTGTTTTAAGACTGTATTGTAGTGACTTCATTAACCACTATTTATTTTATTTTCCGCTGCGAGTTATTCTGATATTCTGTGTCTGTGATTCTGTGATTGGTTTTATTTGCTCCAAATTTATTTACAATCTATTGTTTTGTATTATTCAAGTCCGACATGTGTGGATTTATTGTCGATTTGAATGGTCCAAAATAGTGGGTCGTTACAAAATTGATGGTTAGCGACCATGGAATAGCGTTCCATTTGTGACACACGAGTTGGTGAATTTTCATGCTCCCGTTTGTGTTAGGCCTTTTCGGGATTTCTAGGTGATGATTTCTAGAATTTGTGTTTTACCAATTTTCGTGGTTTGCATTGATAAGCTCTATCAATATTTGTGTTTTGGTGAATAATTTAAAGAATGCGATTCTTTTTGGATGTTTAAGATGATTTGGAATATTGTATGATTTTGTTGTTATTTGATGTATACTTATCGCAGTATGGCATTATTGTTATCATACATTTTTGTCATATCTCTTATCATATCTCATTTTATCTGATATTTATAGCTAGACCGATCCGTTTATTATTTTCTTCTTAAATAATACTCGGGTCAGACCGAGGTATTTCAAGTGCTCCTGCTTGACTTCTTATCAGGGTCTGTCACTTGACTTTTGGCTAACTACTTTAGCATAGTAGTTTTTGTTAGTATACATTCGAGATAGAGACTCATTGATGTGTACTTATTCTTTTGTCTAGCACTTGTATCTATTCTTTTGTGATGTAGTGGATCTAGTTTGACCACTATTTTGATGCACACTTTTATGTGTTATATTCATATCTGTTTCCACCTTTGTGATATGAATGTCTGTGACTGATTTGTGTTATGCTTATTTCTATATTTGTTTCTGAAGTCCACATAGCCACTGTGTGGTAGCTTTGAGTTTGTATTTGATATGTCGAATTTCCTCTTGAAATGAAATGTAAGTTATATTATCTGACATATCGGTACTCGCACAAAGCAATTAAACAGATAGTCGCTCCTCAACAGCCTTATTCTTCGTGCTAGTCGACGGCATTACCCGTAGTGTCCTTGGCTAGTGTGAGTATAGAGGTGGGGCGTCACAGCTTGGTATCAGAGCCAAACTTCGGAACAATGTAGAATAATCTAGCAAGGATCATTGTCCTAAGTCTTTCTTAGGAATCATGCCATAGGATTTAATTCGAGTCTTCGTACCGTTTTATCCTATTTTCTTTTATGATGCCTTGTTTTATCAATCAAGTTTGTTTGATATTCATTTTGTGAATAACATTTTTCCTCTTCTTTCTTTCTTAAAGAAGAGAAATGGTTAGACCAGGCCGTCCCAACGCCGGTCAATCCAGTGCTACTCCTTAGGATGGAGTATTTATGTCTGTCCAGCAGCTCTTAGATCTTGTGAAAAATGCTCAAGCTATCGAACTCATTCCATAGCCTACTCATCCTAAATCGGGGTTTGCACGCTTGTGCAGTGATTACACCAACTTGGATGGAAGGCCTTTCAAGGGTTCCGAAAGCGTTATAAAAGTCCAAGCTTGGCTTAGAACATGCGATCGCATCTTTTCCCGCATGAATCTTATTGATCTACATCGAGTCCAAGTGGCTTCTAGCATGCTCCAGGAGAGAGCATTAGATTGGTATGAGCTTTTGATTTCTGAAATTATTGAAGCGGATCTTACTTGGGAGCAATTCCGGGAAAGGTTCAAGTTAAAATTTGTGCCAGAAGCTGAAAAAGTATCTCTAGCTCGACGTTTTATTGACCTTGTTCAAGGTGAATCTTCTGTGACGGATTACGTCGCATCTTTCGAATCTCTATCTAAATATGGGATCGAGTATATTAATACCTCATTGAAGAAAAATCAAAGATTTTTCTATGGGTTGAATAAGAGCCTCAAAAAGCCATTACTTCTGAAACTAGAAGTTTCTTTTGACCAGCTTGTTGATATCGCTCTTCGACTCGAAGAGGCCGATAACGAAAGTGATGAAGTCAAACAAAACATCAATAAGAAAAGGCCTTTTAAGTTCAAGCCTAATCCCAACAAGAAAGGGAAGCAAGCAACTTCGGTAACAAAGACACCTACCTCTAGTCGTGGAGAATGTTACAATTGTAGTTCTAAGGACCATTATGCAAACAAGTGCCCGAAGTCTCTTACTTGTCGCTATTGCAAAAGTTCGGGTCATACAATATCTTCATGTCCCAAACTTCAAAGCAAGAAGGAAGGCAAGCTAAATGTTGTGCAAGCCCCTACTAACACTTCTCTTGGTCAAGGTATTTCTCATTCTATTCTTGATGGCATTATTATATTTCGTGATCTTCATATTCGAATTCTTTTTGATACGGGTACATCTCACTCTTTTATATCAAAAGAACTTGTTGATGCCTTGTCTTTGAATGTTATTGGCTTGATGACTTCATTGAGAATTGCGAATCTGGTTGATGAATTCGCAACACTCAGTTTACTTTGTAAAGATGTCGAGATTATTTTATGTGATTACTCTTTCCGTGCCGATTTGCATGTTATGCGTTACCTTAGTTTCGGAATGATTTTGGGGATGGATTGGCTTAACCGTTATGAAACCCATATCATATGTCCTGAGCGGACTATATATCTTCGACATCATCGGTCTGTTAAGCAGATTTCTCTTGTTCTTAAAGATTCAGATTCCACTTCGGGAGCATCCTTGTATTCTCTAAATCCTAATGATGACGATAATGATGATGAGGAAGATGTTATTTCTCTCATTCACATTGTTCGTGAATTTCCCGACATATTTGAGCCTGTATTAGGATTACCACCTAAGCGAGCAATTGAGTTCAGAATTAATCTAATCTCTGGAGCTCTACCTATCACTCGCCCCCCTTATCGTATGTCCAATAAGAAAAATGAGGAGATGCGTAAACAAATATCCGAATTGGAAGCAAAACAGTTTGTTCGTTCTAGTTCCTCTCCATGGGGAGCTTCGGCTATTTTTGTGAAGAAATCCGATGGTACACTTAGGCTTTGTGTTGACTACCGCAAGCTTAATGATCTCACCATCAAGAATAAATATCTCTTGCCTCGGATTGATGATCTATTCGATCAACTTAGTGGTGCTAAAGTCTTTTCACAGTTAGACTTAGCAACCGGTTTTCATCAGCTTCGCATTGCAGAGGATAGTATTCCTTTGACATCGTTCCGTACTCGTTATGGATCTTATAAATGGCTTGTTATGGCATTTGGTTTAACGAATGCTCCAGCTTATTTCGTGGACCTTATGAATCGAGTTTTCAAAGACTTCATCGATCGATTTATTCTCATCTTTATCGATGATATTCTTGTTTATTCTAAAACCGAGGAAGAGCATGAGAAACATCTTCGGATTGTGTTGGAAACTCTTAGAAGTAACCAATTGAAAGCAAAATTTTCTAAGTGCCACTTTTGGCAATCCCATGTGAAATTTTTGGGACATATCATTTTTGAATCCAGAATTTTCGTGGATCCTTCAAAGATTGAAGCGATTCAAAATTGGAAGAGGCCGGAGAGTGTGACGGAAATTCGTAGCTTTCTCGGATTGGCGGGTTATTACCGTCGTTTCATAAAAGATTTTTCTAAAATTTCCGTACCTCTTACTAATTTGACAAAGAAGGAAGTTAAATACATTTGGTCAGACAAATGTGAAGTTTCATTTCAAAAATTAAAAGAACTCATTTCCAATGCTCCTATTTTTGTGATTCCCAAAGGGAACCAAGATTTTATTATTTATACCGATGCTAGTCGTGTTGGTTTGGGTGTCGTTCTCATGCAAGGGGAACGTGTTATTGCTTATGCTTCTAGGCAATTAAAGCCTGCCGAGACTAGATATGCCACTCATGATTTAGAGCTCGCAGATATTGTTTTCGCTCTTAGAATTTGGCGTCATTATCTTTTGGAAGAGAAATTTGTCCTCTACACCGATCATAAATCTTTGAAGTATTTATTTTCTCAAAAGGAACTTAATTTACATCAACAACGTTGGCTCGAGTTCCTTGCATCTTATGATTTTGATATTCTTTATACTCCCGGAAAGGGAAATCGTGTTGTCGATGCCCTTAGTCGTAAGCAACAAGCGGTTGTTTCCATGATGATATCCGAATGGAATGATCTCGCGACTTTATCCACTTGTGAGATTCGAGATCGTGAATCTAATTCATGTTCATCTCTTGTTTTGTGTAGCCTTGAGGCTCATCCTTCTCTTTTAGACCGCATTCTTAAAGCTCAAAAGCATGATCCCGAATTGGTTCTTCTTAGCCAAAGTTGTAGGAATAAAATTGATATTAAAGGTTTGAAAGACTTTGATATTGATGCTCGTGGCGGTATTCGAAAATTTGGTAGACTTATTGTGCCAAACATAATTGATCTTCGTAAAGACATTTTAGAAGATTCTCATCGTTCTAAATTTACCATTCATCTCGATAGTAGTAAAATGTACGCGGACATGAAGCGACTTTATTATTGGGATGAAATGAAATCTGATATTGCTAACTTTATTAAGTGTTGCATGACTTGCCAACTCGTAAAGGCCGAGCATCAAAGGCCCGGTGGGTTATTGCAACCTTTGGACATTCCCGTTTGGAAGTGGGATCAAGTCTCCATGGACTTTATTGACGGTCTTCCCGTTCTCGTTCGGGTCATTATAGCCTATGGGTGATAGTTGATAGACTTACAAAGTCCGCCCATTTTATTCCCGTTCAGTCCAATCGGATCGTACCTCTTTTGGCCAAACTCTATGTTAAAGAAATTGTTAAATTACATGGAGTTCCAACTTCTATTGTTAGCGATCGTGATCCATTGTTTACTAGTGAATTTTGGAAAGGTCTTCAAAATGATTTGGGAACAAAGCTTAATTTTAGCACCGCTTATCATCCTCAGTCCGATGGACAAACCGAGCGTGTGAATCAAACTCTTGAAGATCTCCTTCGTGCGTGTGTTCTTGACTTTGGTGGAAGTTGGGAGGATCATATTTCTCTTGTTGAGTTTTCGTATAATAATAGCTTCCAATCTAGTATTGGTATGGCACATTTCGAGGCACTCTACGGAAGGCCATGCCGATCTCCTTCGTGTTGGCTTGAAGCCGGTGAGAAGCTGGTTTTAAATCCAGATTTTATTCGTGATGCCACAGAAAAGATTGACCTTATTCGTCATAGGATGGAAGAAGCTCAAAGTAGACAAAAATCCTATGCCAATAATCGAAGAATGAAATTAGAATTTTCTGTGGGAGATTTTGTGTTTATTCGTGTTTCACCTATGAAGGGTGTTGTGCGTTTCAGTCGATCGAGAAAATTAGCACCTCGATATATTGGCCCATTTCCCATCACCGAACGCATTGGTTCTGTGGCTTATCGCCTTTTATTATCGGCTCGATTTTCTGCTATTCATGACGTATTCCACGTCTTTCAATTACGGAAATGCCTTCGAGATTCCGATTCTATTCTTGAGCCCGGTGTTATTGAAGAAATCGAAGTTTCGCTTAATTTGACTTATGAGCAACATCCTATTCGTATCATTGCTACGGAGGTTAAACGCCTTCGAAATAAAGATGTTCCTCTTATGAAAGTTCAATGGTCCTCAAATCCTAAGGATTGTTCATGGAAATCCAGAGAATTCATCGAGCGAACACATTCGGACTTACTCTCTCGTGCTCCTTAAGGTGAACTTCTTGTTTCAAAATTTCTTCTTTTTGTTGTTATGCCTTTGTATGGTTGTTACTTTTTATTTCTTTTTCTTAAGTATTGTGAGGACGCAATTTCTTTAAAGAGGAGAGTCTGTAACAACCCGCATATTTTACGATTGTATATTTAAATGTTTTATTTAAATATAGCATCGTTAGTCGGATTTAAGTCTGAAATGTCACTTTGTGCAAACAGTCGAATTAGGACTCGAGACCACTTCCATTGAGTCCAAACTGGTGTTTGAGACCTTTTTGAGTATAAACATCGATATGTTTGAAGTTGAGTAAAATTTTAATATTTTCATTTAGGGCTTTGGGTTTGGGTTTCAGCCCACCAACCTAACAGATAACCCAATCCACTCCTCTTCATTCATTCCACTCCTCATTTCTTAATACTCTCAAGCTATAGTAAAAATGGGGGTAGAGAAAAGGAATTAGAAATTCCAAAGCCCTAATTCTCTTAGGAAGGATCAACTTCAAGCTAGAAATCAAGGAGAAGCTTAGGTAAGCATCCTCTTCATCTTCTCAATCTCAATCCCTCTTCAAATTTCAGAAATTCCTAAACCCTAACTTAGGAAATATTCTTCTTATGAGCTTAGATTGAAGCTTCTTGAGTTGTTCTTGAAGAGGAATTGACCTTAGCTTGTTTTAGAGCTTCACTTGAGTTTTTGAGTTAAAGGTGAGTTTTTGAACTCACATCTATGTCTATATCTATGATAGTTGTTGGGTAGTAATTCCTAACATCTATTCCTTGTCCATTTGCCTTTGAATTGAATTGGTTTGAAGAATATTCCAATTTTTGATGTTTTGAAGTCAAATCTTTAAAAATCCGATCTTTGATGTTTGAACTTGTTGTTGGGGTGTATCGAAGAGCCTATAAGGCTGGGTTGTCGCTTGGCATAAATCCCTAGTCTCTGTTGCTCGTCCGATCACTTCCGTTTGGATTTTTGCCCCTTCTTGGGCTAGGTTGAAATTACTGCAAATGGCAGTTCAGCCGACTGAACGGTAAGGTCAGTCGACTGAATCTGGGAGCATAAAACTTCCCACTCCTGTGTCAGTCGACTGACCATATAGTCCAGTCGACTGAATTGGGAACAGAAATGTTCGTGTCCCTGTATCAGTCGACTGAACTATAGAGTCAGTCGACTGAACCAGAAACCCGAGAGTTTCTAAGCATGTTTCAGTCGACTGACCCTACAGTCCAGTCGACTGAATCTGGAAAATCTACATTTTTGCCTATTTTGAGGCAGTTTTGTGTGGGTTTCCGATTTTTAATCGATTCTTGTCGATCCAGTTAGTTGTTATCACTTAATATCGACTTTTGATGACTTCTTTCTTTGGATTTTTGGGAATATCCGTTTGATGGATTTGATATCGATTTTTATGGATTTAATTCACATTTTCGTATGTGGATTTTTGGTGATTGATTGTTTCTACAATCATTTTTGTGGTTTGTCACTTTAAAATACAAAGGTTTCTATACTAGTAGTAAATACTCAAACTCTTTCACAAAAACGATTTCAACATTACTTTTAAATACAAAGCTCGTTTTTAAAACCGTTTTCCAATCTATTAGTATATATAAATATTTACCTCATTCGTATGAGAAATCTAATTAAACGGCTTAGCAAAACAAGTGGTATGACACGCTTGCGTTTACTTTGTCGGTTAATTCTTAGACTTGTTCGATTGAAAATCTTATGACAACTTTCGAGTGGAAATCTACAATTTGTTCGTAAATATTTAAGTTAAGCCAGTGGTTATGGGACATGAAGCTAAACTCTTATATTTACTAGCTTAGTGTAATTGACACTTCTTATTGATCAATGGTGATCATTTTGTGATTTAGACTAGCGATGTGCGATGTCTCTTTGTTTGTGTGGGGACTAAAAACCCCGTTTGTGGAACTTCGGTTCAATTTGGTGGGGTAGCGACCCATGGTCTTCGGGCCGTTTGTAGAGCCTCGGCTCAAAATTGATGGTTAGCGACCATGGAATAGCGTTCTGTTTGTGACACATGTGTTGGTGAGTTTTCATGCTCCCGTTTATGATAGGTCTCCCCCTTTGTGCTTTCTGGATTTCTAGATGATGATAGAATTTGTGTTTCACCAATTTTCGTGGTTTGCATTGATATGCTCTATCAATATTTGTGTTTTGGTGAATAATTTAAAGAATGCGATTCTTTTTGGATGTTTAAGATGATTTAGGATATTGTATGATTTTTGTTGTTATTTGATGTATACTTGTCGCAGTATGGCATTATTGTTATCATACGTTTTTGTCATATTTCTTATCCTATCTCATTTTATCTGATATTTATAGCTAGACCGATACGTTTATTATTTTCTTCTTAAATAATACTTGGGTTAGACCGAGGTATTTCAGGTGCTCCTGCTTGACTTCTTATCAGGGTCTGTCACCTGACTTTTGGCTAACTACTTTAACACAGTAGTTTTTGTTAGTATACATTCGAGATAGAGACTCCTTGATGTGTACTTATTCTTTTGTCTAGCACTTGTATCTATTCTTTTGTGATGTAGTGGATCTAGTTTAACCACTATTTTGATGCACACTTTTATGTGTTATATTCATATCTGTTTCCGCCTTTGTGATATGAATGTCTGTGACTGATTTGTGTTATGCTTATTTCTATATTTGTTTCTGAAGTCCACATAGTCACTGTGTGGTAGCTTTGAGTTTGTATTTGATATGTCGGATTTCCTCTTGAAATGAAATGTAAGTTATATTATCTGACATATCGGTACTCGCACAAAGCAATTACACAGATGGTCGCTCCTCAACGGCCTTATTCTTCGTGCTAGTCGACGGCATTACCCCGTAGTGTCCTTGGCTAGTGTGAGTATAGAGGTGGGGCGTCACGCCTGATGTAGATCAATATTATTTCTTTGGATGTATGCTTCGGGGCCCAGTACGGTTGTTGATCACAACCAAGGATGATCATATTCGGTACGATCCAGCAAGGGGTAGGTCGGTCATGTGTTGGCAGTGGTGCAAGATGTTCTTGTTGACCTTGATACACTTTATGTAGAGGAGTACTATGCCAGATGGTACCCCGGTAGCCTTGTCATTAATGGAACTCATTCTCCAATAAGTGCATTGCAGACTTAGCTGTGTCCAAATATGTGGGAATGTGAGATGCAAGTATTTCAGTTATGTTATTTATTTTAAAGCCAAGACATTATTATAATACCATTGGATTTTCTATAAAAATGATTTGGTTATCGTAAGGAAAAAACTTATCTGTGTTTATGTATGACGTAGTCTTACGAGATACCTTTATTTTAAAAAGGATTTATAAGTAAAAATTCAGTTGTTTGAAGTTTACTCACGCCAGACTCATGTATGATCCGGAGTTTTTCTTTTTTTTCCTAAAACTCTCGGGTACTCAAATTTGTATAAGTAGACAAGTAGTACAGGTTCTTACGGATGATTTTAAAGGAGCATAAAGCATGTGGCTTCGACGTTATCTATTTTATTTCCGTTGTGTATGTATATTATGTATCAGCATTGTAGGGGCAGACAGTTATAACTGTCTCTGGCTGAAGTTAGCACTTGTTGTAACTATGATGTTTCATTTTGGAGGTGACCATATGTAATATCTTATATTCTATTATATATGATTTCTTTGCGTTGTGATATTCTATGTTTCTTTCTTCATGTCTTTTTTTTTCTTCTTACCCCCAATGGTTTGTCTTTCGGACACCTACATGAATACTGTGGATGTATTAAGTATCGTCTTAGGAGTATGTTACATCTCGTATACAAACATAAAATGTGTGTGTGCGCGTGCGTGTAAGGTAACATTTCAAATAAATGAGAAATCTTTACCAAAATCCTTAAAGGGGTAGCTATGAACCAGTTTGCGCTGATTACAGGGCAAAAGCCAACAGATTCAAAAAAAAGAAATCCTGATTTTGAATTTGACAAGCAAGACTCAAGTGTCTTGAGAGACTACTAAGTGGATGTGGATCATTGGGTTTTACTAATCAAAGTCAAAATTAAGATTCCTTTATCTAATTAGTAGCTCTTGTGCTAGAACTGTTTCAAATTAATCATTATTCTTTTGGGGATTTCAGTAAGGATTTGTACCTTATTTGGAATATTATTAAATATATATGAGATTAATAACATGTATAGATATTATAATATGGCATGCTATTAAAAATATTTAGGTATTATAATTTATGTATGGACATTTCATAAAATTATGGAAAGTTGATTCTACATATGATATTAATAACATATATAGATATTATAATATTGCATGTTATTAAAAATATTTTAGTATTATAATTTATGTATGGAAATTTCATAAAATTATGGAAAGTTGATTCTATATATGATATTAATAACATATATAGATATTATAATATTGCATGTTATTAAAAATATTGAGGTATTATAATTTACGTAAGGAAAGTTTCATAAAATTATGGAAAGTTGATTCTCCTATATATATACATCGGTCCTCTTATACATATCGATATTATCTTTTATG
This sequence comes from Allium fistulosum, assembly GCA_030737815.1. Taxonomy (NCBI): domain Eukaryota; kingdom Viridiplantae; phylum Streptophyta; class Magnoliopsida; order Asparagales; family Amaryllidaceae; genus Allium; species Allium fistulosum. The sequence goes on along the minus strand of CM060907.1, from coordinate 458,856,458 downwards.
TTATATTAATTTTCTTCTTCTTCATCACATCAATCCCCTCTATACCTATATAGAAATGTTGAAGGTATTGCTTTTTAATTTTTAACTTTTACTTTTTCTATACCTATACAATGTCGGAGTGCCAGATCGACAATTTAATCATAGATGCCACACATCATTACATTGCTAAGAGCATTACCAATATGGTTTCATGTTGGCTGAAGAAAGCAAAAGCAATAATTACACAACAAAGCCCTATTCGAGCAAGCATGTTCAAGAAAGCAAACATATAGTGAAAATACTTCAAATTATATCATACCAACGAGGGTTTTGTTGTACGATTCCAGAAGGAATGATAAAATGGCAACTTATTCAACTGTTCAGTGGCAGCAGCCACAAGTCGAGGCTCACTTCCACCTGTCACATAACTGGCATGTCAGTTTACACAGAAAACTAATATTACACAGCAAATTACGATATGGAAAGCGGAAGACCAATCACAATAGCTAAGGTCAGCCTCTTTTTCCATTTCACCTTTTACCACACTTAAAATCAACCAGATGATCAACCATAGATTTGAAAACTGGGAAAGAAATATTTTCTGACATAGGCATACTACATATGTGTTACACATAGTGTTGAATATAGTTAATAGAAATTTATTTCAATTCAATACACATAAATAACATGATACAAAAGTTAATAGAAATTGCTTTCTTTTAGGATGGATAAATCAAGATGTGCCGCTTATTATTACTGATAGAGAACGGCACTATAGAAGTGTAAAAATAAATAATCTCCATTTCTCTCTATTTGTGAAATATGTAAAGGAGGACCACTAATGGAGGAATCCTTAGTATGCTGGTATGTAGATGAATAATGTATACACTTTATGTTTTGAATGAACAACATAATGCAAGAAGAGTGTTGTCAGATGTCAGATATACTTGTAAGACAATATAATTTGTATTCCGTTGCTTAAAAAAGGAAAACAAAAGGTTAGCAGTGAAGAAAAAATAAATAATATGCCGAGCTGTAACTCATATAAATACCTAAAGCTGTGCACCACAATCCAGCCAGAGCATCAAGATATTTCTTTCCATTGATGTCATACACATATGAACCCTGCAAATAATGTACGGTGCTTTAACTATAATGTATTCTCAAGAAATGACATAACTATTCTTTAAGTGCACTAGTCAGAAGTGATCTTCTGTTACTAATAACAGACTGAACTTAGTATAAGTAATATGAATTTTTTCCTTATCGGAGAATAAAAGCGATTTATCGTTGTGGTATAACATGTTTGATGCAATATTATGTCCTGGATATGTACAACTGTATATTAGGTAGCTATTATCTAGGTTCTAACTAAAAATTGAAAGCAATCCTCAAAGCACTGAGTAGGAAAAGTTAAAACACTACGAACAATTTATCAAAATTTACTGCTAGTTATAAACATAAATGTAAGCATTTTGTTGTTGAACAAGTTATCCAAATTTTATACCTCCGATCTATCGATAATCAAAGGATGTACAATATTGCTCTGCCACCCAGCAGTAAATGGTGCCAACATATCATGGCCTTTGTATCTGATACAAATTATACAAGTAAATGGTGACAACATATCATGGCCTTTGTATCTGACACAAATTATACATACGACACAAGCACGCACACAAAAAACCCCATTAAACTTCTAAATGAAAAATTAGTAGTGTGATTCTGTTATCTCATATTTACATACCCTTTCTCATCTGTCGAACCTGCATACAGAGTTGCATGTGTGCTGTTCAATCTAATTGATAGGTTAATATATTGAGATACTGCTCCATTTCTGAAAACTTCTCCAACCTGGAAAATATTTATAGTGAGTCTAAATAATAGTATTTCCATATTTTAAATAAGAGTATACACTTCACTAAGCATATGCAACAAACTGAATGAAAAAAGTTACTGGATCATGGTACATGCTGCATGGGGAAAAGAGAAAGAGTTTGTCTAAGGTATCGAAAAATAGTAAATAGTTTTCTCTCAAACTAATAGTAATAGTGTGACCATTATCCAGTTTTAGAAGTTACTGGATCATACACGTATTGACAAGAACTAGCATATACCGTATGAACTATGAACTAACTTATTAATTTTATTTTTGATACATTTGGAATCAGACAGTACAAAAGTTGGTTACCCCGATCAACATTGCTTATCATGATATCCATTTTTTACCACATATATGAATCATGGTTCATGTGATATGACTACTATCGCTACCCTTTACAGTGACTAGTTTCTAATTTGACATAATTTGATAAAAGATCATTTTGCTACTGACTTCAAACCAGCTGTAGTAATGTAATCACTGTTTTTTTTGCACCCAAGTTTGAGAGTACATAAAGGGTGATAGGTCTGTTTATTTATATGCAGAAAATTACCTTCTAAGTACATGCACCAGTAAATTAAGAGCTAATATGGAGCTTGGGAGATGTCCCTTATGAAAAAGTTACATGTAAACCAATCTTATTTTGTCAAACTTGCCAAAAGCCACAAATTCCTTCTTGCCAGCAGCAAATTTAAGGGGTGTAACAAAACCCCAAAAAAATTTGCAACTTACAAACAAAATCCCTACAAGTGCGGAAAAAATTAGCTATGTAACACTCATTTCAGGATTGAAACCACAAAAGGAAGTTTTTTTGACAACCCCAAAGGAAGTAAGTTTTGACTTAAAGGTGGTTTTGACTTGGAAAGTTTAGATAATTTTCAGAACAGTCAAAAGTATAAATGTGTGGATATGTAAAGGATTAAACAGGTCTTATGCAGATGTTTCCAACTAACGACTTATTATTTTAGGGTATATACACCACTAATACATTCCCTAATGGCATTTTAAAAAATACAAAAAGAATTTTAAAAAAACACTTCAAACACCTATCGTTGTTGTTAATGCAAAAGATTTAAACTTCTACAAACATTAAAGAGTATCTCACTTTGAATTTATTTATCAACTTGAGCAATTGTCTCTTTACATGTCGCTCTTACCATATTTTCGAATTTTATCACTTGGAAAAAAATTTCAAATAAAAGCATCTAACATCCTAATATATTAAGGTTCGAAAAATATCAAATTAACTACAATTTTCTAATCAAATTTCAAGTAGATGGAAATTTGTAGAAAGAAAAGTTTGGGCTTGATGAGATCTGAGTTCACCATTGTTATTTATTGTTATATTGTTAAAAAGATGGAAAAACAAATATTTGTTCTCCCAAAAAAAAAAAAGAGGTGGCATATAAAAGTGAGAAATATTTTACAAAATAATGATGAGGGAGAAAAAATATGGATGAGAGAATGAGCAAAGTGAGTGTGTATAATAGGACCCTTATTTTAATTGCTATTTTAAGTTAAAAAATTAAGTTGTTATCAAACACTCGAAAATTAAGTAGTAGCATATGACTATGAGCTATTTTTCATATTATAAGCAATTGGAAACTCCCTCTAAAAGCATCTCTAGCAGGGTGGTAGATTTTAAGGTGAGGAGAAAGAAAAAAAAGTTGATTCCTCCCACTGTTCCAACAGCGAGCGGAAGGAAATAGGTCTTTTTTTTAAAAAAGAAAATTGAATAAACGGATTTTAGAAAATCGTTTATAGTGCTAAACTGTTTTCAGAAAACCGTTTATACATTTTTACATTTATTATGGTGAACAAAATGTCGTTTGAGGTGTTAAACGGGATTTAAAAAACCATTTATCCTAAACGGTTTTCGAAACACCGTTTAACGTATCCACGCTCAAAAAAAATAAGGGAGAAACTCCAACTTTCTTCCCTTCTTCACGCTATAACTCAGGCTGCTGGAGCGTGAGGAGGGTTGAATAATTGGGAATTTTCACCATTTTTCCATCTGTAGCTCCTGCTGGAGATGCTCTAAGCAAAGAGCCAATGTAAAAGGAGAACATAAGGGGCAACTTAGCTTAAGAAAATAAAGAAAAACACGTTATCATCAAAGATGGGAAACTTCGTGTAAACTCCTGAAAATAATGAAATGTAGTGGAGGTGTTTTCTAGTATCCCAAATATTTGTAGGCAAATTCTATTTCAACTCGAGTATTTACTAAGTAGCCTCCAAAAACTAAAAAAGTTTGAAAACTAAAAAAGTTTGTAAACCCAAAAAATAACTTAGTAGCCCCCTACCATTTCCAGAACTACCTTTCCCATCATGCAAAACGAAAAAAGTTGAATTTTTTATTCACTGATTTAGAAACTGTGGTTAAAAAAATTTCTTTACTGATTTAGAAACTTAGCTGTGAAAAATTAAATTTTTTCTAAGTAAAATATGTAAACCCAAAAAAAAAACTTAGTAGTGAAAATTTTATTTTTTCTTCGCTGATTTAGAAACTCAATTCATATTTTCTTCAAAACTACAATTAAAAAAGTCTGTAATCCAACAAATAACTTAGTAGTGAAAAATTAAACTTTTTGTTCATTTATTTAGAAACTAGGTTTTGAAGAAGATAATGGAACTGAGAAGAAATAAAGTAAACAGCTTTCTAAGGGTATTTTTGTCTTTAAAATTTTATTTTATGGGAGTAATTATCAGTGTTGAAATAGAATTTGACATATTTGTAATCAAAATAAAAAATACGAGGGTAACAATTGATCCCTTTCAAGGATCGATTATTTTTTGCTTTATGTTGAAAGGGATCGCAGCCCTTACCAATTATTGAAGACACTTTTCTTAAAAAGCTTTATAATCAGGGATTTGAGAATAAAATGTTCAAAATAAAATCACGCCAGCTTCCGAAATCAACTGCATGCAACTCGTAATTACAAACTTTAAACTCTTACAATGATTTGGGCAAAATAAGAAGCAAAGGATTAGATATGTGTTTTGATAACACAATCATTTGTTGGTCGAATTTAACTAGTAACACATACAAGAGTCAACACTTTTTGAAGGGAAAAAAAAAAGAATTATACCTTCGATCGAATAAGTCCAGCTGCCAGCATTTTTCCAGTGATAAATTTGGATTTCCGTGCTAATGATAAGAAGAAATTTCCTGTAAAGACTTTCCCAGGCTACTTCCTAAAGAAAAAGGCTGCTGCTCGCAAATAATGAATAAAGGACAATTAATAAAGGCGAGTATTAATTTTAGTCAGCATTTATCCCTTTCGTTTTGTCCAGCAAATTTAGTTATACGTTTCACATTTTAATTTTATTAACGGTACTTAGCTTGCTAAATTAAATTTATAACTTTTTTGCTTCTCTCTATTTTTTTCTACCATCCCCTTCAATGTTTGATTATTTCACATTTATTTTTGTTTCAGCAAATTGAATTGTCATAATTATTATTGTTTTGAAACGTTTCGAAATTTTTACTACAATCTCTGCTAATAATGATAGAAATTTTGAAGATTTGAAAGACAATGTTCTATTAATATTTAAAATAGACAAAAAGGTTTAAACTATAAATTGTATGAAAATCAAACGTTGCTCTAATATTTCCATCGTTCTACATGTTACTCTCACCTCCATTTTAGTTAATTACATATACACTTTAATTTTTCAATATTTAAAATGTAATATTTCTTATAAATATTAGATCAACAAACCGTTTTTGTAACGATCCAAAATTTTGGTTATTAGAATTAAATGTTTAATTGATGTTAAATATTTAAAATAATTGAATTTTGGAATTTAACAGTTTATAATTCAAATGTAGGGTATATATAAATATTTGAACTGTGGATTAAATGTAAATTAAAGGGATTCAATAATTTTATTTAACTCCATTTAACCGATGAATAATATTGGTAGGTTCAATTCGTAAATTTATTTACAAATATAAACTAATCGAATAAATATCAAGAATTAAATATTAAAAACTGTGAAATTAGTCTTCCGAGGTACAGTTTCGGATTTAGACGAAACCAGTTTCATTGGATCCGTAAGAAGTATATTACGCCGTCAAATTTCATGACGATCGGATGAATCGTTTGGCCGTGGGAGATCGAAACGCGTTGAAATTAATATCGAAAATTTTAATATAATAACTATGTCCAAAAACCTATCTTCTGCATACGATCGAATTAGATCTCAAAATAAATTCCATTGTATTCAGAATAGGGTAAAATATTAGGAACGTCAGGCGGCATGTCTCGTTTGAAGTTCGAGATTTTTGGGTATGTTTTGTTGAATATTTTAAAATTAAAAATAATATTTATATGCACGTACCCATTTCATAGCCCACACACCCATCATTTCATAGCCCACACACCCATCCTTTCACAGCCCACAAACATTGGCGGCTCAAGAAAAACATTGGCGACTCGAGAAGATTTTTACTATGAAAAAGGTAAACATAATCATTTTTGTTTTTTTTAAATCAAATAAATTCAATTATAAAACCAAGTAAGCACACTTGCTCTCTCTCCTCTCATATTTTCACGGCTTCATCCTTCCAGTAGTTTGAAAAACAAAAATAAGGAAAGAGCAAAACTTCAAAAATCAATATCTAAATATTTACTCGACTAAAAATCATGAAACCGTTTTTAAAAATCCCAATTGGTTGAGAGCTTCGATCCGACATGTTTGTAGATGGTGCGGTAGTGGTTAAGTGATCTCGATAGTGTGGTCGTGTGGGGGTTTAGAACTAAGGTTGAAGTTTTAGGGGGCTTTTGTTAGAATCTCGATTTTCATCGTTTTGATTGTGACAACTATATAAATCTATATTTGTGTACTAATCACTTATATAGGAGATCCATTGCAGATTCAGATTCGGATTGTTTTGAAGCTGTTAGTCTATTGATTAGAGTCTCTATATTGTTAGAAATATGTTAAAATCTCTTCGATATGGTATATTGATGTGCATGTAAATGTGCATATATATACATCCATATTTTATCTTTTTTTATTTAAATAAATATCATATTTGGGCATTTTAACACGTTTAAAACCAAAATTCAATTGTTTTCAAATCATCATATATTCATCTTCATTCAGGAGGAAAATGCTCATTTTTGTGCATATGTCAATTTGAGAATTTTTACTTGGACATTTTTTATGATTTTTATAGGAAATTTTGATGCATATGGAAGAGGGATTCATGAAGATATATGCATGCACAAATGAATACAAAGGAAAGAAGAAGGAAATAATTCAAGTCCAAGATCATGGAGGACCCCACCCACTTGCCTAAATCTACAATTAGAAGCTAATGGACAACTAAGTGGAGGTTAAAGCTTCATGCACATCTAATGAGGGATTAATTAGTGGCTAATGGTTACTTGGTGGCCACACTTCCTGTAGTGACCCTGAAATCGGCCTTCGAAAATCGGCACCCGTACTTTACTTGTACTCGAATGCCGTAGATTCAAACGCCGAATCTGGTTCAGCGGAGCTTATAACACCATTAAGTATAACAACACAGCGGAAGAGAAAGAATATATCAATATATATAACATTGATACAATGACAGATACAAAAATCTGATACAATATGATACAACAGAATGATACAACAGATATCAATATACATCAGAGATATGATACAAGAAATTGCAGCGGAAAGAAAATAGATAACACCAGCAGCGGATAGAATATCTCCAATAGAATGCTCCAATCCATAGCTAGCGGAAAGCAAGGTCAGTCGTCCAAGGACTGACTAGCTCTAGATAATCTTCCCAACCTGAATATCTGAGAAACCCAACTCTAGACTGCCCGTGTGAAAAATGGTGGGCACCCAGAGTTTAGGAAGGGAACAATAAACTCCGGATCAGTCATGGGACTGGTGTGAGCAAAAAAAAACATTTTATCTTTAAACAAACACAAAAGAATTTTAAACATTGAAATCCGCAATGCTTTTGGAAAATGAAACTACCATAAGACCTCCCGCCACATACACAATGCAAACGCAGAATTGGAGGAGATTTCTTCTTATGATAGTCAAACATGCTTACTACGCAAGAAAACTCTTTTGATATTATTACTAGTGCATAGTGGAAAACATTTCAAAAATACAATATTAATCTTAGCCAACATACAACCATTATTGTATGCCTACTATAGCTACTATGTTCAATAGCAGGTTACCGCCACATTCCATAGCAGGTAATACAACTAAAACCGTACAAGGTTCGTATTGTTTTTTGGATTTCCAACAAATGGTCAGGCTAAGGAACTTCCTACCGCCACATGGGAACGCCTCTAGCGGGAAGCCCCGAGAGACAACCTGCTCTCTGCCAACACAAGGCCGGTTACCCCCTTCTTGGGTAGTAAACCTGAGATATGCCACCCCCGGTCCTTTGGGACCTTTATCCAAGAGCTCTCGATAACCAACATCACACGGTAATAAATATAGTGTGTCCACATGAGTAAGTATCTGGGCTCCATACCATGATACTACCCTTTTCCAGAAGGAATGGTCATACCCTAGGGAAGCTACCCCTGAAACCTTGCCGCATTTTTCCTGTTTCGAACATTTCCGGGTTGTGAGGTCTGACGAAGTCTCGTCCACAAAGCCACGCTTTGATCACAAATGATCAATAAATGATCATCACACAGCAACACTCAGCATGCCACATTACCAAATTGGGAATATATCGCTGATAACCTTCAACTACATAACCTCTGAGCTCGTACGTCTCAGAGAAAGATGTTAAGCTAAGAGAATAAATTCTCCGCCACCAACAGAAATGTATTTGAAAGAAATCTGCTTTATATCTCAAAGTGTAATGTTAGACATGTAATCATACAAGTCTGTTCCGGGTTCGAACAGAACCGAAAGCACTTCCGAAGAAGCCCTTGCAAATCCGGGTATTCACAGTCCCGATCGGACTTCCCATCACTTAGGGAATCTCTATACCAGGAGCTACCCAGTGCAGAGACAATCGATAGGTTATCCTATCGTTCTCGTAAACACCCGGTCTTCAACACCGGTCTTCAAATGCTATCCATATACGACGTATCACTTATTCGGAATGGGTTATGTGACACAAAGGTCCTCTCTCGGCTAAATCGAATAGTGAGCGTAATATTTAAAACATATGGATATGGGGTTTCAGTTAAGTCACAACTTATTACCCAAAACTTTTCTTCAATGGTTTAACAAATTACCATTTTCAAATCTTTAAACAAAAAGATTCATTTTAACAACCTTCAACAGTTTAAACAATTTCCACATTTTAATCTTTTAAACAAAAGATTCATTCACAGATTTTCCAAATTAATTTCCATTTCAATTGGATTAACTAGTTAAATCTTTAAAACAAAGATTTAACTTATAGCTTTCAAACAATTCCATTTCAAATGGTTTAAACAAATCATCATTTTAAATCTGTTAAAATAAACAGATTCAATTCATAGCTTTCTAAAAGAATTCATTCATAACTTAGAAAACCATTTTTCAATTCAATCTTGAAATTCCTTTAATTAAACTGGAATTTCATTTCTTATCTGAAAGCTTTTATTCTTTTAAAACAAATAGTTTTCATTTTGGAAATCTGATTCATTCATACGAGTTAAGGTTCTTGGGTTAAATCCAAATCCTCAAAAATATATTTTTAAAATGGTTTAACTTCATATAAACACATCTTTAACCATAATTTCCAAACATGGAATTCAATTCCAAATTATTTGAATTCAAATTCAAATTGAATTATTTAAATTGAAACTTTACCAAGTTATTTAAAATTGCTTTTATCTTTGAAAATACCTTTTCAAAAGCTTTAACATTTAACCCAAATCCATTTTCAAAATCAATTGAAATTAAAATTTTAATTTCAAAAATATTAAATTTAAATTATCTGTGATTTAACCGATTTCCACGTGAAATCCATATTTGTGTGTGTATGGTGTAGTCTGGGGTTTAACACAATAGTGCAACCACATCATCAGTCATCACAGATCAAAATACAAGAATATAGTTGATAAGCGGTATAACTATAACGCTTATCTTTCATTTACAGATCACATATCACAGATATATGAGTCACAGATAAGTAAATTACAGATCACAGCACAAATCAGGATGTATCATAAAGCATCACATATCAGGGATATCAAACAATTCACAGCATTCAATAGAATACAGACATCCATAAGCAAGATTAATTAATTGTCTGATTAATTCAAATCAGGTCTATTACTTATGAATTACAAATTCTGGTTAGTTAACATTAACTCATTACAAATTATTTTAATTAATTAACCTTTAATAAATTAGTTAGCTTCAATTATTAAATTAATTAATTATCATTTAATTAATTATCCTTAATTAATTACAAAAATTAATTTATTAATCCTTAATTAATTACTTTTAATTAAGTAATTATCTTTAAGTAATTAATTACCCTTAATTAATAAATTTATTTAATAAATTACATTTAAGTAATTCTCAATTACCAGTTAATCAATCTCTAATTACTTGATTAATTCTTAATTAATAATTTATTAATTTCTAATTACTTAATCAATTAAATTAAATAATCACTCTTTATTTTCTTTAATAATTCAATTAATCTTTAATCATCAAAAACCTTAATTAAACTTAAGATAAAACATTTCATATTAATGCCTTAGTTATCATTTACACATTTTATCTTAAAAATTGATTTTACTTAATCAAAATCTAAAGTAAACAATTTCAAAACTTCTTAGCCAATTATTAAAGAAAATAATCATTATTTATGTAAAGCAATTTATACAAGAAAACTTAAACTAAATTTATTTTTAAATTTCAAAGACTTTGTTTCTAAAAACTCTTTTAAAAACCTGCTCAGTCTTCACTTCGGGTTAAACTCGAAGATTGCTCGTTTCTTCCCCGAGTCCCCTTTCCTTTATTCTCTTTAAATTTTTAACTTTTTTTAAATTTTATAACTGGCATAACTACCACGAGCTACCCGATAACCCACGCGAGCCCCAACCCCGTTTACCCAAGACCTTCTTCGAGATTCCCCTTTCTTCTTCAAACACTACAAACCCAGACCAGATACGAGTGCACACGCGTGCACTTGTACGGAGGTTCCGGCCACCAACGATCAACGTTGCAACCCTCCTCATGTCGACGACCATCTCCTCTAACGACCTGACCTCCAGTTTCATCAATTCGATAGCGAAATCGAAAACGAGCTACTGAGCTTCTCCCTGTAACCCAAACACATCCAACAAAATCACCTCGCAACCACGTCTCCGGCCACCAGAGACTTCGAAACTCCGGCTACACCACCCTTAGCCTCCACACTACCTTCCCCTCCAACCACGTGACGCTCGACGCACCAAGGAAGTCACATCGATCAAATTTTTCAAACCCGTTCAAAATTCGAACAAAACCCTACCTTCGCCTCGATCCGCCATCTCTTGCAATTAAAAAATTATTTAACAATTTTCCTGACTTCGTACATCATCCAAATAGCTTCAAAACAAATTTCAACATCTAAGATTCGTTTGATCCTCAGAAATCGATCAAAAGACTTTTTTTTGTTCAAACAAGAACCGCACCTTGAATCCCAACCTAGAAATTGTGATTCTTGTTTTAAAATTCATGTTTTTGTTGACATATTCAATCTATAATAATGAATTTATAAATTTCACAGTTTGGATTTTCACATATATTGACATGCACTGTTGTTTCTTTTTTTTATAACAGGGACACTCAGGCTATATTTTGACTTAATTAGATCTTTAAACCTTAATCTAATTTAAATCAAATCCTATCAAAAACTAGATTAAGTGGTAAGGTATTTCAAATAAAATTTTGAATCTGGGAATAAACATGAACAGAGCACATATTCACAGCATGTATATTGTAAATAATCACACCAGATTCCACTTATATATATATGCAGTATATATATTCATTTCAATCAAATTTACTCAACTTTTAAAAAGTTACTCACTTGAATTTGGATAGAAAAGCAAAGCCTGGAACTGCTTTTAGTTGCTACTCTTGATTTAAACACTGGGACTACTTGATGTTGCTTGATAAACTTGCTTGAACTTTTATTTCAGGTTTTGAACTTTTGAACTTGAGTATGCTTTGGTTTACAGGGTTTGAAAAAAAGTTTTGAGGAAAGTTTTTTTTCTTTAGTTTTGAGCTGAAGCCCATTTCAGATTTCTCAGTTTTAAAATGATCGACTGATGGAAAGAATCGATATAAGAAAACGAAGTATACAGATGGTATGTTTTGTACAATGTGGTAAATTGGTTGTACAAGAGAAGTCAGAGATTTTCCTCCTATGGTGGCTGATATGCATCTATATTATATGCTAAGATGTCTTGCATTAATTGAGTTGTACAAATATATCTATTTGCTTTCCTTTCGGCTGATAATGTTGTATGTACTTAGAGATGAAACTCCTTTAATGCATATGTACCTTGTTTGTTTCTTTTGTTTTGCATTTCCAATTTTCACATATAAAATTCTACTTTCCTGGTTTGCTTGTTTGACTCGGCTGATGATATTTTCTTTTCTTGTTTTGTTTAAGTGGCTGAAATGATATGTGTTGTGTGCTTAAAGATATTGCATTAATTCTTTTTATCTTGTTTTATTCATAAGCTTATACTTTTTTTCTTTCATTTGTTTGTGCTGAGATGATTTTGTTTCTGGTGGTTAAAGATTCCTTGCATAAATGCTTTGTCTTAATAATACTACTTTAAAATATAAATAAACTTCTATTTTAATATGTTGTTAAATTTTTATCTATTTGTTACTTTATATTTTTATAGTCAATCTTATATATATTTATTTCTATTATAAATTTTACTTTAATACTTATATTTCTATATATATATTTATTTTATAAATTCAAATTATTATTAACCATCAATTCTAAATTTTAAAATTACTTATTTTATACTTATGTCAATGTATATATATACTTTTATATCATATATATTTTTTCATTTTTAAACCATTCATTTACGATTTAAATTCAAATCAAAAAAATATATATGTATACATAAATTTCAAATTCACTCATATATGCTCAAATACATATATATTCACACATATACAATATTTACAATATTTTAAAATTTAAATGATTTATACCAAATTTATTTGAGTTCGGGGAAACTCGCATCACTTTACAATTAATTTAACAATTTTAATTCAAAAATTAAATTAATTATCAGTTTAAATTTATATAAATTCCGGGGTCGTTACACTTCCTAAAGGCCATTTTGGGAAGCTCCCTACATATTGAATTAGGGTTTTATGCATGTATAAATAGCCCTCTTATGTACGTGTAAATATCTTCTACTTTTTCACATTACTTAGGAAATTAAGCAAGCAAATTGTAAGCTCAATATTACATGAAATAAAAATGGCTTCCAATCCTCTTTCTCTTCTCTTTTCTACATGATTTTCTTTGCTTTTATGTTAATGTTTATTTTTATGCTCTCTTTCTTTTAATGTTCATAGCTTAGATTTACATTCATGCAAGCAGTGTAGCTTTAATTTTTATGCAAATAGTTAGTAGTTAATCTCTCTTTCTTCCTTTTCTTAGTTTTCATTTCTTTGCTTTTTAATGTTGAAATTTAAAAGTGTTGATTTGATAACACAAATGAGTAGCTAAACCCCTTTAATGTAGGGGTAATGAAGCTCTCTAACTCTATGTAATTTCAACATTTTTATGATTTATGATCTCTTCGTTTGTGCTTCATGAAAGTGAATCTTGATGTTTATACAAGTGGGTTTGATAGCTTATATAACTTATGCAAATGAGATATTCTTATTCAACATAAACACAATATACATCATCATTTGCTAATTAATTTTTGATTTTGAAATGAAAGTAAAAATGAAATTTGGTGATCTATATTACTGGTTACACTAGTAAATAGATCATACTTAAAATAGCTTTTGCTTTGGCTTCATTTTCATGAGATTTTATAAGTGGTTTATTTTTTGTATTATAGTTTGATGGTTTAAGTTATGTTAATTAATAACATAAATAAACCATACTTATGATAAATGCAACAATTATTTCATTTAAAATCAAAACTAGAGATCATAAATTATTGTTTGTTGATTTACAAAAATATGAGAGTGGATTTATCCCTAAATTGTTCTCTAGTCCAATAATTTTAAATCACATTTTAATTCTAGCTTTAGCTTCTTAATTGTAGTTAACAATTTCCTCTCACTTTGGTCTAATTTGATTGAATTGAAAATTTTAAAATCTTAAAAATTCCCTACGGATCGACCCGTACTAAAATTGTACGCCGTGCGCTTGCGGTTATTTTATTTTGAAATTTTTTGGCAATTTACTAAAAAAATTTTTGGCACCTTTGCAGGGGAAATTGTTTTGATTTTAGTTTTTCACGTTGTTTCATATAAGTTTCAAACAACGAATCCGTATGATCATCGTAAATTTCGTTCATTTGCTCAACAAAATCCAATTTATAGTTATTAACTTGAGAATTTTTGATTTGGATTTGTTGAGTACAAAAATTTTCACTCGTATCGTAATCGAGATTATTCCCATTGCCAAAATTATTTGAAAAGTGTATCACATTTTCGTTTTGATTTTGAAATTCATTTTGGAGTTCAAAATTGAATTGGCATGGGCTATACTCAAAGTTATTTGAATTTTGAAGTGAATTCAAATTTGATTATTTTGAAAATTTTGACTTGAGTTATCACACAAATAAGAATTACACAAATCATTTATCATTTGATTTTGTTGTGTAGAGATTTCAAGTAGAGATGAAATTTATTTCAAAATTTATCGGCATTTTTCTAATCAATAGAAAATTTGCCGTTAAATAAGTTTTTGGCGCCGTTGCCAGGGAAATTGTTTTGATTTTAGTTTTATATTCTTCGAATTAGTTTTCTTTTGATTTCATTGTGTGTTTATCTTGTGTGTGTATGCATTTTAAAAAAAAATTGTTGTTGTGTTGAGTGTTTTTGTGTGCATTTTGATTTTGATTTTGTTGTTTACTAGTTTCCTTTTTCATTTGCATTTTCATTATTTAAAAAAAAAGCATACACAATTTCTAAAAGAATTTTTTTTATTCCATTTGATTTTCTATTTCAGTTACAAGTTTTTATTTTACAATTTACAAAAAAAACAGTGTACTGTGCACAGCCTGCACACACCCTCCTGAGCACTTCAACTCATAGCCCCTGCCTTGACATTCACCCACCTGATCAACACCCCATTCTTCTACTTCCATTTCTTTCATCTACAATCCCTTACAAAACCACTCACCAGCCTGACCATCTCCTCTGATCCTCACATCAACATTGCATACAACATCAAAACTCACAACATCCACCAGAAAATCCAAACATCACAGTGCTGCTGTCATATACCACTACTTCATACACCATCATCTCCCCTCTGCATAACAACTCACTCCTTCAAAAACACTCCATTCAACATCATACTCCATATCAAACTTGCACTGTAATTAACAACAAAATCACCATCAAACCTCATTTACCCATAGCACCACCATCTCAAACCTCCCCACCTCACATTGCAACAGAAACTGCACACATCAAATTTCCATAACCATTCATCACTTCACTGATATACACCTTCTGCTCTAATACCACCATCCCCAGTCCACCACTGCAGTCTGCCATCACAAACTTGCCTCTTCACCCTCCTTTGACCAAAACATCCATATCATCCCCTATATACAAAACTACTGCAACCAAGCAATAAATCAAACTACACAGAGAAACCTTCTACATCCCTTTCACCTGACCACATCAAACCCTCTCAACCATCCCCTTCCAAACTGTCAACTTCTAACCATCTACCTCCAAAAACTGCTCCATACAGTTGAAAACATTCCTCTACAAACTCCATTGATCATCCCATAATCAACACCTTCTTGCCTCAACTGCACACTGCCCAACTCCATATACCACATACAAAAACTTCACAACCATAATCTGCTGCTATCTCACATTCCAATTCTTCCAACCACTTGCATAAACACAATCACATTTCACAACATTTTACAACTCCATCACCCAATATAGACAGTAGCATCTCGACATCAAACCACCCCTATCATATCATACGCAAACTTTCGAAAAAAGAATATACTCAGTCACATTCTTGTGAAGCACGACATAACATCGCTGCATCAGTGCCTGCCCTTCTCCTCAACAAACTGACCAAACCTACCACTTCTGCAAAACATTGCCAAATCAGTTCATCCACCACTATTTCACTTCCCCACCGCTTCCAGTTGAAAACCTCTACAACATTCAATCCTCCTTTGCCTGAACTTCTGCCATCTCCCCCTCCAACTGCCTCGACACAAAACGACCTCACTGTAGAATTCACTGCAGTATCCCTCTTCCCCGTGCCCTTTTCCTCACCGACGATTCACCAGAGCCCAAACAACCACCGTTCCAAAACCTTCAACCAAAATCGCGACCAATTTCCTTGCCAAGATCAATCCAAAGCCGTACCACTTCACAGACAGCGGTAACCCCATTGCGACACTTGAACTCGAGCCGCCTTGTCCACCGAACACTGCATCCCTCAATCGCTTCGAACCTTCGTAATTAAAGTTCGTTTTGATTCTCGAATTCGAGTATTTACGAATTGAGTTTTGTTTTTGTTATTGTGGGATTGAGAATTCGATTTCGTGATTTCTTTAATTAGGTGGTGCTCTCTGTTTTGCAGTAGTATACTAAGTGGGCCGGATTTATTTATTTTTTTGTTTTTTTTGTTTTAGGTTTTGCCTTCTTTTGTTTTAGTTTTAAACTTTCTCTTTTATTCACTTTGTTTTAGTTTCTTTTGTCAACTTTGTTTGCATTTGCAAATAGTATATAAAAAAATTAGATATAAATTCATTTTGCTTTGTTTAAACTTGTTTTGTTTTAATTTGTTTTGAAGTTCCATCCTTAGATTTCAAAAAAAAAATTATTTAAATTTGTTTTTAGTTTAGTTTTGTCTTATCCTTAAAAAAAATTTTGTTTTAAATTGTTTTAATCTCCATCTTCATATACTAAAAAAATATATATACTTGTATATATATTTTTTTTGTTTTTCATTTTAGGTTGCCAAAGCAGAAAATCTAAAGAAATTGCTTGTCAAAGATTGCTTGCTTCGCTGCTTAGCTTGCTTAAAAAAATTGCCGCCTTAAAAATAAATTGCTAATAATCTGCACGCTTTGGTATCGTGCCCCTATCCCTTGTTTTTATTTGAATTGCGTTGTTGGTTGCTTGCGTTTGCATTTATATAGAAAAATAATTTCAAAACCCAAAAACAAAAACAAACTTCATTTTAGTTGCATTGTAAATTCACGTTTAATTTCTGCTTTGCATTCATCTCATCTTATTTTCTTTTCTAAGGCCAATACCCCAATTGACATAAGGTGAGGGATTTCATCACCGTTTCCTTAGCCCACAAACGCATTTCATCGTAGAATTTGACTAATAATAAAGGTTAGACATTCAACTTAAGGGTGTCACGAGCTCACTTAAGGCTTAATTGTATCTTCATAATTGTTTTCTTTAAACAATTTTATTTCTTGATGTCTAGGCTATGGCAGAGTAATAACCAATTATAAAAATTATGGTGATTCGTAAATATTATACTGGTTGTTCCTCTGAAGGTACTTAAATCTTCGGCTGCATTGCTACGGTGATTTGTGGTGCACCGATAACCCCTGCCCGTTACCTGGCTAAGAAATATTTTTGTTGATTTAAGACAAAGTGTGATTATACAATTTTGGGTTAGGAGCTGCTAAGGACAAAAACTTGTAATTAAGTCATTTGCATTCATTTAGTTGCATTAGTCCATGCATATTTAAAAAAAATCCAAAATCCAAAATCCAAAAAAAATTATAAATTTTACTTAACTTAGTTTTTAATCCAAAAAAAAATCCTTCTTTCCTTTCCTTTGAAAATTTTCAATCAAAAACAAAAATCCAAAAAAAAAAATCTTTTCAAAAAGAAAAAAATTTAAAAATTCAAAAACAAAAAACAAGAATCAAATTTCCATTTTCTAAAAACAAAAAAAAATTGAAAAAATCCTTTTGGTAAATATTTGAAAATTCAAAAACAAAAAACATATAATTTTTTTTTTGAAAACCCAAAAACAAAACAAAAATCAAATTTCTCTTTTGAAAATAAATTTCACTTGGTAAATAGTTTTCTTCCTTTTTAAAAAAAACAAAAACACTTTTTCACTTCGTTTTTCATATCTTCTTTCATTCTCTAAACTCGTTTCTAACTTCTTTCTCTCCTCGACTTTCACTTGTGCATGAGTACTTGGACTGGTGACTCAACAAAAAATCGTTGGACTCGCGACTCAACAACTAACCGTTTAACTCGAACAGACGATTCTCCCAAAATGGCGAACGAGAACGCCCCTCGAACTCTTATGGATAGAATCTTTTCCGATAGAGTTTCTATTCCATCTTGCATCACGTTACCCACCCCTACTGGTAACCATTTCGAAATTCACTCGAACCATATTGCCACGCTTCCGAAATTTGGCAATTTCGAGCACGATGACCCCTACATCTTTTTGATGAAATTCGAATAAGTTTGTGCAACCATTAAACTCCAACAACTTTCCGATAACGGAATCAAACTTCGATTAATCCCATTTGCTCTTACGGATTACGCTGAAAAATGGTTGTACAGCTTACCTCGAACTCGATTAAAACATGGGAAGAATTCGTAAAAGCTTTCTTAAAAAAGTTCTACCCCTTGAAAAAAACAAGTAGAATTCGAAACGAAATTGTAATTTTTCATCAATTCAAGGGGGAACCATTTGGAAAATATTTTGAAAGATTCAAAGAGCTTTTGATAAAATGTCCACACCATAACTTTGAAAAATGGATGATTTGCCAAATCTTATACGATGGACTCGAAAATAGCTCACGAACCATGCTCGAATCAATGTGCCAAGGCAACTTTCTTGCCCAACATCACGACGATGCTTGGCAATTTCTTGAAAACCTCACCGAAAAATCATCCCAATGGGAACGTTCGAACGAAAAATAAATTTACTCACGATCGAATGCACACTCGATAGGATCTTCTTTTGCTTTAGAAGCTAAGATCGACGCAATGATTAAAAAATTCGATAACGTTTTCTCATCAAATCAAATGAACCAAGCTTCCCAACCGATGTGTTATAAATGCAATGATCCTAATCATATAGCCGATCAGTGTCCCAATTCTATCGAACAAATCAATGCTTTCAATAAAGCCAAAAACGACCCATTTTCTCCAACGTATAATCCTGGTTGGAGAAATCATCCAAATTATGCGTGGAACCAAAACAATCCCAACACGAATACGATTCGTCCCAATTTTCAAGCATTCTCGAATAATGCTTCGAATCCTTCCTTTCAACCCAACAATTTTCAACCAAACTTTGCGGGTCCGTCTCATAATCAACCACAACAATCAAATTTTCAACCAAATGCTGCTCACCCTCCCCAAGACGATAAACGTTTAACTTCGCTTGAGAAAACTCTTGAAATGTTGGCTAAAGCAACTACTCAAAGTCTTCAATCAAACAGCAATTTGCAAAATTTATTGACCTCATATATGCAAAATACAAACCAATCGATTGCAAAACTCGAAATGCAAATGAGTCAATTAGCCACGTCTGTGAGCGAACGTGAACGAGGAACATTCCCAAGCCAGCCCCTTCAAAATCCCAAAAATCAAAACACAAATTCAAATCAAGCCCATGTTGTTCAACATAGCAATGTCACCCAATTGAATGCTATCACAACTCTACGTTCCGGTAAACAAATCAATAATCAAGTCATTAATCCAAACGATTTACCGGAAACCTCGCTCGACACTTCTAAAATAACAAACGACTCAGAACAGAACGTGGAGCCAAACGTTGAATCAAATGCCAATCAAAACTCTTCTTCTTCTACTCGAGTAGACCCTCCAACTGAGTATCGTGTTCCATTTCCACATCGTCTCCGACCCAAGAAACACTCGGACCAAATGGAAAAGATGTTGGAAATTTTTAAACAAGTGAAAGTTAACATTCCGCTTCTTGACATCGTTCAGTAAGTCCCCACGTACATGAAATTTCTTAAGGACTTGTGCATCCAAAAGCGACACACTCAAGTGCCTAAAAAAGTCTTCTTAGCCGCCAGTTTGAGCAAAGTCTTATCCCAATCCATGCCCGTTAAATACAAAGACCCTGGCTGCCCTACGATTTCATGTACAATTGGAGACAAGACGATTAACAAATGTTTGATAGACTTAGGCTCGAGTTTCAACTTGATTCCATACTCCGTGTACGAATAATTAGGCTTAGGTGAGCTCAAACCCACAAAAGTCACGCTTCAATTTGCCGATCGCTCGATTAAGAAGCCCGTGGGAGAAATCGAGGACGTGCTCAATCGAGTGGGGCAATTCATATTCCCCATTGATTTTATCGTTCTCGAAACACAACCCGTGTCAAATCCCATGAGTCAAATTCCATTGATTTTAGGCCGACCATTCTTAGCCACCTCAAATGCCTTAATCAATTGTCGTAACAGTTCGATGAAAATCTCTTTTGGAAACATGACTTTGGATCTTAATATTTTCAACTTTGAAAGCCAATCGAACGAATCTCGTGACCAAACGTTGGAAGTTAGTGCCATTCACGAAAACTTTGAAATGAGACACTTGATCTTAACGATGAACGCGAGGCCGAGTGTGAAAATTTGTTTCACGAAATTCCCAATGAAATTGAATACACTCTTCCTTTTGAATCACTTCCAGTTGAGTTTGAATCTCAACCTAATTCTTCGATCGAAAAACTCCCAAAGTTGGACCTCAAACCACCTCCCGATCACCTTAAGTATGCATACTTAGGTGATAACAAAACGTTGCCCGTCATAATTTCCGCAACTCTCTCTATTGATCAAGAAACCTCCTTACTTTCTATTCTTTCGAAAAACAAGGAAGCGATGGGATGGTCGATCTCCGATATAAAGGGAATTAGTCCCGCTCTTGTTCAACATCATATCCATTTAATCGACGATACCAAGCCTGTTCGTGACGCGCAACAAAGGCTTAATCCAAAAATGAAAGATGCGGTGCATGATGAAATTCTTAAACTTCTCGATAATGGAATCATTTACCCAATCTTTGATAGTTCATGGGTTAGCCCAATTCACGTTGTACTGAAAAAGTCTGGGCTAACCATTGTCAAGAACGATTCAAACGAACTTATTCCAACTCGTACTCAAACGGGTTGGCGTGTTTGCATTAACTATCGAAAACTAAATGCCGCAACACGAAAAGATCACTTTCCTCTTCCATTTATCGACCAAATGCTCGAACGTTTAGCCGGCCATGAATTCTACTGCTTCCTTGATGGTTATTCCGGCTATAACCAAATTCCAATCGCTCCCGAAGATCAAGAGAAAACGACTTTCACGTGTCCATTCGATACCTTTGCCTATCGACGTATGCAAGGTTTTAAATATCGAATTTCGGTCACATTTCGTCTCGAAATTTTTACACAAGTTATCTCATATCGGGGGTGATCTCGGACGAGATGGGTACATATCGGGTGTACATCTCGGATTGACATCTCGGGTCTTATAATGCATCTCGGGAATATCTTGGATGTACTTATGTATCTAAAATTGATGTGTCAAAAATTTATTTAACAGTTATAACTTTCTTAGTAAAAATAAAAATGGTAACATACTTGATTTACATGGAAAAAGGAATATTTTTAGAAGAGTAGTAGCTTGATTAGCTTAATTGATTTGATAATGATTGAATAATATCCTTTTATTTAAACATAATAAAGAAGTGAAACTTTTTGAACATAATAAAGAAGTGAAACCTTTTGAACATAATAAAGAAGTGAAACCTTTCGCTATGACCCATTAAGATAAAAAGTAAAGAATATGTTCAAGAAGTAGGTAAATTATAATTGGAATGAGTAGTTTCTTTTGAATCAATATGAAAATAAAAAATATTATTCAAAATAAGAAAAATGTATAATTTCGGGTGAGATCTCGAATTGAGATTTCGATCCATATTTCGGGTGAGATTTGAATATCTCGGACGAGATGAGTGTTAAGGGAAATATAGAGGAGATTTGATGTCTCGTCTCGTTTAATTGTGAAAAAGAGATCTCGGATGATATATAGGAGATTTAAAACCATGTCCCATTCGGACTTTGTAACGCTCCTGCTACTTTCCAACGATTCATGGTTGGAATCTTTTCCGACATGATTGAACGCTTTCAGAAGTTTTTATGGATGATTTCTCTATCTTTAGTGATTCTTTTTCTCAATGTTTACATCATCTCGAATTGGTTCTAAATCGATGTAAAGAAAAACATTTGACTTTGTATTGGGAAAAATGCCACTTTATGGTCAAACAAGGCATAGTCCTTGGACATATCATCTCAAATAACGGCATTGAGGTAGATAAAGCGAAAATCGACGTAATTGCCAATCTACCCATTCCTTAATATGTTAAGGACATTCGATCATTTCTAGGACACGCTGGCTTTTACCGACGCTTTGTGAAAGACTTTAGCAAAATTGCTCGTCCTTTGATGACTCTTCTTGGAAAAGACGTTCCTTTCGATTTTAACTCTGATTGTATCTCTTCTTTTGAACGTCTTAAGAACGAACTCATTTCTGCTCCAATCATATGCGCACCTAATTGGGATCTTCCTTTCGAAATAATGTGTGATGCTTCGAACTTTTCCGTTGGTGCTGTCTTAGGACAACGCATCAACAAGATCCTTTACGTCATTTACTATGCGAGTATGATTTTGAACGACGCTCAACTTAATTAAACAACAACCGAAAAAGAGCTTCTAGCTGTCGTTGTTGCGCTCGAAAAGTTTCGACCTTACTTGATAGGTTCACACATTACTGTGTATATGGACCACTCTGCGCTTCGATATCTCTTCGCTAAAAAGGATGCTAAATCCCGTTTGATTCGTTGGATCCTTTTACTTCAAGAATTTGACCTTACAATTAAAGACAAAAAGGATCCGATAACGTCATAGCCGATCACTTGTCTCGTCTTCCGAACGCACCATCTTCTTTGCCAATCAATGAAAACTTCCCCGATGAAGAACTTCTTTCAATTTCTATCGACTCATGGTACACAGATATAGTGAACTACTTAGCCACTAAAGAAACTCCCTCATCTTGGTCCAAACAGGATAAATACAAATTCAAGTCCCAAGTGAAATATTTCAATTGGGACGATCCATACTTGTTCAAATATTGTCCCGACCAAATCATCCGACGTTGCATTCCGGATAATGAGATCATGAGTGTTCTTTCATTTTGCCACGATCAAGCGTGCGGTGGACATTTCGGTCCTCGAAAAACTACGGAAAAAGTGCTTCAGTGTGGTTTCTATTGGCCTTCTCTTTTCAAAGACTCGTTTGAATTTTGTAAAACTTGCGATCGATGTCAAATGATTGGACGAATTTCTCGACGAGATTTGATGCCTCTAAACCCCATCCTTACGATCGAAATCTTTGATGTTTGGGGTATCGACTTTATAGGACCATTTCCCACTTCTTTTGGAAACTTGTATATCCTTCTCGCTGTCGATTACGTCTCAAAATGGATCGAAGTCGTTCCTTGCAAAACCAACGACCATAGAATTGTTGTGAAATTTCTCAAAGAAAACATCTTTTCAAGGTTCGGCACACCTTGCACAATAATCAGTGATAATGGAACCCATTTTTGCAATCGATATTTTGAAACATTAATGAAGAAATACTTGATAACCCACAAGTTATCCACTCCGTATCATCCTCAGACTTGTGACCAAGTTGAAGTTTCAAATCGTCAAATAAAACAAATCTTGGAGAAAACTGTCAACAAAAATCGAAAAGATTGGTCTCAAAAATTGACCGACGCGCTTTGGACTTACCGTACTACTTTTAAAACTAACCTTGGGATGTCCCCATTTCGTTTAGTTTACGGTAAAGCTTGCCATTTACCCATTGAAATCGAACACAAAGCGTTGTGGGCAATAAAGAACTTAAACTTTGATCTTGAGAAAGCTTGCGAAAACCGAAAACTACAACTCAATGAACTAGAAGAACTTAGGAACGACGCGTATGAAAACGAGAAAATTTACAAAGAAAGAACAAAAGTTTTTCATGACAAGTCAATCCTAAGAAAAACATTTTCTCCTAACCAAAAAGTTCTTTTATATGACTCAAAACTTCATTTATTCTCTGTGAAACTTAGATCGAGATGGACCGGACCATTTGTAGTACGAACTGTTTTTCCACATGGTGCCGTAGAAATAGAAAACCCCAAGGATGGATCAATTTTCAAAGTCAACGGTCATCGTTTGAAATCTTTCTTGGAATTGCCAAGAATCAAGAGGAGGAGCTCATGATCCTTCATGAGCCAAGCTACGTCTAGTAAGAATGTTAACCCTCTTTTGTAAATATTTACATATTTTTTCCAGTTACACTCATTATATCGTGCATTGACCGTGGGGACACAATCAAAATTAAGTGTGGGGGGAGTCCCATTTTCATTTCTTAAGTTTCATGGCATTTTTGAATTTTCATTTTCTTTTAACTACAAAAAAATCTCAAAATTGCTAAATCTCAAAAACATTTTCTTTTTAGCAATTTGATTTATTTTTGAAGAAACACTATGGGATAAGTATAAGTTTTGGTCAATAAATTAAAATTTTTGAAAATTTATTTTTCTTAACAAAAATAAAAATGAAGTTTGATTACAAACAATAATGGTTTAACTAGTATATAGGAAGAATCATATGTGTTAATTATAAAATATATTCTAAATGAAAAACTTTGTTTAAAAAAAAGTGGTAAATTTAAAGTAAAGGATATAACATTTTTATCTTCTAAGTTAAATGGTGCTAAGATGTTTTTGCAAAACTCTCTCTTTCAAATATATATATATATATATATATAGATAAAAAAAATATTTGTATATATGTATATATTTTAACACCTAGAGTCATGTGTTCACACTCGTGTGTTCACTCGCCATGCTCTGTACCCTTCTCGCGTAAGCCTGAAAGGCAGTGCACGGTCGGTATATCCGGCCTCAGTTTATTTGAGTTATGTGTATGTGTATAAAAATTCTTTTTAATAATGCCTACAGTCGATAAGTGTTCACACTTGTGTGTTCTCTCGCCACGCTCTGTATTCCCCTCACATCAGTCCGTAAGGCAGTGCATGGGTAATGTATCTGGCCTCATTTTACCTTAGTTAGGCATATGCAAATATTGTTAATAAAATTTTCAAATAAGAGAAAGTAAGCAATTGAAATCCAAGCATCATTTTAACTTGTTTGATTTGACTTGTTATTGGAAAGAAATGAAAATATCAGTTTGATAAACTTTGATAATCAACTAAGGATCTATTTCATAGTTACACTATGTTATCGACCGAAACAACAAGTTGAACTATTGTCTATTTGTTATGATAACTTAATTTTTGTTGGAAATTTTGACGAGTAAATGACTTAAATTTTCAAGATAATGACCAAACTTATATTTAACTTATTTGTGTCTATTTAAAAGTAAATCTTTCATTTGTAAATACTTTTAAAAAACCTGCATTCATCCCATTGTAAATAAATCTTGCATTTTGTAAATATTTTCATCTTGCATTCGGATTTTATGGGTAGTATCCGCTGAAAACCTTCACGAGACAACACTCGTCCTACTGGGGACACCCAGAGGTTTAACGGCTTGTTGCATACGCTCAATGCAATCGTGCTCCCTATGAAAACGGATTTATCTTAGTTTTCCTTTATTCGAGGACGAATAAAAAGATAAGTGTGGGGGTATTTGATGTGCACGTAAATGTGCATATACATACATCCATATTTTATCTCTTTTTATTTAAATAAATATCATATTTGGGCATTTTAACATGTTTAAAACCAAAATTCAATTGTTTTCAAATCATAATATATCCATCTTCATTCAGGGGAAAAATAGTCATTTTTGTGCATATGTCAATTTGAGAAATTTTACTTGGACATTTTTTATGATTTTTATAGGAAATTTTGATGCATATGGAAGAGGGATTCATGAAGATATATACATGCACAAATGAATACAAAGGAAAGAAGAAGGAAATAATTCAAGTCCAAGATCATGGAGGACCCCACCCACTTGCCTAAATCTACAATTAGAAGCTAATGGACAACTAAGTGGAGGTGAAAGCTTCATGCACATCTAATGAGGGATTAATTAGTGGCTAATGGTTACTTGGTGGCCACACTTCCTAAAGGGCATTTTGGGAAGCTCCCTAAATATTTGTAACGACCCGCTATTTTGGACCATTTGCATCCGCACATGTCGGACTTGAATAATTCAAAATACCGAATAGTTAATTTAAATTGGCAAAACTAAGCATATACAGTAAATAGATATAATCACAGATCACAGACACAAAGTAATAAATGCAGCGGTAGTTCATGAAGCTACTATATACATATAAGAGTTAAATAAGGTACAACAGAAATCTCGAATACAATAGTCAAATGCAATATCAGAATACATCACTGGAATCAACCGAATATCTGAAAGCTGGATAGATAGCTGGATCTCCAAGCGAAGCTCCAAATCCAAAGGTGAGTCTTGAATACTGGTACACTCAGTCTGACCCGAGCGTAAAGCAAACCACAAAACTGTGACGACCCGGAATTTTTGAGCATTTGAAATTGGAATATTTAATTAATTTAAAATATTCAGAGGTTAATTATAAACTTAAATTTCAAATATCGCTATTTATTGAGTAATTTAATAATTAAATTAAATTTATATTGAAATTGGATAAAATAGTAAATCTGGCATTCTAAGCTAATTAAAAATATTTTGAAAGCTCGTAAAATTCGTAATGATAATACTGGAGATAATAGAAGCTTCAGAATGTAATTTCAAACTGTTTTGTTCAGTTTTGAAATTATACCGTTTGAATCGATATTTAAAAATAGCCTTCCGAGGCACAGTCTTGGAATTCGTCGAAACCAGTTCCATTGGATCCGTAATATTGAATTATTATCGGATTTTAGATTTCGTATCGATCGGAGTTAGTGTGTGAATGTACGACATACAAACGCGTTAAAATTTAAACGGAAATTTAATACAAACAATATAAGAAAAACACTGTAGCTAGATATTTTTTTCCAACACGTTCCTTTGCCTTCTCGAACACGCTATTCCCTTCCATCTCTGCTCGTTTAAACAAACAGGAAATATACAGATAAATGAAAATCAAAGTTTGATTTCTCAAGAAAAATCAAGGCCGAACAGTTTTCTTCCCTTTACGAATTCGAAGATAAGGCTTCCTCCCCTTTCGTTTGAATTCAAAGCCGGCCTACCTTACTTTTTTCTCCTTCTTCAATCAAACGAAATCGTTCGATTATATATATATATATATAAAAAAATGGCAATTCGAGATTCAAATCGCGATAACTGAATCGCGTTCAGCTCGAAGGGGATGCGGCGTTTGTTCTAGAGCTCGACAGTTAGCCAAACAACGGTTCGACTTAGGGCGATCTTGTCTCGATCGTTTTGGGAGGAGGGGGCTTTCGAGGTCGTGGCAGGCTAGGAGGAGGCGTACGCGTTCGCGTGAGAGGGAAGGTTGGAGTTTCGATCTGGATCTTGGGGCGTTACGTGAGCTCGGCGTTTTGGTTGAGTTCGAGCATGCATGGGCAGCTGGAAGGGGACGAGGGAGGTCTCAGGCTCTATCAGTGATGGCGGCGACAGACGAACGAGGGTGGTCGCGTTCTGGTGGATATTGAGCTGAGCCGTGGTGTTGAGTTTCTGTGCGAATCGAGGTATAACTGCTTTCATCTTAAAATCTACTTAAGTTTAAAATTGGCAAATGAACTCTGTAGCTTTAATAGTAAATTTGGAAATTTATAAAGTGTAGCTTAGTAGAACCAGTAAAGAAAAGAAAAGGAAAAATGTATTTTTGGAAATTTATTTATCTGTTTAAAGTGAAATCACGGGTTAATTGAATTATCAAATGGAATTTAATTCTTCAATTTATTTGAATATTAATAAAATTATATGATCGTTATTCAAGGTCTAAAACTGTGAATCAAGCCGAAAATTGGTATGGGATTGGATTTGCAAATAAAAGCAAAGGTGAGTTAATCTCACTCAGTTAAATTTAAATTTAAATGGTTAAATTTAAATAATTTATTGAATGGTTGATTTGATTGATGTGATATATATAGTAGTATAGCAATATATACATATTGGCATATGTATATATTGGAATTGTTGATATTCCCACAGTATATAGTGGATGAGACCCTATGCGCCGCATAATAGCGGATAATATTTTATAAAATCCATATACCGCGATATTCCACCTTGAAGTGGAATTGGTATTGTGCTAACATCTGTGGATGCAGGGAAACAGGTTGGAGGGATCCAACTGGATTCCTCAAAATTATTTAGGTTATTTGATATTCTGTGTTATGAATATTGATATCCTGTGATGATTTTATTGATGATTGAAATATTGGAAGATATTGTTGGATTGAATATCTAAGTAAAATGAATTATTAAATTCTATAGAATTGGATTTTGAAAGAAATAAAAGAGTAAATTTTAAGTAAATAATTCAAGTGAATTGGAATAAGGGAATTTTGAATTAACAGGGAAAATATAAACTTTAAACTAAAGTGATATTATTGTGGAGAATAAAGAATATATTCTTGAATGTAAGGATTAAATTTAATTAAAGGATAAAGAAAGCATTTTGGAAGTTTGAAATTGGTATTTTCAGTTAAGAGGGTTTTAACTCACAACAAGGAAATAAATCTAAAAGTTAATGTAATTTGAAATGAATGAAGTAGCAAAGGAAATTTATTTCAAAGTAAAGTAAAGTAAATTGGAAAATCAATTGGAAATTGATTTAGTTGTTTAAAATTGAAATTTTAAAGAGAAGTGAGATTTTGGAATTTATAAACTGGGTTTATAAAGTAAAATAAAATATCAGTGGATATTTGAAATATAAATTCAAGGTGGGAATTTATAAAGGGATATGAATTGGTTTAAAAATAAATGTTGATTTATTTTTAAAAGATGGAAATGAGAAGTGTTTCTCTGGATAGCCAAGTACGTTTTCAAAGCAATTTTAAATATAAGTTAAAAGTTCTAATTTGTTTAAAAAGGCATGTTTTAGGAAATTGATTATTTCTAAAGGTTAATTTCCAAAGTAAGTATTTTCAAAAATCTATTATTGTAGTAAGTATATAAAAGTGATTTGGTATTATGTTTTAAAGAGGAAGTTAGCTTATATTTATAAAGTGGTTTTATTTTAAATATTCTTAAAATATATATTTTGATAAAGTATTAAAGTAGTTTTAAAATTTCAATGTTATAAAGCATATTTAAATAAAGTGTTTTTAAATTATTTTAAAATTAAAAGTATTTTGTACTTGGTGATTCGGTAGAAATAATTATTTGGGAAATGTATTCCGTAAGCGGAAACTGTTTTGAAATTGTTTTCAAATGAGCTTTGAAAATTTGGAAATATATCTTGGAAAGATATTTGGGCAAATAAATAATGTGGGAAATTATTTATTGTGTGATGGTTGCTTGTGGATGTTAATTGATAGTTAAATAACCGACTATCAATATTGGCCAATGCGTTGATCGTTTCGAAGAGACCGGGATCGGGTTTCCGTATACCGAGATTCTAGGTCTGGAGACTCGAATACCACTTCGATCCGGTTTGTACGTTTCGCGAAAACGATTTCGGAGCCGAAGATGGAGCAGTGAAGTGCAAGGGCTAGTCGCTACTAATCCTGAGGATATTTCCAAAATGGATGTAGTAGGGGTAGTGCCTTCGGTTCCGTTCGAACCCGGGACGGACTTGTATGGACGAATGCTTTCGTGACATCGTCAGGTGGACGATGGGCATTTTAAGGGATATGTTCTCTAAAGGTATCGTTTAGCCTCGAGCCTCATCAACCGGGAATGACTGAAAATCAGGGGTTATGCAGCAAGGCTTCGTGGGTAGCCCCCACTTGAGAGTAAAGTCATCCCTGTCTAGATGTCCCTTTTTATTTCGGCTTAGTGTTGCGGTTGCTGATCCCAACCGTGGGGTGATTTTATTTGGAATTATCCAGTAAGGGATGATTCCGGTCTTGTGTTGCAGGGGAGCGGGCGTACTCCTCGGTACTGTGATCTAGGCCACGTACTGTGACAGGTGGTACCCCAGTGCCTAGTCATTCGTTGGAAATCCATTCTCCCTACGTGCCTGTACGGTTTTGATTGTGCCCAACTATTGTTGAAATGTGAGATGCAAGCATTTCAGCTAGATTCTATTTTACTTTCTGTAGACACTATTATAATATCAGAGGATTTTGATATAAAGTGTTTTAGCTATCGTAAGGTAAAAACCCGACATGTTTATTTGTGGCGTGGTCTTACGAGATGCTTTTGTTTTCAAAGGATTTTGAAACTTTAATAATAAATTTGAGTGTGATTTTCTCACGCTGGTTTTCCAGACTGACTCGGGTATTGTTTTATATGATGCTCGGGTCAGACCGAGTATTTTAGGTTACAGGATGCTGTGGAGCTCAGAAGACGAGCTGGATGGCGAAACGTATCTCTCGTACTTGTTTATATATATATTCCGCTGTGTTGATTGTTGTACTCTGTTGTATTGAGGACAGGATATGGTTATTGTCCAGTTGTATGTTATGTGTTCCCTGATGTATACTCTGATGATGTATTATATAAACAGATATAGTTTTTGATTTGTGTAAAGGTCTGTTGATATATATTATATTTTATTCCGCTGCGATGGTTAGATTCTGATTTTGTTTTCTATTTTTCTTCTTCTACCTCTTCTTCTTTAACACAAATGGTCCGATTTTCCGGGTCTGGAAACTCGGGTCGTTACAGTGGTATCAGAGCTTAGGCTGGCGACAACCTTGGCTCTGGTGGGAATTTTGAGAGTATTAATAGATATGAGCGCGTATTTGTTAGTGAATATAAAATTGTTTTATATTGTGTTGATTGGTTTATTGAGTAGTTTATGGATTCTGGTCGATGTGTGGGACGCCACAACATTGATAGGGATCTCTAAACACTTGTATAGAACAATTCGACACAGTATTGTTTTAAAGTAGGGTAAATGAAATAATTTTACCCAAATTATTTTTTGTATAAAAAGAAACGTTTTGTAAACTATTCTAGTTAATATATATGGTTGTTTGGATGTTAGAAGTGATAATATGGAATTATTATCATTAATATATGGAAACTTAACTAGAAATTGAAATTTATAACCAAAGCACAGAATAAAATTTTATAATAAAATTTGAGATATAGATTACAAATGTAATTTATAAAATTGTAATAAACTTCATATACAAATGAGATTTGTACTTTAAAATAGAATCCCAGAGAAATGGGAAAATAAATCGGAATGGATTTTAAGTTTGGAATTTTGGGAAAGGTTTGAAATTTCTTGAGATTTGGAAATAGTTTTCAAAGAGTTTGAGGAAATAATAAGTGGTATTATTTCAGGAATATTTTGAGTTGAGTTTGGAATCTGGAAAGATTTGAAATTTAAAAATATTTGAAATGGTTTAAAGAGATAAAAGCATTTAATTCTCTTTCGGTCGCTGGGAAATAATTTCGGTGATGACTGCAGCATCATCGATGTTCATTTTCGAGTTTCCAAAGAGAAATTGCTACCAAACCGTGTTAAATTGGGATTGTTTGCAAAATTGGATTTGGTTTTGAAATTCAAAGAGATAGCTGAATATACAAAAGGAGTTTGGATGTGATTGATTTCAAAAGTGATTTTGAAATTTTGGGAAATTGTTAAAAACTCTGGAATCTTATTTTAATTGTTTATAGAAAAACAAATAAAAAGAAATAAATATACTTGACTAAATTTAATGTATAATCCGGAATAAAGAGTAAAATGTGAATGGGATTGCTTTTAATGGATTGAAGTGATGAAATAAACCAAATATTAGGTATAAATTGAAATAAATTACTTAATGGAGTAATGGATTATGGAAATAGAACCTTAATTGGCTGAAAGAAAGTTGATTTTGTAATTTGGATATGAAATGGGAAATGAACTTAGATTAAGTAGAAATTATTAATTGCAATCCGAGATAAAATACTAACAAATCGAATGTGGATGATATAAATAAAGCTCGACACATATATTTTGGATGCTGTTAAGTGAAATAAATTGGAACAAAATTAACTTAAGTGTGAATGAACTCAAGTATAAATAAATGGAATATGACCTTGAAATATTATCCAAATGAGTTTGGGTTATGGAATTTAAATTGGTTAAATAGAAATTGAATTGTGAATTAATAAAATTGGGTAGTGAATTAAAAATGAATAGTAGAATCAGAATTTGAGTTATTAATTAAAATTCGACTTGGAGTATCAACACATTAAATATAAGTGGAAATGTGTTAAACAAAAATGAAAATTTGAATTAAAATAGTGATGGCTTGTATTGCAAACGAAAATTCAAGTGGGTATGAATGAAAATGGCCTTGGATATTATTCAATGAACGGAATATTGAATTTAGAATTAAAAAGGGACAAATTGAATGAATTGGTGCAAACTGCAATGAAAATGAACTTAAGTTGTTAACTTAAGTAAATGTTGGATGAAGACTGTACTCAAATCGAGGTTGTTGAAATCAATTGAGAATTAATTATTGAATGAAATAGCCTGGATTGTTTTCAAGCTAAATAAATGGATGTGAATAAATTAAATGGAATGGGTTGAGTATTGTTTGGAAAAAAAAATGGGAATAAGGGTCGAAACATTTCATATGTGCTTATGGAAGTATATAACATGCATTGTTTGTAGAATCCATGTTTTAGCAATTTAAATTTTAGTGAAATGTAAATAAACTTTGTATATTTGGCACTTACATGTTGTAATTGAGTTAGTACAGGTTCAGGGAAGTCGGTTGGCTGAATCTGATGGCACAACATGCTAAAATAAATAACCGCTTTGCTTTAAAAATGCTAAAATAAGGTACGCTTACGCAAAAAAATTCAAAATAGGAGATATGAACTGCATATATTGATATATATTGTGATTTCCGGCCTGAGGCCGATGTATATATATATTTGTACATCCTGCGATATCGCTGAAGTCCCTCCGTACAAGGGAGACTCTGCCAAAAAATTTCGTAAATTTTGGGAGTTAGAAAATTTTTGAAATTTTTGAAAATTTTCATTAACGATAAATAATCTAAATTTGCTAAGCAAATGGAATTGTAACCGAATAATTGAATCTAGTTTAAATATGAATGTAAAGTAAGTGAAATCGAAAGAACTAAGGAAAGTAAGCTTGCAAATAAACTTTTAATTGAGATTTAAATTAATTAGTAAGTGGAACTAATTCAATAGTCAAATGGAAGCCAATTTGAATTCAAATGAAGTTGCGTGGGCAGAATGAATAGTAATGAAAATATACTTTGATAGTAAAGTGAAAATTAATGTAAGAAGCGTATAAATATTTATATTAAACTTAAGGATTGGAAAAATGAAATTCTTTAAGTGAAGTGGGTATCGAGGAAATTATTCTAAGTGGATAATTGCATGAAGGGTTAAATTGGAAGTTGTGAAATGGGATAGTTGTGAATAAGTGGATAACAATCAAAATGAATGTGAATAAAAAGGAAATTGATAAAATGGATAATTCAATTGGGCTAATTACGTAAGGTGTACGTATATTATTTTATTCGCATAGCTATTTGATCCAGATGTCGAGCACAGAATTTCGAGGTAATTATGCCGATCCGAGTTAGGATTTTTCGCTCGATTTTCAACGGCGAACCTGGATATGGATTGTTGATTGATTCTGGTAATTCTCTATCATAGTTTGTGGCTATGCAAGGATAATGACGGTTTCTGATCAAGAAACCAAATCTGAGTCCGCACTAGGAAGTCGGGTGGACGATACTAGTTCGGAAGTGAAATTGTGTGATCGAGTGAGCGATCGAATGTGATATTGCGTACGGATGATATATGTGCATCGTACGAGCATAAGTAAAACAAATATTGAAAATTTGTAAAGAAAGGTATAAAATGACTTTGGAATTGTGATTGAATATTATTGCTTAGTAGGATATACAGGTGTCTAAAAGCAATGGATAAATTGGGATTTTTGATTTTAGAAGATAAAATTTAATGGCCCGACAAAAGGTATGTATTTAAATTTCTATATGAAATTTGATTGGGTTTTGGATCCAGCCACTTGGCTTTTTGTTTTCTTTTTGAGATTGGGAGGCCGTAGAGCCATTTTGTAGTTGTACCGAGCTAGCCGCGCAAAGGAGACGCTGGCGAAATTTTTCGAAAATTTAGGGAGTTAAAAAAAATTTGGAAAATTTTGATAATTCAAAATTTGAATTCAAATTTAGATTTGAATTGATAAGTAAGTGATTTGGGTTGAACTTATGAATAAGTTGGAAAGTTAAAAGATGATTAGTATATCATTAATAAAAGAAGACTTTGGAAAGTTGTTAAAACTGTTTGATTTGGAAAATAGTGAACGGGGATTGAATCATTCTTCCTAACTAGTAATTTCGGGGACGAAATTCTTTTAAGGGGGGAGGAATGTGACGACCCGGAATTTTTGAGCATTTGAAATTGGAATATTTAATTAATTTAAAATATTCAGAGGTTAATTATAAACTTAAATTTCAAATATCGCTTTTTATTGAGTAATTTAATAATTAAATTAAATTTATATTGAAATTGGATAAAATAGTAAATCTAGCATTCTAAGCTAATTAAAAATATTTTGAAAGCTCGTAAAATTCGTAATGATAATACTGGAGATAATAGAAGCTTCAGAATGTAATTTCAAACTGTTTTGTTCAGTTTTGAAATTATACCGTTTGAATCGATATTTAAAAATAGCCTTCCGAGGCACAGTCTCGGAATTCGTCGAAACCAGTTCCATTGGATCCGTAATATTGAATTATTATCGGATTTCAGATTTCGTATCGATCGGAGTTAGTGTGTGAATGTACGGCATACAAACGCGTTAAAATTTAAACGGAAATTTAATACAAACAATATAAGAAAAACACTGTAGCTAGATATTTTTTTCCAACACGTTCCTTTGCCTTCTCGAACACGCTATTCCCTTCCATCTCTGCTCGTTTAAACAAACAGGAAATATACAGATAAATGAAAATCAAAGTTTGATTTCTCGAGAAAAATCAAGGCCGAACAGTTTTCTTCCCTTTACGAATTCGAAGATAAGGCTTCCTCCCCTTTCGTTTGAATTCAAAGCCGGCCTACCTTACTTTTTTCTCCTTCTTCAATCAAACGAAATCGTTCGATTATATATATATATATATAAAAAAATGGCAATTCGAGATTCAAATCGCGATAACTGAATCGCGTTCAGCTCGAAGGGGATGCGGCGTTTGTTCTAGAGCTCGACAGTTAGCCAAACAACGGTTCGACTTAGGGCGATCTTGTCTCGATCGTTTTGGGAGGAGGGGGCTTTCGAGGTCGTGGCAGGCTAGGAGGAGGCGTACGCGTTCGCGTGAGAGGGAAGGTTGGAGTTTCGATCTGGATCTTGAGCGTTACGTGAGCTCGGCGTTTTGGTTGAGTTCGAGCATGCATGGGCAGCTGGAAGGGGACGAGGGAGGTCTCAGGCTCTATCAGTGATGGCGGCGACAGACGAACGAGGGTGGTCGCGTTCTGGTGGATATTGAGCTGAGCCGTGGTGTTGAGTTTCTGTGCGAATCGAGGTATAACTGCTTTCAGCTTAAAATCTACTTAAGTTTAAAATTGGCAAATGAACTCTGTAGCTTTAATAGTAAATTTGGAAATTTATAAAGTGTAGCTTAGTAGAACCAGTAAAGAAAAGAAAAGGAAAAAAAAAATGTATTTTTGGAAATTTATTTATCTGTTTAAAGTGAAATCACGGGTTAATTGAATTATCAAATGGAATTTAATTCTTCAATTTATTTGAATATTAATAAAATTATATGATCGTTATTCAAGGTCTAAAACTGTGAATCAAGCCGAAAATTGGTATGGGATTGGATTTGCAAATAAAAGCAAAGGTGAGTTAATCTCACTCAGTTAAATTTAAATTTAAATGGTTAAATTTAAATAATTTATTGAATGGTTGATTTGATTGATGTGATATATATAGTAGTATAGCAATATATACATATTGGCATATGTATATATTGGAATTGTTGATATTCCCACAGTATATAGTGGATGAGACCCTATGCGCCGCATAATAGCGGATAATATTTTATAAAATCCATATACCGCGATATTCCACCTTGAAGTGGAATTGGTATTGTGCTAACATCTGTGGATGCAGGGAAACAGGTTGGAGGGATCCAACTGGATTCCTCAAAATTATTTAGGTTATTTGATATTCTGTGTTATGAATATTGATATCCTGTGATGATTTTATTGATGATTGAAATATTGGAAGATATTGTTGGATTGAATATCTAAGTAAAATGAATTATTAAATTCTATAGAATTGGATTTTGAAAGAAATAAAAGAGTAAATTTTAAGTAAATAATTCAAGTGAATTGGAATAAGGGAATTTTGAATTAACAGGGAAAATATAAACTTTAAACTAAAGTGATATTATTGTGGAGAATAAAGAATATATTCTTGAATGTAAGGATTAAATTTAATTAAAGGATAAAGAAAGCATTTTGGAAGTTTGAAATTGGTATTTTCAGTTAAGAGGGTTTTAACTCACAACAAGGAAATAAATCTAAAAGTTAATGTAATTTGAAATGAATGAAGTAGCAAAGGAAATTTATTTCAAAGTAAAGTAAAGTAAATTGGAAAATCAATTGGAAATTGATTTAGTTGTTTAAAATTGAAATTTTAAAGAGAAGTGAGATTTTGGAATTTATAAACTGGGTTTATAAAGTAAAATAAAATATCAGTGGATATTTGAAATATAAATTCAAGGTGGGAATTTATAAAGGGATATGAATTGGTTTAAAAATAAATGTTGATTTATTTTTAAAAGATGGAAATGAGAAGTGTTTCTCTGGATAGCCAAGTACGTTTTCAAAGCAATTTTAAATATAAGTTAAAAGTTCTAATTTGTTTAAAAAGGCATGTTTTAGGAAATTGATTATTTCTAAAGGTTAATTTCCAAAGTAAGTATTTTCAAAAATCTATTATTGTAGTAAGTATATAAAAGTGATTTGGTATTATGTTTTAAAGAGGAAGTTAGCTTATATTTATAAAGTGGTTTTATTTTAAATATTCTTAAAATATATATTTTGATAAAGTATTAAAGTAGTTTTAAAATTTCAATGTTATAAAGCATATTTAAATAAAGTGTTTTTAAATTATTTTAAAATTAAAAGTATTTTGTACTTGGTGATTCGGTAGAAATAATTATTTGGGAAATGTATTCCGTAAGCGGAAACTGTTTTGAAATTGTTTTCAAATGAGCTTTGAAAATTTGGAAATATATCTTGGAAAGATATTTGGGCAAATAAATAATGTGGGAAATTATTTATTGTGTGATGGTTGCTTGTGGATGTTAATTGATAGTTAAATAACCGACTATCAATATTGGCCAATGCGTTGATCGTTTCGAAGAGACCGGGATCGGGTTTCCGTATACCGGGATTCTAGGTCTGGAGACTCGAATACCACTTCGATCCGGTTTGTACGTTTCGCGAAAACGATTTCGGAGCCGAAGATGGAGCAGTGAAGTGCAAGGGCTAGTCGCTACTAATCCTGAGGATATTTCCAAAATGGATGTAGTAGGGGTAGTGCCTTCGGTTCCGTTCGAACCCGGGACGGACTTGTATGGACGAATGCTTTCGTGACATCGTCAGGTGGACGATGGGCATTCTAAGGGATATGTTCTCTAAAGGTATCGTTTAGCCTCGAGCCTCATCAACCGGGAATGACTGAAAATCAGGGGTTATGCAGCAAGGCTTCGTGGGTAGCCCCCACTTGAGAGTAAAGTCATCCCTGTCTAGATGTCCCTTTTTATTTCGGCTTAGTGTTGCGGTTGCTGATCCCAACCGTGGGGTGATTTTATTTGGAATTATCCAGTAAGGGATGATTCCGGTCTTGTGTTGCAGGGGAGCGGGCGTACTCCTCGGTACTGTGATCTAGGCCACGTACTGTGACAGGTGGTACCCCAGTGCCTAGTCATTCGTTGGAAATCCATTCTCCCTACGTGCCTGTACGGTTTTGATTGTGCCCAACTATTGTTGAAATGTGAGATGCAAGCATTTCAGCTAGATTCTATTTTACTTTCTGTAGACACTATTATAATATCAGAGGATTTTGATATAAAGTGTTTTAGCTATCGTAAGGTAAAAACCCGACATGTTTATTTGTGGCGTGGTCTTACGAGATGCTTTTGTTTTCAAAGGATTTTGAAACTTTAATAATAAATTTGAGTGTGATTTTCTCACGCTGGTTTTCCAGACTGACTCGGGTATTGTTTTATATGATGCTCGGGTCAGACCGAGTATTTTAGGTTACAGGATATGATGCTGTGGAGCTCAGGAGACGAGCTGGATGGCGAAACGTATCTCTCGTACTTGTTTATATATATATTCCGCTGTGTTGATTGTTGTACTCTGTTGTATTGAGGACAGGATATGGTTATTGTCCAGTTGTATGTTATGTGTTCCCTGATGTATACTCTGATGATGTATTATATAAACAGATATAGTTTTTGATTTGTGTAAAGGTCTGTTGATATATATTATATTTTATTCCGCTGCGATGGTTAGATTCTGATTTTGTTTTCTATTTTTCTTCTTCTACCTCTTCTTCTTTAACACAAATGGTCCGATTTTCCGGGTCTGGAAACTCGGGTCGTTACAAAAACACTCGAGTTAGGATTAACATTCTTATATCAATAAATCCAACTCAAGTGAAATAGCAACTGAAATACAAGTAACTCAAAGGATGTTTGGAATAACCATCCTTTAAGGATCCGTTAAACTATCTACTATGTAGTAGTGTACGATAAGTAGATAATGACTATCAGTAATATAAATTATCAAAATAATGTTAAGGCGTTACCATTATCCCCCTTAACACATTTTATATAAGCGTTATAGTCTATACATCACTGTAAACTCCACCGTAAACTAGTGGGATATCAGGGAGTACTCCATAGGTATAACACAAAAAAAATCGTAGTGGTCGCGTATATAGGGATACAAGTATGACAAGGCACATGAGGCAATACCCAAGGTAGTGAAACTACCATTTGCCTGATCCGGACTGGTGAGAACGCATCACCGCAGCGACCGCAACACCGCGAAACAACACTCCCAAATCAAGGGTGCACCAATCGACAACAAGTAATGAGTAGTTTTCGAAGAAGTGTGTTCGCTCGAGGTAGCTGACCCCATTTGGCCCGGCACGGCTCCTGTTTTTGTCATTTCCAATTTGACACAAGTGTCAAGGCGATATCGTTCTCTTTCTTCAGTCATCACGTCCATCATTCCAACCACTTCATTCTGGATCACACTCCGCGTATAGTTATTAAAGTGGTTTTCAGTTTAGACAGTGAGTATGTCCCTAACCGATTCCGGTCTCTTTAATAACTTCCGTAATTATTACACCGATTGGTCGTTTATTTATTTCAAAACCAAATCAAATTCAATTTCAAATAGAATTTGTAAACCAACATTTCATTTGTCTTTCTAAATCAATTTCCATAATTTACGTTTCAAAACTTTCAAATTACCATTTCAAAATCTTATAATACAATTTCGATTTCTATTTAAAACCATTCCAATATTCATTTAAATTCGTATATAAGTTTCATTCCGAAATCATTTAAAATGATTTAATCTACATTCAAATCAATTTAAGTTCATTTATCGATTTCATTTAATATTCGTTAAGTAAATTTATCCTTCAAAAACAATTTCTATTTAACTTCCAATTCATTAAATCAATTATTTAAGTTCAACTCCATTATATCAAAACTTACAAATTGCATGAAATTAAATTCATCAAATCAAATTCTTACATTTCAAGTCTTACATTAATTTCAATAAAACACATTTTATTTCTTATTAGAGAAATTCGATTTCACTTATTAATTTACTTAGTTACAATTTCAAAACTCAATTAATAAAGAAACTTAATTTCACTTATTCAAGAAGTTCAAATTCACTTAATAAAGAATTCAATTTTATTTAATTATTAAATAATTCAATTTTATTTAATTATTAAATAATTTAAAAACTTAATTATTAACTAATTTCAAACTTAATTATTAAATAATTTCAAACTTAATAATTAATTTTTAAACAACATTCTTTCATCAACTGCTATGTTAATATTTTGTTTCAGATTATTACATATTAACATTTTCCTTTCATAAAAATTCAAATTCCAAATTCATTTCAAAACCTTATTATTTATTCAAATCAAATATTTACTTTATTTTTAAATCAAATTATTGACCAATCGGGTTTTATTTAGTTCTCTATCCTAGGTCAAAGTTCAATTTGGGTATTTATCATTTTAACCCGATTCCATTTCAATTCAAGAATCAAAGCATAGCAAAAGGGAACTTGCAGTGTGATAACTGGGATGGTGTCAAAGTAAATAAACAAGCAATAACAACAATCAATAACAACAATCAAATAATTAATTCAAATAATCCCGAAATAATCGTATTAATTTACATTGTTGTTTGTGCAAATTAATATAATTATTTCTAGAATCTACATTATCATTTCATGTAGATTAAAGATTATTACACTAAAGTTAATACGGTTCTTCACTTGATATCAATTATCCACTTTATACTACATCAGTGTATACAATCATACATTCAATGGTTCAAGGTGTAGTTATCACTATTTCTACGTGTCAATTTAATTACATTTAAAGGGGTCATATTTAACTAATCAAATTCAACACATATGTCGATTTCAAATTGTTAACTCCTACGTCAATTTCAATTTCAAATTATTTATCATTTATTACATTAACAATTTAATGTCCAATGTCAACATCAAACAATCAATCATTAATCAACCAAACTGGATTATCATTGCATATATAACATATAATGGTGTCAGATGTCATAGGTGAACTGATGTAGGTAATAGCATATATAACAGTGTAAATAGCTAATAACAGTATATTTCAATTGTCGTTTCAATTGAAATCAAATTTAATAAATAAAAGAACATTAATCGTGAGTGATTGCTCACCTTTCGAGGTTAGAGAGATAGATAATGAATGAGCTACAAAATCCAAAGCAACGCTGGATGGACAAGATTTGGCGCAGAAAATAGACACGGCGGACAAAGCTGATAATGAGAAGTTGAAGAGAACGATTGAATCAGTTGATATAAATTGAACTAAATATATGTGAAATCAATATTTAGTTTAAAACAAATAAATAAAAATAATCATTATATATACATACATAAGCTTGAAATAAATACTTGTATATTATATTAACCCATATTTCAAACCAATATCCAAGCACCATCTAAAATTTAAATCTTTATAAAAGTAACCTTTTGTATATATAATATTAAAATCAATATTCATTTAATATCGTATATATAACCGACGACATACAATAAAATAAACAGGCATAAACAACTTTACTATATATAAGTGGCATCCAGAGGCTACAACAAAGATACCTTTCGCGTATAACCAATTTTTTTTCTTTAAACCGACCTCAAATAAAATCGCATATTTAAAAACTGTAAGGTATCCATCAAATGGAACAAAGCGACATGAATGACTCACGCATATATATTTCATATACTTAAAAATTTGAGCGATGCAGACTCATGCAGTATAAACCTTACATATAAAACAAAAACTTCCTTAATAGTTTGAAATCTTTCCTTTTTAAAATTCCTCGTGTATACAGTAAAATACCGAGTGTACCAACATGTTTATATACGAACTTATATATAAAATATATATAAACTAACACATCAACAGTCAGTATACATTAAAGTAAACATATATCCACCTTAAACACTGATATATATATATATATATATATATATATATATTACAGACTACATCAACATATTACATTTATCTTAAAAATCAATATATATACTTTACTATTAAGATTACATAAATCTGATCATATATTATATTACACATTCACAACCACATTTGAAACATGTATATTTTAAAATTGACCCTTACAATACTAGCAGCTAATATATATAAACAACCCTTAACTATAGTTATATACTATGTTATAAAATATATGAAAGCTGCATACCTGTATACTTAAACAGTATTACCCAAACTAACATAACTTAACTTATGCACATATATATAAAACTGTAACTGTAACTAATATATGCGAAACTACTTATATAACAAAT
This sequence comes from Allium fistulosum, assembly GCA_030737815.1. Lineage (NCBI taxonomy): Eukaryota > Viridiplantae > Streptophyta > Magnoliopsida > Asparagales > Amaryllidaceae > Allium > Allium fistulosum. The sequence goes on along the minus strand of CM060907.1, from coordinate 458,814,139 downwards.
ATATATTGACCTATATATTTTAAACTTATCTTGTACAAAACCACAGATCAAATATATATTTATCTACACAACCAGGTTATACAAACTCACATATAATAATAAGAAAAATAAAAATGAATGTAGACTGACGTAAACTAATAGAATATAAATATATAAACTAATATATTTTCTTCTCATAAAACTTACACAAGCTTAGACATATGAAATACATACATAACATATATATATACTTTAATTCAATATAACTATAAACATATATACCTGAGCATGCATAAATCTGAGCAAACAATTATTTAAAAAGCACGCCAAGGAAAAAGAGAAAGGAAGTGAGTTTGTCGAGTAAGTAGGAGGACTAGAGGATTTGGTCCTGGAAGGGAAGAATGCGCACGGAATGCCGCGAGCAGTGTTTGAGAGCGGCGCTTCGACGTTGAGGCGCTGGCCATTTGGGAGGCTGGTGAGGACGAGCTCGAGTGGAGCAAGCAGGCGGTGACCGAGGTTTGAGGGTGAGTGAGGCCGAGACGCGGAGAGTGTAGGCTATGGCGGTGATCTCGGCATGGGGATGGGGTTGGATTGTCACGGCGATGGTGATTGCTTGGCTGCGCGAAGGAGAGGGAAGGTGATGTTAAGGTCGAGCGGGGAGGAAATTGTTTTTTTTTCTTTCTCTTTTTTTTTCGGCTCATTGAAGGAGGATGGGTAGTTTACAATATAAATTCCAATTGAAACCAGATAGAAAAGATGAAGAACAGCTGTGAGCAAAATATAATATAAACATATATTATAATATACGTTTCTACAGAGAATGTGTACAACCCCAAACCGAAAAGCTGAACAATGTATGTGAAGGGACAAGCCATTAAATATTATATTTAATACAAAGAATATTTTAGGACTCTTGGCTCACACAACTAATTAAAGCAATTGATGATTGCTTGCATTCCACGGTTGGAGTTTGAAAGAGTAAAGGAATTAAAAAGTCACAAATACGGTCTGATACGACAACTGTTTAATCGTCTCGATCGTGTACCAGAATTCAAAATACAGAAATAAATATACCATGGTGACCAGCACGACGAGACGATCAAAATGGTATACAGATGTCAGTGATACGATTTAATTATAAAAATTTGAATTTTCTATTAGCGGAAAATGCAGGAAAAACGCAGAAAAATAAGATCGACGGAGCAAAGAAGTCCAAATTTGGAAAAACGAAAAATGACATCTTGCTCAGAAGATGGTTTATATAAAAATATTTAGGTTTCGAAAACATTTTATTTTCATCAATTACTCACTGATTAAATTGAAATAAAATTACACACGAAATAAACTTTCATATTTTTGGATGAAAATTTACAGTTTGCTATGATTAATTAGACGCATTCCAAATATTAAATTTTTATTTCAAAATTTTATCGTTTAAAAATTTCACAAAATTTCAACTAGTTACGTTATTAAAACAGTTAAAATTTACGGGTCGTTACATTCTCCCCCACTCAAAACTTTTCGTCCCCGAAAAGGAAGGAGGTAGGAGAATAGAAACAACCAGAAAGAAAATAGATTGGAATACAAGTAAAACAATTAATTTAAACCATATAAATTTCAATTTAAATTAATTAATATTTAACAATATGGTTAAATCCCTTTGAGTTCACTTAAGTTAAGTCAATCTTTCTATTTCTAAATTCATTATCTTATTATCTAGTCATCCTCAATTAACAGTTTCTAGATCATCAAGTTGTATAATCATTTATTATACTCATATTTTATTCAACAAATTTAATTCTTTTATTCCAAATTATTATTAAGTTTATTCCACTTAATATATCTTATTACATATATTTAAACTATATAAATTAATTTAAACCATATAAATTTCAATTTAAATTAATTTATATTCATTAATTGATTTTAAATTCAAGGTATTTCCATAAGTTGATCTAATTTCAATTTATTAATTTACCTTCAAAACAAAATTTATTTTTCAATTATCTTATTATTCTATTTATCTTTATTAACATTTTATAATTAAAACTTAAGTGTATAACATTTATTATAACCACTCAATTTATATTATATTTTATCCAATTACATATTCAACTTCTGAATGATTTAGGTAAGTTGTATTAGAATGCAGTTGAACAATATACAAATAAAATTTTCCCAATTCAATTATTCAAGTTTAAATATTTATTCCAAATGTTGGTTTTATTTATAATTAAAATCATCCCTTAACAAAATTTAAGAATTAGATTTCCGATTAACTTTAAACAATTTAGAGATATATATAATATATTTATATCAAATCAAATTAAATTTTAAAATAAGATACCTATATATATGTAAATCAAATTATGCTGAAGAAATTCAAATCAAAATATTTTTCAAAACAAAACCGTAGCAAAGCTACAGAATAGTATCTTCACTTCGAAACTCGAAAATGAATGTCGATGATGCGGCCGCCATCACCGAAATTATTTTCCAGCGACAAAGAGAAGAGCACGGATTTCAACATTTTAAAATTCTTTGAAAACGATTTCTATTCGAAAATACTTTCAATAATATACATTTAAACTTTAAAACCAAAGTTTTAAATCATCGGAAATTAAATTCTCAAATTTCTGGTTTAAATTTATTTAAATTCCAAATCAATTTATACCATGTTTATAAATTCATTTAGAACAATAACTGATAATCAAATATTATTATTTCAAACAACCAATTAATTAGCTTTTTTTTCTCGAAAATTTTACTTATATATTTATAATATAATCATTCAAAATTATTTCATTTACCAAATTTGAAATCAATATTGTGTCAGTTTGCTCTGTTCAAGTGTTTTGGAAATCTATCGATAGCGTTGATCAGACGAATCGATCGAAAACCCAAATCAACAATAACAACTCAAACAACACAATATCTAAAACATTTAAATATAGATTTACAAATACTCTATACAAGAATAAATTTTCAAAGCAAGGACAGTGTAACGACCCAGAATTTCTGTCAATTGAAATTCGAATATTTAATTAATTTTAAATATTAATAAGTGAAATTAATAAGTCGAATAATTTATTTTTCGAATATCTGGATTTAATTGGACAATTAAATTGATAAATTAATATTTGGAATTCCAGAAATAATTGAAATCTGGATTAAATATGAATGAAAATGATTTATAAATTTATATTAAATCATTTTGAAGTTATAGTAATGTTATAGAACTTTTAAAATTGAATTTAAAGTAAAATTGTGAAAATTGAATATTTTAATATTTAATCGACTAGTGAAATTAGCCATTTTTGGGATAATCTTAGAATTGGACGAAACTAGTTCCATTGGATCCATAATAGTTTGTTATTATCGGATTTCAATTTTCATAGCAATCGGAGTTGTCGTTTGACTGTGGCAGCTCGAAACACATCGAAATTGTTTTAATATTAATTTGGCGAGTTAAAATAGTCATTTTTCAAAAAGTCTCGGATTTCGACGAAACCAGTTTCATCGAATCCATAATGTGATATTATTGTAAGGTTTCAAATTTCGTGTCAATTGGATTTACGGTTTGTCCGGGGCAAGCGAAAACGCCTAGAAATCGGTTTAATCGATTTAATTTAAATTTGACTGTTTATTTCCGTAACTCGCACAGATGACCGAATTAGCCTCCGAAACACGTTCCATTGTGTTTGGAACGCGGAGTAAATCTTACGAACGCCAGGCGGCACGTGTGATTTGGAGATCGTTTGAAAAAGTCATTTTAAAATGAATTTAACATTATTTATAATATATATATATATGTTAACAATCAAAACCCTAGCCCTAATATCTTCAGCCGCCACTCTCAACTATCAATGGCTGAAATACATCCTTCTTCCTCCTTGTTTTTCTTTTAATCCACACCTTATTTCAGAAATCTTCCAACAGCAAAAACGTCGAGCATGATGAGATCTCCACGATCAACGGTGGAGATCGTTTAAAGCGTTGCCGATCAACGGCAAATCGCGTGCAAAGGGGCACGGTTGCACATGCTTTTCTAGGCAGTAGGGGCCACCGAGTTTCATGGGATTTGGGGCGTAGGTGGTGGTGGCGAAGAGCTTCAGGTCGGTGGTGTTCGATCGAGTGCAAGTGGATTGTGGTGGCCTCGATAATTCGAGAAGCATTGGCGGCTTATGGGTTCTAAACGTACGCGAGTTACTGGAGGGAGAGGAAGAAAAGGAAAACGGCCCTGATGTGATGATACAGTAATGTATGGCCGAGATCTAATCTAGGTTATAAAATTTAAAAATAATAATAATAATAATGGTTGAAATTGTTGTATATAAATTCGTATAACTTTAAATATTGATATCTTTTTCATACGAGGTCGAAAACGTACGAAACCAGTTGCGTTGGAATCGTATGGACGAGCACTACGCAATGGAACTGATTTGGAGTTGATTGAAGTCAGTGAAAATTTCGGGTAAAATTAAACGCGTGTTTAATTTTATTCGAAATAAACGCTGAAAACGGAATTGAAATCAAGGTGAGAACTTCTCACTCAATCGAATATTGTGTTTCAATTTAAATTTTAAATAGTTAGATTTAAAATTTGTTGATCGTATTGATTGTGTGAATTGGATGATATATTGCTATCTGTTTGGTTGAAATAGACATTATACGCCGTTAGTAAGCGGATGTTATTTATTAAAAACATATACTGCGATAATTTCACCTTGAAGTGGAATTGGTATTATATATGTATATAGCAATATATATATATATATTGGAATATGTATATATTGGAGTTGATTTCCCGCATTGTATAGCGGATGAGACCCTATTGCGCCGCATAATAGCGGATAATATTTATTAAACTCATATACCGCGATATTCCGTACTGGAGCGGAATTGTTATTATGCTAACATCTGTGGATGCAGGGAAACAGGTTGGAGAGATCCAATTGGATTCCTCACCGTAGTGATTTATTTACAGATATTATTGTATATTCTGTTATCATATGATGATATATGATGTTTGGATGCTGTAATTGACTATTTGGTGTTGTTGCATCATCGAATCCAATTTTGAAGTTTAAGATAACGATTTTGATTTTAAAAGGATTTTTAAAGCGATTTTTGAAAGTATACGTTTATAGAACTGGTTTATTTAAATTGAGATTTTATAAACGGTTTGTTTAAAAGATTTATAAAATTGATATTTATAAATTAAATTATTGGAATTATAAAATGAGTTTTTATAAATGTTAAAAGGAAGTATAAATGGATTTCATAAGTGAATGAAATTAATAGATTTATAATGTGAAGTTATAAAATGAATAGATTGTTGTAAAATAAAAGATTTATAAGTAATTAACTTATAAATTAGATTTTTGCTAAAAAATTGAGTTATAAATCGAATTTATTAATTCAAGGATTTTTATAAATCAAAGTTTTATAAATAGAATTGGAATTTATAAACATTGTTTATAAATCCGAAATCACTTATTTTGATAAGTGAATTATAGAAGCTAATTAAAGGAATTACATCCATGATTTTGGACAGTGGATAATCCTTTAAATAAAATGTGTAGAAATGTTGAGTTTGGATAACGAAGTATATTCACGATTTTGGACAGTGAATATATTATTAAATAAAATGGATATGTTTTGGAGAAGTGATATTACGAAATGAAGTAATTGTTTTAAAAGATGTTTTAAAACGTGTTAAGTATCGAAACATAGATTTCAACATTTATTGTTGAAATAGAAGTTTCGAGGAATAAGGAAATGGTGGACTATAACACTGTTGTTATAGTAAATGGTTTCCGAAAGGAAATTTTTTATATAGTATTGGGATTTATATATCTATCTAAATTTCGAATCCCTATACTAGTGATTTTGAGTTGTCGTAACGATGTTTTACGTAACATTCGTTTTGACTCAAATAAAATTTGTGAAAGAAAATGATTTCCTTAAAGGATAAATATATACTTAACTGAATTTAAGCATATTGAATATTTTCAAATGTTGAAAATAAATGGATTTGTGAATTACCTATTATTAAATAGGTATGGAAATGTTTTCCAATATGAAGTGAAACGTTTTGAGATTTTATCTTCAAAGATAAATTGAAATGTGGAAATTTATTTGAAATTGTTTTCAAATAGTTGAAGTGTGGAAATTATATATCTTGTAAAGATATTTTTGGAAGATAAATAATTGGGAAAATTATTTGGAATCTGATGATGCTGTGCCAGACCTATTGATAGTTAAATAACCGACTATCAATAATTACCTTGAAGGGGTATTTGTTGTGATTTGCTTGAATTTGAATGCCACACTTATTTTTGAATAAGCGCTCACTATTCGGGTTAGCCGGAAAGGACCTTTGTGTCATATAACCCATTCCGAATTTGTGATACGACGATATGGATCGTATTGAAGACCGGTGGTGAAGAACGGGTATTTGTGAAAACGATAGGATGACCTATCGATTGTCTCTGCACCGTTAGCTACGGTATAGAGATTTCCTTTGTGATGGGAAGTTTTATCGGGATTGTGAATATCCGGATTGCAAGGGCTTCTTTTGGAAGTGCCTTCGGTTCTGTTCGAACCCGGAACAGACTTGTATGGTTACATGTCTGACATTATATTTTGAGATGTAAAGCCGATTTCTTTCAAATACATTTCTGTTGGTGGCGGAGAATTTATTCTCTTAGCTTATCACCCTTCTCTGAGACGTACGAGCTTAGAGGTTATGTAGTTGAAGGTTATCAGCGATATATCCCAATTTGGTAATGTGGCATGCTGAGTGTTGCTGTGAAATGATCATTGTTTGATCATTTGTGATATGATCATTTGTTTGGTCATTTATCTTTGTGATCATTACTTTGATCATTTGTTTGACCCAAAGCATAACTTTTGTATAAAGCGTAGCTTTGTGGACGGGACTTCATCAGGGCCTCAACAACCCAGAAATGGTCGAAACAGGAATGTTGCGGCAAGGTTATGAGGGTCGCGCCCTTTAGGGTATGTCATTTCCTTCTGAAAAGGGGTGGTATCATGGTATGGAGCCCAGATACTTACTCATGTGGACACACCTTATTTATTATGTGAGATGTTGGTTACCGAGCGCTCGGATAAAGGTCCCAAATGACCGGGTGATGACATATTCGTGAGTTACCTAGTTACAGGGGTAATCCGGCCTTGTTTGGCAGAGAGCAGTTTGTCTCTCGGGACGTCCAGCCAGAGGCGATCCCATTCGGCGGTAGGAAAGGAAGTTCCTTAGCCTGACCATTTGTTGGAAATCCATTTCCCAAATACGAAATTTGTACGGTTTTAGTTATAGAACCTGCTATCTAATATAGCAGCTATAATAGGCATAGTATAATGGTACCTATGCTGGCTAAGATTAATATTATACTTTCGAAATGTTTTCTGCACTATGCACTAATAATAATAATTCAATGATTTGCGTAGTAAGCATATTTGACTATCATAAGAAGAAATCTCCTCCAATTCTGCGTTTGCATTGTGTGTGTGGCGGGAGGTCTTATGGTAGTTTCATATTCCAAAAGCATTGCGAAAAATTTCTACTTGCTTTGTTGTTGTTGTGTTTTTAAAGATAAAACTGTTTTAAGTTCTCACACCAGTCACCATGACTGACCTGGAGTTTATTGTTTCCTTCCTAAACTCTGGGTGCCCATCATTTTCCACACGGACAGTCTAGAGTTAGGTTATTAGGTCATCCTGGATTCAGGAGATGCTGTGGAGCTCAGTGGCGAGCTGGATGGCGAGACGTACCACTTGTATATGATAATATTATTCCGATGTGTATTCTGTATATGGACAAGTTCATATAACTGTCCAGTTGTGTTGTGTATTGTTGCTGTAAACTCTGATGATGATGTAATGTATAAAATGATATAGTTCTTTGATTTAAAGATTATTCATTTATCTATTATATGTTGTTCCGCTGCGAATGTGAGATTCTGATATTGTTCTGTGTTCTCCTGTTATTTTTTCTTTCTTTTTCTTCTGTTTTCTTCTACCTCTTCTTCTTCTCCATAACAATTCGGTTTTCCGGCATTCGATTGCTCGGCAATTGATACAGTGAATGTATTAATGTCGATTTTCGAGCGACGAAAAATCGTAAACGTTACATTTGGTATCAGAGCATATGGTTAAGCGACAACCCTGCTCTGTTGGGTGTTACTCATTAGAGATAGAGTCAGTAGTACTCTAGAATGAGTTTGAGTGTAATAATAGGTACGAGCGCGTATTTGTTAGTGAATATAAAATTGTTTTATATTGTGATGATTGATTTGTTGAGTGGTATATGGATTCTGGTCGGTATTGTCCGTACAACTCTATCGATAAGGATCTCTAAACACTTGTTCAGAACTATTCGGCACGATATTGTTTTAAATTGGGTAAATGAAATAATTTTACCTCGATTATATTTTGTATATAAAGAAATAATTTTTCTGAAATTATTAAAGTGTATATGATTGATGTTTGGTTGTTAAAAATGTAAGAATATATATAAGTTAATAAAAGTTGTTTGAATAAGTTAAATAAAACAACAATTGTGAAAGAGTAAATTGTATAAGTAAATGAATTATAATGTATGGAATTATAATTAAAATGATTTACAATGGTAAAATAATCTTATATATATAAGAAGTGAAATTATATAAATGAAAGATTTATAATCTAAAATAAAATTCGAGAGAAATGTTTTTGAAAGGATTTGATGTTTTGGAAAATTGTTTTCGAGAGATGAAAGCTCTAAACTCTTTTCAAGTCGCTGGAAAATAATTCCGATGATGATCGCGACATCATTGGTGTTCATTTTCGGGTTTCCAAAAGAGGAATTGCTGCCCGATTATTTTTAAATGAAAGTTGATTGGAAAATTTGGATTTTGTTTTGGGAATTCAAAAGATAATTTGAATTGATTTCAAAAATGGTTTTTGAAAGGTTGGAAAGACTCTGGAATCCTATTTAAAATATTTATGGGAATGATAAATGAGTTGAAACTTATACCATTTGAATTTTTGATATAATAAATTTAACTTAAACGATGGAGTTAAATTAAAATAAGTATAAGTGAATCAATTAAATCTAAGCTGTAATTGTTGAATATAAGTAATCAAGTTTTGAACTTATAATATGAGATAATAAATTTTGACTTTGGTAAAAGTTAAATAGAATTGGAATCTGAATTTGATTAATAAGTGGAAACTTAAGTCAATTTGAGCAAATGATGTTTGAAATGGAATATAACTTAAGTGATGTTGAATGAAGATGATTTTAGTATCGAAGTAAATTAATAAGGTGAATTTATTAAATAAATGTGAACTTGAGTTATATAAATAAAATTCAATTTTATTTGTTAAATGGATTAGCAATTAAATAAATGGATTGAATGTTAATCAATCGAATGTGAATAAATTGATATGAAAAAATGAATGTAAGTGTTAATTCATAAAAGCTAAATGTTATTGGAAGTTGAATAATTGAATGTAAGTCAATTTAATATCGACCAATTGAATTAAAGGTGTTGAACCAAATTGAATGTAAAATTTAATAATTTGGTTGTGTAGAATATATATTGGATGTTATATGATTGTTGGTTGATTGTAGTATAATTCATTAGTGTTAATGAAATTGAATAAATGAAATTGGAAGCTATGTAATTAGATTTAAATTGAAAGTGAAGTAAATTTAAATAGAAATTGATTTGAATTGAAAGTGAACCAATTTGAATTTAAATTAGTGAATGTAAACTAATTGAAAATGAATGAATAAATGTCATTGCATATAAATTGGTTGTAAACAATTACAAGTAATGTTGAAATATTATAAGTGCTTATAAACCTTGTTTAGTATGCATTTCCCTTAATATGCAAGTGTTGTAGTTGTTTAAAAGAGTAAAATTGTTAATAATTTATATAATTGTCACTTACATGTTTAAATTGAGTAAGTACATGTGCGGTGGCTACCGTTCGGTTGATTGGGTTGCGCTAAATGCTAAATAAATAAATGCTTTGCTTAAAAATGCTAAAAAGGTACGCCTACGCAATAAAAATAGGAAATATGAACTGTTTTTTTGCTTTTCCGACCGGGTGGGTCGATGTATACATATTTATGTCAATTGTGATCCTACTACGATCGAACCGCGCAAAGGAGATGCTGGCGAATTTTTTTGGAAATTTAGGGCGTTAGAAAATTTTTGGGAAATTTTGGAAATTTTTGTTAATGAAAAGTTGATTTCTAAATTGTAATGAAAATGTAGGAATTGAACTAGAAAATGGAAACCATTGTTTTGGTTGAAGTTAAAGGTTTTGGAAAAGGTGAATATAAAATTTTTCACTAAGTGAATTGTTTGAAAAGTTAATGGATTTTGTGAATTTTTCTTACTTGGTAATTTCGAGGACGAAATTCTTTTAAGGGAGGAAGTTTGTAACGACCCAGAATTTCTGTCAATTGAAATTCGAATATTTAATTAATTTTAAATATTAATAAGTGAAATTAATAAGTCGAATAATTTATTTTTCGAATATCTGGATTTAATTGGACAATTAAATTGATAAATTAATATTTGGAATTCCAGAAATAATTGAAATCTGGATTAAATATGAATGAAAATGATTTATAAAGTTATATTAAATCATTTTGAAGTTATAGTAATGTTATAGAACTTTTAAAATTGAATTTAAAGTAAAATTGTGAAAATTGAATATTTTAATATTTAATCGACTAGTGAAATTAGCCATTTTTGGGACAGTCTCAGAATTGGACGAAACTAGTTCCATTGGATCCGTAATAGTTGGTTATTATCGGATTCAATTTTCATAGCAATCGGAGTTGTGAGATTCTGATATTGTTCTGTGTTCTCCTGTTATTTCTTCTTTCTTTTTCTTCTGTTTTCTTCTACCTCTTCTTTTTCTCCATAACAATTCGGTTTTCCTGCATTCGATTGCTCGGCAGTTGATACAGTGAATGTATTAATGTCGATTTTCGAGCGACGAAAAATCGTAAACGTTACAGACAGAGATTCAAATTTGATTAATTCAATCAAAGAAAATTTTGATTTGAGAATAAGTTGGAATGAAAGATAAGATGATTATTTAACTGAATAAGGAAATAGATAATCTTATATAAATTGCGGGCAACCATAACCGGGTCGACTGTGACTTCAAGAATAAGATCGATGTGGAATTCCGAGGTAAATCGACATCAAATCTCAAGGAATAGAATTTAGGCATAGCAGGAGATAGATAACATCGTAAACCGAGGATACAGAAATCTTCGGTAAATCAATGCCTATTGCAAAGGAGTTTCACCACTTTACAAATCATTCGAAGATTGGCGAGACCGCCAAGTTATTATAGAGATCATTCGAAGTGGAGTTATTGGATACTCCAGAATTCAGACGAATATGAATAGTGAGGGACAAGAATGAATTTCGGAACCGAGGGAACGTTCCAAAAAAAATTCAAAGGAATCAAGTCAAAAGGAAGAGATTCAAACTTGAATGAAAGTGTTTCTGTAAATACATTTACCCTATATGCTAAGTTTTGCCTAGAGCTACCAAAGCTCTGATACCAACTGTAATGGGACGTCGCCAGTGGGGTAACGCCCACCGTAGCATACAGCTGTACCTGTGTTCTGCCTTTACGGTCAGCCTCTCGACTGCACCAACCCCGTCGGGACATGTAGGAGTAAGAGTCATCCGCTTGCTACCAAACCCAAATGCGAGAACCCCCTATCAGGCTGCACCCGTCAAGTGCATAGGCAAACACACATGTCGGACTTGAATAATTCAAAATACCGAATAGTTAATTTAAATTAGCAAAACTCAACATATACAGTAAATAGATATAATCACAGATCACAGACATAGAGTAATAAATGCAGCGGAAACAAAAGATAGTAGTTCATGAAGCTACTATATACATATAAGAGTTAAATAAGGTACAGCAGAAGTCTCGAATACAATAGTCAAATACAATATCAGAATACATCACTGGAATCAACCGAATATCTGAAAGCTGGATAGATAGCTGGATCTCCAAGCGAAGCTCCAACTCCAAAGGTGAGTCTCGAATACTGGTACACTCGGTCTGACCCGAGCGTAAAGCAAAACACAAAACACTCGAGTCAGGATTAACATTCTTATATCAATAAATCCAACTCAAGTGAAATAGCAACTGAAATACAAGTAACTCAAAGGATGTTTGGAATAACCATCCTTTAAGGATCCGTTAAACTATCTACTATGTAGTAGTATACGATAAGTAGATAATGACTATCAGTAATATAAATTATAAAAATAGTGTTAAGGCGTTACCATTATCCCCCTTAACACATTTTATATAAGCGTTATAGTATATACAGCACTGTAAACTCCACCGTAAACTAGTGGGATATCAGGGAGTACTCCATAGGTATAACACAAAACAAATCGTAGTGGTCGCGTATATAGGGATACAAGTATGACAAGACACATGAGGCAATACCCAAGGTAGTGAAACTACCATTTGCCTGATCCGGACTGGTGAGAACGCATCGCCGCAGCAACCGCAACACTGCGAAACAACACTCCCAAATCAAGGGTGCACCAATCGACAACAAGTAATGAGTAGTTTTCGAAGAAGTGTGTTCGCTCGAGGTAGCTGACCCCATTTGGCCCGGCACGGCTCCTGTTTTAGTCATTTCCAATTTGACACAAGTGTCAAGGCTATCCATTATTGTTCTCTTTCTTCAATCATCACGTACATCATTCCAACCACTTCATTCTGGATCACACTCCACGTATAGTTATTAAAGTGGTTTTCGGTTTAGACAGTGAGTATGTCCCTAATAGATTCCGGTCTCTTTAATAACTTCCGTAATTATTACACCGATTGGTCGTTTATTTATTTCAAAACCAAATCAAATTCAATTTCAAATAGAATTTGTAAACCAACATTTCATTTGTCTTTCTAAATCAATTTCCATAATTTACGTTTCAAAACTTTCAAATTACCATTTCAAAATCTTATAATACAATTTCGATTTCTATTTAAAACCATTCCAATATTCATTTAAATTCGTATATAAGTTTCATTCCGAAATCATTTAAAATGATTTAATCTACATTCAAATCAATTTAAGTTCATTTATCGATTTCATTTAATATTCGTTAAGTAAATTTATCCTTCAAAACATTTTCTATTTAACTTCCAATTCATTAAATCAATTATTTAAGTTCAACTCCATTATATCAAAACTTACAAATTGCATGAAATTAAATTCATCAAATCAAATTCTTACATTTCAAGTCTTACATTAATTTCAATAAAACATATTTTATTTCTTATTAGAGAAATTCGATTTCACTTATTAATTTACTTAGTTACAATTTCAAAACTCAATTAATAAAGAAACTTAATTTCACTTATTCAAGAAGTTCAAATGCACTTAATAAAGAATTCAATTTTATTTAATTATTAAATAATTCAATCTTATTTAATTATTAAATAATTTAAAAACTTAATTATTAACTAATTTCAAACTTAATTATTAAATAATTTCAAACTTAATAATTAAATTTTAAACAACATTCTTTCATCAACTGCTATGTTAATATTTTGTTTCAGATTATTACATATTAACATTTTCCTTTCATAAAAATTCAAATTCCAAATTCATTTCAAAACCTTATTATTTATTCAAATCAAATCTTTACTTTATTTTTAAATCAAATTATTGACCAATCGGTTTTATTTAGTTCTCTATCCTAGGTCAAAGTTCAATTTGGGTATTTATCATTTCAACCCGATTCCATTTCAATTCAAGAATCAAAGCATAGCAAAAGGGAACTTGCAGTGTGATAACTGGGATGGTGTCAAAGTAAATAAACAAGCAATAACAACAATCAATAACAACAATCAAATAATTAATTCAAATAATCCCGAAATAATCGTATTAATTTACATTGTTGTTTGTGCAAATTAATATAATTATTTCTAGAATCTACATTATCATTTCATGTAGATTAAAGATTATTACACTAAAGTTAATACGGTTCTTCACTTGATATCAATTATCCACTTTATACTACATCAGTGTATACAATCATACATTCAATGGTTCAAGGTGTAGTTATCACTATTTCTACGTGTCAATTTAATTACATTTAAAGGGGTCATATTTAACTAATCAAATTCAACACATATGTCGATTTCAAATTGTTAACTCCTACGTCAATTTCAATTTCAAATTATTTATCATTTATTACATTTACAATTTAATGCCCAATGTCAACATCAAACAATCAATCATTAATCAACCAAACTGGATTATCATTGCATATATAACATATAATGGTGTCAGATGTCACAGGTGAACTGATATAGGTAATAGCATATATAACGGTGTAAATAACTAATAACAGTATATTTCAATTGTCGTTTCAATTGAAATCAAATTTAATAAATAAAAGAACATTAATCGTGAGTGATTGCTCACCTTTCGAGGTTAGAGAGATAGATAATGAATGAGCTACAAAATCCAAAGCAACGCTGGATGGACAAGATTTGGCGCAGAAAATAGACACGACGGACAAAGCTGATAATGAGAAGTTGAAGAGAACGATTGAATCAGTTGATATAAATTGAACTAAATATATGTGAAATCAATATTTAGTTTAAAACAAATAAATAAAAATAATCATCATATATACATACATAAGCTTGAAATAAATACTTGTATATTATATTAACCCATATTTCAAACCAATATCCAAGCACCATCTAAAATTTAAATCTTTATAAAAGTAACCTTTTGTATATATAATATTAAAATCAATATTCATTTAATATCGTATATATAACCGACGACATACAATAAAATAAACAGGCATAAACAACTTTACTATATATAAGTGGCATCCAGAGGCTACATCAAAGATACCTTTCGCGTATAACAAAACTTTTTTTTTCTTTAAACCGACCTCAAATAAAATCGCATATTTAAAAACTGTAAGATATCCATCAAATGGAACAAAGCGACATGAATGACTCACGCATATATATTTCGTATACTTAAAAATTTGAGCGATGCAGACTCATGCAGTATAAACCTTACATATAAAACAAAAACTTCCTTAATAGTTTGAAATATTTACTTTTTAAAATTCCTCATGTATACAGTAAAATACCGAGTGTACCAACATGTTTATATACGAACTTATATATAAAATATATATAAACTAACACATCAACAGTCAGTATACATTAAAGTAAACATATATCTACCTTAAACACTGACATATATATATATATATATATATATATTACAGACTACATCAACATATTACATTTATCTTAAAAATCAATATATATACTTTACTGTTAAGACTACATAAATCTGATCATATATTATATTACACATTCACAACCACATTTGAAACATGTATATTTTAAAATTGACCCTTACAATACTAGCAGCTAATATATATAAACAACCCTTAACTATAGTTATATACTATGTTATAAAATATATGAAAGCTGCATACCTGTATACTTATACAGTATTACCCAAACTAACATAACTTAACGTATGCACATATATATAAAACTGTAACTGTAACTAATATATGCGAAACTACTTATATAACAAATATATATTGACCTATATATTTTTAACTTATCTTGTACAAAACCATAGATCAAATATATATTTATCTACACAACCAGGTTATAGAAACTCACATATAATAATAAGAAAAATAAAAATGAATGTAGACTGACGTAAACTAATAGAATATAAATATATAAACTAATATATTTTCTTCTCATAAAACTTACACAATCTTAGACATATGAAATACATACATAACATCTATATATACTTTAATTCAATATAACTATAAACATATATAGGTTAGCAAACATATATACCTGAGCATGCATAAATCTGAGCAAACAATTATTTGAAAAGCACGTCAAGGAAAAAGAGAAAGGAAGTGAGTTTGTCGAGTAAGTATGAGGACTAGAGGATTTGGTCCTGGAAGGTAAGACTGCGCACGGAATGCCGCGAGCAGTGTTTGAGAGCGGCGCTTCGACGTTGAGGCGCTGGCCATTTGGGAGGCTGGTGAGGACGACCTCGAGTGGAGCAAGCAGGCGGTGACCGAGGTTTGAGGGTGAGTGAGGCCGAGACGCGGAGGGTGTAGGCTATGGCGGTGATCTCGGCATGGGGACGGAGTTGGATTGTCACGGCGAAGGTGATTGCTTGGCTGCGCGAAGGAGAGGGAAGGTGATGTTAAGGTCGAGCGGGGAGGAAATTGTTTTTTTTTCCGGCTCATTGAAGGAGGATGGGTAGTTTACAATATAAATTTCAATTGAAACCAGATAGAAAAGATGAAGAATAGCTGTGAGCAAAATATAATATAAACATATATTATATTATACGTTTCTACAGAGAATGTGTACAACCCCAAACCGAAAAGCTGAACAATGTATGTGAAGGGGCAGGCCATTAAATATTATATTTAATACAGAGAAAATTTCAGGACTCTTGGCTCACGCAACTAATTAAAGCAATTGATGGTTGCTTGCATTCCACGGCTGGAGTTTGAAAGAGTAAAGGTATTAAAAAGTCACGAAAACGGTCCGATACGACAACTGTTTAATCGTCTCGATCGTGTACCAGAATTCAAAATACAGAAATAAATATACCGTGGTGACCATCACGACGAGAAGATCAAAACGGTATACAGATGTCAGTGATACGATTTAATTATAAAAATTCGAATTTTCTATTAGCGGAAAATGCAGGAAAAACGCAGAAAAATAAGATCGACAGAGCAAAGAAGTCCAAATTTGGAAAAATGAAAAATGACGTCTTGCTCAGAAGATGGTTTAGAATTTTTCTATGTAAAAATATTTAGGTTTCGAAAACATTTAATTTTCATCAATTACTCACTGATTAAATTGAAATAAAATTACACACGAAATAAACTTTCATATTTTTGGATGAAAATTTACAGTTTGCTATGATTAATTAGACGCATTCCAAATATCAAATTTTTATTTCAAAATTTTATCGTTTAAAAATTTCACAAAATTTCAACTAGTTACGTTATTAAAACAGTTAAAATTTACGGGTCATTACAATATTGAATTAGGGTTTTATGCATGTATAAATAGCCATCATATGTACATGTAAATATCTTCTACTTTTTCACATTACTTAGGCAATTAAGCAAGCAAATTGTAAGCTCAATATTACATGAAATAAAAATGGCTTCCAAGCCTCTTTCTCTTCTCTTTTCTACATGCTTTTCTTTTCTTTTATGTTAATGTTTATTTTTATGCTCTCTTTCTTTTAATGTTCATAGCTTAGATTTACATCCATGCAAGTAGTGTAGCTTTAATTTTTATGCAAATAGTTAGTAGGTTATCTCTCTTTCTTCCTTTGCTTAGTTTTCATTTCTTTGCTTTTTAATGTTGAAATTTAAAAGTGTTGATTTGATAACACAAATGAGTAGCTAAAACCCTTTAATTTAAGGGTAATGAAGCTCTCTAACTCTATGTAATTTCAACATTTTTATGATTTATGATCTCTTCGTTTGTGCTTCATGAAAGTGAATCTTGATGTAAGTTTATACAAGTGGGTTTGATAGCTTATATTACTTATGCAAATGAGCTATTCTTATTCAGCATAAACACAATTTACATCATCATTTGCTAATTAATTTTTGATTTTGAAATGAAAGTAAAATTGAAATTTGATGATCTATATTACTAGTTACAATAGTAAATAGATCATACTTAAAATAGCTTTTGCTTTGGCTTTATTTTCATGAGATTTTATAAGTGGTTTATTTGTTGCCTTATAGTTTGATGGTTTAAGTTATGTTAATTAATAATATAAATAAACCATACTTATGATAAATACAACAATTATTTCATTTAAAATCAAAACTAGAGATCATAAATTATTGTTTGTTGATTTACAAAAATATGAGAGTGGATTTATCCCTATATTGTTCTCTAGTCCAATAGTTTTAAATCACATTTCAATTCTAGCTTTAGCTTCTTAATTGTAATTAACAATTTCCTCTCGCTTTGGTCTAATTTGGTTGAATTGAAAATTTTCAAATCTTAAAAATTCCCTGCGGATCGACCCGTACTCGCCACGTACTAATATTGTACGTCGTGCGCTTGTGGTTATTTTATTTTGAAAATTTCGGCAATTTTCTAATCCAACAGAAAAATTGCCGTTGAACACACAATATATATATATATATATATGTACATTAAACATGCACACACATGCACAAATATGCGCAAGCAGGCTAAAAAACCGGCTGAATGAACCAATTCAACCATCTGTTTGCTGAAATATTTTTAATATTTCACAATATTCAGCCGGCTGAATGAACTCATTCAGCCGTCTGAATTAGGCCAAAAATTGCTTATTTCTTTGCAGTTTCGAATTTAACAAATTCAGAAGGCTGAATTAAAATTTCAGCCGGCTGATTATTTATAACGGCTAGTTTTTATGAAAAGACGCTTCTCTTCAACGAAGAGAAACATCTTAAAATCAACAATTGCATCTATTCCTTTTCAACGTTATCTTTCATCAAAGATTGCAACCTTTTAATCTATATAAATAGAGTTTAGAATTCAACAAACAATTCGCCTAACTGATTTTAGTATTCTGAATTCTTATCTCTTACTTTAAGTTTTCAATTTGCACTCAAACTGCATACAATCTTTGATCATTGATCAATCTATCTTCCACATTTCTCAAGCACATTACACTGTATATCATAAAGGAGAAGATTATAGGAAGATTGTACAGCTTGTACTTAATTGACTTATCAGTGCTATTTAAAGAGCATACTACAGTCAGATACTTTTGTTATTTGTAAAGAAGTCTTGTTCGATTGCTCAGGCGATAGAAGTCCTATTCGGTTGCTTAGGCGGTATAAGTACCGTTCGGTTGCTCAAGCAGTGTAAACATAATCCTCCGGGTTAAGTGAGGGTTGCTAGTTTAATTCTAGAAGGAGTCTGGGACTGGACGTAGAACGGAATTTCGAACCAGTATAAAAATCTCTAGTGTTATTTGCTTTACTGCTTTAATTATTTACTTACTTAATCATTATTCCGCACAAGTATTTTATCCATATTACATGATCCTATAGCACAGTCGCATTCAGCTTCGGACAACGATTCACGAAACGAAGCTTGGATTTGGTCTTGGGGTAGCCGAGTGCAATGGATCGTCGAGTTTTGGGAGGATCAGCGATGGTTTTTTCTGCGTGAACAGTGGCAGGTCGTGAAGGGGGAGGCTCGGTCACATTTTGATTTCGAGGTGGAGGCGTGGTTTGTAGGTTACCATCGAGTGGAGAGCGAGGAGAGATAACCATTGGCGAAGTCGGAGGCGGATTCCGTCGCATGGTTGGGGAGATAGGCTGGGCGTGCACAAGGTTGTGCACGGCCATGGTCGTGTCTCTGTGCATTTAAAATTTGGGGGAGAAGATGGTTGGTGGGTAAACTTGTAAATTATATAAAAGTTGTTTTAATTTTAATTTAAAAATTATTGATAACTTCTAAAATTCATATCTCACTCATACGAGGTCGGATTTGAATGCTGTTTGTTGCGTTGGACTCGTGTCGTCAAGAGCTTCGCGATGGAGTTGGTTTGGTTAGATTTGGAGCAACTGAAAATTTAGGCTAAAATCGAACGGTCGTTCGGTTTTTGTAACAACCCGCATATTTTACGATTGTATATTTAAATGTTTTATTTAAATATAGCATCGTTAATCGGATTAAAGTCCGAAATGTTACTTTTTGTAAACAGTCGAATTGGGACTCGAGACCATTTTCATTGAGTCCAAAATGGCGTTTAAAATTTTTTTGAGTATAAACATCGATATGTTTGGAGTTGAGTAGAATTTTGCTATTTTTCTATTTTGGGTTTGGGTTTTAGCCCACTAACCCAACATAATACCCTAATTCCACTCAACTCTTCATTCATTCATTCCATTTCCTAACCCTCTAGCTCAAGAGAAAAATAGGGGAAGAGATTGGAAATTAGAATTCCAAAACCCTAGTTTGTTTTGGAAATACAAATTCAAGTCCAAAATCAAGGAGAAGCTTAGGTAAGCATCCTCTTCATCTTCTCCATCTCTATCTCTCTTCAATTTCAGAAATTCCTAGACCTTAACTTAGGAAATATTTGCTTATTAGCTTAGATTGGAGCTTCTTGAGTTGAAGTTAAAGAGGAATTTGCCTTTCCTTTGTGTTAGAGCTTCTCGTTCGTTGTTTTTGGGTTTAAAGGTGAGTTCTTTAACTCACATCTACATCTATAACTTTCATTGTTGTTAGGTATGAATTCCTAACATTTGTGCATATTCATTTGCTTTTGATTTGAATTGATTTGGTGAATTTTCCAGATTTTGGTGTTTTGGTCCAATTTTATGAAAATCCTATTGTGGATGTTTGGACATGTTTTGGTGGTGTATCGAAGAGCCTATAGGACTGGGTTGTCGATTGGCATAAACCCCTAGCATCCATCGCTCGATCGATCGCATTTCGTTTGGATTTTCGCCCTTTATGGGCTAGGTTGTTTTTTTTGCATACATGTGAATTTCAGACGTCTGAAGTCCAATTCAGACGTCTGGATTCAAATTTAGACATCTGGATTGGAAATCCAAACGTCTGGAATTGGCCCCTGGAAAACGCAAAAAAGAAAAGAGTTGGACTAGACGTCTGGTCCAAACCTACCAAACGTCTGGTTAGTTTTCAGACGTCTGGTTTGAGATTCAAACGTTTGGTAATTTCTGGGAAATTTCCAAAACTCAAATCCAGACGTCTGGATGAACCCCCAGACGTCTTAAACTGTGCATTTTGCCTATTTTAGGCTATTTTGTTTGGATTTCCAGTTTTAATCGATTTTTGTTGATCCGGATAGTTGTTATCACTTATTATCGACTTTGATGACTTCTTTCTTTGGATTTTTGGGAATATCCGTTTGACGGATTTGATATCGATTTTTATGGATTTAATTCACATTTTCGTATGTGAATTTTTGGTGATTGATTGTTTCTACAATCATTTCTGTGGTTTGTCACTTTAAAATACAAAGGTTTCTATACTAGTAGTAAATACTCGAACACTTTCACAAAAATGATTTCAACGTTATTTTTAATACAAAGCTTGTTTTTTAAAACCGTTTTCCAATCTATTAGTATATACAAACCTTTACCTCATTCGTATGAGAAATCTAATTAAACGACTTAACAAAACAAGTGGTATGAAACACTTGCGTTTACTTTGTCGGTTAATTCTTGGACTTGTTCGATTGAACTCTTGTGACAATTTTCGAGTGGAAATCTACAATCTCTTCGTAAATATTTAAGTTAAGCCAGTGGTTTTGGGAAATGAAGCTAAACTCATATATTTACTAACTTAGTGTAATTGACACTTTTATTGATCGATGATGATCATTTTGTGATTTAGACTAGCGATGTGCGACGTCTCTTTGTTTGTGTGGGGGTTAAACCCCGTTTGTGGAGTTTCAACTCAAAATTGGTGGGGTAGTGACCCATGGTCTTCGGGCCATTTGTGGAGCTTCGGCTCAAAATTGATGGTTGGCGACCATGGAATAACGTTTCGTTTGTGATGCACGTGTTGGTGAGTTTTCATGCTCCCGTTTGTGATAGGCCTTCCCCCCTTTTGTGTTTTCTGGATTTCTGGTTGTTGATTTCTAGAATTTGTGTTTCACCAATTTTCGTGGTTTGCATTTATAAGCTCTATCAATATTTGTGTTTTGGTGAATAATTTAAAGAATGCGATTCTTTTTGGATGTTTAAGATGATTTAGGATATTGTATGATTTTTGTTGTTTTTTGATGTATACTTGTCGTAGTATGGCATTATTGTTATCATACGTTTTTGTCATATCTCTTATCCTATCTCATTTTATCTGATATTTATAGTTAGACCGATACGTTTATTATTTTCTTCTTAAATAATACTCAGGTCAGACCGAGGTATTTCAGGTGCTCCTGCTTGACTTCTTATCAGGGTTTGTCACCTGACTTTTGGCTAACTACTTTAGCATAGTAGTTTTTGTTAGTATACATTTGAGATAGAGACTCCTTGTTGTATACTTATTCTTTTTTCTAGCACTTGTATCTATTCTTTTGTGATGTAGTGGATCTAGTTTGACAACTATTTTGATGTACACTTTTATGTGTTATATTCATATCTGTTTTCGCCTTTGTGATATGAATGTCTGTGACTGATTTGTGTTATGCTTATGTCTATATTTGTTTTCGAAGTCTACATAGCCACTGTGTGGTAGCTTTGAGTTTGTATATGATATGTTGGATTTCCTCTTGAAATGAAATGTAAGTATATTAATACCCCATTGAAGAAAAATCAAAGATTTGTCTATGGGTTGAATAAGAACCTCAAAATGCCATTACTTCTGAAACTAGAAGTTTCTTTTGATCAGCTTGTTGATATCGCTCTTCGACTCGAAGAGGCCGGTAAAGAAAGTGATGTTGAAGTCAAACAAAACATCAATAAGAAGAGGCCTTTTAAGTTCAAGCCTTATCCCAACAAGAAAGGAAAGCAAGCAACTTCGGTAACAAAGACTTCTACCTCTAGTCGTGGAGAATGTTACAATTGTGGTTCTAAGGACCATTATGCAAACAAGTGTCCGGAGCCCCTTACTTGTCGCTATTGCAAAAGTTCGGGTCATACTATATCTTCATGCCCCAAACTTCAAAACAAGAAAGAGGGAAGGCTAAATGTTGTGCAAGCTCCTAGTAACACTTCTCTTAGACAAGGTATTTCTCATTATATCCTTGATGGCATTCTTATATTTCGTGATCTTCCTATTCGAGTTCTTTTTGATACGGGTGCATCTCACTCCTTTATATCAAAAGAACTTGTTGATGCTTTGTCTTTGAACGTTATTAGCTTGATGACTTCATTGAGAATTGCGAATCCGGTTGGTGGATCCGCAACACTCAGTTTATTTTGTAAAGATGTCGAAATTATTTTATGTGATAATACCTTCCGAGCCGATTTGTATGTTATGCGTTACCTAGGTTTCAGAATGATTTTGGGAATGAATTGGCTTAACCGATATGAAGCCCATATCCTATGTCCTGAGCGGACTATATATCTTTGACATCCTCAATCTGTTAAGCAGATTTCTCTTGTTCTTAAAGATTCAGATTCCAATTCGGGAGCATCCTTGTATTCTCTAAATCCTCATGATGACGATAATGATGATGAGGAAGATGTCATTTCACTCATTCGCATTGTTCGTGAATTTCCCGACATATTTGAGCCCGTTTTAGGATTACCACCTAAGCGAGCAATTGAGTTCAGGGTTAATCTAATCCCTGGAGCTCTACCTGTCACTCGTCCTCCTTATCGTATGTCCAATAAGGAAAATGAGGAGATGCGTAAACAATTATCCGAATTGGAAGCAAAACAGTTTGTTCCTCTCCATGGGGAGCTTCAGCTATTTTTGTGAAGAAATCCGATGGTACACTTAGGCTTTGCGTTGACTACCGCAAGCTTAATGATCTTACCATCAAGAATAAATATCCCTTACCTCGGATTGATGATCTATTCGATCAACTTAGTGGTGCTAAAGTCTTTTCACATTTAGACTTAGCAACCGGTTTTCATTAGCTTCGCATTGCAGAGGATAGTATTCCTTTTACATCGTTCTGTACTCGTTATGGATCTTATGAACGGCTTGTTATGCCATTTGGTTTGACGAATGCTCCAGCTTATTTCGTTGACCTTATGAATCGAGTTTTCAATGACTTCCTCGATCGATTTGTTCTCACCTTTATAGATGATATTCTTGTTTATTCTAAAACCGAGGAAGAGCATGAAAATCATCTTCGGATTGTGTTCGAAACTCTTAGGAGCAACCAATTGAAAGCCAAATTTTCTATGTGCCACTTTTGGCAATCTCGTGTGAAATTTTCGGGACATATTATTTCTGAATCCGAAATTTTCGTGGATCCTTCAAAGATTGAAGCGATTCAAAATTGGAAGAGACCGGAGAGTGCGATGGAAATTCGTAGCTTCCTTGGATTAGCGGGCTATTATCGTCGATTCATAAAAGACTTTTCTAAAATTTCCGTGCCTCTTTAGTTTGACAAAGAAGGGAGTTAAATACATTTGGTCAGACAAATGTGAATCTGCTTTTCAAAAATTAAAAGAACTCCTTTTCGATGCTCCTATCCTTGTGATTCCCGAAGGGAACCAAGACTTTATTGTTTATACCGATGCTAGTCGTGTTGGTTTGGGTGCCGTTCTCATGCAAAGGGAACGTGTTATCGCTTATGCTTCTAGGCAATTAAAGCCTGCCGAGACTAGATATGCCACTCATGATTTAGAGCTCGCAGCTATTGTTTTCGCTCTTAGAATTTGGCGTCGTTATCTTTTGGGAGAGAAATTTGTTCTCTACACCGATCATAAATCTTTGAAGTATTTATTTTCTCAAAAGGAACTTAATTTGCGTCAACAACGTTGCCTCAAGTTCCTTGCATCTTATGATCTTGATATTCTCTATACTCCCAGAAAGGGAAATCGTGTTGCCGATGCCCTTAGTCGTAAGCAACAAGCGGTTGTTTCCATGATGATATTCGAATGGAATGATCTCGAGACTTTATCCACTTGTGAGATTCGAGATCGTGAATCCAATTCATGTTCATCTCTTGTTTTGTGTAGCCTTGAGGCTTATCTTTCTCTTTTAGACCGCATTCTTGAAGCTCAAAAGCATGATCCCGAAATGGTTCTTCTTAGCCAAAGTTGTAGGGATAAAATTGATATTGATGGTTTGAAAGACTTTGATATTGATGCTCGTGGTGGTATTCGAAAATTTGGAAGACTTATTGTGCTAAATATTAGTGATCTTCGTAAAGACATTTTAGAAGATTCTCATCGTTCTAAATTTACCATTCATCCCGGTAGTAGTAAAATGTATGCAGACATGAAGCGACTTTATTATTGGGAATCTGGGATGGAATGAAATCTGATATTGCTAACTTTATTAAGCGTTGTATGACTTGCCAACTCGTAAAGGCCGAGCATCAAAGGCCCGGTGGGTTATTGCAACCTTTGGACATTCCCGTTTGGAAGTGGTATCAAGTCTCCATGGATTTTATTGACGGTCTTCCCCGTTCTCGTTCGGGTCATGACAGTTTATGGGTGATTGTCGATAGACTTACAAAATCCGCCCATTTTATTCCCGTTCGGTCCAATCGGACCGTACCTATTTTGACTAAACTCTATGTCAAAGAAATTGCTAAATTGCATGGAGTTCCTACTTCTATTGTTAGCGATCATTATCCATTGTTTACTAGTGGATTTTGGAAGGGTCTCCAAAAAGCTTTGGGAACAAAGCTTAATTTTAGCAACGCTTATCATCCTCAGTCCGATGAAAAAATGGAGCGTGTGAATCAAACTCTTGAAGATCTCCTTCGTGCTTGTGTTCTTGATTTTGGTGGAAGTTGGGAAGATCGTATTTCTCTTGTTGAGTTTTCCTATAATAATAGCTTCCAATCCAGTATTGGTATGGCACCTTTCGAGGCACTATATGGAAGGCCATGCCGGTCTCCTTCATGCTGGCTTGAAGCCGGTGAGAAGCTGGTTTTAGGTCCAGATCTTATTCGTGATGCCACAGAAAAGATTGACCTTATTCGTCATAGGATGAAAGAAGCTCAAGGTAGACAAAAATCCTATGCCGATAACCGAAGAAGGAAATTAGAATTTTTTGTGGGAGATTTGGTGTTCATTCGTGTTTCACCCATGAAGGGTGTTGTGCGTTTCAATCGATCGGGAAAATTAGCACCTCGATATATTGGTCCATTTCCCATCACCGAACGTATTAGTTCCATGGCTTATCGCCTTTTGTTACCGGCTAAGTTTTCTGCTATTCATGACGTATTCAACGTCTCTCAATTACGGAAATGCCTTAGAGATTTCGATTTAATTCTTGAGCCCGGTATTATTGAAGAAATTGAAGTTTTACCAAATTTGACTTATGAGCAACATCCTATTCGTGTCATTGCTACAGAGGGTAAACGCCTTCGTAATAAAGATGCCCCGCTTGTAAAGGTTCGATGGTCCTCAAATCCTAAGGTGAACTTCTCATTTCAAAATTTCTTCTTTTGTGTTGTTATGCCTTAGTATGGTTGTTACTTTTTATTTTTCTTCTTAAGTATTGTGAGGACGCAATTTCTTTAAGGAGGGGAGCCTGTAACAACCCGCATATTTTACGATTGTATATTTAAATGTTTTATTTAAGGGTACTTTTGGCATAGGTCCCTGGTAGGTTTCAAAATACATGAAAAGTCTCCGTCTTAAAACATTATAAATTAGGTCCCTGTTTTTCGAAAATCAACAAAAAAACAACAAAAAACATCGTAAAAAATTGCCAAACTTCAAAACTTATTTCAACATATAATCATCTTCATATCAATGCAAGAAAAACACAAAAAAATTCATTAAAACAAAAAAAAACAACAAAATTCACAATTCAGGAAATTCTGCAATTTTTCTTGAAATTGCCGATATTTCAGCAACTTTAGTAAAAAATTGCGTTGTTTCATGCAATTTATTCTGTTTAGTTCAATCTTCAAAATTTATTATCTACATTTATTCAAACAACACATTATTGCACAACAATCAAGGAAAAAATGATGAAATTGTGTATAATTGAAAAATAATCAATATTGCATAGAACACACAGCTTATTCCCAATAATTGCAGCGAAAAAAGCAATAATTCATAAAAGTTGCATACAAATCAGCAATAATAAGCCAAAAGTACCTTATTTTATGGAATAGCTGAGCACATATCAGCAACAATGTAGAATAATTGCACATATTGTTGCACTAATATAAATTTTAGTTGATATATAATTATTCAGCAACAATTGCATGATTATCAGCAATAATATTCAATTGTTGCTGACATTTCAGCAACAATATTTACTATCAGCAAGTATTCCTGAATAGTTGCTGAAATGTTAGCAATTATTCTGCAGCAAAAACAGGGACCCGCTTTAAAATGAAACTTACATAGGGACCCGCTCTGCAATATTCTTCTGTTTTAAGGATGCGATCTAAATTTCCACTTTATTTAAATATAGCATCGTTAATCAGATTAAAGTCCAAAATGTTACTTTTTGTAAATAGTCGAATTGGGACTCGAGACCACTTCCATTGAGTCCAAAATGGCGTTTACAACTTTTTTGAGTATAAACATTGATATGTTTGGAGTTGAGTAGAATTTTGCAATTTTTCTATTTTGGGCTTTGGGTTTGGGTTTTAGCCCACTAACTCAACATAATACCCTAACTCCACTCAACTCCTCTTCATTCATTCATTCCATTTCCTAACACGCTAGCTCAAGAGAAAAATGGGGGAAGAGATTGGAAATTAGAATTCCAAAACCCGAGTTTGTTTATGAAATACAAATTCAAGTCCAAAATCAAGGAGAAGCTTAGGTAAGCATCATCTTCATCTTCTCCATCTCTATCTCTCTTCAATTTAAGAAATTCCTAAACCCTAACTTAGGAAATATTTGCGTATTAGCTTAGATTGGAGCTTCTTAAGTTGAAGTTGAAGAGGAATTGGCCTTTCCTTTGTGTTAGAGATTCTCGTTCATTGTTTTTGGGTTTAAAGGTGAGTTCTTTAACTCACATCTACGTCTATAACTTTCATTGTTGTTAGGTATAAATTCCTAATATTTGTGCATATTCATTTGCTTTTGATTTGAATTGATTTGGTGAATTTTCCAAATTTTGGTGTTTTGGTCCAATTTTATGAAAATCCTACTATGGATGTTTGGACATGTTTTGGTGATGTATCGAAGAGCCTATAGGACTGGGTTGTCGATTGGCATAAACCCTTAGCATCCATCGCTCGATCGATCGCATTTCGTTTGGATATTTGCCCTTTACGGGCTAGGCTGTTTTTTTGCCTATAGGTGAATTTCAGATGTCTAAAGTTCAATTCAGACGTCTGGATTCAATTTCAGATGTCTGGATTGGAAATCCAGACGTTTGGAATTGACCCCTGGAAAACGCAAAAAGGCAGAGAGTTGGACCAGACGTCTGGTCCAAACCTACCAAACGTCTGGTTAGTTTTCAGACGTCTGGTTTGAGTTTCAAACGTCTGGTAATTTCTGGGAAATTTCCAGAACTCAAATCCAAACGTCTGGATGAACCCCCAGACGTCTGGAACTGTGCATTTTGCCTATTTTAGGCTGTTTTGTGTGGATTTCCAATTTTAATCAGTTTTTGTTGATCCGGATAGTTGTTATCACTTATTATCGACTTTGATGGCTTCTTTCTTTGGATTTTTGGGAATATCCGTTTGACGGATTTGATATCGATTTTTATGGATTTAATTCACATTTTCGTATG
This sequence comes from Allium fistulosum, assembly GCA_030737815.1. NCBI lineage: Eukaryota > Viridiplantae > Streptophyta > Magnoliopsida > Asparagales > Amaryllidaceae > Allium > Allium fistulosum. Next base: position 458,785,693 of record CM060907.1, on the reverse strand, counting down.
TGAATTTTTGGTGATTGATTATTTCTACAATCATTTCTGTGGTTTGTCACTTTAAAATACAAAGGTTTCTATACTAGCAGTAAATACTCAAACACTTTCACAAAAATGATTTCAACGTTATTTTTAATACAAAGCTTGTTTTTAAACCGTTTTCCAATCTATTAGTGTATACAAACCTTTACCTCATTCGTATGAGAAATCTAATTAAACGGCTTAACAAAACAAGTGGTATGAAACGCTTGCGTTTACTTTGACGGTTAATTCTCGGTCTTGTTCGATTGAACTCTTGTGACAATTTTCGAGTGGAAATCTACAATCTCTTCGTAAATATTTAAGTTAAGCCAGTGGTTATTGGACATGAAGCTAAACCCATCTATTTACTAGCTTAGTGTAATTGACACTTTTATTGATCGATGATGATCATTTTGTGATTTAGACTAGCGATGTGCGACGTCTCTTTGTTTGTGTGGGGGTTAAACCCCGTTTGTGGAGTTTCAACTCAAAATTGGTGGGGTAACGACCCATGGTCTTCGGACCGTTTGTGGAGTTTCGGTTCAAAAATTGATGGTTAGCGACCATGGAATAGCGTTCCATTTGTGATGAACGTGTTGGTGAGTTTTCATGCTCCCGTTTGTGATAGGCCTTCCCCCTTTTTGTGTTTTCTGGATTTCTGGTTGTTGATTTCTAGAATTTGTGTTTCACCAATTTTGTGGTTTGCATTGATAAGCTCTATCAATATTTGTGTTTTGGTGAATAATTTAAAGAATATGACATTCTTTTTTGTGTTTGAGAATATTTGAGATATTGTATGATTTTTGTGGTTGTCTGATGTATACTTGTCAGAGTATGGCATTATTGTTATCATAAGTTTTTATGATATCTCTTATCCTATCTCATTTTATCTGATATTTATAGCTAGACTGATCCGTTTATTATTTTCTTCTTAAATAATACTCGGGTCAGACAGAGGTATTTCAGGTGCTTCTACTTGACTTCTTATCAAGGTCCGTCACCTGACTTTTGGCTAACTACTTTAGCATAGTAGTTTTTGTTAGTATACATTTGAGATAGAGACTCCTTGTTGTATACTTATTCTTTTGTCTAGCACTTGTATCTATTCTTTTGTGATGTAGTGGATCTAGTTTGACCACTATTTTGATGTACACTTTTATGTGTTATATTCATATCTGTTTCCGCCTTTGTGATATGAATGTCTGTGACTGATTTGTGTTATGCTTATTTCTATATTTGTTTTCAAAGTCTACATAGCCACTGTGTGGTAGCTTTGAGTTTGTATATGATATGTCGGATTTCCTCTTGAAATGAAATGTAAGTTATATTATTAGACATATCGGTACTCGCACAAAGCAATTACAAAGATGGTCGCTCCCTAACGGCCTTATTCTTCGTACTAGTCGACGACATTACCCCGTAGTGTCCTTGGCTAGTGTGAGTATAGAGGTGGGGCATCACAGTTTTAATCCGAAGTCGGGCCGTTTAAGCGGAAACGAAAATCAATGTGAGTTTAACTCACATTAAATTTTATTATATCATATTATTGATGTTATAAATATTTATTGATTGTTTGGATGTTAGTTAAAATTGTTTGGTTGCTTGTTTGGTTGAATTTCCGTTTGGAAAATGGATGACATATTAATTTGATTGTAATAAACTCATATGATTATCTATATATTATCGATAACCATTATTTTGCAGGAAAAATATGTAGAGAGACCCAAAGGAGGTTCCTCATCCATAAATTATTTGTAAACATTCATATGTTGTTATATTGATGATAATTGAATAATATGTTGATATTCCATTTAATAGTTTAAATGTCGTTATAGCGATTTTCTCTATACCGTCGTTTATTGAATTTTCATCCTCAAAACCCTATCGTATGAATTTGAGCTGGTATTTCCGCTAAAAAGAATATTGAAAATTTATTAATCATTTTGATTAATGATAATTTAAATTAATTAATCTTATAAATTAATTAATTTGGAATTAGTTAACCAATTTAATAAATGATGATTAAAATTAGTTTATATTTAGATTTAATTAATCATTTTTGCTAATGATGTTTTATACTTAATTAATCGTTTTAACTGATGATTCTTTGAGTTTAATTAATTCTTTTAATTAAGGATAATGGGGTTCAATTAATTTATTGAACCTAATTGATTATTTTAATTAATAATGATGGGATTAAATTAATTATTTCAATTAATGATAATTGAAATTAATAATCATTTATTTAATGATATTTAACAGTAATTAATCATTTTAAATAATGATATTTGAATTTAATAAATCATTTTAATTAATGATTGTTTTCAAATTTAATTAATTTTTTTAAATAATGATTTTTAGAATTTAGTTAAATCATTTTAATTAATGATGTTTTATAATTAAATAAATCATCTTAACAAATGATGTTTTAATCAATCGGTTTAACCAATGAAGTTTGGATTTAATTAATTTGATTAATTTATGATTATTTTGAACTTCATTAACTGTTTTAATTAATGGAATTTAAAATTACTTATCATTTTAATTAATGATGTTTGAGATTAATTATTCATTTAACTAATGACTATTTGAATTTAATAAATCCTTTTAATTAATTGATTTAATAAAGGTGATTAAAGTAAATTAACTAATATGATAAAATTTCTTTAAGTAACTAATTTAAAGTTAATAGACTGATTTAAGATTTTAAAGTTAATTTACCAATGTTATAAAAGTGTTTGGAAATAATTATCTATTTTATTATAGATAATGAATTATTTACTTAAAGGGATTTTAAATATAATTAATTATCTTTTGGGATAATTAATCTTGTTTTTAAAGTATAAAAAGGAATTGGAACTCGATTATTGGGACGATAAGTTGGATAATCTTCTGGGTGTTCGGTTTGATGTTGGTTTAGGCCTACGGGGTCGCGCACTTGAAAAAATTACTCTCTTAACATTTTAACAATATGGAACTAATTCTAAAAGTGTTTTACCAATATGGAAATCAAGCCAAAAAGTTCAGTTCATTTTTAGAAAGAAAAGGTTTGATTCGTTTATGGAAATGAATTATTTCTATAAAGCGGATCACTTATATGGAAACGATTTATTTGTATAATTAGCACTAAACATCGAAGAAGTAGACTTATCGCTATTTCGAAAGTTAAGAATAATCGCGTGACATGACTTTGAGGTAACACTACCTTGACTTGTCCGGTATTATTGTTAACCCAGAAATAGTACAAGTTTGAATTCAATGAGTGGTGATAAGTATACAAGACTTAATTTCCATATACGATCGTTTTATGTCCTCGATAGTTGGTATCTCGGCTATCGGTTACTTCAGCCACTTTATTTCGTCACTCTAAGACGATGTGTTGCTCATTTGAGCTTTGTTATCCTTTGTCGGTGTAACGACCCGTATTTTTACGGATCGAAAAGTTCGTTAAAATCTGGAATTTTCAGCATTTTTAAGCCGTTTCAGATTTTGGCAGATTTTGTTAAGTCCTAAGTCGGTTTGGACGAGTTAAGTAATAAGTCTGGGTCGAGTGGCCGACTTAAGGAGTTAACCGAGTTAAGGAAGTGTAGCTGACGACTTTGTAGACTGGTTAAGTGTTAGATCGGTTGGGACGACTTTTAGAAGTTGGCGAGTTAAGGGCTCGGAGATAGGTCGTTTGAACGACTTATGGTAAGGCAACGACCTAAGTAACTAGGCGAGTTAGCGACATAAGGAGCTAAGTGGATTTACGACCTAAGGTGTTATCGTAGTTAGGTCGTGAGCTCTGTTATAGTTAAGTCGCGTAGTGTTAAGTCGAATGGTGCTAAGTTGTTAAGTCGTCCAGGCGACTTAGGAGGGAACGCGCGTGTGTTAGGTCGTGTGTTTGCAAAGTCATAAGTCGTAACCTGGCTAAGTCATGAGGTTGATGAGTTGTAGAGCTATTAAGTTGTTAAGGCGTATCCCAGTTAAGTCGTAGACTGGTAAGTCGCGCAATGCGTTAAGTCGTAGACGACTTAGGAGTTGAGTCGTAACCCAGTTCTGCTAAGTTATAAGTCGTAGGCTAGTGGGATTTGATAAGTCGTAGGTTGGCATAGCAGTTGAGTCGTAAGTCGTCTGGGATGTTAAGTCGGAAGGTTATAAGTCGGAGACGACTTAGGGAAGGCGGACGAGTTAAGGAGGAATTCAGCTATAAATACTCGTCCATTTTCTCACTTTTTGGGATCCGGATTTCGAAGCGACGAAGTGCTGCCATTTTGAGAGCTCGACCTCTACACTTCTTCACTTCTTTTCTCCACTCTAATCTAGTGCTTCCTTTCATCCAAATCGAAGATCAAGATCGAAGATTCAAGAGCTTGGATTGAAGATCTTCATCCTTTAAAGTGAGATTTCTTCGTTTGAAGCGGATTCGTGATAGATCAAGCTTGATCCTTCGCTGTCCAGATCTGAAGCGTGTTGATTTGAGGTTGTTTTGGTGATTTGGTGAGTGGTGATTATCTCTCACACGGATCCAAAGGAGTATATCGGATTGTTGGCTCGATTTGGTGTTAAAATAGTGATTTTCATGCATTTTCTTCATCCTAAGTGTAGATCCATGTAGATCCATTGTTCATGATGATTTGACAACCATTTTACTAAGTGTTAACCTATGCAAGTTCATTCATCAAGATTGTAGAGATATTTCTCATGATTTCATGCTTGTTAGACTTTCAACTCTTTAATTACGAAATTGCCATTATTGTGATAATTGTCTACTTAGATCATATTTGAATGCTTGATTGTTTGGATTAATGTTTGACTTGGTTGATTGCTATGAATTAGATGATTGATGATTTGATTTAGACCGAAGACGATTCAAAAGCTAAGGGAAAGGCTCTTGAATTGGGAAAGCTGCTCGTGGCATATGTAGCGGGATGATGAAGCTCTTATGCATAGATTTGATGATGTGATGTTGAGATGAGGCTTTGCGAGGATGTAATGAAGCGAGGCATCATGTGATGAAGACTTGGTCTAATCCAGACGGGATCATTCCAAGCATGTTGATAACTCGGTGAATGGTTCGAGTTGAGGATAATGGATGGATATGAGAATGGTCGTCAAGGAGGATGACTAGGAGGCTTGGGTCTCATCGTTGTTGAAGGTTCTAGCATGTTCTAAGCAAGAGTACGTTTGGGCAGATTCGATAGTCCCAACGACCAACTGTTGATGGTCGAGTACTCTGGGCAGATTCGATAGTCCTAGGCATGGGTCACGATGACGTGCGGGAGTTATGTCTAGAACCGGGGTTACCATTAGCCCTTGACGGACGGCTGAAAGAATGTGCCGGTCATTCAATTAACGGTGATACCGAAGTAGTGATAACAGTGATAGCCGGAGTCATGGATGTTTGGTTGTATCGTCATTCGGTCTCAAGAGCGGTATTTTCTGGGTGCTTATCTGATCTTGGTTTAGGCCTTGGGGGTTTGTACTTGGAAAACATTGCCCTTGACTCGAGTGATAATTGCTTTACTTTATATTGTATGCTCTACTATGTTTGCTTCTACTTAGTGTGTGTCTGGGGGCTATCACTGTAGAAAGAGGTTGGAGTGGGAGGGTTGTATTCCTATTCTTTTTCCTTTATGCTCTTTTGGTATGTTGTTAGTTAATTTACTGCTCACTAAGACTGTTGTCTGACTCAAGGCTTTATGTTTTAACTCTTATTGCCTTGGGCTGTTCGTCCATTTTGGGACGGGCAGACTAGGTAGCAGGTGATAGGTGCTGTTCTCTTCTCACGATGCTGATATCGAAGATGAGCTGGAGGGTTGCATATTTTCTTCTTACTATATGTACTGGATGTTCCGCTGTTTTGTATTCTCTGAGTGATATGTAGTGAGGCTTGTTGTATTGACTATTCAGATGTTTGTATTCAACTATTATGAAGTCTTATTAATGAGATTCTATTTTGTGAAGCTTCACTATATATATGTTCTATTGTATTTTTGTCCATGCGCTGTGAGTAATACGATAGATCCTGTTGTTTTTATCTACCTTGACAATCGTCCATGGTCGCCTGGCACACTTTACAGCGCACTATCTCTAGATTCGGTGCAGGGGTCATGGGCGGTCGTCACATTTGGTATCAGAGCATTGGTTAATCGATCTTACCCAACGCTCGCTGACGTAACTACGTATGAGAGACGTAATTGTATTTTGATGAATGAATACTATATATAATATAGTAGTTTAGTTGAGTTTGAGTCCTTTATGCAGTTGTTTCTCTAGATGTTCTGATCATTCCTTTTTATAGATATTGAGAATGAGTCGAAGAGGGAGACCAGCTGCTAGGGAAGGCCGTGCTACTGAGGGGGCTGCTGATTATGCAGCTATGTTCGAAGCTATGATGACTTCGATCATGAGAAGGATACCAGTTCCGGGGGCAGCAGTTGATGTTGGAGTTCAAGTCCAAACTCCAAAACCAGTGAATTTTGCTAAGTTGTGCAAAGATTATACTGCTCTTGGAGGGAAGGTTTTCTTGGGAACAGAATCAACTATTGAGGTCCAGAGGTGGATAGATGCTTGTAGAAGGATTTTTGGAGATTTGGGAATTGAGGATGCGACTAAGAGGAAGTTGGCATCGAGACAGCTTCAAGGGAGAGCCTCTGATTGGTGGAACTCTATTACCATCAATACTCCGGAGGAAGAGATTACTTGGGAGCAATTCCAAGTCAGATTTGAAGCTAAGTTCATTTCTACAGCTCAGAAGTCTGTTCTGTTCAAGAAGTTCGTGGAGCTCAAGCAAGGTGGAAGACCAGTTCTTGAGTATGTTTCTGAGTTTGAAGCTTTGTCCAAGTATGCCCGGTCGTATATCGAATCCGCATATCAGAAGAATGAGAAGTTTGTGACAGGCTTGGACAGTTATCTTGGGAGGCAGTTGGTGGATCATCTGGATGATTCATTTGAGAAGCTTGTGGAGAAAGCTCTCAGGTGTTTCCTAAGGAAGGATCTATTGTTGCTGTGACCAGGGAAGAGTCTAAACCCCAGCAGGGTGGAAACAAGAAGAGGAAGCAGCAGCAATAGAAGGGTAAGGATGGCCAGAAGAAGCCGAAAGGCGAAGTGACTTGCTACAATTGTCAGCAGAAGGGCCATTTCTCGAAGGATTGTAAGAATCCTAAGGTGCCGATGAAGTGTCACAACTGTGACAAGCCGGGGCATTTCAGGAAGAATTGTCCAGGAACCGAGGAGGGACAAGCAGATTATGCAAGCTTATGCTTTGGGAGCTGTTCCGTCGTCTTCAAAAGCTCCTACCGCTGAAGAGAAAGGAAAGAGTGTGGTGGTTCAAGGTACTCTTTTCCTATCTGGTGTTCCAGTTAGAGTTCTGTTTGATACTGGAGCGTCGCATTCGTTTGTTTGTAGTGAACTTGTAGGCCGGTTGGGTTTGGAACCGGATATTGTTGATAGGCCATTGGTTGTGACTAATCCAGTTGGGGGTTCGTCTTGTTTGTGTATGTTATGCCGTGGTCTGATTGTGTTAAGTCATGGTTGCTCTTTTGTTTGTGATTGTTTTGTTCTGAACTTTGCGGGGTTCGGAATTATTTTGGGTATGGACTGGCTTAGGAGGTATGCGGCAAAGGTTGATTGTGAGAGGGTGGAAGTGACAGTCGAGAATGTGGAAGGGCGAAAGATTGTGATACGATGTAAGCATGAAGAAGGCGTCTTCATGAGCTTCATGTATTCGATGGTTGTTCCACGGGATGGACTGTCATCGGTGCCAATCGCTAATGGATTCGAGGATGTCTTTGACGAAGTCAAAGGGTTGCCGCCGCATAGAGAGATCGAGTTTCGTATAGATCTAGTTGAAGGAGCCAGACCTGTTGTGATGCCTCTTAGGCGGATGGCGCCTAGGGAACAACAAGAGTTGAGGGTGCAAGTTGATGATCTTTTGCAGAAAGGATTCATTCGGCGTAGTGTGTCCGAGTGGGGTGCACCAGTTGTGTTTGCAACCAAGGCAGATGGGTCGTTGAGATTGTGCGTCGATTATCGTGAGCTGAATAAGGTGACTAAGAAGAACAAGTATCCATTGCCGAGAATAGATGACTTGTTTGATCAGCTTCACGAAGCCAAGGTGTTTTCTCAAATGGATTTGGCAACGGGATTTCACCAGTTGAGAGTGGCTAAGGATAGTGTGCCGAAGACAGCTTTTAGGACACCATCCGGTTTCTTTGAGTGGCTAGTAATGCCGTTTGGATTGACTAACGCGCCAGCATATTTTGTGGATCTTATGAATAGAGTGTTCAGAGATTAGTTGAACAAGTTTGTACTTGTGTTCGTGGATGATATTCTGATTTATTCCAGAACTGAAGAAGAGCACAAGACACACTTGCGTATTGTTTTGGAAATCTTACGGAAACATCAGCTGAAGGCTAAGTTTTCGAAGTGTCACTTCTGGAAGAGTGAAGTGAGGTTCTTAGGCCATGTTATCTCTGGAAGTGGAATAGCGGTTGATCCCGCTAAGGTGGCAGCAATCCAGGATTGGGTTAGACCTAAGAATGCATCTGATGTGAGAAGTTTTCTTGGATTAGCAGGATATTATCGTCGGTTTATCAAAGACTTCTCCAAGGTAGCTGCACCGTTAACGGGATTGACAAAGAAGAACCAAGTGTTCAGATGGGAAGCTAAGTGTGAGCAAGCTTTCGGAATCCTGAAAGAGAGATTGACAAGTGCTCCTGTTTTGACTATTCCAAGTGGGAATGATGAGATGGTGGTTTACACCGATGCATGTGGTACTGGACTTGGAGCAGTGCTGATGCAGAAGGATAAAGTTGTTGCGTATGCCAGTCGACAACTGAAGCCGCATGAAAGGAATTACCCAACTCATGATTTGGAGTTAGCGGCGATTGTTTTTGCTCTGAAGATGTGGAGACATTATCTATTGGGAGTTCGATTTGAGTTGTTTACGGATCATAAGTCGTTGAAGTATCTTTTCTCCCAAAAGGATTTGAATCTTCGGCAGCAACGTTGGCTAGAGTTTTTGGCATCATATGATTTTGGTATAGCTTATACTCCGGGAAAAGGTAACGCGGTGGCAGATGCGTTAAGTCGAAGACATGCAGGATTGGGAGCCATGTTTTCAGAATGGAAGAATCTCGAGTATTTAGCTGGATTTGACTTCAGGCCTAGATGCGAATTGGAACCTGAGATGTTGGCAAACTTATCGATAAGACCGACTCTTGTGGAAAGAATTGGCGAGAGCCAAAAACGAGACGATAAGCTTGTCAAGATTATCCGTGATTTGGAATCTGGATTGGATCCAGAGAAGGATAAAGGATTCGAGGTCGATCGAGAGGGTTGGCTTCGGAAGCAAGGATGACTAGTTGTTCCCGATATAGATGAATTGAGGAGTGAAGTTCTGAAGGAAAGTCATCACTCGAAGCTGACAATTCATCCAGGTGGAAATAAGATGTATCGAGATATGAAGAGAACCTACTACTGGGAAGGCATGAAGAAGGATGTTGGAAATTTTATTTCCAAATGTATGAACTGCCAGTTGGTAAAAGCCGAACAGAAGAAGCCAAGTGGATTGCTTCAGCCATTAGAAGTTCCTACATGGAAGTGGGAGCAGATATCGATGGATTTTATTGATGGATTACCTAGAACAAGAACGGGAAACGAAGGGATTTGGGTCATTGTAGATCGTTTGACTAAGAGTGCAAGATTCATTCCTGTTCATCGACTAGGACTGCATCAAAGTTGGCTGAGTTGTATGTTAAGTGGATAGTTCGATTCCATGGTATTCCGAAGAGTATAGTGAGCGATCGAGACCCATTGTTCACTAGTGGATTTTGGAAGAGCTTCCAGGAAGTTTTGGGAACCGAGTTGTGTTTGAGTACAGCTTATCACCCTCAAACAGATGGTCAGACCGAGAGAGTCAACCGAGTTTTGGAAGATCTCCTCAGAGCTTGTGTTTTGGATTTCGGAGGATCATGGGAAGATCACCTTCATTTGGTGGAATTTTCATACAACAACAGTTACCAGTCAAGCATTGGTATGGCACCGTATGAGGCATTGTATGGGAGACCGTGTAACTCTCCGACATGTTGGTTAGTGACAGGTGAAAAGCTGATACTTTGGCCAGAGATGATTCTACAGACTTCGGATTGTATAGAGATCATTCGGCAACGAATGAAGGCAGCCCAAGACCGTCAGAAGAGTTATGCCGATAAGCGTCGAAAGGATTTGGAATTCGACGTAGGAGATATGGTTTTTGTGAAGATTTCTCCACTGAAGAATGTTATTCGATTCGGGAAGAAAGGGAAATTGACTCCGAGATTTGTTGGACCATTCCCGATTATCGAGCGAATTGGAAAGCTCGCCTATAGATTGGAGTTACCAGAGAAGATGTCGAGTGTGCACAATGTTTTTCATGTATCATATCTATGGAAGTACGTGCACGACTCGAATACAATGGTTCCTGGTGATAGCTGTGAAGATTTCGAAGTTGATCCAGTCGATAGAAGACCTCGTAAGTCGCTTCGTGTTGTAGAAACCGACACGAAACAGCTTAGGAGGAAGGTAGTTAAGTTGCTCAAGGTACAATGGAGTGATGATGATAACGACTGTACGTGGGAGGTGGAAGAAAGGATGAAGGCAGCTCATCCTGAACTCTTCAAGGTATGGCCCTAAGGTGTCGTGTCATCTCACGATATTGTGACTTGTTCTAGTGTTAGAATTCTATACGCTAAGCTAGAATTGGATGCATGTTTGTTGATTGTTATGGTTGGTAGGCGTACAGAATAGTCTTTGATTGCCTTGTTTGTTTGGAATTTCGGGGGCGAAATTCCTAAGGGGGAGAGAATGTAACGACCCGTATTTTTACGGATCGAAAAGTTCGTTAAAATCTGGAATTTTCAGCATTTTTAAGTCGTTTTAGATTTTGGCAGATTTTGTTAAGTCCTAAATCGGTTTGGACGAGTTAAGTAATAAGTCTGGGTCGAGTGGCCGACTTAAGGAGTTAACCGAGTTAAGGAAGTGTAGCTGACGACTTTGTAGACTGGTTAAGTGTTAGATCGGTTGGGACGACTTTTAGAAGTTGGCGAGTTAAGGGCTCGGAGATAGGTCGTTTGAACGACTTATGGTAAGGCAACGACCTAAGTAACTAGGCGAGTTAGCGACATAAGGAGCTAAGTGGATTTACGACCTAAGGTGTTAGCGTAGTTAGGTCGTGAGCTCTGTTATAGTTAAGTCGCGTAGTGTTAAGTCGAATGGTGCTAAGTTGTTAAGTCGTCCAGGCGACTTAGGAGGGAACGCGCGTGTGTTAGGTCGTGTGTTTGCAAAGTCATAAGTCGTAACCTAGCTAAGTCGTGAGGTTGATGAGTTGTAGAGCTATTAAGTCGTTAAGGCGTATCCCAGTTAAGTCGTAGACTGGTAAGTCGCGCAATGCGTTAAGTCGTAGACGACTTAGGAGTTGAGTCGTAACCCAGTTCTGCTAAGTTATAAGTCGTAGGCTAGTGGGATTTGATAAGTCGTAGGTTGGCATAGCAGTTGAGTCGTAAGTCGTCTGGGATGTTAAGTCGGAAGGTTATAAGTCGGAGACGACTTAGGGAAGGCGGACGAGTTAAGGAGGAATTCAGCTATAAATACTCGTCCATTTTCTCACTTTTTGGGATTCGGATTTCGAAGCGACGAAGTGCTGCCATTTTGAGAGCTCGACCTCTATACTTCTTCACTTATTTTCTCCACTCTAATCTAGTGCTTCCTTTCATCCAAATCGAAGATCAAGATCGAAGATTCAAGAGCTTGGATTGAAGATCTTCATCCTTTGAAGTGAGATTTCTTCGTTTGAAGCGGATTCGTGATAGATCAAGCTTGATCCTTCACTGTCCAGATCTGAAGCGTGTTGATTTGAGGTTGTTTTGGTGATTTGGTGAGTGGTGATTATCTCTCACACGGATCCAAAGGAGTATATCGGATTGTTGGCTCGATTTGGTGTTAAAATAGTGATTTTCATGCATTTTCTTCATCCTAAGTGTAGATCCATGTAGATCCATTGTTCATGATGATTTGACAACCATTTTACTAAGTGTTAACCTATGCAAGTTCATTCATCAAGATTGTAGAGATATTTCTCATGATTTCATGCTTGTTAGACTTTCAACTCTTTAATTACGAAATTGCCATTATTGTGATAATTGTCTACTTAGATCATATTTGAATGCTTGATTGTTTGGATTAATGTTTGACTTGGTTGATTGCTATGAATTAGATGATTGATGATTTGATTTAGACCGAAGACGATTCAAAAGCTAAGGGAAAGGCTCTTGAATTGGGAAAACTGCTCGTGGCATATGTAGCAGGATGGTGAAGCTCTTACGCATAGATTTGATGATGTGATGTTGAGATGAGGCTTTGCGAGGATGTAATGAAGCGAGGCATCATGTGATGAAGACTTGGTCTAATCCAGACGGGATCATTCCAAGCATGTTGATAACTCGATGAATGGTTCGAGTTGAGGATAATGGATGGATATGAGAATGGTCGTCAAGGAGGATGACTAGGAGGCTTGGGTCTCATCGTTGTTGAAGGTTCTAGCATGCTCTAAGCAAGAGTACGTTTGGGCATATTCGATAGTCCCAACGACCAACTGTTGATGGTCGAGTACTCTGGGCAGATTCGATAGTCCTAGGCACGGGTCACGATGACGTGCGGGAGTTATGTCTAGAACCGGGGTTACCATTAGCCCTTGACGGACGGCTGAAAGAATGTGCCGGTCATTCAATTAACGGTGATACCGAAGCAGTGATAACAGTGATAGCCAGAGTCATGGATGTTTGGTTGTATCGTCATTCGGTCTCAAGAGCGGTATTTTCTGGGTGCTTATCTGATCTTGGTTTAGGCCTTGGGGGTTTGTACTTGGAAAACATCGCCCTTGACTCGAGTGATAATTGCTTTACTTTATATTGTATGCTCTGCTATGTTTGCTTCTACTTAGTGTGTGTCTGGGGGCTATCACTGTAGAAAGAGGTTGGAGTGGGAGGGTTGTATTCCTATTCTTTTTCCTTTATGCTCTTTTGGTATGTTGTTAGTTAATTTACTGCTCACTAAGACTGTTGTCTGACTCAAGGCTTTATGTTTTAACTCTTATTGCCTTGGGCTGTTCGTCCATTTTGGGACGGGCAGACTAGGTAGCAGGTGACAGGTGCTGTTCTCTTCTCACGATGCTGATATCGAAGACGAGCTGGAGGGTTGCATATTTTCTTCTTACTATATGTACTGGATGTTCCGCTGTTTTGTATTCTCTGAGTGATATGTAGTGAGGCTTGTTGTATTGACTATTCAGATGTTTGTATTCAACTATTATGAAGTCTTATTAATGAGATTCTATTCTGTGAAGCTTCACTATATATATGTTCTATTGTATTTTTGTCCATGCGCTGTGAGTAATACGATAGATCCTGTTGTTTTTATGTACCTTGACAATCGTCCATGGTCGCCTGGCACACTTTACAGCGCACTATCTCTAGATTCGGTGCAGGGGTCATGGGCGGTCGTCACAGTCGGAAATGACTAAACTCAAAGAGCGAGTGCGGGCCAAGCTATGTGGGGTTGCACCCATTAGGGTATTTTCACATCCACTCTAGATTGGATTCAGTGTTGCACATTGAGATGTGAAATACTCGGATTCTCGGTAACAGTTGGCGGGGTCCGGCTTAAAGGTTTCCGAGAGCCATCAGAGTTCTCAAGTATATTTCTAGAGGTATACTTTCAGTGAGGGGGAGCACCCTCTTAGTCATTTGTTGGAAAATTTCCTTTCCTTATTTGATTCGTATCTTGAATCTGTTTTAGCTTTAAAATTGCCACGAGTAGAGCCAACTCCTCATCATGACATTTAAGTGTTTATTTAGTCCATTCTATCGAGTTTGGACCGTTACTTTATTTAGCCTATTCTATCGAGTTTGGACTGTTACTTTATTTAGCCCATTCTATCGAGTTTGGACTGTTACCTTACTTAGCCCATTCTATCGAGTTTGGACTGTTACCTTACTTAGTCCATTCTATCAAGTTGGACTATTTTTCCTTGTTCTATCCATTCTGTCCAGTTTGGATTTTACTCGGTTTATTTCCATTCTTTCAAGTCTGGTTTAATATTATTTATGCTTAATCATATTTGGATTTGTTTCCTGATATTTATTTCTACTCTTGCTTGTATGGATGTTATTCTTGTGAGGTAAAAACCCGTTCCGCGTTAGCGGCGTGGTCTCACAGAATTTTTATATATGTTTCCTATTATTCGAGATATCTCACGCTGGTATTTCTAGACTGATCCAGGTGTTATTTATTTACAATGCTCAGGTTAGACCGAGTATTTTCCTAGTTTGTCCTTGAAGTTTCGGAGATCGTGGAAGGGAGCTGAAGTTTCACCTATCGTAGTATTTTATTTTCCGCCGTATTATATAGTATACCTATCGGAATTTGGAAGGTTAGGATTTTATAACTGTCAAGTTGATAAGGTTTGTTTTTAACTTTGATATACTCTGTATGTTTGGAGTGACAGTTTCTACTGTCCTTATTATATTATATGTTGTCAATTCCGTTGAGAGATTATGATTTCTCTGTTCTTTTCTTTTTTATTTACCCTAACAATTTGCCCTTTCGTCGATTGGATGCACGACATTGGAACACAATGGTAGTGTTCGGTGTCGACTTTCGATGGTCAAAAAGGCGGGTCTTTACAGTTTTCACCATTAAATAACAAATTTTACAATCTATTTAGTGATAGTATAATATATATGTAAAAATCGACGAGAAAAAAAAATAGAATTCAAAATTCGACATTTTTCTGAATTATGCTTCATCAAAAAGCTGCCAGAAGAACCTTGGATTGCTAGGTCGGTTGAGCTTGATTTATAGGTTTGACCTCTATTTTCTTATCATCTATTATTTTAATTTGAGGTTGAGTTTGTTGTTTTTCTTATAAATTGTTGATTCCCAACTTTACATTTGAGTTTTGTATCCAAATAATTTTCTTTGCTTCTAATTTTTCTCCCGATTAGTGTATTTACGAATTCAGTTCATATATTTATTTTATAGGAGTTTATAAAACTTATTAATAGTCGAATGGATAACACAAAATCTTTTAATGTTCGATAAGGTTCATTGCACGTAAACCTGAAATATTTATTTATTCATAAGTTTTTTTTCAAATTCTATTTTCATTTGATTCATTTTACATTAAAGTTGAAACATAAAATTTTTAGTTATACAATCATGAATTTGGTTTCATTTATTTATTTCTATGTCATTACTAATTTATCAATACATATTTATCAAATAATCTTCAATTGTATTGTATAATTTATTAGAGGTAAAGTTGATCGTTTTTGTGTTCTCAAACGTAATTACATATCCAAATTATGTATGGTAAACAAATGTATATGAAGTGAAAGAATATTCAAATGTTATTTATTTTCATACTGTAATTAGTTGAATAAGTATATGTGTAAAAGTATTTTTCTCTAAGTATGCAACTTTAAATTTTTGCTCAAAGTTTAGGTTAAATATTTGTTTTGTGAACTACTTTTAAAATATTTTATTCAATCTTTATTAAACTCAGCTTAATTTTTTTGTATAAATCTAATACTCTTTATCTCAATTGACATTGGCTTTAATACATTTTCCAGTGGTGTTATCAGTAGATTATGAATTGTTTACACACAAGCATGTTTCGATATGAATGCATGTCTATAACCAAATTTTTTGGGATCTTACGGAACGGTGAGATAATTTGTCTAAGATTTTTTTCCAGATATTGTTTGATGTGAGGTAACATGTATTTGTTTTTCTCGATTTGTAGGTGATTATAGATTGACATTGTTATTATTCATAACATAATCCTAGTGTATAAATCATACGTTGCATATGGTAATATTTTAAATATAGTATTCATAATCTTAGTATTAAAATTATTAATTTGTTATGCTACATACGATAAATATAGTGAAATAAGTGGATAGTAAATTAAAATTCTTATTATTGTTTACGTATAATTTATGTAGCTTATATATCTTTATATTCGAGTAACAAATAATTTTATCGACAAGCACCATTGTCTCAGTAGTTAAGTGATTCAGCTTTGGTGCGAGAGGTCACAAGTTCAAAACTTGCATAGTGTGATTCGAACATATATTGACATGTGATTTGTGTTATGTTGTCCCAGTGACATGTTGTATCTAAGTACTATTTCAAAAAAAAACAAATAATTTTATCGTTTTTGGAATATGGTACACATGTTAAAATTTACATATTTTAGTGATTTATTAAATGAACTAAAAAATATATTTAATTGGATTTTTTTAAATGGCTGTGTACGTAATTAGTTTAAACATATAGACTTAAAGGTAAATAGTAGGAATCTATTGAGAATGGCTTTGTATGGAAATTTCAATGTGGAGCTAGTTGACATTAAAAATAGAATTTTGTAATGCGGTGTATGGTATATAAGTTTTTGAAATAAGCGAATCAAAATCAATATATGAATTAGCTTTTTACGTGTATTATTTATGTTTTGTGTTGGAAAAAATAGTTTTACATTTTATTAATATGAACGTATATACATAAGTACGTTTTTACGTATATAAATACATACGTACGTACGTACATACACACTCACACATGCACACACACAGATATATATATATATATAAATATATATAAATATATATATATATTATATAATGGGCATACATTTTTAAGAATTTACTAGAAGAATAGATTAATTATTACTGAGATAATGTTAACAGTTTAAATTTGAGATTTCGAAAGTAGTTAAAATATACGGATCCCTCCAACCTGTTTTCCCTGCATCCACATATGTTAGCACAGTATAAAATACCAATCCCACTTCGAGGGGGATATCGCGGTATATAGGGTCATCCTCTATTATGCGGGGCGCATAGGGTATGATCTGCTATACATATGTAGGAATATCAATCACTCCAATATATATATATACACTACTATATATATAATATAACATCCAATACTGATAATAATTATCAAATTCAATCAATCAACCAATAATTTATTTTAACTACTTAAAATTAACCACGATAATCCAAATTTGAGTGAGATTATGTAACAACCCGATTTTTCGACGCCCGAAAGTCGAAATCAATACAACCACTGTATCAACTGCCGAACTATCGAATGCCGGAAAATCGAATTGTTAGGGTTAAAGAAAAGAAAGAGATAGAAGAAGAAAGAAAGAAAAAGAAACAGAAATAATATCAGAATCTCACATTCGCAGCGGAACAATATATAATAGATGAATGAATATATCAGTTTATACAATACATCATCAGAGTTTACAACAACAACACACATCATTGGACAGTTATATAAACTTGTCCACATAACAGAATACACAACAGAATAATACTAGTATAAGTGATACGTCTCGCCATCCTGCTCGCCTCCAGATCTCCACAGCAATCCATCCAGATCCAAATGATAACCTGATTCTAGGCTGCCCGTGTGGAAAATTATGGGCACCCAGAGTTTAGAAAGGGAACAATAAACTCCAGGTTAGTCATGGGACTGGTGTGAGATCTTAAAAAAAAGTTATTGGTATTAAAAAGAAATCCGCAATGCTTTTGGAAAATGAAACTACTATAAGGCCTCCCACCACACACACAATGCAAACGCAGAATTGGAGGAGATTTCTCCTTGTGATAGTCAAACATGCTTGATACGCAAAATCTTTTTTTATATTATCATTAGTGCCTAGTGTGGAAAACATTTCGAAAGTATAATATTAATCTTAGCCAACATACAACCATTATTGTATGCCTACTATAACTACCATGTTTTGTGGCAGGTTACTGCCATGTTTTGTGGCATTATTGTATGCCTACTATAATGGTTGTATAATATTAATCTTAGCCAACATACAACCATTATTGTATGCCTACTATAGCTACCATGTTTTGTGGCAGGTTACTGCCACGCTGCATGGCAGGTTATACAACTAAACCGTACAAGGTTCGTATTGTTTCTTTGGATTTTCCAACAAATGGTCAGGCTAAGGAACTTCCTATGCCACATGGGTACGCCTCTGGAGGGACGTCCCGAGAACCTACCCGGTTCTCTGCCAACACAAGGCCGGGTTACCTCTGTAACTAGGTAACTACTACTCGAGTATGCCACCCCCCGGTCGTTTGCAACCTTTATTCGAGGGCCCTCAATCACAAAGCAACAACCACACAGTAAATGAGATTGCAGGAACGACATAGGTAAAGTATTTGGGCTCCATACCATGATACCACCTTTTTCCAGAAGGAAATGACATACCCTAAAGGGTGCGACCCTCATAACCTTGCCGCATCTTTCCTGTTTCGACCATTTCCGGGGTGTGAGGTTCGATGAGGTCTCGTCCACAAAGCTACGCTTTACAAGAAAGCCTTGCTTTGATCAACAAATGATCAACAAATGACCATCAACACACAGCAGCACTTAGCATGCCACACTACCAATTGGGAGTATATCACTGATAACCTTCAACTACATAACCTCTGAGCTCGTACGTCTCAGAGAAGGGTGTTAAGCTAAGAGAATAAATTCTCCGCCACCAACAGATATGTATTTGAAATAAATTTGCTTTATATCTCAAAGTGTAGTGTCAGACATACGACCATACAAGTCTGTTCCGGGTTCGAACAGAATCGAAGGCACTTCGTCCAATAAAGGAAGAAGCCCTTGCAAATCCAGGTATCCACAATCCCAATTGGACTCCCCATCACATGTGGAGATCTCTATACCGGAGCAACTCAGTACAGAGACATTCGATAGGTTATCCTATCGTTCTCGCAAACACCCGGTCTTCAACATCGGTCTTCAATTGCGATCCATAACGTCGTATCATTATTCGGAATGGGTCATATGACACAAAGGTCCTCTCCCGGCTAAACCGAATAGTGAGCGCTTGTTTTAAAAACAAATTCAAGTGCCATTTCTAAGGCAAATATTGAAAGTCGGTTATTTAACTATCAAACAACATTCACAACAATCAAGCCTCAATAATTTCCCTAAATTGTTTATACTGATAGTTGGATATTTTACTATCAAACAATATTCACAATAATCATCCAATCTAAATAATTTTTCCAAATTATTAAATTTCAAAATATCTTTGCAAGATATATATTTTCCACACTTCGTCACTTTGAAAATCAATTTCAAATCACTTTTCACTCACGGAATAAAATTCCCGATACTATTTATTTCCACTGGAAATCTGCCAAGTCCGAATACTTTAAAGTAATTTAAATCACTCATCCAAAATATACTTGGAAACACTACTACAAAATAGGCCATTTGCATCGGTTGTTTACCCCCCTTTTGCATCAGTTCAACAACCGATGCATATGCAACCGATGCAATAGGCTTAACACTTTTGCATCAGTTCTGAAACTGATGCAAAAAGGTCCTTTTTGCATCGGTTGTTACTAACAACTGATGCAAAATATCATGATTGGTTTCTTGAACACAACCCCCATGTTGCATCTCTATACCGGAGCAACTTAGTACAGAGACATTCGATAGGTTATCCTATCGTTCTCGCAAACACCCGATCTTCAACATCGGTCTTCAATTGCGATCCATAACGTCGTATCATTATTCGGAATGGGTCATATGACACAAAGGTCCTCTCCCGGCTAAACCGAATAGTGAGCGCTTGTTTTAAAAACAAATTCAAGTGCCATTTCTAAGGAAAATATTGAAAGTCGGTTATTTAACTATCAAACAACATTCACAACAATCAAGCCTCAATAATTTCCCTAAATTGTTTATACTGATAGTTGGATATTTTACTATCAAACAATATTCACAATAATCATCCAATCTAAATAATTTTTACAAATTATTAAATTTCAAAATATCTTTGCAAGATATATATTTTCCACACTTCGTCACTTTGAAAATCAATTTCAAATCACTTTTCACTCACGGAATAAAATTCCCGATATTATTTATTTCCACTGGAAATCTGCCAAGTCCGAATACTTTAAAGTAATTTAAATCACTCATCCAAAATATACTTGGATATTACATTTGCAAAATATTATACTAATATCTCATATAAAATAAAACTATCTTTAAACTCTTACTTAAATATTAGTTATGAAAATATTATACTAATATCTCATATAAAACTTCAAGTCCAAACTAATAAAATTAGTAGATATAAATATTTCCAAATAACAAACATTTGCAAATCGATTTCCAAATTAATTTTCAACACAAAATCAAGTTTTTCATTCAAACACCAAATCAATTTTCATATATAAATATTTCCAAATAACAAACATTTGCAAATCGATTTCCAAATTAATTTTCAACACAAAATCAATTTTTTCATTCAAACACCAAATCAATTTTCATATCGATTTTCCAGAGATTTATTTTGCAATACCAAATCAATTATCAAATGGATTTCAAAAAAAAATTTATCACCTTTTAAATAAACCCCTTTATTCTTTCCAAATTATTTAAAATTCCATTTTCAATAAATTCTTCAACTTTTAAACAATATTATTCAAAACCCGTTTATTAATATCTTTTCCCATAGTTTCGAAATAATTCGATAAGATTTCAAAAATCAACTTTATACTTTTAAATTCCTTCATTTAAATTCACCCAATTCTTTCAAAAGGGATTTACTTAAAATTTCCTACTTTAATTTCAAAAATCCAATTTTATTTATTTCTGGTATCCAACGATACCAAAAATACATTTGGCTAAATTATAGCCTTCAACAAATTCAATCATTAATATAATCATTCATAGATTATCAATAAATCATCACACAACATATGAAACAAATTCTTACAATTTGAGGAATCCAGTTGGATCCCTCCAACCTGTTTCCTTGCATCCACAGATGTTAGCACAACAATTAAATACCCATTCCACTTTGAGGTGGAATATCGCGGTATATGGGATTTATAAAATATCATCCGCTATTATGCGGCACATAGGGTCTTATCCATTATATAATGCGGGAAATCAACAGCTCCAAATACATATATAATACCAATTCCACTTTGAGGTGGAATATCGTGGTATATGGGTTTACATATAATATCATCCGCTATTATGCGGCACATAGGGTCTCTTTCAATACAACTGATAATACTTTATCATTCAAGCACACAATCAACAATTTTAATCTAACTATCACAATTCAACAATCAATCAATAACTGCAGTTTTCAATTATTCAATTTGAGTGAGAAGATCTCACCTTTTGCTTACGCATGCAATCCATTTTCATCCCGACTTGTTTTCTTTATTGTATTAGACCTTGTATAAACAATTTTATACAATTTATTAATATTCGAAATAATCGAACAATCAATTTTCGTTTTGATAGTTTTAAATTAAACAGTAATTTTAAAATGTGTATATCTATTTTCCCTTAACTGTTTATATACATGCACAATATATAAAATATAATCTATATTAATATTTACTTTTCTATAATAATCTACAGGAATAATCTACAAGATTTCTCTGTTTTCTGAATATCCATATATATATAAATTATTTTGAAATAACTAGTAGATAAAATATGAATATGTATATTTATTTTCTTTAAAACCTTATCTATAAATGTCTGTACATCTATATATATATTTTTTAAATTAAACAGGTAAGTGTGTGTATATATAAGTAAAAATAAAAATCGTTGATACCTTACTGTACAGAATCCGCCTCGACTTCGCGACCCAGACTTCGACAAAACTCTTCAATGCCATCGCTAAGACGCGCCTGCTCCTCCTCCAAATTCGATAGCGCCATCGCCTCGAACTACCGAGCGAAATAGGAGGGATTCGATCGCAACTCCCTAGCCACCACACTTTGATTCCATCACCTGACCATGCCAAGAACAACCCATCACCACACGATTGCCCCTTCCTTCCAATCGATCGCATCTCCCCTTGTCCCACGCTCGCGAACGCCCCTATCAACAATCGAAACCCTAGATTACTCACGCCAGAGATTTTCGAACATGCAATTCCTCCCCTCTGACGAAGTCAAAATCGACTTCGATTCCCCTCTCTTTTTTTTATTTGTTTGATTTGAATTCGTGAATGGGACTGAGGGATTTCGAATTTGAATTGAACGAAGATATGAAAGCTTGAAATCGCGATTTCAATCGAAAGAAAGAGTTGGGTTTTTAGTTTGAATTTATAGAGCGGCCATTACAAATTTGAAGCAGCTGTATTGTATTTTGAACGAACGAAAATGGTTTTCGTTTGTTTGTTTTTTCTCTCTTTTGTTTTGAAGGGAAGCACGGCTGCTTTTTTTTTGAACGAGACGAATTGATTTTTTTGGAAAGTGAGAAGCGTGCTTTGAAAGGAAAAGAGGAAACACGTGAAGATGGTTGCGTGTAGGGTGAAGGCGACAGTGATTTGAAAAGGTTCAGATGTGATGGAAATTCGGCTGAAGCCGACTGGTATAAATAGGTATATATATACATTCTTAATTGAATTCAAATTCAAATGCAACTTAAAATTTTAAACTCCTATCGAGGCGTGCCGCTAGGCGTTTATAATGTTAAACCCCTATTTCGAACACAATGGAAAAGGTTTCAAGTCCTAATTGGATCGTATGGAGAAGATAGCTTTTTGGACCCAGTTATTATATTAAATTTCGATATAGATTTTAGCGCGTTATAATCTCGTACGGTTACACGATAACTCCAAACGTTTCGAAATTTGAAATCTGATAATAATACAATATTATAGATCCAATGAAACTAGTTTCGTCGAATTCCGAGACTGTGCCTCGGAAGGCTATTTATAAATATCGATTTAAACGATAAAATTTCAAAACTGAACAAAAAACTGTTAAATTCAATTTCAAAATTTCTATCACCTTCAGTATTATTAATATAAATTTTCTAAGCCTTGAAAATATTTTTAATCAGCTTAAAAATTGAAGATTCAATATTTTTACCCAACTACAATAAATTAAATTCAATAATTAAATTGCCAAATTCATTCTGATATTTGAATTTCAAATTAAACTAACTTCTAGATATTTAAAATCAATTAAATATTCTGATTTCCAATGTCAAAAATTCAGGGTCGTTACAGATTAACTCACCTTTATTTTTATTTTTTTGCTAATCGTTCCAATTTCCACCTTTCCATTGTGAAGATCTTCGAACGTAAGGCGACAACCTGAATTAAATTTTAAACCTAATATGAGAGAGTTTTGATTTTATAAGCTATAAATTTTGAATTTATAATTATCATCCTAATTAAACTTTTCCTTTTTTTTTAGAATAAAAGAATTACCTTACTGCCTCAGTTCCGCCGTACCTCTCGACCTCCCCAAACCAAAGTAAGCTCCGGTTCATCGCCGTAAAGGCGAAAACCCTGCCTCCCTCTCCCCTATGCGTGCGCGTACGCGAGCGCACTTCCAGCCTCGACATCAGCTTGCCCTAAATCCACGTGACCTCGCCTTCATGCCCTAGCCTCGGCTTCGACCATGTCTTGTTACTGCCGTCTCCACTAATTGATCACCGCCACTATCGACGGCCATGAAAATCTAGTTCCTCCATGTTCGATCGCACATACTCGAACCTCACAAACCGCTCGCGGTTGTCTCGAGTCGCTGTCCCAGGCTATGCGACCATCGAATTTGACTTCGAGTATTTTTTCTCTCTCTTTCCTTTTCTTTTAGGGTCGAACGAAAATCCAATTCGTTATCTGGTGGATTTTGGAAGAAGAAGGAGTGGAATGTGAATTAAAAATAGACAATGTGGTTACTGACCTTATTTATAGCCAACAGATGATCGATTATGTTGCTTTCTTTGTTTCTTCTGGTATTTCGAAAGAGAACAGGGAAAATATGGAAGGGAAGGATGGCGTGTCTGCAAAGGAAGGTCATGGTGAAAGGATGGGCATGCAGCTGAAGGGAAAATTAACATGCCAATATATATTAATTAAATTTTAAAATACTTTGATTTACTTACTAAAGATCTCGAACCCCTATCGAGGCGTGCCGCTAGGCGTTTATAATGTTATATCCCTATTTCGAACGCAATGGAAAAGGTTTCGAGTCCTAATTCGATCGTATGGAAAAGATAGCTTTTTGGACCCTATTTATTATATTGAATTTTCGATATAGATTTCAGTGCGTTTATATCCCGTACGGCCAAACGATAACTCCAAAAGCTATGAAATTTGAAATCCGATAATAATACACTACTAGTGCGAACCCGTGCTTCGCACACGGAAATGGAAGAAATATATTTTTACAGTTAGAAAATTAAATTATTTTGATAAATAATTAAAATATACTATTTACATTAAATATTTAGAAACTTTAGTACAATATCAAATAGAAATATTAAGATTAGTACATGATCCTTTTTGAATTAACATAGTAATAGAACTGAATGCTCTCAAACATATATGTGGGTGAAAGAATTAAAAGGGCAGAGTGTTCTTGTCAGTAGTATAAAAAAAAGCAGCAAATGTATAATGGTGAAATACGAAAGCAGTAAAATGCATGGGTCTTATGAAATAGGACTGCTTGAGTGTCATAAAATAATAAATCCACTGCACTGTGAAAACCAACATTCACACAGGGGATTGCTGTAATATTTTTTAAATATAACTGTGCGTAAGTTGCATAAACCTTTTGATGCAACTTATTTATTACTTGAACGAAACTCATTGTTACAAAGATAATAAACATTCTTCAATCTCTCATCTCTCTTTATGGATTTTTGTATACCATTACAAATTTACGAACAATGATTAAAACCTCATAACATATACCTGATATAAGAAGTGGTTACCTTCACTCAAGCAACTTTAGCTATTATTGTGATATTCTACTTGCATGAATAATGATTAAGTGATAGATAGAACCAAAAGCAAATGAAGTTTGGCCTAAGTTTAAAATTTTTGTTTAACTAAAAAAAATTAGCAAACATAACAAATGTCAGGCACTGTTGAAATGCTTAATTATTGTAGAATGAAGTAAAAGATGGAAAAAAAATATAAGTTAACCTGGCAATTGAAGCTAACTTAGATGCCCATTAAATTACAAACACTATAGAATGGATACATCTTTCATTCAGATTTCAGTGTAGAATGTAAACCTTATCAGTAGTAGATAGCAAAGAAGCACAACACTAAATGCATTGAAGTTTACCTGCCTTTCTTATATATGCATATCAAGCGGTCGATGGAAAGTCAGTAATAAACATATAATTGGAGTACAATAATAAAAGAGGGTTAATGAAAAACATGCAATCAGTTAAATTAATTAGCCAGAAATTAAAACCACCGAATTTATATATTAAATCTAACGTTATGCATGGAAATAAAATGTTGGCAAATTATGCATAATCATGTGACCAATAAAAGCTAAAAAAGGAAAGTAGTATTATAATTGTATATGTATAAGAAATTTTTTTATTCTGATTTGGTAATAGGAAAATAATGAATCTGATTGTTTTTTCCAATGATTTAATAGATTTTCCAATCATAATTAGACCCTTCATGTCCCAACCTTCCATAGCTGATTGCAGGACTGCCATCTGCATTTATCATTAATAATATTAGTAATTCATCAATAATATCAGTAACAGTGGCATAGTGCAACGTACATGTGGGAAAGAATTTTCAGTCAAGAAGGATAACCAACATAATAACAGATACCAAACCCAAAACGCAATTTTCTCACTATCTCACCATCATCCATGTGTTTCTGGATAACTCATCAGCTAAAAAAAATTCAGACATTCTTTTGCACAACATGTAAGTCAATAATGAAATTGATAAATTTTTTAGAAGCAAGATTACGTTACCTTATACCTGAATAAATAACATAGGAGTGGCATTTAATATTATGATCCATTGGACTATATATTTTATCTATACCGTAATCAACATTGCACCATTTGCTCTTGGTTTTGCTATGGCCTAAAAATTAGAGTACAATAATCACTCATTCTTTCAATTAAAGCTTGAAACTGAAAAAAAATAGTCCTTACAATTAGATAAACTAATGAAAAATTGATAATAAACTCTTTATCAACTCATTTCCACTATTATATTAAGTATGTTTAAGCTAAAATTAATTGTGAGAAGCACATATATTACATTTCTACCATGTTATCGCATGATTTATATCCAAACATAGAATTGAATTTTATTAGCCTCAGATAATCAATATCATCTGACATCATCGTGATTATACTAAAGAAGTCTTAAGTATTATCATTTTATTCATAATTGTCTTATGAAACCTACAAAATTATCAACAATGCCAAATTGTGTATCTCATTAATGTCATGGCTTTTCTTGATAATAACTTCAGAATCTTAATTAATTAGGTAGAACTTTATTCGATAAATGTCACATGCTTGATGCAATCTATTAACAGTGGCACATGAAATGCCTTTATACTAAGATATTATTTATATTTATTTTTTAATGTCATGTGATATAATGCCTCATGCCAAAAAGGTTATTTATGGTAGATATTAGAAAAGTTGCCAATGAATATGTGTGAATCTTTTTACATAATAGCTTAATTCTTACTATAGTTAGAACTTCATAGTTAAGAAGTTAAGGTTCATCGACGCTTTGAATGAAGTGTTACATTGTTGTTGTTCATTGGTAAAATAAATGTTGTATGGAGGAGCTATTGCACATATTCTATAATCAAACTATTAAGCATCCATTTAAAGTAATGGGCATCCAATAATACTATGTGCAAGTATAGGTCTACACACACCATAATTAGAAAGTAGACATAAATATTTGTATTCATTACCTTTCACATTCCAGATAACTTCATCATCTACTACGATCTTAAGGAAAAAATATTCTTTTTTACTTTCTTATCTTATCTACTTTACACCCATTGAAGTTCTTCCTATTATCATTTTAAAGTTCCAAGTACAAAAAAATTAATTTTGAAAATTTACTTCTTAAACCCACCTTTCAGAAGTGCTCTAATGCTTGATAAATTTTTAAAACAATTTATAGAAAAGAACAACAATCGACCCAGTTAACCAAAACATGTATATTACTTATTAGGTTCGTAAATCTTGAAGACCCAAACTGGCCAAACGATAATAAAGGATTTTTGATTTAAACTCACTGATCTATGGATTTGAATTTCAATTATTTGTTGATTTAAGCTTAGAGTTGGACAAATGTAATTTACCAAACCTTCACACACAGTGGAAAAAAGTCATCTGAGCTAATTGCAGCATTGCTTGCATTTACATTTTAAGTTACATCTTGAGGCATCTCAAAGGTGAAATTATTATTATATAGCATATATAATGGTAGTTGATTCAATTAAATTTGAGTTTTGAATTAAATAATTTGTGGTCATAATAAGAATGTAAACTACATGTAGTGCGAAATACAAATAAATTTAGAATGTAGCCGATAAATTATCTATTCGGAGTAATTTCCTTAACAATCGTGTAATACCTACGCATTCAGCTAGCCAAGCACCAAAAACAATAAAAGGCATAGAACGTTTGAAAGTACTATTTTTAGTGCAATAACCATAAATTTGCACTTACCATTCGCCATCATGACTATAAGCACGTTGATGATGGTCGAAGTTTTACACTTATGTCGTATATAATGCATATTGAAGAAAACTTAGCATATTAATAATTGCACAAAGAATGTGTACACATAAACATATTATATAACCAAGTACAGTAAATAATAAGTACACATAATCTATTATATAACCTTATATAGTAAACAATGAAGACAACTTAGTAGAACATAATAGCAAATGGTGCAAACTGAAATTGCAAGCTGTTGGTATTTATATGAATGCATATACTCTTTAGTAAACAATACTGACAACTAAGCGAGACTGCCTAATTCATATGGTCTGTAGTTTTTATAAATAACATCAAATGCAACTATTTAAGTATATGGGAAGCTAAAGTATAATGCTCATCTAGACCAATATAAACATGATTGACATTGCAATTGATGAGAAGGGAAATACAAATCTCTATCTAAGTCATTATGAGACAGCGAACCTAAAGCAGTTAATATAAATGCACATTCAATTTAGATTCGATCATATCTTTTTCGAATAACTTATTCTTCTTAACGTCCAATACCGTTTATATTCGCCTGTAGCTTTATGATCAAAATGCAAACAGTTGAAAAGGTAGATAACTGCTTAAATCTTATCTAAATTGCACGAGTACAAAAATCATCTATACCAATCAGTGTGTGACGTAAAAAGAAGTTAAAAATTAAACTAACCGTAACATTATTCATTGATAATGAAGTGAATATAGGATTAGTAAAATTAGTTATAGTTTTATAGAAACAGCAAAGTCACATTTGTTTAGCACCCGCTATTCCGTAAAAAAAAGTAGAATAGAAACAATTTAGATAATACATGACAAATCAAAAAATCAGCTTGCATGTTGGATTTGATATATGCCTTGGGGAGTTTTGGATTACGAAAATATCATATTAAAAATTCCCAATATTCCCCCAAAGTGAAATGTCAATTTCATGTATTATCGTTCAATTGATATCATACTATTTAAAGCATCAATTTGGCACATATGGGGATTATTATAAGTTCCTTATATTGTACTTGAAATTAATCCCCCTATGATTTTATAAAATATAAGAAAATGATATAAGTTAATAATCCCATGACTAACTAAATTTTTTAATTACATGTATCTCTACAATCGAACGATATCTATAGTTGGACTAAAGAAAACAAAGGATTGAAAACAAAATTAGTAAGTAAACTAATTGATTTAAATGGGTAAGCAAATGAATTGAAATTGAATATTGGAATGATATTTAATTTATATTGTGTAAGTAAAGTGAAAGGTTCGAAAAAATCAGTGCAAAACAGAATAAATCTAAGCAATCTAGATATGCCAAGATTAGTTTCTAAATAAATAATTTGAATATGTGCAAGATTTGGAGATAACATAAAACTGCTTATGATACTTTTTTATGAGCCAAGACAACAAAATATGAATTATTTTGAGCAATGTAGGAAGATTTAGAAGAATCATATGAAACCAAAACAGCGATAGTTAAAGCAGCACAAAACGTTGAATATGAGAGGAACAAAATCATATTTAAAAGAAAGTCTGAACTATTCCCATCAACTATAGTGTATTTCATAAGCTCTACAATATATACTTTATAAATCAAAGTACACCCATTTGAATGATGCAGCTAACATAACTAATGCACGTGATATAGCATAACATGTAAAAAAAACAAAGCATGAATAACTGTTTGCTCTTTTTAGTAATAATGTTTTCTTTTTAATGCTAATTATTTTGGTAATTAATGAATATTGATAGTGTATGCCATTTAGAGTTTACTGTGCTATTCAGCTGAATGCCTGAATAATTTTTCCTTACTAAAAAATTAAATAAAAAAGCAAGCTATATGAAAAATAAACAGAAAGTTAAGAATTAACAAAATTAACTTTACCATACAACTTTAAACTGAAAATATGATAATACTTTAAAGAAAATATCATTGCTGTTAAAATCCAAAGTTGTTGTCAAACTTTTCAAGTTGGTCTCTAGCTTTATAACCATTTCAAGACAACCAATAATTTTGTGAATCAACATTTTGTTATTATATTAAATTGACATACCTCAAAATGAATAGCTCCTACGGTCAAGCAATTTTTTTCCACCATGTTATATTTGTCCACCATGTTATATTTGTTCAAGAGCTTGTCACATAAGGACGTATTTAGACTATATTTAAACTCATTCAATATTAGGCAAAACCATTCTTTTTACCAATTTGTATACAAATACTGGACGGAAATTACATAAACAATAACGAATATCTTTTCAAAACTGTCACAGTTAAATAAAAAAAGTATATACTAAATTTATCCTCAAAAGTCATAACCAAGAAATTATTTTCACTACTAGAAATACAGTATATTGCCACGACAGTGTTCCAACGGCCGCCAACGGGGGGTTCCAACGGCTACCAACGGCTCGTTATTTTTTTAAAAAGCCATTGGTAACAGTTGAAAAATTGCCGTTTGCGGCCGTTGGAAGCCGTTGGAAATATTCGTGTAAACCTGCAGCTGGTCGAGAACAGATTTCATTTGTAACGACCCGTAAATTTCAACTGTTTTAATAACGTAATTAGTTGAAATTTTGTGAAATGTTAAACGATAAAATTTTGAAATAAAAATTTAATATTTGGAATACGTCTAGTTAAACATAGCAACTGATAAAATTTCGTCCGAAAATATGAAAGTTTATTTCGCGCGTAAATTCACTTCAAGTTAATCAGTTAAAAAGCGATGAAAATAAAATGTTTCCGAAACCTAAATATTTTTACATAGAAAAATTCTAAACCATATTCTGAGCAAGATGTCAGTTTGTCATTTTTCAAAATTCGGACATCTTTGGCTCCGTCGATCTTATTTTTCAGCGTTTTTCTTGCATTTTTCGCTAGTAGAAAAATTCGAATTTTTATAATTCAATCAAACCACTGATATCTTTATACCGTTTTGATCGTCTCGTCTTGCCGATTGCTGCGGTATATAAGTTTGTTTATTTCGGCATCCGGTTCACGACGATATCTGCGAGACGACTAATTGTATCGGTACCGGTTTTAAAATCTTTTGGGTTTCCATATACCTTCGTGTACAAAACTAACGGCTACTTGCAATTAATATTTCCTGAAAAATCGTGCATGCCTTTCTCTATTCCCAATAGTCATACCCTTTGGTTTAATTGATTTCAAAAATTTTCAGCTACTGTTCATATATTTACGTTTATTCACATTTATTGTCTCGATTACCCACTTTTGCTCTGGCGTTCCATTGGATAATAAGAAGGAAATAATATATATTTTATTTGTTGGAGCCATCATCATCCCTACCACCGAAACAATGCTTCTGTCCATCTCCTTTCAATTTGCAAACTTCACCTCCACTGCCCCTGCCCAGCCTACCCCCTCTCCAACTCGACCGCCCATCCACCTTGATTAGCAGCCACCGGCCGAACCACCCACCGCCACCAGATCCTCCTCCTTGCAGCTGCCGAGCACGACCTTTTCTCCTCCCCTTGCACTTAGTTCAGCCAACGCACGACACAACCGCCTCACTCCCCTTCCACCGACAACCGACCCAGCGGCAACCACCATCCCCTCCACAGCCGAGGCCAACTATGACGAACAACCACCAAGCCTCACTCGACCACCGCCAGCAACCAGCCATCCATCGCTGAGGCCACCACTTCTTCCCTTGCCTCAAAACCCGTAGCTACTCACGTCAGCACCCTGTAGCCGCCTACCCACTGTTCACCAGTTCGCCTGCACCTCAACCGTGCCTCGGCCTTCCAGTCCTCCTCTCCCCAGTCGTGCTACCCTTGCCTACACCTAACCGACCACACTCTCTGCCATTCTCTAGCTTGTCAGCCTTCCTTCCCATATATATTTATGTAAGTTTGTATACATGTTTATATAATTGTTTATATCTACAAGTATATATATAGTTATATTCATACAAGTTCACCTGAGGATGGTTTGAATATATCATATCATATGTCTACCTATTTTATATACATTATAATAAACTGCTTATATTGATTTTGTAATAAGTTATTAATATATATACACACACTTTGTCTTCCAGAAATCCTGGTCTGCTTTGCTCTGTTTTGATTTTTTTTCCTAGCCTGATTTGCGTGTATTTGTTTATGAGTATATATTATTATATGTAAGTTTTTATATATGTCAGTTTATGTCAGTATGTTATAAGGTATATGTATTCATATTTTATTTTAAAAGTATCATTATATATGTCATATTATAAGCTTTTCCTGATTGGATCTATCCTTATATATATAGGTTATATTAGTAATTCATATATTATCTATTTTTATAAAAATATAAATAGTATTATATATATACTCTGTTTTCATAAGTTATATTTGTTATGTAAAGTGAATTTGGGGTCTGCAGTTGCTATATATGTATATGTATACAGAAATGTGTAAGTTATAAATAATGTTTCCAAAGATTTTCATATTGCTGGCGTGTGTATTCATATATTTATTTTATTTTTAATGAAATTTCAATTTTGAATGTTGTAGTAAACGTATGGTACTTTAAAAATATATATGATATGTTAGGTTGAAATGAGTATAATATGTATAAGCATTGATTTTAAATATATTATGTATATATATTGATTTTAATATATGTGTTTTAATTTGAACAATGGAATTTGAAATACATATATATTCGATTTAATATGTGTTGAATTTAGAATATGATTATATATATATAGTTATATATATAAGTTCACTTATACCATTGATTTTCATCAATCCAGTTTTGATTCGATTTCGTCAATTCCAAGCTATTAGCTTTGCTCGTCAAATTCGCGTTCAATCTTGCTTTGCTATGGAATCTGTGCTTGGATTCGTAATTCGTCTCATTCTCGTTCATCTCTAGCATCGAAAGGTGAGCACTCACTCACGATTAACATTCTTTTATTTATTAAATTTGATTTCAATTGAAACGACAATTGAAATATGCAACTGTTAGTTAATTACACTGTTATATATGCTATTACCTGTATCAGTTCACCTGTGACATCTGACACCATTATCTGTTAATTATTTATGCGATGATAATACAGTTTGGCTGATAATTGATTGATTGTTGATGTTTATATTGGACGTTAAATTGTTAATGTTAAAATGATAAATAGTATGAAATTGAACTTGATATAGGATAATTAAATGTTAAATTTGATTAACTGACATTTGTATAATATGATCCCTTTAACTGTTAACTTTATTGACACGTAGGATTTGTTTAATTTCACTTTGAACCACTGAATGTATGTTGTTAAATTGATGATGTATGAAATTGTAAATAGATGACAAGTGAAGAACCGTAATGTAATAATCTTTAATCTACATGAAATGATAGTGTAGATTCTAGAAATAATTATATTAATTCGTACAAATAACAATGCGAATTAATACGGTTATTTCGGGATTATTTAAATTGATTATTGGATTGATATTGGTTGTTGTTATTGTTTGTTTATTTACTTTGACACCATCCCAGTTATCACACTGCAAGTTCCCTTTGTTATGCTTTGATTTTGAATTGAATTGGAATCGGGTTGAAATGATAAATACCCAAATTGAACTTTGACCTAGGATAGAGAATTAAATAAAACCCGATTGGTCAGTAATTTGATTTAAAAATAAATGAAGATTTTATTGAATAAATAATACGGTTTGAAATGAAGTTTAAATTCGAATTTTGATGAAAGGAAAGTGTTAATATTTAATAATATGAAACAAAATATTAACAAATGTAATTGATGGAAGAACGATGTTTAAATTGAGAAATGATTGAATTAAGTTTGAAATTATAATTAAGTTTGAAATTATTAAACTTTGAAATGATTTAATAATTAAGTTGAAATTATTAAACCTTGAAAATTATTTAATAATTAAGTTTGAATTATTTAATACTTAAATAAGATTAAATTATTTAATGATTAAATTGAATTGAAATTCTTTAATAAGAAAAATTGAACTTTTGAATAAGTGAATTTTACTTCGTAAATAATTGAAATTGAGTTTCTTTATAAATTAAGTTTTGGGAAAATTATTTAAGTAAATAAATAAGTGAGATTGAATTTCTTTAACAAGAAATGAAAATGTGATATTTTTGGAATTAATGTAAGACTTGTAATTGAAAGAATTGATTTGACGAATTTAGTTTAATTCAAAATTGTAAGTTTTGATTTAATGAAGTTGAACTTAAGAATTGATTTAATGAATTGGAAATTTAATAGAAATTGTTTTGAATGATAAAGTAACTTAACGAATATTGAATGGAATCGATAAATGAGTTTAAATTGATTTGAATGTTAAATAAAATTTGTTTAAATGTTTTCGGAATGAAACTTATATACGAACTTGAATCAATATTTGAATGGTTTAAAATAGATATTGAAATTGAATTATAAGATTTTGAAATGGTAAATTGAAGTTTTGAAACGTAAATTTTGGAAATTGGTTTTTGAAAGACAAACGAAATGTTGATTTATAAACTCTGATTGAAATTGAAATTGATTTGGTTTTGAAATAAATAAATGACCAATCGGTGTAATAATTTCGAAAGTTATTAAAGAGACCGGAGTCGGTTATGGATATACTCTCTATCTAAACCGAAACCACTTTAATAACTATACGCGGAGTGATGATCCAGAATGAAGTGGCTGAAATGATGTACGTGATGACTGAAGAAAGAGAACGATAATGGATAGCCTTGACACTTGTGTCAAATTGGAAATGACTAAAACAGGAGCTGTGCCGGGCCAATGGAGGATTAGCTACCTCAAGTGGACACACTTCTTCGAACTACTTATACTTGTTGTCGATTGGTGCACCCTTGATTTTGGGAGTGTTGTTTCACGGTGTTGCGGGCGCTGCGGCGTTGCGTTCTCACCAGTCCGGATCAGGCGAACGGTAGTATCACTACCTTGGGTATTGCCTCATGTGCCTTGTCATACTTGTATTCCATTTATTCGCGACCACTACGATTTTGATTTGTACCTTTAGTATATGGATTGCCCTCTGGTGACTTCCGGTTTTGGGGAAACTACGGTCTTGTATATGCGTTTGGGAATAAAAATGTGTTAAGGGTGGAATGGGCCATGACTTAACGCTATTTTGATATCTTATTATTACTGATAGACATTATCTACTTAGCGTACATTACTACCTAGTAGATAGTTTAACGGATCCTTAAAGGATGGTTATTCCAAACACCCTTTGAGTTACTTGTATTTCAATTGCTATTTCACTTGAGTTGGATTTATTAATATAAGAATGTTAATCCTGACTCGAGTGTCTTGTGTTTTTGCTTTACGCTCGAGTCAGACTGAGTGTACCAGTATTCGAGACTCACCTTTGGAGTTGGAGCTTTGCTTGAAGATCCAGCCATCTATTCTGCTTTCAGTATTCGATGATTCCAGTGATGTATTCTGATTTGTATCTGATGTATCGTGTTACTCTTCTGTTGTATCTGGTTTAACTCAGATGTATCGTATTACTCTTCTGTTGTAAACTCTGATGTATTTTATATATTCATATAGTAGCTTCATGAACTACTATCTATTTTATTTCCGCTGCACTTATTACTCTGTGTCTGTGTTCTGTGATTATTTATTTACTGTATATGTTCAGTTTTGCCAAATTTAAATTAACAACGCGGTATTTTGAGCAATTCAACTCCGGCATGAGTGTCTACCTATACACTTATAATGGATGCGAATGGTCCAAAATTCTGGGTCGTTACAGTTGTTATCAGAGCTTTGGTAGCTCTAGGCAAAACTTAGCATATAGGTTAAATTGTATTTACAGAATCACTCTCATTCGAGTTTCAATCTCTTCCATTTGACTCGATTCCTTTGAATTTTGGAACGTTCCCTACGGTTCAAAATTTCATTCGTGTCCTTCACTATTCGTCTTCTTTCAATTCTGGAGCACCCCATAACTCCATTTTGAATGATATCTATAATAGATCGGCGGTCTCGCCAATCTTCGAATGATTTGTAAAGGAGCAAAACTCCTTTACAATAGCCATTGATTTACCGGAGATTCCTGTATCCTCGGTTTACGATGCTATCTATTCCCTGCTATACCTGAATTCCATCTCTTGAGATCGAGTGTCGATTTAACTCGAAATTCCACATCGATCTTATTCTTGAAGTCACGGTCGACTTGGTTAAGGTTGCCCGTGATTTATACAAAGTATCAATCTTCCTACTTTGTTATTAATCATCATATCTTTGTTTCGAACTTATCTTCGAATCAAATTTCTCTTTGATTTGAGTCTATCAAATTTGAAACCCTATCCTTATTTTGAACATTCATTCCTGTATCGCCGAGCAAAGAAATGTATTTGTAAACTAATATATAATATGAATAAATGAATTTATAAAACTTGGATATAATTTGATTTAGAATCTGAAATGAATTTAAATCAAGAATTTGAGAATTTAATTTCCGAAAATTTCAAGCCTTGGTTTTAAAGGTTTTAAAATGGATTATCTAGAGTATTTTCGAATAAAAAAATCATTTCACAGAAATTTTAAATATTGAAATCAGTGCTCTTCTCTTTGTCGCTGGAAAATAATTTCGGTGATGGCGGCCGCATCATCGACATTCATTTTCGATTTTCGAAGTGGAGATACTATTCTGTAGCTTTGCTACGGTTTGTTTTGAAAATATTTTGATTTTAACTTCTTCAGTATATTTTGATTTATATATATTTAGGTATCTTATTTTAAAATTTAATTTGGTTTGATATAAATATATTATATATATCTCTAAATTGTTTAAAGTTAATCGGAAATCTAATTCTTAAATTTTGTTAAAGAATGATTTTAATTATAAATAAACCAAAATTTGGAATAAATATTTAAACTTGAACAATTGAATTGGGAAAATTTTATTTGTATATTGTTCAACTGCATTCTAATACAACTTACCTAAATCGTTCAGAAGTTGAATATGTAATTGGATAATATATAAGATAAATTGAATTTATAAATAAAATTTGACTGTTTATAATAAAGGTTATACACTAAATTTTGATTATAAAGATGTTAATAGAGTTAGATAGGATAATAAGTAAACTTAGTTAATAATGAAATAAATTTGTTTTGAAAGAATTAACAAATCTGTTTTGAAAAAATTAATAAATTGAAATTTGATCAACTTATGAAAATACCTTGAATTTGAAAGCAATTAGTAAATATAAATTAATTTAAATCGAAACTTTTATGTTTTAAATTAATTTATATGGGTTAAATATATGTGATTAGATATATTAAGTAGAATAAATTTAACAGTAATTTGGAATAAAGAAGAATTTAAAATTGTTAGAAAAAATATGATTATAATAAAGGACTATTCAAATTTATGGTTTTAGAAATTGTAAATTGAAGATAATTGGATAATAAGATAATGAATTTAGAAATAGTTGAGATTGATTTTAGTGAAATCAAATGGATTAAATCAATTATTGAATATCAATTAATTTAAATTTGAATTTACATGGTTTAAATAAATTGTTATTTTGTATTTCAAAATCTGTTTTTCTTTCTGGTTGTTTCTATTCTCCTACCTCGTTCCTTTTCGGGGACGAAAAGTTTTGAGTGGGGGAGAGTGTAACGACCCGTAAATTTCAACTGTTTTAATAACGTAATTAGTTGAAATTTTGTGAAATGTTAAACGATAAAATTTTGAAATAAAAATTTAATATTTGGAATACGTCTAGTTAAACATAGCAACTGATAAAATTTCGTCCGAAAATATGAAAGTTTATTTCGCGCGTAAATTCACTTCAAGTTAATCAGTTAAAAAGCGATGAAAATAAAATGTTTTCGAAACCTAAATATTTTTACATAGAAAAATTCTAAACCATATTCTGAGCAAGATGTCAGTTTGTCATTTTTCCAAATTCGGACATCTTTGGCTCCGTCGATCTTATTTTTCAGCGTTTTTCTTGCATTTTACGCTAGTAGAAAAATTCGAATTTTTATAATTCAATCAAACCACTGATATCTTTATACCGTTTTGATCGTCTCGTCTTGCCGATTGCTGCGGTATATAAGTTTGTTTATTTCGGCATCCGGTTCACGACGATATCTGCGAGACGACTAATTGTATCGGTACCGGTTTTAAAATCTTTTGGGTTTCCATATACCTTCGTGTACAAAACTAACGGCTACTTGCAATTAATATTTCCTGAATAATCGTGCATGCCTTTCTCTATTCCCAATAGTCATACCCTTTGGTTTAATCGATTTCAAAAAATTTCAGCTACTGTTCATATATTTACGTTTATTCACATTTATTGTCTCGATTACCCACTTTTGCTCTGGCGTTCCATTGGATAATAAGAAGGAAATAATATATATTTTATTTGTTGGAGCCATCATCATCCCTACCACCGAAACAATGCTTCTGTCCATCTCCTTTCAATTTGCAAACTTCACCTCCACTGCCCCTGCCCAGCCTACCCCCTCTCCAACTCGACCGCCCATCCACCTTGATTAGCAGCCACCGGCCAAACCACCCACCGCCACCAGATCCTCCTCCTTATGCAGCTGCCGAGCACGACCTTTTCTCCTCCCCTTGCACTTAGTTCAGCCAACGCACGGCACAACCGCCTCACTCCCCTTCCACCGACAACCGACCCAGCGGCAACCACCATCCCCTCCACAGCCGAGGCCAACTATAACGAACAACCACCAAGCCTCACTCGACCACCGCCAGCAACCAGCCATCCATCGCCGAGGCCACCACTTCTTCCCTTGCCTCAAAACCCGTAGCTACTCACGTCAGCACCCTGTAGCCGCCTACCCACTGTTCACCAGTTCGCCCGCACCTCAATCGTGCCTCGGCCTTCCAGTCCTCCTCTCCCCAGTCGTGCTACCCTTGCCTACACCTAACCGACCACACTCTCTGCCATTCTCCAGCTTGTCAGCCTTCCTTCCCATATATATTTATGTAAGTTTGTATACATGTTTATATAATTGTTTATATCTACAAGTATATATATAGTTATATTCATACAAGTTCACCTGAGGATGGTTTGAATATATCATATCATATGTCTGCCTATTTTATATACATTATAATAAACTGCTTATATTGATTTTGTAATAAGTTATTAATATATATACACACACTTTGTATTCCAGAAATCCTGGTCTGCTTTGCTCTGTTTTGATTTTTTTTCCTAGCCTGATTTGCATGTATTTGTTTATTAGTATATATTATTATATGTAAGTTTTTATATATGTCAGTTTATGTCAGTATGTTATAAGGTATATGTATTCATATTTTATTTTAAAAGTATCATTATATATGTCATATTATAAGCTTTTCCTGATTGGATCTATCCTTATATATATAGGTTATATTAGTAATTCATATATTATCTATTTTTATAAAAATATAAATAGTATTATATATATACTCTGTTTTCATAAGTTATATTTGTTATGTAAAGTGCATTTGGGGTCTGCAGTTGCTATATATGTATATGTATATAGAAATGTGTAAGTTATAAATAATGTTTCCAAAGATTTGCATATTGCTGGCGTGTGTATTCATATATTTATTTTATTTTTAATGAAATTTCAATTTTGAATGTTGTAGTAAACGTATGGTACTTTAAAAATATATATGATATGTTAGGTTGAAATGAGTATAATATGTATAAGCATTGATTTTAAATATATTATGTATATATATTGATTTTAATATATGTGTTTTAATTTGAACAATGGAATTTGAAATACATATATATTCGATTTAATATGTGTTGAATTTAGAATATGATTATATATATATATATAGTTATATATATAAGTTCACTTATACCATTGATTTTCATCAATCCAGTTTTGATTCGATTTCGTCAATTCCAAGCTGTTAGCTTTGCTCGTCAAATTCGCGTTCAATCTTGCTTTGCTATGGAATCTGTGCTTGGATTCGTAACTCGTCTCATTCTCGTTCATCTTTAGCATCGAAAGGTGAGCACTCACTCACGATTAACGTTCTTTTATTTATTAAATTTGATTTCAATTGAAACGACAATTGAAATAGTGAATATTAGGCTCAGGTCCCTAGTAAGTTTCAAAATACACAAAAACCCCAGTAAAAAAAAGTGTGTAAATTAGGTCCCTAGAATTAAGTTACTAAGTAATTGCATATAGTTATGCAATTTTTTTGGTGAATAATTGCGGAATTTTCCGCAACTTTTTGAAAAAATTGCGTAAATTTCCGCAATTTTTTGGGTGAATAATTGCGGAATTTTCCGCAATTTTTTGGATGAATAATTGCGGAATTTTCCGCAATTTTTTGATATAATTGCATAAATGTCTGCAATTATTCACTGAATAATTGCATAAGTGTATGTCATTATTCAGTAACTTAATTCTAGGGACCTAATTTACAAACTTTATTTTACTAGGGTTTTTGTGTATTTTGAAACTTATTAGGGACCTGTGCCAAACTGTCCCATTGAAATATGCAACTATTAGTTAATTACACTGTTATATATGCTATTACCTGTATCAGTTCACCTGTGACATCTGACACCATTATCTGTTAATTATTTATGCGATGATAATACAGTTTGGCTGATAATTGATTGATTGTTGATGTTTATATTGGACGTTAAATTGTTAATGTTAAAATGATAAATAGTATGAAATTGAACTTGATATAGGATAATTAAATGTTAAATTTGATTAACTGACATTTGTATAATATGATCCCTTTAACTGTTAACTTTATTGACACGTAGGATTTGTTTAATTTCACTTTGAACCACTGAATGTATGTTGTTAAATTGATGATGTATGAAATTGTAAATAGATGACAAGTGAAGAACCGTAATGTAATAATCTTTAATCTACATGAAATGATAGTGTAGATTCTAGAAATAATTATATTAATTCGTACAAATAACAATGCGAATTAATACGGTTATTTCGGGATTATTTAAATTGATTATTGGATTGATATTGGTTGTTGTTATTGTTTGTTTATTTACTTTGACACCATCCCAGTTATCACACTGCAAGTTCCCTTTGTTATGCTTTGATTTTGAATTGAATTGGAATCGGGTTGAAATGATAAATACCCAAATTGAACTTTGACCTAGGATAGAGAATTAAATAAAACCCGATTGGTCAGTAATTTGATTTAAAAATAAATGAAGATTTTATTGAATAAATAATACGGTTTGAAATGAAGTTGAAATTCGAATTTTGATGAAAGGAAAGTGTTAATATTTAATAATATGAAACAAAATATTAACAAATGTAATTGATGGAAGAACGATGTTTAAATTGAGAAATGATTGAATTAAGTTTGAAATTATAATTAAGTTTGAAATTATTAAACTTTGAAATGATTTAATAATTAAGTTGAAATTATTAAACCTTGAAAATTATTTAATAATTAAGTTTGAATTATTTAATACTTAAATAAGATTAAATTATTTAATGATTAAATTGAATTGAAATTCTTTAATAAGAAAAATTGAACTTTTGAATAAGTGAATTTTACTTCGTAAATAATTGAAATTGAGTTTCTTTATAAATTAAGTTTTGGGAAAATTATTTAAGTAAATAAATAAGTGAGATTGAATTTCTTTAACAAGAAATGAAAATGTGATATTTTTGGAATTAATGTAAGACTTGTAATTGAAAGAATTGATTTGACGAATTTAGTTTAATTCAAAATTGTAAGTTTTGATTTAATGAAGTTGAACTTAAGAATTGATTTAATGAATTGGAAATTTAATAGAAATTGTTTTGAATGATAAAGTAACTTAACGAATATTGAATGGAATCGATAAATGAGTTTAAATTGATTTGAATGTTAAATAAAATTTGTTTAAATGTTTTCGGAATGAAACTTATATACGAACTTGAATCAATATTTGAATGGTTTAAAATAGATATTGAAATTGAATTATAAGATTTTGAAATGGTAAATTGAAGTTTTGAAACGTAAATTTTGGAAATTGGTTTTTGAAAGACAAACGAAATGTTGATTTGATTGAAATTGAAATTGATTTGGTTTTGAAATAAATAAATGACCAATCGGTGTAATAATTTCGAAAGTTATTAAAGAGACCGGAGTCGGTTATGGATATACTCTCTATCTAAACCGAA
Organism: Allium fistulosum; assembly: GCA_030737815.1. Lineage (NCBI taxonomy): Eukaryota > Viridiplantae > Streptophyta > Magnoliopsida > Asparagales > Amaryllidaceae > Allium > Allium fistulosum. Next base: position 458,743,877 of record CM060907.1, on the reverse strand, counting down.
ACCACTTTAATAACTATACGCGGAGTGATGATCCAGAATGAAGTGGCTGAAATGATGTACGTGATGACTGAAGAAAGAGAACGATAATGGATAGCCTTGACACTTGTGTCAAATTGGAAATGACTAAAACAGGAGCTGTGCCAGGCCAATGGAGGATTAGCTACCTCAAGTGGACACACTTCTTCGAACTACTTATACTTGTTGTCGATTGGTGCACCCTTGATTTTGGGAGTGTTGTTTCACGGTGTTGCGGGCGCTGCAGCGTTGCGTTCTCACCAGTCCGGATCAGGCGAACGATAGTATCACTACCTTGGGTATTGCCTCATGTGCCTTGTCATACTTGTATTCCATTTATTCGCGACCACTACGATTTTGATTTGTACCTTTAGTATATGGATTGCCCTCTGGTGACTTCCGGTTTTGGGGAAACTACGGTCTTGTATATGCTTTTGGGAATAAAAATGTGTTAAGGGTGGAATGGGCCATGACTTAACGCTATTTTGATATCTTATTATTACTGATAGACATTATCTACTTAGCGTACATTACTACCTAGTAGATAGTTTAACGGATCCTTAAAGGATGGTTATTCCAAACACCCTTTGAGTTACTTGTATTTCAATTGCTATTTCACTTGAGTTGGATTTATTAATATAAGAATGTTAATCCTGACTCGAGTGTCTTGTGTTTTTGCTTTATGCTCGGGTCAGACTGAGTGTACCAGTATTCGAGACTCACCTTTGGAGTTGGAGCTTTGCTTGAAGATCCAGCCATCTATTCTGCTTTCAGTATTCGATGATTCCAGTGATGTATTCTGATTTGTATCTGATGTATCGTGTTACTCTTCCGTTGTATCTGGTTTAACTCAGATGTATCGTATTACTCTTCTGTTGTAAACTCTGATGTATTTTATATATTCATATAGTAGCTTCATGAACTACTATCTATTTTATTTCCGCTGCACTTATTACTCTGTGTCTGTGTTCTGTGATTATTTATTTACTGTATATGTTCAGTTTTGCCAAATTTAAATTAACAACGCGGTATTTTGAGCAATTCAACTCCGGCATGAGTGTCTACCTATACACTTATAATGGATGCGAATGGTCCAAAATTCTGGGTCGTTACATCATTCTCCTTCATTCACCAAAAAACACCAAAACCTCCACCCTCTTCCTCCACTCCTCCTCTTTTCTTGCTCCCAGCCTCCCCACGCAACCGGCAGCCACTCTGACGCCATCAATCAACACCAGCGGCCTCTCTCCATCCAATTCCACTCCAAAATCAGGTTTTTCCTAAAACCCTAATTTTTAAAATTTTGCTAATTTTATGTTTAATTGTTTGTTATAGTTGTATCTAATGGTATATTGATTGTTTATTATACCAAACTAAGTGCTAATTACAATTATTATCATCCAAATGTCCAAATTGTTTGTGTATATATATTATGCACATATATACATATGTTGATAATTTAGTATAAATGCGCATTTGAGTTAGCGTTAGATTAGTTAGGATTGCTTTAAATTATTTTGTGTATGTTTTGTAAAATATTAGGCAAACATGAATTAGTCGAATATTTTACGAACATGAATTATATCTTTTAGTAATATGATCTCTTAGTGAAATTTTGGCCTATATGATTGCTTTAAATTATATCTTTTAAATTATTAGACAAACAAAATTTAAATCTCTTAGTGAATTTTTTGCTCCGTCTGACAAGTGTTGTATATGATCGTTGTATGAATATTCGTTTTTATTGCAAAACGGATATTCATATTCATCTGATACAATATTTGTTGGATTTGTCCCTGTATTGGACAAGTTACAAACACTATAAAGTAATTACGTTTCGTAAATCATATCGTTATAAATGGTTCACAAAATTTCGACGACATTTCCTTTTTGTTACTTGTGTACATGCATTGTGTACGATACAAGGAACATGGGGGAAGTGCTGCCGAAATTTTGGGAAATCGTTTATAATGATATGATTTTAGAAATGTAATTACTATTGTGTTTGTAATGGGAAGTAGGATAACCGACCATCACAAAAGGTACAAAAATGTAAACAAAATAGCAAGAAATATAACTTTGTATATAAACGAAAATGGATTATAAAAAACAGTAAAATATAAAATGTGTTTATCGAATTTGATTAATAGTTTTTTTACTATTGATAATAGGTTTTACAGTAGGAAAAATGGTCAATTATTTTATTGATCGGGGCTGGATGTATCAAAGAAGAGAAATTGGAGGCTCAATAAGTACACATTTTCTTAACGGGGTAAATGTGTTTGTCGAATTTGCTTTAAGTAATATTGGAAACGACGTAGAAATTCGTTGTCCATGTAGTAGGTGCAAATTGTTGAAGCATTTAGTACCGAATATGGTTAGGATTCATTTGCGCCAATATGGTTTCGTAACCAATTATTTGGTGTGGGATCGTCATGGAGAAATTATAACACGTAACGAAGAACAGTCAGTAGAGGTCATTAGTGATGAAGTTAGTACGACGAATCTCATATAACATATGGTTGAAGATGCAGCACGATCAATGTTCCCTACTGTTGAAATTAATAACGACGATGTTAACGTCGAAGAGGAACCAAATGTTGGAGCGAAAAAAATATATGATTTAGTAGATGCTGCTAAGAAACCTCTTTGGAATGGATGTACTAGCGGCACTCAATTATCGGCAACTGCAGAGTACATTGCGATGAAATCAAAGTACAACTTCACAGAAGCCGGATTTACGGCTGTTGTACAAGCTGCTAAACGCCATATGCCATCAGATAATTTAATGTGCGAAAATTATTATGAAGTGAAAAACCTAATGTCATCTTTCGGTTTGCCGTATCAAAAATTTGATACATGTCTAAATGGTTGCATGGTTTTTTGGAAAGATGATGTCAGTCTTCGGAATTGTAAAATATGTAATCAAGAAAGATACAAACCAAGGAAAAAAAAGGGAAAAGAAGTTCCATACAAGCGTATGCATTATTTACCTATCACTCCTAGACTTCAAAGGTTATATGCATCATCTGTAACAACGCATCATATGAGATGGCACAGTGTGAGAACACCTAAAGAAGGTACGTTAACACACCCATCTGATGGAGAAGCATGGAAGTATTTTGATAAGAAATATCCCGATTTCGCAGCGGAGAGCCGTAACGTTAGACTAGGTTTGTGTACTGATGGATTTTCACCGTTTTCTCAGTTTGGTTCTAAATATTCATCTTGGCCTATAATAATCACACCTTACAATCTACCCCCATGGATGTGTATGAAAACTCCATATATGTTTCTTACAATTGTCGTCCCTGGCCCTGATGATCCGACACAGGGTATCGATGTTTACTTACAACCGTTAATCGAAGAGTTGAAAACATTATGGTATGAAGGAGTTGAAACATACGACGTATCAAAAAAGAAATTTTTTCGGATGTTTGCTTCTCTGTTATGGACTATTAGCGATTTTTCTGCATATGCAATGCTTTCGGGTTGGAGTACGGCCGGTCGTTTTGCTTGTCCTTACTGTATGGAAGAAACACGAGCATTTTCTTTACGGCATGGGAAGAAAATTTCATGGTTTGATTGTCATCGACGTTTTCTCCATATTAATCATACTTTTAGAAGAGACAAAAAAACTTCATAGCTAATAGACATGAGACTTTACAACCACCAACGATTTGGTCAAGTGAAGATATATATGAACTTGTAAAAGATTATCCAAAGATACATGAAACCGGGCAGCAAACTGAAATCCAAGGTAAATCGACGTTTCATAATTGGTGCAAACAGAGTATATTCTGGGAGTTTCCTTATTGGAAAAATCTCTTAATCCGTCATAACATTGACGTGATGCATAACGAGAAAAACATATTCGATAATGTGTTTAATACACTTTTGAATGTTAAGGGAAAGACTAAGGACGATCTGAAATCAAGACGTGATATAAAAGAAATATGTAATCGTCCTGAGTTTCATATGAAGCCAAATGACACTAAAAAACCAAAAGCATGTTATGAATTAGATAACAACCAAGTTAAAGTACCGTTAAAATGGGTGGAAGGACTACGATTTCCTGATGGAATTTCATCTAATCTTCGTAGATGTGTCGACTATAAGAACGGAAGACTGAGTGGGATGAAAAGCCATGATTGTCATGTAATGATGCAAAATTTGTTACCCGTCGCTTTCAAAGAATTGTTGCCCGTAAAAGTTTGGAAGGTTATAACAGAACTTAGTTTATTTTATAAGGAGCTTTGTTCAACTACATTAAAAGTTGACCGTCTTCGTAAACTTGAGGTAGAAATCCCTATACTGCTCTACAAACTGGAGAAAATATTTCCTCCAGGTTTGTTCAATGTAATGGAGCATTTACCTGTTCATCTTCCATTTGAAGCACGTCTTCGAGGTCCTGTGCAATATGGATGGATGTATCCATTCGAGAGGTATGTTGTTAATACTGAGTATGTAATTTAACTATATAATTAAAAATCAATATTGATATGAAATATGTTTTATTAGGTACTTAAATCATTTAAAGAAAAAAGTGAGACAAAAAGCTCGAGTTGAAGGTTCGATTTGCAAATCATATATCGAAGAAGAAGCATCGTTCTTTTTCTCTCATTATTTCAATGATCATGTGAATTTATCATTTCAAAGTGTTGCGCGTAATGATGAGGCCGTCGAACAAGATTTTTCTTCTGAAGCAATTTTATCTATTTTTAAACAACATGGCCGACATGCTGGAAAATGTGTAGAAGTATGGTTAGATGATAGAGATTACCATGTAGCACACACGTATATTCTTCTTAACTGTCCAGAAGTTGCACCATTTATTAGGTAATTATCAGATTACAAGTTTTGATAAATTTAATTTAATACTGCATGTGTAAATTAATAATAAAGCAATATATTGTTTTTGTTTGCAGTGTTTATGAATCACAAAATCCAAACGGCGATTTAAGCAAAAATTTCGCTACTTGGTTTTCGAACTACGTTTGTGATCCTACAAATAATGTGGTCGATGAAGGATTAAAACATTTGGCGTTGGGACCGAAAAGGAAAGTTAAAACGTATCCAATATTTTTCGTTAATGGATATAAATTCAACGCCAAAGAATACGGTGCTGAAAAATTAACAAACAATACCGGTGTATTTGTTAAAGGCAGTGATGATCCTAATAATCATATACATGATTTTTATGGCGTGTTAACCCAGATTTTGCAATTGACATATTATATAAGACCCGCAGAGGAAGTTTTTTTGTTTAGATGTAACTGGTTCAACAATGTTCCAGGTTCTGGTATTAACGTGCATCCAAATTATAATCTTATAGAAATAAAACATACCTCCCGTTATCAACAGTACGATCCGTTTGTACTAGCCAAACAAGCCCTACAAGTGTATTACGCCCCTTATCCGTCTCTAAAAAGAGATAAAGCGGACTGGTCTGCGGTTTTTAAAACCAAGGCGAGATTTACATTCGATGGAAAAAATATTCCAGAAGAACAAGCCTATCAAGCAGATATCGAAGAAAATGTTGAAATCACAATTACGGACGATCACACTGATTTTGGACAATTAAATGATGAGACAAATGTATTAGTCGAAGCATTTGAGAGTGTAGAGGAAAACGATATAGAACACGAGATCGAGTCTGAATCAGAAAACGACGAGGACTGAGTAATATCCGGTAATTTTTACAATTATATATTCACGCACACGCATCACATATATATCATCAACATCATTACATGCACCACATATCATCATCATTTTATCTATGTCTATAATTAAAAATGAAACTTTCAACAGGTATTATGTCAGGGTCCAAACGTCGTAGCTCTTCTCGCTCGGCCGGCGAGAGTAGTGGTGAGCCTCCGGCTCGACTACTTGTATATTTGCAACCGAAGGCTGATGGAGCGTAAGTATCAAAATTAAAATGATAACAATATAAATTTGTTCATACATATATATACTTGTCTAAAGCTTTGTTTTATTTAACACAGGTGGATTTGATTTGGAGCCCTCAGGAGTTGTGCTTGGCATTTCCAAGTAATCATATATGAGAAGGATGACAGATTGCTGGCCTAAGTGGAGTAAGATCCCTGACCATGTCAGGGAGGCCATCTGGCAGGATTTTCTGGTGAGTTTATACCACTTTACTATATGAATAAGTATAAATGAACAATTAGTAATGTTTTCTCTTTGTACAGGGGCAAGTGGACTTGGCAGAGGCCGATGTCGCCATGGTTCAGCGCCACTGGAATTCGAAGGTCGCCAAAAATTACAGGGAGGTAATGTCAGCTCTTAAAAAATCGGGGAAGAAACCGAACTGGATGGGCGCTTTCGTATGGGATTCTTGGATGAGTTGGTGGGAGACCGATGAGTTCAAGGTAAATCTACCAAATATATAGTTAATTATTTTGCAATTAGTATAAATATAATATTCAATTTAAATTGCAGATGGAGTCGGAGAGGAACTCTGCTAATAGAAGTAGAAATCCTGTAACGCATCGTGGCGGATCCAAGTCTTTTCAGCATCACCGTGAGGACTTGGTAAATTTATCTAAACCGTTATTACTTTTTGTATATTAATTAGTTCGGTAATTAGCTATGAAAAATTAAAATATATAAATTATTTATTGCAGGAAAGATCGGTTGGACGTCGCGTGTCTATGATGGAGGTATTTACCCGCACCCACGCATCAAGGCAAGCAGACAATGCTGGCAATATTACATATCAGTGGGATGGTGATGATAAGGCGATGGCTGCATATGTATGCATATTTTAAAACTTATTTTATTAATATCGATATGTTTAAATCCTATTCTACTAATTTTAACCTGTAATTTTTTTTTATTTTAGGCAAAGTTTCAGGAGGCACGGGCAGAGCTGCTTTCAGAATCAGATCGCGATGAGTTGACGGTAGAGGAGGAAGATAATATTTTCGACGTTATTATGGATCTGACGCAGCGAAATAGGCACTATGGCTATGGAAACCAAGCGGTAATCTTATAAACATTGCAATATTATATTTAATAAATTAACCTATAGATACACCTATATATTGTATTAAAAATATGCATTTATTTGTGGTATATGCATTGCTTAAGATCACGTCATTTACGTTTCTATATTTTAAAATATACTTAAGAAAATGATTATAATACAAATGTGAACATTTCATATTCTATTTGCAGGTTCGGGCAGCTCAAAAGGCGTGTGACAAAGCTGAAATAAAAGAGCTTAGAACCATGGTTGAGCAGCTGCAAGAGCATGACCATCTTCACGCTATACAAATGGAGCAGCTGAATCAACGTTTAGTAGAGTACGTGCAGAAGCATGGTTCCTTCCCTTCGTCGTCTGGTGCTTCCGGAGGTGATGATGAAGCTTGAGAGGTATGACGATTATTGTCTTTGTGGTTGGTTAATTATTGTATATATTGACTTTGAGGTGGTGAGGATTGTGTTTGATGGTTATTGTGTATGTATTGACTTTGAGGTGGTGAGGTTTAAGTGTTTGCATTGTATATATTGACTTGAATATGGAGTTGGAGTTGGTGTTGGTGAGGGTTTGGTTGTAATGTTTGAATATGGAGTTGGACTTGAATATGTAATGTTTGAATATGGAGTTGGACTTGAATATGTAATGTTTGATGTTGATTTTTGGTTGTTTATATTGTTTTTGGTATAATGTGTTGAATATGTGATATATATGTGAGATGGAGTGGAAATGGAATGGAAGTGGAATGAAAATTGATATATATTGATTGTGTGTGGCTGGAAGGTGAATGACTTGCTGCTATAAAAAAAATTTCACCCAGATTAGCAACGACTACCAACGGCTTATTGGTCAGTCTATTGCAACAGCTTCCAACGGCCTCCATCGGTTACTTGCCGTTGGTAGCCGTTGGAAATGCCGTTGGAATAGCTCCGTTGCTTCCGTTGGAAGCCGTTGGAAAGCGTGAACGCTATTCCAACGACATTTCCAACGGCTACCAACGGCCGCCAACGGCTTGGTGCCGTTGGAATAGCCTTTTCCCCTTGTAGTTGTTTGCACCTTCAACATGGGTTAGCTCCTTTCAATGTCAAGAAATGCTAGCATCCATATAGTTAACTATCTATGATACTTTTATCCAAAACTTACGAAAGAGAAAGATAACTCACTTTATCTTTTGTAATATCCACTACGAAGAAAGCTAATAAGGCCAAGCAGAATCTCTTATTGGTGAGCCAGCTCTTACAAACTTCATAAAAAACTATAGGCTAACCATGTCATTAGTGTAGTATAACACACTGAATAAGCATAATAATCTGAATTAAAAAAACAATTGAAACTGGTCTGACTTTTTATTATAAGCAATGGCAACCATAATGATTTTTAAAGATATAAGTAGACCCAGAAGCTATACTTGGACCTGAGATGCGTAATTTCAATAGGAGTTCAATTTTTAATGCACAATCCAATTGCCTAGCTTTCTAGTTTTAGAAAATGTTTAACTTGTGAAATGAAGTGATCAATTACCAAGAAAATAAATTAAAGTTACAACCAATGTAATCTCTAATTGGTAGCAACAGTGCATTTTTGATACAGAGCTATAATGGACATGAGAACTCTAGGTAAGGGCTATTAATATCATCAAAGTATTGTATCTCCATTGCTAAACTATCAACCGCTGAACTGATTAATAATACTATAAATAGAGGCATAAAAAGAATGCAATAAACCATCCTTCAAATTATATCTATATTTCGATCAAGTATTCCTACTTTATTTTATAGTCCACCAGGTTTGGATGAATGGTTTAGCGCCAAGGTATAGATAGAGAAATAAACAGAGTTAACACCACAACATCCTCATAAAACACAATTCTTTAAATTTTCGGACGTATGTTAGGGATAAACAAATAAACATCTATCCCTCAGGGTTTACATCCTAGTTCACTACACACATACATTCATATTGTGTTTTAATTACTTAAAATGGAAAGCAAAAAGGAATCAGGTGTATCGCAAACCTCTTGAAAGTTACAACCAAGTCATTACTCCATTGATCTAACAGTATGCCTTTGGCTCTCAAAATAAGAATAGTTGTTCCCTTGTTACCAGCCTGGCTAGTTGTCTACATCTATGAACGAAAAATTCTAAACTATTTGGCACTTCAAAATGAATAACCTGCATTTAGAAAAGAAAAATAAATTAGGATTTGAAAACATCAGCATGTGATAATCTTACACAAAGCCATCATATGTAGGAAAGCACGAGGATCAAAGGTAAAATAAGCAAACATAAGTAATGCTCAATACTCAGTTCCTTACAAAGTGAAAGCATACAGAATTTAAAGACGTAAACATAGGCATCAACTATCAGAATACTAAATAAAAATAGTATGAAAGGTTGAACAATACACAGGGTATGAAACAATAATATCTAGGAATACCTAATTCTTACAACATAAGGGAGAAAATTTAGAGCAAAAGAATTTCAATATCTTTTCAATCTACAGTTGTGAAGTAACATTTTCAATCTAGATATGAATGATGTAAACCCATTCATAAAACAATAAATTGAAAAAACAGTTACTACGATAATTTTTGTCACAGTCACACAGAACATTCAACTATAAAATAATTTGAAATTGTTGAGAATCTACCGGGAGTAACAACAACCGAACATTAAAATTCCACTTAGAAGAACAAATAATACCTTTGCAGATTCAACTGTAGAAAGAAGGTGGTTCCAAATCTTCGTAGCAAACTGCAAATCAAAGGCAATTTGAACTTAGTCCGAGAAAGGGCATAGTAGTCGCTAGAAACAGCGATGGGGAAACAGGGGAATCATCAAAGCAAACGTGAAGAGTAGCGGTCGAATAAACCAAATGGTGACGATAGGTTCGAGAACGCGATTGAGTGGTTGTGGTTGTAAAATTGGAGAATGCAATTTAGGGCAAAGGAAAATCGGTTTAGGTTGTGGACTGGAAAAGTGGAAAAGGTAAATTAGGGAACGAAAGAAACCCTAGCTTTTATGTTGGTAGGTGACAGATGGAGGGGGGAAACGAAGATGTGGTAGGAAAATAGAAAGATATGTAACGCGACTGTTGACCTGACAAAATTCAAAGGAGCGTTCAGTGAGCTCGAAGATGAGAGAAGAGAGGCCATTAGCAGGAAAAAGAAATTTTGTTGTTTTGATTTTCCTACAATTACGGAGATGAGAGGAAGAATGTGACGCTTAGGAAGAATAAAAGAAAGGAAATATAGATTTAGAGACTGTTTAGTTGCCAAATTTCAAGGGGCCCTGTATGAGCTTAAAATTTAACTCACTAATAATAATATAGTATAGATTACGGATCTAATGGATCCGGTTTCGTCAAATTTCAAGACCGTGCCTCGGAAGGCTATTTTTAAATGTCAATTTAAACGATATATTTTTAAAACCGAACAAATCACTTTCGAATTCAATTTTAAAGCTTTTATTATCTTCATAAATATCAATATAAATTTTACAAACCTTTGAATTATTTTTAACAAGCTTAAAATTCAGGATTCCATATTTTAACCAATTCCAAATTATTAAATCCAATGATTAAATTATCCGATAAATAGTTATGTTTGAAATTCAAGTTAAAAATTAACTTTTAAATATTTAAAATCAGTTTAATATTCCAGTTTCAAATATCAAAAATTCAGGGTTGTTACATTCCTCCCCACTTATAAGAATTTCATCCTCGAAATTGCCAGGTAAGAAGAATGGTCCAAACCCGCTAACTAGTGTCCCAAAACCCATTAGTTTCAAACAAATTTCCAAAAACAATTTTTACCGAAGCCACACTATCACCCTTACTAATTTCCCAAACTCACCCTTAGATTTCGAATAATATTACTCCCTCAATTATCCAAACTAAAATTTAAAACCAAATTTTAAATTATCAAAATTTTCTTCAAAATTTTTCTTACTCCTTAATTTTTCGAAAAATTTCGCCAGCGTCTCCTTTGTGCGGCTAGATCGGAACAAATACAAAACTGCCTCTACGACCCCAAATCATCAAAAGAAAACAAAAGCCAAGTGGCTCAATCAGAAAACCATCAAATTTCATACGACAATTTAAATACATACCTTTTTGTCGGGCAATCAAATTTTACTTCTGAAATCGAAGATATCAATTTATCTTTTGCTTTTTTATTACCTGCACCTTATTTACCAATCACATCTGATCTTTCAATTCAAAAATCATTTTATTCATTTCTTTTTCAAATTTTCAATATTTGCTTCACTTAAGCCTATACGATGTACATATATCTTCCGTACACAATATCAACTCTGTTGGCTCACTCGATCACACAATTTTACTTCCGAACTAGTATCGTTCACACGACTCTCTAGTGCGGACTCAGATCTGGTTCCTTGATCAGAAACCGTCATTCTCCTTGCATAGCCGTATACTATGATAGAGAATTTCAGGATCAATCAAAAATCCATATCTAGGTTTCGCCATCGAAAATCGAGTGAAAAATCTTGACTCGGATCGATATAACTATCTCAAAATTCTGTGCTCGAATCTGGATTGAATCGTTATGCGAATAAAATAATATACGTACAACTTACGTATTAATTTCCAATTGATTATTAGCTATATCCAATTCTTCCTATTCACCTTTATTCTAATTTCCATTCACTTATCCACAATTATCCTTTACACAACTTTATTAAATCTTCATTCAAATACTTACTCAATATATTTTCAATACCAATTTTACTTAAGAGCTTCACCATTTACTTTCTTAAGTCTATTAGAAATATTTTATACAACTTCTTATATTTATTTCCACTTCACCCCTGAAGTTTATATCCATTTTTATTCAATTTACATTTTCAATTCCATTTGAATTCAATTTACCTTCCATTTACTAATTTATTTCCAATCAAATTAAATATTGAATTTTTATCATCCATCTCTCAAACCATATTTAATTCACTAATTTATCTCATTTCTCAATCAAATCTTATTTCCAACTTTGGTTTTACTTAGTCCAACTCAAACTAAATTTTCAATTTCACTTTATTTATATAATTCAAATTAAACATCATTCCAATTTTTAATTTCAATTCTATTTTCTTACAAATTAAATTAATTTATTCATCCACTACTTTATTTTTAACTTAATAAATTTTTATTTCAATACTATTTCATTTAGCCTTCTTAGGCTAATTTCCTCAAAACTCACTTTCATTTAACTTAATTCAGCTCCATAAGTCAAATTTCAAATTTTTATAAGTTTTCAAACTTATTCATATTCCATAAAAAATTTAAACCAAACTCCAGAGTTTTTAAACAATCACTTAAGTATTTAAAAATCATTTTTGAAACAGTTTGGCACAGGTCCCTAATAAGTTTCAAAATACACAAAAACCCCAGTAAAATAAAGTTTGTAAATTAGGTCCCTAGAATTAATTTACTGAATAATGACATACACTTATGCAATTAGTCAGTGAATAATTGCAGACATTTATGCAATTATATCAAAAAATTGCGGAAAATTCCGCAATTATTCATCCAAAAAATTGCGGAAAATTCCGCAATTATTCACCCAAAAAATTGCGGAAATTTACGCAATTTTTTCAAAAAGTTGCGGAAAATTCCGCAATTATTCACCAAAAAAATTGCATAACTATATGCAATTACTTAGTAACTTAATTCTAGGGACCTAATTTACACACTTTTGTTTACTGGGGTTTTTGTGTATTTTGAAACTTACTAGGGACCTGAGCCTAATATTCACATCAATTATATCCAAAATCCTTTGGTATATCAAACTATTCCTTTGAATTCCAAAACTGAAACCAGTTTTGCAAACAAATTCCAATTCAAAACATTCAGGTAGTAATTCCTCCCTTGGAAACTCGAAAATGAACACCGATGATGTCGCGATCATCATCGGAATTATTTTCCAGCGACCGAAGTGAGTTCAGTGCTTTTATTTCTTTTAAAACCATTTTTAAATATATTTTTATTCCAAATCTCAATAGATTTCATTTCCAATCCAAAAATATTTCCAAATAATACAACTTTTATTTTTCTAGACTTTGCGAAAACATTTCAAAACCAACGAGATTTAAATTCCCAAATTTCCATCTTTTAAAATCTATATTTTAAATATTCCATTGGGATTTCATTTCAAATTATAAATCACATTTACAATCATCTAGTTATATAATTTCATTTTGTTATATGAATTTATTCCTTAACTTTTGGTTATAATATCAATTTCTTATTCAATTTCCACAACAACAATGATAATAATTTAATATTATCATTTCCTGGCAACCAAGCAACCATATATATAACTATAATAATTCTGAAAAATTATTTCCTTTATATATAAAAATAATTGGCTAAAATTATTTCATTTACCCCATTTTAAAGCAATACCGTGTCGAATTGTTCTATTATAGTGTTTAGAGATCCCTATCAAGAACGTTAATTACTCGTATTGACCAGAATCCATAAGCCACACAACAAATCAATCAACACAATGTAAAATAGTTTTATATTCACTAATAAATACGCGCTTGTATCTATTAATACACTCAAACTCATTCTAGGGTGCTACTGACCCTATCTCTAATGAGTAATCCCCAGCAGAGCCAAGGTTCTCACTTAACCTTCAGCTCTGATACCAAGTGTCACGGTACAGATTTTCGACCTTCGAAAATCGACAACAATACGTCCACTATATTACATACTGAACAATCGAATGCCTGAAATACCAGATCGTTAGGGAAAAGAAGAAAGAGGTAGAAGAAGAAAATAGAACAATAACACAGAATCTCACAATCGCAGCGGAACAATATATAATAGATAACAACTGATCTTTACACAAAAGAACTATAACTGTCTTTATACATTCCATCATCAGAGTACAACACAAATTAATAGCACAATATTGGACAGTTATAATAACTGGTCCTCACAAAAGCTGAATATACTGCCTACAATACACAGCGGAATATAAATATGATACGTGAAATACGTCTTCGCCATCCAGCTTGTCTCCTGAGCTCTATAGCATCCTATCTAGAATTTGTAATACTCGATCTGACCCGAGCATTATAATAAAATAACACTCGAGTCAGTCTGGAAAACCAGCGTGAAAAAACACACTCAATTTGAATTATTAAAGTTTTCAAAATCCTTTGAAATTCAAAGGTATCTCGTAAGACCACGCCACAAATAAACATGACGGGGTTTTTACCTTACGATAACCAAAACATTTCATATCAAAATCATCTGATATTATAATTGTGTCTAAGTAAAACTACTTATTCAAATAGCTGAAATCCTTGCATCTCACGTTTCAGCATAGTTGGGCACAATCAAAACCGTACGGAGCTTATTGGAGAATGGATTCCAACTAAATGACTAGGCACTGGGGTACCACCTGTCACAGTACATGTCTAGAAACACTGTACCGAGATCAAACCTATCGATCCCTGCCAACACAATACCAGACTATCCCTGACCTGGATAGACCGAATATGCTATCACCCCGGGTGTTCCCACCCTTTCTGAGCTCCTTTCATATGTAGTGATAATATCCGAGGTTATCTAGAAAGGTGATAGACATACCCTAATTGGGTGTTACCCACTTCGCCTTGCTGCATCTCCCTTGCTTTTCAGTCATTCCCGGTTGATGAGGCTAGAGGCTACGATTACCTTTATAGAAATATTCACTTAGAATGCTCATTGTCCTCCAATGACAATGTACTGATAGCATTCATCCATACAAGTATGTTCCGGGTCCGAACGGAACCGAAGGCACTATTCCTGCTACATCCATTTTGGAATCACCCTCAGGATTAGTATAGGTTAGCCCTTGCACTTCACTGCTCCATCTTCGACTCCATGCTCTTGTCTTCATTTCGAAAACGTACTCGTTGAATCGAAGTGGTTTTCGGATAACCTATCCGATCCCGGTCTCTTCGAAACAACGTTCGATATTTTCGGTAAACTCAACCCCGATTCTCTAGGAAATAAATAGACAAAGATAAGATCGGAGATCACCTCCTAACCATTAGTGGATGGATTTCCTTATAAACGTCCTAGAAGAACGAAACAAGATTATACGTACAGTATAGCACCTCGAACGGTAACTGTACCATATAATTCCCGTATTTCTCCTAGATATTCCCAAAGTTGTATTTTTGGTCCAGATTTGATAGTCGGTTATTTAACTATCAAATAAACAATCATTCAACCAAATATTCCATTTTCACCGAATAACTCCAAATCTCTTCTTAATTTAATTAAATTAAATCTCTTCATCCACAATATATGCTTATCTTATCGAGTTAAGTAAATTCACTAAAACTATTCTTTCAAAGATATTTGGAATACCTTTAAAATAATTCGGAAAGTACCACTGTGGTATCAAACCATGGATCACAACTCAATGGTTACGTCTCTATCCTAGAGAAATCCAAGACATAACTGTAGGCACTCACTGCCTCCGATTACGCCATGCGAGTATACCAATACTTCCCGAAAACTTTATTTAAAAATTTTCAAAATAATACTTACGAAATTCTATAATAATTTTTCCAAGTTAACTTTAGACAAAAACTACTTTTAAATAAAAGCAATTATATAAAATATTAATATTGAATAATTATCCTTTTAAAATAATGATATTGATAATCTTTAAATAATAATTCCTACTATAACTAACTTAATTAATGTTTCCTTTAACAAATTTTTAAAACAACTAAATAATAAATTTTCTAAACATTCCTTTAAAACACTTTCAAATTTTCTAATTAGTACCTTAAAATATTTTCTTTTTAAAATAACTTTAACTTCTCAGAAAAATACATTTTCAACTCCAATATAGCCAGTCTAATCATTTATAAATCCTTCTCGATTTATCTCCAGTTTAATTTACGTTCCAATCCCGTAAATTTCCTTTCTCACATTTCTAAAAATAAAACTACTATTTATTTTTAAAACGATTTACCCATCTCCTTATTAATTCCCATCGCAAATTTATAATTTCAAATTATCCACTGATAATTTACTTCACTTTATATTATCACTTCGTTTCTAATTTCCATAATCTCATTTCCCGTTCATCACTGTTCCACAACACTTAATTGATATTGAATCGATTTTCAAAATTAAACTCCATTTTTAAATAAATTTCCCAATATATTCGAAGGTCCACTAATTTCAGATCTCACTTCCTTTTTATGTTTTAAAATCTTATTTAAATCTGAAACATCAATTTCATATTTTTAGTTTCAGTTTTATTTTTATTTTTCCCGAACTATTTTAAATCTGGATTTATAAAACCTTTTACACTTAACAAATCACTTAAGTTTTATTATTAAAAATCCTTTTGTTTATATTATTACCAACATCCCTATTTTCCATATTCCTACATCTCTATTTACAATATTCCAAAATTTCCCAAATATAAATTTAAATCAACTATTTTTTCCCCCAAATCCTTTTCTTTAATTTATCCAAATTTCACTATAATTATTTTACCTTCAGTTTTCCCCTTTTATTTCCTTTAAAAATCAATATTCATATTTACGGTATTTTAAAATACCAAAATCTATCCAGTAATACCATAGCATCCAATAAATTCAAATTCCAATACAATTTATCACAGAACATTCAAATAATCATATCACTAAATATGAAAATATATTTTCAACATTTTTGAGGAATCCAGTTGGATTCCTCCAACCTGTTTTCTCTACATCCACAGATGTTAGCATAGTATAAAAAGGCCAATCCTACTTCGAGTGGGATATCGTGGTATATAGGGTCATCCGCTATTATGCGGGGCACATAGGGTCTCATCCGCTATACATATGATGGAATATCAATCACTCCAATATATATATATATATATAATACTATATACATAATATAACATCCAGTACTGATAATAATTATCAAATGCAATCAATCAACCAATAATTTATTTTAACTACTTAAAATTAACTACGGTAATCCAAATTTGAGTGAGATTAACTCACCTTTATTTTTATTTTATTTTGCTAATCGTTCCAATTTCCACCTTTCCATTGTGAAGATCTTTGAATGTAAGGCGACAACCTAAATTAAGTATTAAACCTAATATGAGAGAGTTATGAATTTATAAGCTATAAATTTTTAATTTATAATTATTATCCTAATTAAACTTTTCCTTTTTTTATTATTTTCTTTAGTTTTTTTTAGAATAAAAGAATTACCTTACTGCCTCAGTTCCCCCATACCTCTCGACCTCCCCAAACCAAAGCTAAGCTCCGATTCACCAACCTCCTCCATCGTAGTGAAGGCAAAAACCCTGCCTCCCTCTCCCCTACGCGTGCGCGTACGCGAGCGCACTTCCAGCCTCGACATCAGCTTGCCCTAAATCCACGCGACCTCGCCTCTATGCCCTAGCCACGACTTCAACCATGCCCTGCTACTACCGTCCCCACCAATTGCTCGTCGCCACTGTCGACAACCATGAAAACCTAACTCCTCCATGTTCGATCACACATACTCGAACCTCACAAATCGCTCGCGGTTGTCTCGAGTCGCCGTCCCAAGCTATGCGGCCATCGAATTCGACTTCGAGTATATTTTTTTTCTCTCTTTCCTTTTCTTTTAGGGTCGAACGAAAATCCAATTCGTTCTCTGGTGGATTTTGAAAGGAGAAGGAGTGGAATGTGAATTAAAAACAGACAATGTGGTTACTGATCTTATTTATAGCCAACAGATGATCGATTATGTTGCTTTCTTTTTTTCTTCTGGTATTTCGAAAGAGAATAGGGAAAATATGGAAGGGAAGGATGGCGTGTCTGCAAAGGAAGGTCATGGTGAAAGGGTGGGAATGTAGCTGAAGGGAAAATTGACATGCCAATATATATATTAATTAAATTTTAAAATACTTTGATTTACTCACTAAAGATCTCGAACCCCTATCGAGGCGTGCCGCTAGGCGTTTATAATGTTATATCCCTATTTCGAACGTAATGGAAAATGTTTCGAGTCATAATTCGATCGTATGGAAAAGATAGCTTTTTTGACCCCATTTATTATATTGAATTTTCGATATAGATTTCAGCGCGTTTATATCCCATACGGCCAAACGATAACTCCAAAAGCTACAAAATTTGAAATCCGATAATAATACACTATTACGGATCTAATGGATCCAGTTTCGTCAAATTTCGAGACCGTGCCTCGGAAGGCTATTTTTAAATGTCAATTTAAACGATATATTTTTAAAACTGAACAAATCACTTTCGAATTCAATTTCAAAGCTTTTATTATCTTCATAAATATTAATATAAATTTTACAACCCTTTGAATTATTTTTAAAAAGCTTAAAATTTAGGATTCGATATTTTAACCAATTCCAAATTATTAAATCCAATGATTAAATTATCCGATAAATAGTTATATTTGAAATTTAAGTTAAAAATTAACTTTTAAACATTTAAAATCAATTTAATATCCAATTTCAAATATCTAAAATTCTGAGTCGTTACAACTCTAGGATGGCCCTCTGGGGTAGGCATAACAGAGCAGTCCCCCAGAGGCAGGTCAATAGGTGTTCCATCAAAAGAGTATGCCTTGACTGCTTTTTGCATGCCAGGACCATTGTAGGCAGTCAAAAGGGGTTGATGTTTGGAGTAGGATATTCGTATGTCCCATTACTTGCAAGTAAGTTTTAGTGGGCAGGATCCAAAAGGATAGTCGCATGCTGATATCGGACCAGCATCAAAACCAAGAAGCAAGTTCGGGAAAGACTAGTGTTAAACCAACAATCTAATGATTCTTTCACTATCGAGACATTAGATGGGGGGAGCAGCCAATTGGATGTTTAGATTGCTTGTAGTAGGGCACAACCACTTAGCTCTTTAGAGGCCTTTCGATTAGTTGAGGTATGGCTGCGTGGGGCCATAGCCACGATAAGAAAAGAGACAGACCAAATAGAATATCTGTATTATAGGCCTAACAAGGGAGTCCTTTATAGAAATAGAAAATCCCTGACTGAGTTTCGTACAAGGTAAACCTTGTTAAGCGGGATTCAAGTAGTAGACAGAACGAATACGTATAGTCCTCAAGGTACGTACTGGGTGGTACATTATGGATGCCCGAGCATTAGTATAGACTAGTGCAGACGCAGTTTTACGTTTTCATAGTAGACGACGGAACATCTGTATTGTAGGCCTTATGAGGCAGTCCTTTATAGATGTAGTCACAGAACACCATAGTAGCAAGACGATGGAGTCCTTTGCGAGGAGGATACGGAAGGTACTATGGGTAGTATCTAGGACCGATGTGGTCAAAGGGCATATAGCTATATATATATATATATCGGTTATTAGGTTTTAATCTACTAGGGAGTAGATGGACACGATTCATGCACCGAGGCGAGAGTATTATAAACCCAATAAACCTAATATAACAGTAAATGGAAATAAAACGATATATGTAGAATTAAGCTTAGAAGTGTATAATTTGTCCATTCACCAGAACTTTAGTTCTGACTCCCTCCTCATAACATCCTACAGGTTAGGTAGATGGCAGAGACTTTCCAGCTTTGAGACACTTGTTTAGAAAGTGTTATTTTATTGGTGAGTATTTACTTACTATTATATTTTAGTCAGTTCCGCTGTGAGATATTTATCTAAGCTCTGATATATTTATCTTTTCCTATTTTGCAGGATACCAGATACCCAACTCGGGTTTTAGTGGGCTTGGATTTTAGCATTTTTGCGAAAATCCGACTTATTGGGATTCAGGTTGCTACATACGTGGTGGAGAATCCAGAACGAAGTAGGATGGTTTGGCGAACGTCTGTATGAGGTATAAACAGAGTCCTGACCCCCTCGGGTCAGCTTGATATGACTAAAATAGGAGCCACGCCGGGCCAAGTGAGGTCGCTCCTCCGATCGGACATGCTTCTTCGATACCATATCTTTACTTTGTGATTGATTTGGTGGCCACCTTCAATTTGATTATGGGAGTGTGTTCCAAGGTGGGCGGTACTCGCTACTATGCGTTACCACCAGTCTGGATCCGCAAAACGGTAGTATCCTACCCTGGGCATTGCCTTGCGTGCCTTGTCATATGCCTTATCGCGCCCACTACGAGTTTGGTTTGTGTCGTACATATGGAGTGCTCCCCTGATAGCCCACCAGTTTGGTGGAGTTTACATTACTGTATAGACTACGGAATTTATATAAAATGTGTTAAGGGGGATATAGGAAACGCCTTAACGCTATTTTAATATTTTACTTTACTATAGACATTATCTATATAGCGTATTGTACTATGTATGTAGATAGTTCCACAGAGCTTTAAAGGATGGGAATCCCAGACATCCTTTAAGTTATATTGCATTTCACTTGGACATTTCACTTGAGTTGATTTACTTGCATAAGAATGTTAATCATGACTCGAGTGTTTTGCTTTATGCTCGGGTCAGCCTGAGTGTCACAACATTTGAGACTCACCTTTGGAGCTTGGAGTTTTGCTTCGAGATCTATCTTTTATCCATTCAGCTTTCAGTTGTTACCAGTCGTTTATGTTCAGACTTGTCATTTTCTTATGTATTGAGACTTCTATGTATTTTAGATTATGTTGTATTTACTTCAGACTCTGATGTTTATGTAGTAGCTTCGTGAACTACTATTTATCTATTCCGTTGCATATTGTTGTATTACTCTGTGTCTGTGATTCTGTAATTGATTTATTTACTGTATATGCTAAGTTTTCCAAATATAAATTAACAATCTGTTGTTTTGAGCAATTTAAGTCTAACATGTGTGGATTATGGTCGGTTTGAATGGTTCGAAATGGCAGGCCGTTACAATTTTCGATTTAAACCGTCCAAAAAGGTGGGTCGTTACATTTGGTATCAGAGCTTTGGTTTAGCGATAACCTTAGCTTTGTGGGGTCTGACTCATTAGAGATAGGGTAGTAATACCCTAGAATGAGTTTGTCTAAGTATATATATATGAGAGAGCGTACTTGTTAGTGTTATAAAATGTTTTTATATTGTGTTAATTTGTTCTGTTAGTATTTATAAATGGGTACTTTTGGCACAGGTCCTTATTAAGTTTCAAAATTCACGATAAGTCCTTCACTAAATTTCAGTGTAAATTAGGTCCCTGTTTTTTATTCACGATTATTGCAGAGCATGATGCAACATTTCATAAAAGTTGCTGACATTTCCGCAACATTTCTATACACTGTGAACACAGTTTATGAAAGTTGCTGAAATATCAACACTTATTTATAAAAGTTGCTGATATTTCAGCAACATTTATGTACACTGTGAACACAGTTTATGAAAGTTGCTGAAATATCAGCACTTATTTATAAAAGTTGCTGACATTTCAGCAATAATTTTTTTTTGTTTTTACAATAAAACTTTGACATAGATAGTTGCTGAAATATCAGCACTTATTTATAAAAGTTGCTAACATTTCAGCAATAATTTTTCTTTGTTTTTAGAATAAAACTTTGACACAGATAGTTGCTGAAATATCAGCACTTATTTATAAAAGTTGCTGACATTTCAGCAATAATTTTTCTTCGTTTCCAGAAAACAGGGACCCGCTTTACAATGAAACTTTGACAGGGACCCGCTTTACAATATGAAAGTATGATAGGGATGCCTTCCTAATTTCCACTTTATAAATTCTGGTCGGTACATAGGACGCTATGGCATCGATAGGGATTTCTAAACACTTAATATGGCAGATTGACACAATATTTTTTTCGAAATATAGGTAAATGAAATAATTTTACCTAGTATTATGTTTTCTATATAAAAGAATATATTTTATAAATGGATATAGTTGTATGTGATATGTTTGTTAGGAAGTGAAATTTTATAAATATTGGTTGCAAAATAAGGTTTACAAGTAAAGTAAATATAAATTGGAAATTTGAGAACTTAAGTTCCATGGTTTTGAAATTGGTTTTTCAAAAGATTTTGGAATATAATATTAGTATTATTTGGAAATATTTTCGGATATAAATATTTTCAATGTGATTTGAAAAATGTTTTAATTTTTTTTTGAAGGAAATAAATTCTGTACTCCCCTCTTCCGTTGTTGGAAAATAACTTCGGTGATAACGGCCGCATCATCGACATTCATTTTCGAGTTTCTAAAAGTGGGAAGGCCACTGTAGTAGCTTAACTACACATTTATTTTGATAAACAAATTTTAATTTTATTTTCTTAAGTATGATTTGATATGTAAACGATATGTGTGTGTATATATATATATATATATTATTTCAAAATGATTTGAAATGATCCCGGTATTCAGTTCTTAAGTTCCTGTTAAATTAATGATTTTCAGTGTAGAAATAAAGTGAAATTTAATAGTTGGAAACCTTTAAAATGAAAAATAAGAAATTAGAAGCTAAGTAATTAATGGAACTGTAAAGAAATTGGAGATTTGTAACTTGTAAATCAAAAGAAGTTTACCATTAATCGACTCTGTAAAAGAAAAGATAAATGTGAAATAAAAGGTAGAAACACTTAAGTTGAAATGTTTTATTCATGAATATTCATATTAAATGGAAATCAAGTTATATAAATAAATGAATGTGAATTAAATAACAAGGAAACTTATATAATATTTTAAGAGTTGATTTACTGATAATCTAAATAATTGAATGGAAATTGACATTGTATGAATGAATGAAAATAAATAAAAGAAAACCACTAGAACAAATTTAAATAGCATTTGAATTCTGTATTGTTTGGCTAATACAATGTTTGGGAAATGATACTCTAATTTTGTTTAAGGTTGGATGAATAATCTATTAAGTAATTATCTAAGGCTGTTGATCGTAAGGTACACTCGGTAGTTTATTTATCACCCTTTAACGATGAGAAGTTTCTGAACCTGAACAAACCATTAGTTTTGGTTGTTATGGATGTATGATTGATTCCTTTATTGGATATGATGGTCGTATTGTTTTGTTTGTATATGTTTTGTGTTGATTTGCTTTTGTTACTAATTGAAACAACTAAATATTTCTTTTGTACATAATTCTCACTATTTTGGATTATATAAGTGAAATACAGGTTTATGGAAGCAACAACTACTTTTTTGGTTTCATAAATAAAGTATGTTTGCCTAACAAATATGTATGTTTTCGGATTTCGGTTTTGCAATGATATTTTAATTGTTTTTCTCATGGTTTGGGATATTTTATTATTGAAATATGATATATATATATATTGTAATTATTGATATTATTATTTTTCGGACCTATCCGTACAAAGGAGACTCTGCCGAAATTTTTCATGAATTTAGGACTTAAAAAAATTTTGAAAGTGAAAATATTTTCAAACTTTTATTAAACTTGAATATGAAATATTTAATTGGTTATAAATTGATATATTTTATTTTAAATACTTAATTATGTAAGTTTAAAGTGTTTACAAATTGATTATTTGAATAAAAATATACCAGTTTCTTAATTCCTTCTTTTCCCTTTTCGAGGACGAAAAGTTCTGAGTGGGGGAGAGTGTAACGACCCGTAATTTTCGATAATTAAAAATATTAAATTAATTAAGATTTTGCAATTAATATTGTGAGAAATTAAAATCTGTAATTTATTAATGAGAAAATAATTAGAATATGATTTAATAATATTGTTTGAAGGTTATTGACAATTATTTTAATGTAATTTCAATTAATTGAAATAATTTTAAAGTTAAATTGGTTATAATCGTAAATAGGGAAATATTCAATATTGTATCAAAAAGAGAAATTATATGTAATTAATTGAAATAGGTTAATATAGAATGAAATCAATATTTGGTAAGTAATTTATCAGCCTTTGTTGGTAAACAGTAGGTTAATAGAGGTGAATTATTAATGCATAACAATTGATTCATTATCATCTTGATGTTTAATCCGTTTGAAATTAATTGAAAATCAATTGAAATTAATCTAATTAACTATAGCAGTTAATATGAATTAAGATGATAACCGTAGAATATTGATGTAATAAAATGTAAACCAATGTTAATTATATCCATAAGGTGATAGTTGATTTAATAATAAGAGTGGAAATCAGAATAAAAGAATTTATTTGGATTTACAACATAATTAACTAGGATTTTATTACAGTGTAATTGAACATTGAATTTAATAAAATATTTTAATAGTGAATTTAACATAGAAAATTTATTTTGATAGATTATTAATTTCTATGTAATCTAGAATGATGAAATCGTTAACATTTAAATTGAATCTGAAAAGTGATTAAATCAATTTAATAATAATTTATTTATTTAACATGAAAATTAGTCGTTTTGGCCACTGTCTCGGATTTCGACGAAACCAGTTTTATCGGATCCATAACAGTGAATTATTGTAAGATTTCAAGTTTTGTAGCAATCGGACTTGTCGTTTGATCGTGCGGGCTCGAAACGCGTAGAAATCAATTTAATGAATTCAATTAAAATAATCTGATTTTTAAAGCTAACTTCTGTATATAATGGAATTTGGGTTTGAAACTAGTTCCATTGAGTTTAAAAATATCAAAAACCTATATTTTGATATATGGGATGACCCACTTTCGTTTCGGAAACGGAACGGGCTCTTCGGGTTCGCATAATCGTTTCGATCAATTCAATCTGTACCATTCGTTCTTATCCATCTATCTATATAAATAGATTTCGTTTATAAAACCCTAGCAGCCTTTCATATTTCTATACGTACTAATTTTCCGTCTGCTTCATCCTTCTCCCAATGGCACCACAAAACCTAATTCCCAATTTCAATTTTCAAATCAAAATCAAATCGAAAAATTTAAACTCCTCAAATCATAGCAAATTATATATTGTTGGAAAGCTCTCGACGAGCACAATCTACTATTGTAGTTCGTTTTTGTAATCGAATCATAGTTTGGCTAGAAATTAGCGATCTTTCTCAGCCGCCCATTTCTAGGGTTCTCGATCCAATGGTGGATCGTCGATTATACAACGATCGGGAGGTGCAGGCTTATAGAGGTCGTCGAGCAGAATGCATCCATGTGGTTCGTTCGTCGTTAGCGTGCTCGGAGTCGCCTGGAATGGCGGTGGAAGCGAGGCATCGGTGTGGGTTCTAGGGGAGGTCGTGGTGGGTCGATCGGCCAGGGGAGGCGCGGCCTTGGACGCTGAACTCGATGGAGAGCTCTGATCGGAGTGTAGGCAGCCGGAGTTAGCGCGACAACATAGGGAATGTCGGCGGTTGCTAGGGCTTCATGCTCGATCACAACTGTACGTGTGCTAGGGTTCCAGAGGTATGCGAATTTACGATAATGCCCCTGTGTTTATATTAATTTAATTTTAAATTTCAATCGTTCTAACCTCTATAACTTTTGCATATGAACTCGTATTTGGACGTGGTTTTCTTTATTGCGATCGTATCGAAATATTGGATGACATGGAAGTAATTTGGTTGGATTCTGAGACTATTGGATTTTTGGGCCATATTTGGATTTTAATCGAGTAAAAATCAAATGTGAGTGTTTTGACCCACTCACAAATGCTAAACCATCTTATGTTGGTTAAATTAAGATTATGATGTGATCAGAAATTGATTGATTGCTGTTTGGTATATTTAAATTGTCATTCAAATTTAATTTGAATTTTTATTGAATTTAATTGTCATTTGAATTAATATTGAATTTAATTGCCAATTAAATACCTGATAATGATAACCAGTTTATTTGTTGTGATTATTGGTTGATTTGAATGATGATTGTGATGGATGTTTAATTGTTGACATTTGGATGATTTGATGTTATGTTTATTTTATATGTTGTTATCACACTGTAAGTTCTTTTAGTTATTGTTAGGAAAATTACTATGGGTTGAAATGATACATACCCGAATGGTCTTATAGATTAGGAAAAATTTGTTATGGGTTGAAATGATAAACTCAAGTGATTTTATGAATTTTGAATTTTACTTGGGATTGGGGGTTGAAATGATATATACCCGTAAATTTAAATTTACTGCGGGTTGAAATGATATATATTTGTATCACTTGACCATAGGGTAGAAAATTATATACAGACACTGGATTGGTTAAACTAAATGATTTTAAATCCTTAAATTTTGAATCCAGTTAAATGATATTATGAAATAAAATTCGATTTATATGAACTGAATTATTTTCAAAATCCAAGCTTTTAAAAAAATGTTGAAATTGAAATGAATTGTTTAAAGAATTTAAATTGAAATCTTAAAGTTGAATTTTAAATATAAATGAAATTTATCAAAATTGAGTTATTGTAAACGTTTGAATATTTAAACTTTGAAACCTATTGAATTTGAAGTGGTTTAAAATTTGTAGTTCAAATATGGATTTGAAATCGATAAATTGAAATGGTTTTAATGAGAATTTGAATTGAAACCTTTAGCCTTTTTAAAGTGAAATCGTTGAACTGAGATTGATTTAAATTGAATTTTGGAACTAAAGTTGATTTGAATTGATTTGTGAAATTGGGAGAAACAATTCTAGTTTGAAACTATTTTCGATATAAACTCTTTTGATATACAAACTCTTTTAACATATATACTATTTAATCTATAACCTATTTTATTATATAAACTATTTTAATATATAAACTATTTTTAATGTATAAACTATTTTTAATATATAAACTATTTTAATCTATAACCTATTTTAATATATAAACTATTTTTAATGTATAAACTATTTTAATATATAAACTATTTTTAATGTATAACCTATTTTAATCTATAACCTATTTTAATATATAAACTATTTTTAATGTATAAACTATTTTAATATATAAACTATTTTTAATGTATAAACTATTTAATATATAAACTATTTTAATCTATAACCTATTTTTAATATATAAACTATTTTAGTATATATATTATCTTAAATTTATAAACAACTTTTAATATATATATTTTAATCTATAAACTATTTTTAATGTATAAACTATTTTTAATGTATAACTATTCCAATATATAAACTAATTTCAATACTCAAATAGTTTAAAGTTGGAACTGTTATGATTTAGATTCACTTGATTTAAATGCGAATATTTTGATATGATGGTTTAACCTATTTTAGTGGTAATGATTTCGAAAGTGAATATGATTTTGAAATGATTATGATTTGGAAGTGAATATGATTTTGAAGTAAATAATGATTTCGAAAGTGATATGATTTTTGAAATGAATATTATATTTTGATATGATGTATGAACTGTTTGAAATGTCAAAGAACCATCCAGTGTGAAATAAGCGTTTGGTTGTTGAAAAGACCGGGATTGGATATTGTCATACTCTCTGCCAACACCGAAAACCACTTTAACTACTATGCACGTGGTGGAGAATCCAGAATGAAGTAGGATGGTTTGGCAAACACTACTGTATGAGGTATGAACACAGCCCTGACCCCCCGGGTCAGCTTCATATGACTAAAACAGGAGCCACACCAGGCCAAGTGAGGTCGCTCCTCCGATCGGACATGCTTCTTCGATACCATATCTGTTACTTTGTGATTGATTTGGTGGCCACCTTCGATTTGATTATGGGAGTGTGTTCCGAGGTGGGCGGTAGTAGCTGCTATGCATTACCACTAGTTCGGATCCGCAAAATGGTAGTATCCTACCTTGGGCATTGCCTCGTGTGCCTTGTCATATGCCTTATCGTGCCCACTGCGAGTTTGGTCTGTATCGTACCTATGGAGTGCTCCCTGATAGCCCACCAGTTTACAGTGGAGTTTACAGTACTGTATAGACTATGACATTTATATAAAATGTGTTAAGGGGGATATGGGTAATGCCTTAACGCTATTTTAATAATTTACTTTATTGTAGACATATTATAATAGCGTATTGTACTATGTATGTAGATAGTTTAACAGATCCTTAGGTGATGGAATCTCGAACATCTCTTAAGTTGTTGCACGCACGTTAGACACTGGATAGGAGATGAAAAGTCCCGTAAACATCTCTGAAGCCGTTACACTCATATTTATTTACTGCTGATTTAACTTTCATAAGATCTTTTAGTTCTGACTCGTGTGTTTTGTCTTTTCATTATGCTCGGGTCGAGTATTTCAGCACATTGAAGACTATCTTTCTGGAGGACGAAGACGAAGATTTAGTATATTATTACTGTTTATTATATTTATTCCACTGCATCATGTTGTTCTGCTGCATTTTATTCCTGCTATATGTATAACTCTGATTTGTATTATAAAAGTGTTATCAAATGTTATTTGTAAGCAGCTTCATGAACTGTTATTTGATTATTGTATTTTATCATTCCGCTGTGAGATTTCGTGTTTTGTTTTCCTTTCTTTTCTTTTATTTTCTTATTTACCCCATTAATAATCCTCCCTTTTGAATGGTTTGAGTTGACATGTGTGGTTTATTGTCGATTTAAAACGTCCAAAAAGGTGGGTCGTTGCATTTTTACTTCATCGCCACTTAGTATTTTAATACTAATATTATTTATAAACCATTTATGTTTATTATAAGCATTTTACATAACACAACACATATTATTATTATCACTTCATATCTTAAGTTCATATTAATTCATTGATTCACTTCATTTATTCATTTCATTTATTCAAATTCATATTAATAATTTTACTTAAGCAAATTTTATTTTATAACTCCAATTCATATGAATAAATTTTTATCACCATCAATTTCATTCAATTTCTCTTAAGTTAATTTTCGTCTTAAAATTCATTTCATTAACTTATTTCATATTCAATTAGTTACCATTCAATTTATTAGAACTCACTCCATTTGTATTCAATTTATTTACATCCAATTTAAATTAAATTCAATTACTCATATTAATTTTTACTTACCCTCATTTTTATTCAATTTCTTCCACACCCAAATTTCATTTCATTTTATAATTCAAGTTGTATTCATTCTATTAATTCATTTTACAGCTTAAGTGGGATTAAAACACTTTACTTATTTATCTAGTTATATTCATATCCAACTCAACTCATCTAATCTTTATTAAGTGAAATTTTATTTCATTTAATCCATTACTCATCTTATATAACTCTATTCAAGTTTAAAAAAATTCTTATCATTCACATTCATCAAATTTAAAATTTGATTTTAGCTTAATATTTCTCAAACTTATAAGCTATACAACTTGATTCACTTAAAATTTCATTTCGTTATTTTATCTAATTCATTTCACATACAATTCATTTTTATTTAAGCTTTCTTGTGTTAGACTTAATTTTATTTTATTCCATTTCACTAACTCAATTTATTTAACATTTCTTAGGTTAATTCTTTTATTTCATATCTCAAATTCGAATCTTCTTTTGTTTGCTTAACCAAAATATTCAACAGTTTTAAAATTTAATTTTACTTTCCTGTTCAAATCTATAAGTTATAAACTTATTTTTATCTATACTATTTTCAATTATAAGTTCAAACTATTTTCATATATTTATCAAATTAAACTTAGAATATATTTTTTCACAATCAAAACGCGTTTTAATCGAAAATAAATTCCTTTTGGTAGCACTTCTCACTCAGAGACTCGAAAATTAATACTAGCGATGCTGCAGTCATCCCTAAAATTATTTTCCAACGACCAAAGCGAGTTTAATGCTTTATTTCTTTCAAAAATCCTTTCGAAATATATTTCTAGTCAAAACACTTTCAAATAATATTATTATTAATTTTTGAAGGCTTTGAAAACAAATTTTGAAAGCAAAAGGATTTAAATTCTAAAATTCTCAATTTTTAAATCCTTCTATTTATAATATAGCTTATACAATTCCATTTCTTTCTTATGAAAATATTTCATTAATTTACATCTTTGTTATTTCAAACAATTTTTATTGTAATTGGATTCCAATTCAATTAATTATCGAACACTTCGTAAAATACACAAAGTATCCGTTTTATTTTAATTCAACCAATAATCGATGATAACTAAATATTATCATCTCCTAACAACAACTTCATTAATAATCATTATATATATAATATAATTTAGGTAAAATTATTTCATTCACCCTATTTTAAAACAATATTATGTCGACTTATCTCGTTTAAGTGTTTAGAAACTCCTATCAATATCATGTCGTTCCACGCACCAACCAGAATTCATAAACAACTCAACGGATAAGTAAACACAGTATAAAACATTTTATAACACTAACAAGTACGCACTCTCATATATATACGCTCAAACAACTCATTCTAGGGTATTACTACCCTGTCTCTAATGAGTCAAACCCCACAAACTTAAGGTTATCGCTAAACCAAAGCTCTGATACCAATTGTGACGACCAACATTTCTGAAGGTTTATGTCGACAATAATCTACACATGTCCAACTTAAACGATCTGGAACATAGATAATCATTGGGGTTAATTAAGAAAAATAAGAAAAGGAAAGGAAAACAAACACAGAATCTCGCAGCGGAATGACAAAATATAATAATCAAATAAACAGTTCATGAAGCTGTTTATATTATACATTTGATTATAATTTATACAACATTTATCAGATTTATATATACAACAAGGATACATAAATAATGCAGTAGAACAACATGATGCAGGGAATAATAATAGTAATAATATACCAAATCTTTGTCTTCATCCTCCAGAGAATAATCTTCAAGGCGTTGAAAAACTCAAGACTAACCCGAGCATAATGAAAAGACAAAACACTCGAGTCAGGACTAAAATATCCTTACGTGAGTCAAATCGATACCACATATCATGAGTGTAATAGGGTTAGAGATGTTTACGGGGTTTCACATCTCCTATCCAGTGTATAACGTGCATGCAATAACTCAAGAGATGTTACGGGATTTTCCATCTCTTAAGGATCCGTTAAAATATTTATATATAGTAGAATACGCTACATATATAATTTCTAATCGGTAAAATAAATATTTTTCTTAGCGTTAAGGCTTTACATTAATCCCACTTTACGCGTTTTTAAGCATTGCCGTACAGTTTTCATATAATGCCTCAGTAGCACGTCGGGGGATAGGGATGCGCCATGATACGACAACACTAAACCAAAATCGTAGGGGTTTTGTATAGTGTAACCACCCGAATTCCAGTGGGTCCGGATTTTTCACCAAAATGCTAAAATCCAAGCCCACTGAAGCCCGAGTTGGGTTTCTGGTATCCTGCAAATAGGCAAAGACAAATATATCAGAGCTCAGATAAATATCTCATGGTGGAACTGACTAAAATATAATAGTAAGTAAATACTCACCAATATAATAACACACTACAAGAAAAATCATTATTTATAGCATTGAAAATGTTAAAAATATAGCGTTTTAATGGAAGATGCTATTTATTCCAACCAAAAACAATTAAAATGAAATATAAAAATATTAAAACGCTATATGTTTGCAAGAAACTTGTTTTAGGAAGCAGGCTCAAAATTTATGTTGGCGGCCGCTTGTTTTCTATATTCTTTCATTCGTCTTCCCCCATTTCCTAAAGAAATAAAACCTAAAAAAAATCTTATCTTTGTCTCAATCGTATTCATCGGCGCATGTTCATCTTCGCTTTTTCTCTCATCTTTGCCTCTATAATCGCCCCTGAATGGATTGCTCATCGAGTCTTTTTCAAAGGAAGCCGGCAGATTTGTCTATGATGATAACTCATAAGAAGATGGGAATGGTTTGTAATTTTGAATTCAAGGTCCGCACTATGAACAACTAAAGGTATGTTTAACCATAGTCTCACTGTATCTCTTATTTTTATCAATTTAAACTAAGTTTCCTCCTTTTTATGTTGCATTTTTTGGGTTTGCTTTGTTGTTTTATAAAGTCATGCTTCTATTCAAACCATGTCCTTTTGTTTTATTCAAGAAAATCAATTTTGGTTTTGGCTGAATTGCGCTCAAATAAGGAGCGGTCCCAACTCTAGTTCCTTTATCTCAGTTTGGGATACCCAGTTTGAAAGAAAAGGTAATAGAACTTTAAAAGATGTTTGTGGTGTGATCATTCATCTATGTTACGCTATGCTAACATATTCAGCTATGTTTAGTTGTTTCTTTTTTCTTGGGTGTTCAATCTTTGTATCTTGGATGTTGTCAAAATTTTGACAATATTTAGGGATATTTTTAGAAATTTTATCATCTACCATATGATTTCCTTTAAAGCAACTTTTAAGTTATTTTCCATGAGTTTCTATACAAGGTCAGTTTATTAAATGTGTGCAAAAATATTAATTCAACCTTATTTTTCTATTAAATAAAGCATGATTGTGTATTATTTCCAAATAACAATAAGATTATACATCAATTTTTTTTTCCGATTTATTTGAATATTTTCAATCAAATGTTATTCAAAAATGGTTTTAATATGATTTTTTTCTTGCATTTATATGGTCCATAAGTCAATGAGAAGTAGCTGACGGTCTTTCATTTTATTAGAATGTTTTCCATCGATAACAAACTAGACTATAAGGCTTGTAAATTTTGTAAACCTACCTATCAATTTCCTTTCAATCAATTTTATCACTTATAAACCATACGTCTATTTTGTAAAAAGGATACCAAAAAATGACATAAGCAAAACGATCTTAGAAATCGAAAAAAGAGGATGTAAAAGACATATAATTTGTTAATAAATGCTTCTTAGTATGAAATGAAGGTTAACGAGGAGGATATTTCGGACCCCGACCCATTGTTTCATTAAGAACTTGCTTTGAATATGGATCATTTAGTAATTACATTTTTAAGTACAAAGTTTATGCAGTCAAATAAAACCTTGAAAATGTCTATCCAAAATGATTTTAACATACATTGTGAGCACTTCAACTAGTAAAGGGAAGGAATGTTACCGTTTGTTATCGATACTACACCTAATAAAAAGAGAAGGAAGCAACTAGAAGGTTAGGGATAGATTCTTTCATTATGAGCACTAATCCTCAACAAATGCAGGTATTTATATAAGATTTCCAATGTCATATCCTCTTTAGTTACATGTATAAATGGATCTATGCTATCCAGTGGCAGTAAATATATGCTTGAATTATGACTTCTCAACAAGCATAAATTAGTTTGCGATGTTACTCTCTTAAGTGTGTTAAATTTGAAATTTACAAGTAAGTTTATAATATGTAATTTTTTAATATGATATATGTTTTATGTTTTTTATTAGACTGCTACTGGCAGATTGGATGGTATTCCTGATACGGTGTCAATAGGCCATGAAATCATATCTCTCTTACTTCTGCTTAAGTCTTAGGGAAAGATGATTCTTCTTGGTCTACCTACAAAACTATTGTGATTCCTGCTTTTGTGTTTTTGTCTGATAAGCATTAACTATATGTATTTTACGGTCGAATATTTCACATTATTAGTGGTATAGACAACCTTAAAAACTTAGCTTGATATTTAAGTTTGGTGTGGTATTTCAATCACTCATCATTCACGCAATATCTTTCATTTGAAACTACTTAACTCAAATTTGAGCTTCTTAATAACATAGATGAATGTGGGTAGGTTATCACGTATTAGAAGATATTAATAATGGCTATGTGTTAATAATGTGAAGACTAGAGGCAGCAAAATATCAGTTACATGTAAGGATGAATCTCTAGTGCATAATAAGCATTGAGAGAACTCCAGTTAACTATTTTTTACTTGTAAGGTTACAGAGGTGTGTTGTTGATAGCTCTCACCCTTCTAGCATAATGGATTTTATGATCTGAAATGCAGAACTTTAATGCTTAGGAACTCTGATTTTAGTATTTGTTTTCAAGGCCACCTTCTTAATTGTCAATTGACCTCTAGTTTAACTTTAAATTTCATTAATCACTCATCGTTCCAAATTGTCTTTCTATTTGATTACAAGAACTAATGGTATTTGACATTCTTCACTATAAGAAAAACTAGTATTAATAGCAATATGTCAAAATAACAAAGTGAAATTGAAAGTCGGACACAGTCTTGTAATGAAGATGTATATGTTACTTGTATCAAATGAAAATTACAGTTTAGATAAGCACATGCTTGCTTTTGCAATAAACATAACAGTTTTATATTCTCGCCTGGTTTTAAATTACATAGACCAAATCATCTCTGGATATTAAAAGCTAGGCTACACAAATATGAGTTGAATGGTTATCC
Source organism: Allium fistulosum (assembly GCA_030737815.1). Lineage (NCBI taxonomy): Eukaryota > Viridiplantae > Streptophyta > Magnoliopsida > Asparagales > Amaryllidaceae > Allium > Allium fistulosum. Next base: position 458,709,685 of record CM060907.1, on the reverse strand, counting down.
TAAACAAATTTTTATACTACTCTTATCTAAAGAAAAAAAAAACTAAAGTACTTACCTTTAGGCTTCAGCTGCTGAGAATGAGAAGGTAAAGGTGAGTTGTGGAGGCTGATGAGAGACTGAGAAACTTTTAAATGTTAATTTTCTGGATATTTTTCCTTTGTAGAAGGTTTGACATTTTAATGGATTTGAGCGAGGCTATTATATTAAATTGAAGGGCCGTCAAATAGGAAGGAAAATAAAAAATAAAATAAAAATAACTTTGGTTAAGAAGGATCTAACAAAATGACAGGTCCCATTTAATTTTTTTCCTAAATTATCCACTAGTAATATTCCTTTCAAAGTTAATTGATTTTTTTGAAACTTGTTACTCTTTCCTCTCCCTCGGTTCAATCTCAAATGTCTAACCCCATATGTATATGCTCAAACGAAGTTGGAGTTCACTTCCAAATTTAATAAGAGAAGATATTTGGTCTAATTAGTAGAATATTGTTTCTGAGACTAAACTTCACTTTAATGGTATTACTGATATGCTCAAGTATTTTTTAAACTATTGTTTTTTTTACATACAACACATAAAATTTGATCTTTACTTCACTTCACTCGGTATTCCGTTAGGAAAATTATTATAACAATATAAATTAATACTAATGTACACTTAAGTATGCATTTAGCATAGTAAAAGAGAGTACAACGACTAACATTATATTTCTTGAAAAACTCTTCAAAGCTTTGGTTATACATATTGCAAATACAAGCAAATAAATATGGAGCTAACAAAATAAAATTGTAGTTGTAGGAGGAGGCATGGCCATGTTGTGCATGAACATAATACACAAGCTCACCGCATGCTGATGTATAAGAGGAGCTACTAGACTAAAATGACCAACGATGCTTGAAACTGAAGCATGAGATAACTACATTGGTGAAGATAATTGAAAACAAATTGTATTGTTGCTATTGAATAGATGAAGATATGTGAGCATAGTTGAATTGATATGCAAATAAAGACAAGACTTCAAATTATAATTGAGCTGAAGTATTCTGCTGAAACTACTGAGAAAATGAGAATGCTTCGGTGATGGTTGAAGCTCCATACTATTACAACCCAAGGGTGTAACACTAGTTGTGGAACGATGCAAGGATAAAATGTTGATGCGAGTTCATGTATGCTCTTTGCTGAGATTGTAGCACTTTATTGAAAAACTGAGCGACGTAAGGATCAAGAACCCAAGACAGTACCACTTTGCTGAAACAACTAAAACGATGGTGTTCTGGCCAGAATGAAGTGTGCAACCATCAAAAGCAATGTAGATCTACTATCGCTAAACATAGTTGAACTGCTATTTATGAGCTGAAGTTGTAATGCTATGTGCTGAATTGCGTTGAAATATGGTATAGGTAACGCTTTAAATGTAATTGAAGCACTAAAGGCTGAGCAACTGATGCGAATGCTGAAGCAAACCCGAAGCAACAATAAGATTTTCATATAGGCATGTATTTGATGAGGTATGTACTATATTCTCTATGACTATTTCATATCAATTCAAAGTGTTTGAAAACTGTTTATATTTGACAATTTTTTTTTCATGATAGTACTGCAAACCAATTCAAATAGTTAAGTACACTATTCTGCTTTTAAAAGGTGGCAACAGACCATTGCAGTTTATTGTATGACTGATCCACATGAATTTGGTCACCTCATAGATATTTCCCTTCATTTGAGTTAATATACAACATTAGTTTATTTAATGAAACTTTCTTATACATCAGTCAACATAAATTCAATCAATTACACAATTTAGACAAAGTGTACAATTTAAATTTAATTAATTACCGAGAATACCAAGTAACAGGCACATCATAGTTGATGTAATTATCCCAGTTTCCAAATGCTGGAATCTGAATTTTCTTTATATCCTCCATTTGTCTTTTGCAGTTCGGATAATAGTGACTTATGAAAATGTAAACAACAAAAGGAGAAGAAGAAAAGTACTAGCAGCAAAAGAGGGTGAAGAGAAGGTAATGCTCTGTAAAACACACCAGGTATCATCAATTGGAACATGCGTGGGATGCTTATTGATAGTCATATTGTTCGCCTTGAATGTTACTTCACAGATGCAGCTAAAGCCTATGTTGGCTTTGGCAGGACTGCTGGTAAATACAAATTATTTCCTTATTACGTTACACTTCTCTTACAACTTTCATGTTGAGTAAGCATTTTAGGACCATAAGACTATGTTGGGCTTTCACTGTGATTTTATTTTTGTAAATAATTTTGTTTTCATCTCATTCAAAAGTGTCAATTTTAATATTTTACTATTACCATTACATAATGTAGTTTGTTTATGATTTATTAATCTGATTTTACCCAAACAAATTGAAGGAACCGAAGACTTAAAATCCTTGGTCCCTTTTTCTTATTCTGGGACAGAGGTGAAGATCTCATAGGTAAGCTATTCATTCAGTATATATATCATGTAAGCATGTTTTCAACTCTTCACTCAAGTCCTTTACCTAATTCAAAAATGCTACATGTGTTTCCAGGTAGTTGATATCTATGACATCCATTTACACATTTATCACACTGTCACTTGTAAGCTTCAGCTGCCCCCCACAATGTTTTATCGCCTTACTCATACTATTTGTGACACGACTGCTACCATATTATGCTCTATAACTCTATATTGTTCGTACATCAGAGCAGATGAACTCAACGCCAACTTCAAATCCCTAGGCTGCTCTAATACCGAGCCTGCTCTAATATAGACGAACACAACGCTAACCATTCAAACAAATTAAATTTAGGTTGCTAGGCTCAGGATAATGTTTGAGTAAAATTTTGTTTTCACCTTAAATGTTGTTATGCCGCACTTTAGTTTTCTCCTCTTTATTTTTGTTTTATTCCCTTACACAATTTCACCAATCGACTACTCTAGATCATATTTTTTGCTGGATACAAAACAATAATTCCTTGCATCATTACATTAAAAAACCATCAACAAAATACCACTTCAATAAATCAAAATACAGTTCTGGTGAAAAAACTGCAATTAAAATTGTTCTATTTGTTTATTCATGCAACTTATGACAGTTTTTGAAACTAAGAAAATAAATTTTGAACCTTATGGACGAACAAAAGTTACTCATAAAGATAGAGTATATTCATACTCTTTTTGGGTTAGGAAATAATATCACAAATAATAATGAGTCTTTTAGGTAGAATCTATCTTGTACATTTCTTGGCTTTGAAAATAAAACTACTATAGAAGACGTTAGCTTGTTCATGATATGGAAGTCTCAGTTAAGGGATGAGTTTTCATGATGTGGTGTAGGAGGAAGTGAAGAGTTGCCACGTGATTTGGGTTCGTTGGTGGTGATTTTGGTTTGCAGTGGTTTTGGTAGTGTTTGGAGGAGTATGGTAGCTTGGTGCGGTGTCAGGGGTTGCTTGGTTTTGTGAAGTGCAAGGAAGGAAGTGTTGTAGTTATTGGGTGGATGGTTGTTATGGCAATGGAGAGGGAAAATTTGTTGTTTTTCAGGTTGCAGGTTGGATGAACTTGTTCTTGGAATTTGGGCGATTTGTGAAATGCCTGAAGCAGGCAGAGGTTGTGGGATATATGGTGATAGGCTGGTCGCTGTGTTAAGGAGGTTTTGTGATATGGAAGTGTGGACAAGGCTGGTTTGTTGGTGAAGAGGAAATGAAATGTTGAGGTGGTGTGTAGTTGCTGAGTTGGTGAGTGTGATGGGGTGGTCAGGTTGTACTGCTGCAGTTTATGGTGCTGGTGAAGTGTTTCAGGTGATTTTTCAGGTGGTAGGTTGGTTTGTAGGCGATGGTGTTCACGTGGGTAAAGTGGAAACAGAGGTTGGTTGTAGTGTGGTTATTGAAGTGGACTAAAGTTTGAACTGAGGTGGCTAAGTGTGATAGCAATTTCAGTTGCGTGGGGTTGATGCAGGTTGGTTGAATGAATGATGGTTGTAGGAATGCATGAGATTTAGAGGAGGTTGAAGTTGATGCAGAGGGTGGAGTGTTGTATTGAAGGTTGATTGATTTGCAATGAGGCAATGGTGTTTGGGATTATCTTTTGGTCTTACTTGGGGTTGTTTAGGTATTGATTATGTAGGTGGGTATGTTAAAATAAAATGTGTGAAAATAGGAAGAAACCTAGTTCAAACATTGACCGTTCCTTGTTATACCCAATTTTAGGCAATTTGAAGAGAGTTTTAGCTTTATTTTGTATATCATACAAACTTTACTTGTGAAAATAAGATCATCAATGCGGGTGTGATGAATTTTCCCACATTGCAAAACAAGTGCTTTCCATTTCAAGAGATAAAAAGGAAGAAAAAAATTTGAAAAATAACAACACTCAATTAAAATGAAATCAATATGCACTAGTATAGAAAGAGGATTTGTTGCTTTCACTCTTGTGCACAATCTTTTTATCCGATAAACCAATTAGTCATTTTGCTTTATCATGTGCTCTTTTCTATATGCTTGTTAGGAGCCTTCTGTTTTACATTCTACATGCACTTCAGGCTTTTTCGGGCTTTTAATATTAATTGTACTTTCAGTTTTGTCAGCATGGGTCAACTTTGATTTAATTTATTTTCTTAATTTTCTTCTCTTGGATGATGCTCTGCTTGTAAGATTAATTTACTTAAAGAGGAACATTCTAGTGCAGGTTAAAGTTCTTAGAATGAGTGATGGTATGACGACGTTGCTGAAAGTTAGTTATTGGTATCGAGATGTTGTATTGAATCAGAGTATACGGTCAATAAGCAATGAGGTTTCCATTCATAGGCCAATGACCAATTAGAAGATAAGGTTGGGTTAATAGTTGTGGATCGTGAGAGAAATCGAATACATGCTGCAAAGGCAATGGCGCGTTAGATGAAGCCGCGTTGATTCTTGTAAATAGGTATGGTTTTTTTAATCATTTTGAGCTATCTTTACAATTTTAAAACATAAGATATCAGGAAACTTGCTTGAACATTTGATAACTGGCAAAAATTCTGGCATATAATTTGTGTATACGCATTACAAATTGAATTCTTTGAATTCATGGTTCAGGACTTGATTCAGTTTTTGATTCGGAATTTGAACTTTAAGTTTTACATCCCATATAATTTGGGAAGATTTGGATTCAAAAAAAATTATAATTGAATATATCAGAAATGCTTTGGACAGACGCATTCTGTTTTATGAAGATGAATTCCGAAAACTCACTGAACAACATAAATGTGTCTTATGAGGAAAGTTGACATTAAAGTGTTTAACATTGTACATATCAGAAGAAATTTTTTAAATTTTTTTGGCAGCATCTTTAAGTATCTTCCTGTTAGAGATTGTTTGGCCTTGACCATCAATAAGCTGTTTTAAGTTCTTTTTGTTTTTTTTTGCTGCTAACATATGAGCATAGAAGAACTTAGAATATTGATCACCTTTAATTAGTCATTTAATGTTTGATTTTCGGCGATTCTCATAAGCATGACTACGCATTAATCTCTCAAGTTGAAATAGGTTGTCCTTGTACTCATTAACTACATTTGAGTTTAAAGGGTCTTGGAACATCTTTAAGTATAAATTATTATTCTCTTCCCTTATTATTTTTTTCAATCAGGTTTTATAGGTTGCTTCTGCATTTATTCCACTCTTTTAACTTCTTGGTAACTTGCTGGTGTGCTATGGTTTCTTAGTCGAGTTCTTTGATTAAAATTTATGAAATGAACTGTCATTGTCTACTTTGTCATTTAATGCAGGAACTTGGTTAACACTGAAGCAACCTGGAGCAATGTTTAGATCCTTGCAAGAATCTTCTGTAGCAGCCATTTCTGTATTATCGTCTCCATAACTGAGTATTCGTGTCCATTTGTTAGACTATTTTGAGCTATTATCATGTGACCATGTCTTGTAGTATTTGTGTTCATTTGTTAGACTATTTTGAACTATTATCATGCGACCATGTCCTGTAGTATTTGAAATATTAGCAGAATTATTTGAAATTTTTCCACTGGTTTGATTGTGTGTTTCCAAATTAGAATTCACTGCAACGTTATCATTGTTACATATAGTTGTTGTCATCTTCTCGATTTGTTATTTTTGGGATCCACATTTTAATATATATATATATGTGTGTAATGTGTATACATATATCTATCTATGTGCATATATATATATAATATAATATAATAAAAAGAAAATTGAAACAAATGCTGAAAATTAATATTATATAGAATAGCGTTTGAAAAACGCTATTGATTCATCAAACGCTATCGCAACTCTATATGAGATGTAAGATTTATGCATCAAAAACGCTATAATAGAATCAAAAACGCTATAGTAGAAAATAAAAACGCTATACAAGCATGACAAGAAATGCTATCGAAAAACATTGTAACGCTATAACATGGTTTGATGAAACGCTATAAAATGTGCTCGAAAACGCTATAGAAGTTAAATGAAGGATTATATTCCCTATAGCGTTTAAGTTTAATAACAGAGAAAAAACGCTATGGTAGGTTGCAAATGCTATGCCCTTTTGTAAACGCTATTAGCTATTATAGCGTTTTCCTTCCTGCTATGTAATGCTGCCAGCCTACCATAGCTTGTGGTTCCACGACGTTCTCTGAAACGCTATGGTAGCCTGTTATAGCGTTTTTCAAACGCTATGAAACCCATAAACTGTTGTAGTGACACTTTCTAAACAAGTGTCTCAAAGCTGGAAAGTCTGTGCCATCTACCTAACCTGTAGGATGGTATGAGGAGGGGGTCAGAACTAAAGTTCTGGTGAATGGACAAATTATACATTTCTAACCTTAATTCTACATATACCATTTATTTCCAATTACTATTATATTCGGTTCATTGGGTTCATAATACTCTCGCCTCTATGCGTGAATCGTGCCCATCTACTCCCTAGTAGATCAAAACCTAATAACTGATATATATATATATATATATATATATATATATGTAGCTACAAGCCCAATGACCGCATCGGTCCTAGGTACTACCCATAGTACCTTCCGTATCCTCCTCGCAAAGGACTCCATCGTCTTGCTTCTATGGCGTTCTATGACTATATCTATAAAGGACTACCTCATAAGGCCTACAATACAGATGTTCAGTCGTCTACTATGAAAATGTAAAACTGCGTCCGCACTAGTCTATACTAATGCCCGGACATCCACAATGTACCACCCAGTGCGTACCGTGAGGACGATACGTAATCATTCTGCCTACTCCATGAATCCCGCTTAACAAGGTCTACCTTATATGGAACTCAATCGGGGATTTTCTAATTCTGTAAAGGACGCCCTCGTTAGGCCTACAATACAGATATTCTACTTGGTTTTTCCCTTTTCTTATCGTGGCTATGGCCCCATGCAGCCACCCATCAACTAATCGAAAGACCTCTAAAGAGCTAAGTGGATGTGCCCTTCTGAAAACAATCTAAACATCCAATTGGATGCGCCCCTCATCCAATGTCTCGATAGTGAAAGAATCATTAGACTATTGGTTTAACTCCAGTCTTTCCTGAACTCGCTTCTTGGTTTTGATGTCGGCCTGATATCCGCATGCGACTATCTTTTTGGGTCTTTCCCACTAAAACTTACTTGGAAGTACTGGGACATACAAATATTCTAGTCCAAACATCAACCCCTTTTGACTCATACAATGGTCCTGCCACGCAAAAAACAGACAAGGCATACTCATTGATGGAACACCTACAGACCTGCCTTTGGAGGACTGCTTCGCTATGCCTACCCCAGAGGGCCATCCTAGAGTACCCTCATGCCCCGTTGAAGTCTCGTACTTCCTTCTAACCCAAAATAACTAAGTTGGACGTGCTTCTTCTATGCTGAAATCTATGATGAACTGCTTCGTTAGGCTCTTTATCCTTTGGGCTGCTCCAAACGCATCTCACTCTTTTAGTAGACCCCAAGTCTAATATTTTATTTTGCGTTTAGTTTACTTTTCTTATTCTATTGGCTACTTATTTACCCTAATTAGCGTAATCTTGTCCCATCCTCTCCTAACTATTGTAAGACCATCAGTTCCTGAATGAAAGGGAATACTGTTGGTATGGCCCACTTCTATTATCTTGCTTATTAACTTAATCCAAGATCTAGTTTATTAAAGTAAGCCTCTTCTGTTATTTCTGCTCCATTTGCTTATTAAATTAATTTAAGTCTTAAAATAAGCCTTTTCTGTTCTTTCTACTTGATTATAACCTACGTTATAATTTTACTTGCAATTGTCACTACTATATTCTTTTCTAATCTATATATTATAAATATAATTACTAGCGTCTCTTTTCTATTCTAGTCTGTCTTCTTTTATTATGATATTGAATTCTCTTTAATTCTCTTATATTATATGACAATTGTAACGGCCCGAAGATTTTCGACCCCGAAAATCGACACTAATACGTTCACAGTATAGAGTGTCGAACAATCGAGTGCCGGAAATCCCAGACTATTAGGGTTAAGAAGAAAAGGAGGTAGAATAAGAACGGAAAACAACAACACAGAATCTCACAATCGAAGCGGAACAAAATATAATATACAATTAACAACATTTTATACAAGAAAAGCTATAACTGTCAATATATATACAAGATATCAGAGTACAATAAACCTGGACAGTTATAATAACTTGTCCTCAACTACTGGATAAAATAGCCTATAATACAGCGGAAAATACTCAATACGTCTCTGCCATCCAGCTCGTCTCCTTAGCTCCAGAGCGTCCTCACTTGAAAATATGTAATACTTGGTCTGACCCGAGCATTACAATAAAGTAACACCCGAGTCAGACTGGAATTTCCGGCACTCGATTGTTCGGCACTCTATACAGTGAACGTATTAGTGTCGATTTTCGGGGTCGAAAATCTTTGGGCCGTTACAACAATCTTGACTTGGGTCTACGTCCAACTATCACAAATTTACTTATCATAATAACTGCTTTACTTTTATCCTATTATCTGCGCAGTAAATGCAGATCTAGTTACATTTCTGTTTATAGCTTCTATTCTTGTCGAATAATTAACTCGATTCCTTCTTTAATTCCTTTAATTCTTCACTTCGTTTTCTTATATTCTAGGAAGTAGTTCTATTCTATTTGGTTGGTTACAAAAAGCTGTGCTAAAAATCCATTTTCATGTTTTAATACTAAATAATGCTATAAACAATAATCCGTAACTGCAACGTATTTTTTTTATTATTTCTTTACTTATTGGATAGTGCAAAATACAGTAATTTCTCTATTTTACTCTAATTCCCTTTTTCTTTCTTTTTATTCTTGCAATTACGTTTATCGTTATCTTTTAAATATTAAACTATAGAAATGTATTCTCTTTTCTAAACCAACCAATTTATCTATCACTTACTTCCAAATCAAGTTATTAGGTTTTCCCTTTTTATTTATTTTTCCCCATTTTAGCATAATTTACTGCAAATTTCTATTTTTCTTTTTTTATTTCAGTTTTTCTTATTTTACATCTAATTTCTATAAATCTAGTGTTCTTCTATTTTAGTCCGTATTTGCGAATTCTTCTCTTTAACTAATTTATTCACATAAAAAGGAATAAAAAGAAGCTAACATTTACGGGCTAAATTTCAACTTTAAAATAGATGTAAATAACTGTAAATTTCTTACTTTTAGGCTTATGCCTTTCTCTAACTGTCAAGCCTAATATTAATTAAATATAAGCTTTCTTATACAATTTATAGTCTTAGCATAACTAATTAACAGAATTACTAAAATAAATACTGAATACAATTATTTAATAGGGATCTAACGATAATATATCATAAACGTAAAAGATATATAATTAAATCCACTCACTGTCCTCCTTAGCTTTAAATCTCTATCTTCTAAAATTACTACGCCGTTCTACAACTTCTCTCCTTTAATTTGTTGCAATTTCTCTATTTTGTTCATATATATTTTATTTGGATTCAGTTGGTGAAGATTTATGAGAAATAGGAGAAAAGAATGAAGAAAGAAGCCATTGTTTACCGTAAGAGAGGGATGAAGAAAGTGACGGCTGATGGAACGAATTACATTACATTCTCTATATAGATGCAGCCCACCAGTTATCTAATTAATCCTCTTCTTAATTGATCCTTCAATTAATTTTTATGTGCAACATATACTACATATATGTACACATTCAAATCTAGATCAACTATTATTTCATTTCCTTATTAATTCCAATTAACTCTCATTGGTTCTCAGATTTAATGCTCTTTATAATGCACGTCTATTTTGGATTTTAAATGTGCCTTATTTGTTTTATTAAATGTTATTTATAAACGTTAACTTTTCAACGTTATAAATTATAAACGTTTAACCTTTTTTTGTATGTTGCTTGTTTATTCTAATTAATCACCATCAATTGCTTGATTAATTTCCCAATATAAAACTTGTCTATTTTGAATTTCACATGTGACCAATTAATGTAAATTAATTTCCTTCAATAGCTGATTTGATTACATTGCCTGCTAATGTTAATTAATTGTCTTTAATTACTGATATCAATTAATTTCCATTATGATGACAATGTTAATTAATTACCTTTATGACGCGCGTCTATTTTAACATTCAAGTACGCGTTATTTCTGGAATTTCATACGCATATATATTTATTTATAACAAATATATTTATGTACATTTACATGTATAATTATTTTTCTCGATACAAAACTTCGAACGTCAATAACTTTTTCATACGAACTCCGTTCGAGACATATTATATATGTAAATTGATTAGAAAATCACCACGAACACAATGGAATAAGTTTCAAGGCCAAATTCTGACAACTCCAAAAATGCTTATTTTCACTGTTTATAATTATTTGATTATTTAATTATATAAAAATACGGAGTGTTACATTCTCCCACCCTTTAGGAAATTTCGTCCCTGAAATTTGGCAAGGGTAAAACTATGTAATTCCTCGCATTAATTACATCCATTTTGTGTACATCCAATTTATTAACCATCTGTGCCATTGTGTAAAGTGCAATACATCATAAAATATAGGGACAGTTTGGCATAGGTCCCTAATAAGTTTCAAAATACACAAAAACCCCAGTAAAAAAAGTTTGTAAATTAGGTCCCTAGAATTAAGTTATCGAATAATGGCATACACTTATGCAATTATTCAGTGAATAATTGTAGACATTTATGCAATTATATCAAAAAATTGTAGACATTTCCACAATTATTCACTGAAAAATTGCGGAAATTTCCGTAATTTTTTCAAAAAATTACGGAAAATTCCGCAATTATTCACCAAAAAATTTGCGGAAAATTCCGCAATTATTCACCAAAAAAATTGCGGAAATTTCTGCAATTATTCACCGAAAAAATTTCATAAATTTATGCAACTTTTGGATATAATTACATAAATGTCTGCAATTATTCAGTGAATAATTGCATAACTATATGCAATTACTTAGTAACATAATTATAGGGACCTAATTTACATACGTTTTTTTACTGTGGTTTTTGTGTATTTGAAACTTATTAGGGACCTGAGCCTAATATTCAGTAAAATATATGCATGTACAAGAATTTCTAAGCGGTTCCTCCTATATGAATGCCTTTTCTTTTAGAAATTCCTTTTAAAACTTGATGCACACATCCTAAATATACTTGCAATTTCTATATGAATGCAATCTTTTGAAAACTCGAAACATTTTGCATCTAATTTTTCCCACACTCCTACTGAATAGGAGCATAGTTCAACAAATTTTATGTCCAAACCTACCACACAACTTTTAATTTTTAGAAAATTCTAATTTTCCAAATTCGATTTCTTATGTTATAAAGAAGGTGGAAAATGGAAAAACTTCACATTTCTCCATTTTACTTTTGCGTACTTCTCTCTCCATACTTGGAACTTATGTCGCTATCCTATAAAATCTCTATTTTCTTTCCTAAGCATGGTTTACATAAGAAAGATTTTTCTTTTCAAACTTTTTCCCAAGCTTAATTTATAGGAAAGATGTATATTTCTTTTGCAATTCTCATTTATTTCTATTGATGTTTTTCTTGCTTTTTTTAGATCTTACTGTTTTCTTTTAGTTACCTTTTATCTGCTTTTACTCTTCTTTTAATATAGCAACTAAATGCAGCTATCATCTAGGGCAAGGAGGTCTAGGACCATGTCCACTCTGACATAGAAAGGTCCTACTCTAGAAATCCAAGTAACTCATATGCTCCTCTTGCCGCCTATTGCTCGTTACCAACTTACGATGTGTTACTCATGACGAACAAGATCTATTCATCTCTTCTATTCCATGCTCAAAAAGGAATAACTAAGTCTCATTTACTACAATGGATAAGGATTTCAATCTATGCAGTCTCTATCTAAAAAGGCAACTAAGCTTGGGGAAATTCACTCTTTAGTTTTCATTTTTCCCCAACTAAGGTCTACTTTTCCCAACCACGTGTGTCTTACTATCTTACTAATATCACTTCACTATTCTTCTGTAGTCTACACACATGAAGCAACATTTCTAGGTTCTCACTAATGTCCTATACACCTTACGGGAACTTTCATCATTACTACTAGGAGTAATTGCTGCTATTAGGCCTGTAAACGGATACTTTCGGATACGGATAGTGTTATATCTGTATCCGTATCCGAAATCATTTTCGGATATCGGATATCCGTATCCGCGGATGCGGACAGATATCGGATATTTATCGGATATTCTTCGATCAGTTTACAACTGATAAATCTAAACAAATAAATAGAAAATTTTGATTTATCATAAATTTGTTTTTGTACTAAATATATACAAATAATAAATACACTAAGAAAAATAATTTTAAGCGGTAAAAATTGATTTTTTACATACATATTAATTTTTTTACCGGGATATCATAGTAAACGACAATCATTTTATGTACTAAAATACATAAAAAATAGCTATAATCTTGATAAAAACCAAATGGATAATTATCGGATACGGATATGGCCATATCCGTATCCGTATCCGTTTTTTGGATATCGGATAATTTTTCATATTTCGGATACGGATACGGACGGATTTCGGATTTTTCGGGTACTCATTGACAGTCCTAGCTGCTATAGCCTTATACTTTTCCCGTTACACCTAGGAAATGATTCATATCTACTCCTTATTTAAAAATCTGATTTGGTTTGGTATTTTTCATTTTACTTTAAAAATTAAAGCTTCTAAATTTTTGAAACAGCAAATCCCAAAGTTTTCACCTTTGAAAGTGTTATTTTAAAGTTTCCTATGAAATTCAAAGGTACTTGATTACGTAAAATTTTATCTTTCCAAAAACTTGTTTACTTTTTCACCAAACCATTTTTCTTTAAAACATGTCTTGCTTGTTCTAAAACATTCTTCTTCTTTTTTTCTTGACTTAAAAAAAATGTCCTCGCATGTTTTTAAAATATCTTCTTTTCATAGATTTTCAAATTTACTAAAACTGGAGTAGATAAGAACAATTATTTTATCAAAAATCTCTTAACTTTCCTAATCTTCCAATTACTTAATCTTGAAGCAGTTTCTAACTTACTACACTTAATGGTTTTATACCTTAATGTATTGGAATTACTTCCTCTTATGAGAAACCATTAACGCTAAAATCTTCTATGAATCCTTTAAAGGAGGATTTCATGTTTATGTGAAATTATAAGGAATTTATTTTCTATTTTATCGAAATAGGCTATCACTACAAGAAAAAACATCTTTTACAACGGTGAATTAACATCGTTAAAACACATTGACAACATTAATCATGTCATTGTCATATCCATAGTTGCCTAAACTACAGATCTTTCACAACACATATTTAGTGTTGTTTAGGACGTCGTAAATAGTATGTTTGCAGCATTTCGGTACCATGGCACATATCCAATATATCAACTAGAAATACATTGCACTATAATTTCTAAGTATTATAAAATATAGTTCTACGATATATTATAAATATTGATGAAATTTTTTGTACCTCGTTGATAAAACATTGTATTTTACTTTTTCGATGCTGTGTACACATTGTAAATAAAATTCTACAATGGCATTGAATTATTATAAAAATAGCATATGCAACATTCACAATAAGTTACGCTCGAATTTTATACAACACCCTTTAAACATGGTAAAACATCATTCATAAAACAATGTATTTTGCTTTTTCAATGCTCTGTACAAGTTGTAAACATAATTTTAAAACAATACTAAAACGTTAATAAAAATAACATACGCAACATTCACAAGAAGTCATACTCAAATTTTATACAACACTTTTAAAACATTATTACATATCTTAATATAACACTTTTGAAACATCGTACTTGTTATTTAAATCATGTTTAAACATCGTAGATATACTTTTTCCAACTATTCAGAACTATTGTAAAAATAATTCTAACAATACTGTAAAAAAGAAGCATAAACATTTTGTATAACATTTCAAAAACATTGTAAGGTTTATCTTTAACAATGGTATATTTGTATACATAATCTAATATCCACAACTATTTGCTAATAGTGTTTATATAGTTATGACAATGACACATCTCTATTATTGAATAAAATTTATTATAACTGTTCAATATTGTTGTCTTATTTACAAGACTATTGTTGTAAAAATAATTGGTGTTGCACCAGCATCATCAGTCTCTGTGCAGTGCTTTAACTCTCGCATTAGTGTTCTCAGTCTGGATGTTGCATCACCTTTCTCAATTTCACGTGACCAGAAATGTTTACTCATCAGTTCTCAAGACAGGCATATGCATCTAATACCCAGAGCAGGAGATTCAGAAGCAACCCAAATAAGCATCGCTTACAGGTATTTAAGCAATCCTTCTTGTTGCTTTTACAGAACTTCCCTCTTGTATCATCAAACCATCACCTCGTTTACCTGTAACTATTCAATATCCTTATGAAAAATCGATCACATCAGAACGTTTCCACGGTCGAATTCATTTTGAATTTGATAAATGTATTGCTTGTGAGGTATGTGTTCGTGTATGTCCCATAGATCTACCCGTTGTTGATTGGAGGTTTAAAAGATACGTCCACATCAGTTCAATACCAGCATGCTTATCGCCAACCTGAAACTTCGCCAGTCTCTTGCTTCACTTTACCTCCCTTGTCAGTTCTCACAAGTCTCTCCTCACTCAACCGCTCCAGTTTTCATCTTTTTAGTGGGAGAGGTCTCATGTTCTTCTTTGTCCTCTACTGTAGCACACCCATACAGGAACCACATTGCGTCAGCTCATTTGTGCATGCCAGCTTGTTTGTGTGTGCTTGGTCCCTCTGGTTTAGCGCAATTTGCTTCTGTGAGTGCGTCACTTTCCCTTGCAGTCTACAGCCACAGCCATCTATATGGATTACATATGTTTTGAATCTGCATTATGAAACTGAAGAGTTCCTTACAAATGAGGAAAATTAACCATAGTAGCTAAGCCAGGCATTGAACAGTCTAAGCCTATACTAATACAAAAAGATGCCTATGTAAGCATATAACTTTTTTTTACAGATATTGAGCATCTTATAAAAATCAACCCAGCCACTACCGTGTGAGTGTTGGATTAGGCTGAACAAGAAATCATATAAAATTCAGACTACTAATTAAAAGATTATAGGTGTAGACAGCAGTTGTGATCTTTTTTGCTTTCCTATACTTTTACATGTCTAAAATTTAACAAGTTATAATTTAATGTGCAAACTAATACTTATTCGACTTAAAAAAACTTACTGTAGCTGATAAAAGAGAGGTATTCAAGGCGGACTTCTGGAATATTTCAATGTTCATCTACACAAGATAATTGAATGAAATAATAAATAATACTAATTTTGACTTGTCAAAAAATGGTAGATGAATGTTTGTTACCTCCGCCTCAACATCATCGAGTATAGCAGCAAGTCTGAATTGGAATGATTTCTTGGCCTCCACCGTCAAAGCATAAAAAACAATGATACCTCCAACAATACAAATTTCTGAATTTTCATAGTAATATAGTAAAAATTATTATTGGAAAATTTTCCTGATAAAAAAGAAGTTAGGTATTTCATAGTAGTGCAAGCAAACGCTGATAGGTTATTCTTTGGTGTTGCGATTCAACAGCTGATAGTGCAGTAGCAGCCTCTTTTTCCAAAACTGCCATGTTTGCTTTGTGGTCACGCATTTTAGATTCAGAACTTTGCAGCTTTGAACTGTTCTCAAGCATTGGAGCTTCTTTTGCACGAGCCTGCCTTTTGGATATTTAATTAGTGATTTTTACTACTAAAGAGAGGCTAGCACTTTTCCCCGGTTAAATGGATCTCTCTTTTCTATTAGTAAACTTCAATATGACAATGTTAACATTTATTTATGAGAATATAGTAAAGGTGAAGCAGAATAAACAAGGTTTTGATTTTCTTTTTTGAGCAGTAAGTAAAGTAGATGTCGAATTATATGCATGTGTATGTTCAGGTTTCAATATATAAGACTTGGTTTGCTTTATAATTTCTTCTAATAACGATATATAATAATATATAAGTTGGCTCTTCAACATATATAGTTGCAGTTCTGTATTTATCAGTTAGAATTTAACCAACATAAAGATATTATGGTTCATCAGTGCTTGTACCCATATGTTAATGACTATACCAGTAACATCATGCATGACTAAATTGCTAGTAACTGAACTGGAAAATAAAGTAAGAATATATAAGTAAATGGAATGGCTATTTGCATAAATTTAGCTTTCAGTTATTGTAATATAACCATAGTGCCTTTTTGTTTACATGCCTAAACAATAACATTTTTAATAAAAAGTTAGAAGTGAAGTATGTGATATGACACTTGTTAAATGCTCACAATTCCACAACTATTTTTAATAGTTTAATTTTGCAGCTAAGGGTAAAGCAATTGTATTGGTTTCTCTTGCTGTGCAATTGTTACGTATCAAGCAATCATATAGCGTTAGTTCAAGTAGAAACTAGTCTAATTTTTCCCATATATCTTTCAGATTTCACACTTTACAGTTAAAATTAAAACTATAAGAAAGATTCAATAGGAAATTAACTGAGGTAAATTCAGCTTAACCATATATGAAGGCAGAGAATTAAATTCATACATTAATGTACTGGCTGAAGGGAAGAGAGAAAAAGAAGAGTGGTGATGAGACATAATATTAGTACATTGGTACACGTACAGTCAGTAGGCATGCACCTACATAGATAGATATGTGCACATTGATTGATATTTCAATAATAATAGTTGAACTCTTCAGTTTACTTCATTTCAAACATGGATATAATGATATTAAATTTGTCAGTCATAAATTTTACTCTTTTGCAGTGCTATGTTTACACTAGAATCTGAAGTAAACATACCTAAAAACCATCACAAATATGAATAGAAGTTAATTTTCTTCAAGATTTTTGGTAATTACCTCTGCAAATGAACTGTCTTCTCCTTCATGATTATTCCTTGAACGGGTTTTTGGATCCCTCAACCTTGCATTTTTCTTGGATGCAAACTCTTTCAACACCTCTTATAAAACAAGAAACAAAGAGAAATTTGAGTATCAAAACTGTAGTTTATTTTAGTGTTCATATGGACAGTTTAGTAAAACAGACAGTAACAAGTCGATAAACATGACCTATATGAAGGGTATCAGAAGGGCGGAGAATCTTCGGATAATGTTTCCTTTCTACACCATTTTGACTGCTGCCACCATGGTTGTTAGTGATGGTACCTAGAGTGGAATAGGTGAAGTTGCTTACAAACTGCACACCCAATGCATCTACAGACCTTAACGCAGCCAAAACATTCTCAAAACCAGTCAACTGTTTAACAACCAAACAAACGGAGTAACTCCTCCTTTATCCCAAAATCAGATGAAAAATAGACGAGACTAACCATCAAGATTATCCCTTTTTCTCCCTCCTCCTTTATCCGGGCTTGGGACTGGCAATGTAGACTTACATTGGCGGAGTTAAAAAGGGTTTACATAGACTACAAACTATTCAAATAAACAAAAAATCATAGTTCATAAGTTCAAAATAACGCATTAAACTGTCTTAAAAGTAGAAAAAAATCCAAATGCAAAAATCAAAGGTACATAATATAAACTATGAAAATATGAAAATACTATGCTGAACTCCTAAAAGCACCTATTTAACCACTAAGAAAGATCAAAAGAGATATACTCTTTGCTCCATGCAACTGTAGACCCTACCGCATCTCCAACCACCTTAAATTCATCTGTACTTCGCCTTCTGCATTCACCGCAAACTTGACAAAAACCCTCCATGCATCAAGCCCTAAGGGTTTGAAGTGAACCAAGTCTGTTGGATTGGTAGAAAATGTTTCACCTTCCGCAACCACTTCTCCTTCCTTATACCAACTCAGCAGCTTGCATTTAGCTCCAACCAATGAAGTAGGTAAGTCCACACTGCTGTCATGGTTTGACTGCCATACAAAGTTTTAAAAATTGATTTCACCAAAAGACAGTAATTTAATTTACAAAATACGTATTTATTTAGAGTTTTCTTTTAGTTTACCTTCATAGCATCAGATTCATTCCAACGTGCATCAACACTGTTTTGGCCCGACTGTAGTAATTAAAATAAAGTAAACTGATGTTTCACATAGATTAGCATAATATGGTACTGCTAAAATTAAATGTTATTATTACCTCATTGAGTAAGTCAACTTTGGCCTCTAATGCTCTTAATTTTTCTTCAAGGGAACGCACCAATGTGCTGCTGTGTGATTGGGCTTTTAACTTAGAAGATGTAACTCCAAATCCAAGTCCTTTTAGACTACCTGGCCGACCTGCCCCTAGATATAGAAAATTGAACAGAAACGTGTAATTGTATTGATAGATTGAATGAATATACAACAGATAGCTTTTACAGTATTTATACTACAAACAGACTGAGTGGGCTAGGCCCATATAATAGCTATCCGCATCTCTTATGTAAAAGCAATTATAACCATAGGATCAAGTAATATCTGATGGTCGAGACATATCTGTTGCCATAACCCTATTTACTTCTAATTGCCGCCTTCAGTTTGACCTAGGGTTTTATTCTTTTCTTCCTTCATCCCAAATTTGCTCCCGATATCGTCAATCATCAAACTGGCTTTGAATCTTTCAAAGTTGTGCTTCGATAGGGCTTTAGTCATGATATCGGCGATTTGGTGACTTGCTGGAATATGATTAACCACAAGTTCTCTTCTGATAACTTGTTCTCGAACGAAATACAAGTCGATTTCTATGTGTTTCGTTCGAGAATGGAGAACAGGATTTGCTGAGATGGAAACAGCTCCGGAATTATCACACCATATCACTGGTTGATTAAAGGAATCAACTTTGATTTCTTTGAGAAGAGATCTGAGCCAAATGATTTCGGCTGCCGTGCTTGCCACACTTCGATATTCAGCTTCGGTGCTGGAGCGAGATACAGTGGGTTGCTTCTTTGAGCACCACGATACTGGGTTGCTTCCAAGATAGATGCAGTAACCCGTTGTTGATCTTCTGTCGTCTGAGTCTGATGCCCAGTCAGCGTCAGCAAACCCTTTGATAGATAAGTCTTTACATGTTTGTAGCTTTAAACCTTGATTGATAGATCCTTTCAGATATCTTAGGATATGTTTAACTGCTTTCCAGTGGAGATCTAAGGGTTTCTGCATAAATTGGCAAACTTTATTAACAGCAAATGATAACTCAGGTCTAGTAATAGTGATGTACTGTAAAGCCCCTACGATACTTCTGTAAAGTTTTTCATTATCGAAGTTTTCCCCTTTGTTCTTAGACAAGTGTAAATTGGTAGACATAGGGGTAGGCATGGGCTTTGCAGCACTCATTTTAGCTCTATTTAAAACTTCAGATATGTATTTCCTTTGACAAAGAATAAGTTCGTGGTCAGATTTTCTTATAACTTCAATGCCTAGAAAATATTTTAAATTGCCTAAGTCTTTCAGAGAAAATTTATTGTTTAAGTGATCAGTGACATACCTGATTTCCTTCATGTTGTTTCCTGTGATTATAATGTCATCCACATAAACAAGTATGAATACAGTAATATTGTTATAATTTTTAACATACAAGGAATTATCAGATTTAGTGGGATGATAGTTAAGATCAGTAAGAGTAGATTTAAGCTTTTCATACCAGACACGTGGAGCTTGTTTAAGTCCATATATAGCTTTGCTAAGTTTGCATACCCAGTCCTTCTTGTCACCTTGAATATACCCTGAGGGTTGTTGCATATAGACTTCTTCATGAAGTTCACCATTTAAAAAGGCGTTATTGACATCTAGTTGTTTTATTTCCCACTTATTGTGAAGAGCAATGGTGAGGATGACTCTTATAGTTGTGGGTTTGACGACTGGTGAGAAGGTTTCACTGAAATCTATCCCATATTGTTGAGAGTAACCCTTAGCCACAAGTCTGGCTTTATATTTGTCAATATTACCTTCAGAATTTCTTTTGACTTTATATGTCCATCTACATCCAATGATATTTTTATTTTTTGGTGCAGGAACAAGATTCCAAGTTTCATTTTTGATGAGAGCATTGTATTCATCATCCATTGCAGCTTTCCATTTCTTGTCCTGTAGGGCTTCATTGAAGCAAACAGGTTCAGAAGAGCTGTTGATGATATGATATGCTTTGGGTTTGAAAATGCCATGTTTAGATCTAGTTATCATGTGATGACCAGTTCCCTCCTCATTAAGATTGTCTTGATGAGGAGTGGTATAGCTTTGGTTTTCTTGAGTAAAGATATCATTGGTGCTGGACTCATTATTGTTGTTGCTGTCATTATTGGAGTTATTTGAATCTTGACCTGATTCTTCACCTGATACTGTGAGTTGAGGTTCAAGTGGACTCTGATTTGTAGCTTCAACAATTTTGTTATGAGACAAAATGGGTATTTCAGGTATAACATTTTTTGTACTGTAGACCTTTGTAGTTGTTTTGATTTTTGCACTAGCAAATGGAAATATAGATTCATTAAATCCAACATGTCTGGATATTATAATTTTTCCATCACTAGTCAAACATTTATATCCTTTCTGATTGGTGGTGTAACCAATAAAGGTACAAGATGTTGATCTATTGCTTAGTTTATGAGAATTATAAGGTCTCATATAGGGAAAACAGAGACAGCCATAAGTTTTGAGAGCATTATAATCTGGTACAATATTAAACAGTGATTCTAAAGGAGTTTTATTTTGTAGTACCTTGGTTGGCATTCTGTTGATGAGATGAACAGCTGAGTTGAATGCATCAGGCCAGAACTTGAGTGGCATTGAAGCATGTGTCAAGAGAGTGATGCCAGTATCAACAATGTGCCTATGCTTTCTCTCAACTAATCCATTTTGCTCAGAGGTATAGGGACAGGTAGTTCTATGTATTATTCCTTTTTCTAAGAAATAATCTTTTAATGGTTTGAATTCGGTTCCTCCATCAGTTTGCATTATTTTTAGTTGATGATTTAGTTGTCTTTCAACTTGAGTAATAAATTGAATAACTGCCCTATGTGTTTCTGCTTTAGTTTTTAGAAAATATATCCAAGTAAACCTTGAAAAGGAATCAACAAAGGAAATGTAATACTTGAATCCAAAATCAGAATTTATTGGGGCTGGTCCCCATAAATCTGTAGCTACCATTTCTAATGGTTTGGTATATTTAGTTGATGAGTCAAGAAAGGGTAATTTATGATTCTTTCCTATTTGACAAGCAGAACAGATATAGGGTAGAGATATATCATTAACATTGATCTTATTACTCTTCAATACAGATTTTACAGTATTAATACTAGGATGTCCCAATTTACAATGCCAATGATCAAATACTTTGTTATTTTTGATATTATTTTCAATATTTTCAACATTGTTGCACCATTTTCCAGAATTGATTACCCTATTGTGCTGCCTGAGATTGAATGAGTATAGGCCATTTTGCACATTACCCTGCAGTAAAATTGCTCTAGTTGATATATCTCTAACTAGACAAAGTTTTGGGTAAAATTCTAAGTATACTTGATTATCTTTGGCAAATTGAGAAACACTTATGAGATTTTTCTTAATTTGAGGAACTCTAAGTAGGTTATTTAAGTGCAATTCTCTTTTGCCAAAGATTTTTGCCCTACCAGTGTGAGTGATACCTATAGATTTACCATTACCTAAAAGGATTGATTGCGTACCTTTGTATTCTTTGTTTCCTAGATTCAAGTTCTCCAAATTGTTGGTAATGTGATTTGTGGCTCCTGAATCTGGGTACCATTCTTCATATGCTGCATCCTCATTCTTTGAGTGTTGTGCAGTATTTTGATTGCTGGTATCCACTCCTGTGTGTGCTATGTTGACATTTGGAGTGATAGATTTCTGATTGTTGTTGGTGTTGTTGTTGAGTGAATAGTTCTGATCAAATCTGAAATAACATTTTGATGCTGTATGCCCCATTCTCTCACAAATCTGACACTTTGGTCTATTGAGGTTGTTCCATCTGCCTCTTCCTCTACCTCTGTTACTTTGATTTCCTCCTTTAGAGCCTCCTGTCTGATTTCTGTTTGAGTTTTGAGATATTTCTTGACCCTTCTTTTTATTGACAGAGGCATAATTGATAGAGTAGTCAGAGTTTTGAGTTTTCTTTTGATCAATTCTTCCTTCATGAGCAAGGAGAGTTGAATGTACATATTGAATGCTTGGTAGATTCCTTTTAGCTGAAATGACAGCTACTATGGATTCATAGTCTTCATCCAATCCACTCAGAATTGTGAGTATCTGCTCAGTTTCAGATACTTTATATCCTGTAGAACTAAGGAGATCACAGTAATTCTTGGCCTTTGTTAAGTATTCTCTCATTGACATATCATTCTTTCTTAAGTTTTGTAGCTGTCTTTTATAATGTATAATTCTTGCAGAAGATTGTGAATTGAAAAATTGATCAATTGCTTCCCAGATTTCTTGTGAAGTTTTGCATCCAACAATGTGAGATAAGATGCTTGTGCTAATAGATGACATTAGCCAAGTTGCAAGAAGATTATCTTGTCTCTGATAGAATATGAATTCTTGATTAGGAATTACCTTTTCTTGACTATCAGTCACTGTTTTTGGTGGGATGATCAGAGTACCATTGATATATTCTTCTAGTCCATGGCCTTTAATGGCTGTTTCAATTTGATATTTCCACATGATATAGTTGCTTTCATCTAATTGTACTGCTGTCTGACCTTTTAACTTTATTATTCCAGAGAAGATAGCAGCATTATTGGGTTTGAATCCTGATGTTGCAACTG
Organism: Allium fistulosum; assembly: GCA_030737815.1. NCBI lineage: Eukaryota > Viridiplantae > Streptophyta > Magnoliopsida > Asparagales > Amaryllidaceae > Allium > Allium fistulosum. The sequence continues at coordinate 458,686,389 of CM060907.1, read as the reverse complement.
TTTCACTTTCTTCAGTCATGATGAGATCAACAACAAGAACTGGCGAGGCAGATTTCTATTTGCAGCCAGGCGAAGATTCAAGAAAATGAATCTTGAAAGGATATTTTCTGATTTGGGAATCAGATGAAGTAATTCTCTGTAAAGCTGAAAACAATCGAAAGATGAGTTTGGGAATCTTGAAAAGAAAATAAGAGCAGATACAGGAGAGGGAAACAAGGCAGAAATCAAATGATGAAAAGCTCTGTAAAACTGAGAGCAACCGAAAGATAGATTTGAGAATCTTTCTTTCTGGATGGCTCAATGATGATCTCAGAGCTAATTCTGATGATCAGTCGTTTGACAATTTTGGCTCTGATACCATATAGAAAATTGAACAGAAACGTGTAATTGTATTGATAGATTGAATGAATATACAACAGATAGCTTTTACAGTATTTATACTACAAACAGACTGAGTGGGCTAGGCCCATATAATAGCTATCCGCATCTCTTATGTAAAAGCAATTATAACCATAGGATCAAGTAATATCTGATGGTCGAGACATATCTGTTGCCATAACCCTATTTAGTTCTAATTGCCGCCTTCAGTTTGACCTAGGGTTTTATTCTTTTCTTCAAGGGAACGCACCAATGTGCTGCTGTGTGATTGGGCTTTTAACTTAGAAGATGTAACTCCAAATCCAAGTCCTTTTAGACTACCTGGCCGACCTGCCCCTAGAACATGTGAAAGAGCATCATCTTTCACTGACTGATTCGTTGTCTTCGATTGTGACTCATTGAATTGTTGAATTTTTTTCTAAAAAATAATAATCAAACAATGTAATGTTAATTAATATGTCAACAACAACATGCATGTAAAATGTATAATAATTATATTTATTTGTACGATCGAGTCTTCAACAGCTTTATTTATTGGATTTACGTTTTTATTCATATGACCTTTTGTCCATAGCATTGCTCTAGTAACTTCTTCTCCAGGGTTTTCTTGCTTCTATATATACACATCGACATCATATATGAATGACATTTAGATACATATACAAAATAAAAATAACATAATGGTATTGGAGATAGAAAATTAATTAACCAAATTTTGCTCCAATCTTGCATATCCTAATCGACTCATCGTGTGTGGATGAGTATGTTTTTCCCTCACTTCCTTCATGAGAACACTTTTTGCCTATGTCAAAAAGTCAATTATGAAATATTTTTAGGACACAAGGAACATGGATATATTGACAATATTAATTTCGAAGTTAATTTAAAAAATTAGGCATGTATCATCAAAATACGACAAAGCAGTACTTAGAGCTAAATCATGCAAAATTGCTTTTGTTGCCATTTTGGTTAATTTGATTTAATATGAAAGATTTAGTATTTAACTTAATAAACAAAAGATACAAACACAACTTACTTGAAATTTTATGGAAGTTCTCTTTTTTATGAATTCACTCCATTGGTTATCAGTCAAATTTTCAGGCTTTATCATGGCAAGTTTTCTTGCTTTTTCGACTTCATCCAACTTTAGAGCTTTTACTACAGCACTGCCTACTTGACATCTATACTCTCTTAAGGAGGTAGCCATCTTTTGAAAAACATAATCTTTATGCATTTCATCGAGTTTGTATCTTAGCTACAAAACATTTTGAATTTTGAAAGAAATAATCAATATAAGCTTCCATACTCAAATATAAACTATTTTGTAGTAATCTTACCAACACAAGTGTCCAAAGATTCTTTTTATGAGTGCTAGAAACGTCTCTCCAGTCATCAACAGTTATCGGAACTTTATTGCGTGCTAAAGCACCTATGAAAGATGCAAAAGGGATAGAAGCATCACCTATAGGTTGCCCTTTCTCGTTGAAAACCACTTCTATCTTTGCATTTGAATTATCTTGTATCCCAAGCCCTTTCAACTATGTCGTGCCTCGTTTCTTTCTTTTAGGTTTAGGTTGACTGTCATTGTTGTTAAAGATGTTATCTTCCTCAAGCTGAACATTGGTAAGGGAAGGAGATTGTGGAGAAGAAGGTTGTGGAGAATGAGCCGAAGTAATTGGAGGCACATGTGTAGTTGGTGATGAGGATTGAGGCGGGGATGGGGCAGAAGGTATAGGTGCAGACAGTGGTTGTGATCTTCTCGTGTGCTTTCCCATAGTCTTATATGTCTGAAATATAACAGTTATAATTAAGTATGCAAACTAATACATATTCAACTTAACAAAAAAACAAAAAAAAAACTTATTGTAGGTGATAAAAGAGAGGTATCCGTGGCAGACTTCTAAATATCATCCTTTGCAGCTCCAGAATTCCTAGTAGAAGAAGACTGCAATTTTTTACTAGCTTGTTTCCAGCCATTTCTTTTTCCCTAAAATAAGTAATAAAGTGAATGTATATCAGTATACGAAATAAACAAATGAAACTAAATTAATAATAAGGTCTTAAGTTACATCCATGTAGTTCTGCTCAGAAGCTACTTATGCTCTTTACAAAAAGGTTAAACGCTTATAGTTGATACAAATAATATAAATTAATATTTACAACTATATACCTCAACCAATGACTACAGACTATGAAATTGAACAACATAAATCGTAACTTAGTATCTGAAAATTATGTTTAAAATAAAATAAATGGTTTGACCATATAATAATTATCCATGGTCTGCAGTTTGAAACGAGGACATTTAATTTCATGAGCCCTTTTGGAAATTTAAGTTCATGATGATTGATTATAATCAAATATAGTTACAACATTCAGCAAAGAAAAAAACTATGAACAGTTCTAGACATTCACATACTGTTGCTGTCATGTACTAGTTTACATCTAAAATAAGCGTTTGTTGGATTATTGATGTCATGTTACTTTTACAAACAATCGGTAATAAGTGATTGATGAATGTAGTAGCCAGAAAATAGATATCTACAACATCAAAGATTATAAAATATAGCTAACTAAGTTAACCCTACTATAAGTAAATTATCTAGAAAAAGTATTTTATCAGAAAATGATGAGGTCTGCATAGCAACTTAATACCCAAAAGACTTTCGGCTACAGCAGCGGGTTTCAGATCTTATGAACAATTTCTATGTCTACGATGAAACTTTCTGATAGGCCCATGCTCCTTTGCTTGTTTTCGAGTGGTGGTCATTGTTGTTACAGAAGGCTATGTTGCAGGTTGTTGGTGGAGAAACTTTTTATTGGTTGGTTTAATGGGAGGAAGCAGTTTGAGAAAGGAATTCAAGTATTATTGCTGGTTTGTTTACAAAAGAGAGTAAGAGATAGAACATTCAGTTATCAAGAAAAGAAAGAGTTTAAGAAGAAAGACATGCACAGAATTTTCAGAAAAGAAAGTAGCCTTTTATTTATGAATCTGATGATCATCATACATTGATATCTGGACTATTTATATAGCTAAATTACAACGGTTATATTGACTCAATCAAAACTGTCCTTGTACAGCTGGAAACCAAGTTTGAACCAGTCTGTGCATGTGTGCACGTGCACAGGATGCACAATCCTTCTTACTCCTTCACAAGGCCAACTAGCATATCATCAACACTTCCTTTCATCTGAGTCATCATGGTTTTATTACTGAGTGAGCCCCGAGCCTCTTCTGGTGATCTTTGATCGGAATTTGGCAGCTGCAGCTCTCTGGTATTCAAAGAGAATGATGATGGGTTTGGGGCATAACAACTCCCTTCCCCATGAAAAATGGACCTTGTCCCAAGGTCCAAGGTGGGAAATTTCTTGATTATTTCCCAGTATTCTTCCCAAGTGGCTTCTTCATCAGACAACTCCTTCCATTTTACTAAAATCTACACCACTGGACGGTTATTAATAGGGACAATTCTTCTATCTAAGATTCTTTCAGGCTCCTTCACCAATTCTTCTATATAACTAGGCATATTCTCTTGAATTATAATTCCAGCTCCTAGCTTCCCCTTCAACTGAGACACATGAAACACAGGATGGATTTTTACTTCAGGTGACAATTTTAATTGGTAGGCTACTTCCCCTATCTTCTTCTCTACTTCATAAGGCCCATAGAACTTGGGGGAAAGTTTGTGTGTCTTCAAAGTCCTAGCAGTCAACTGTCTATATGGTTGTAACCTCAAGTAAACCCAATCTCCCACTTTAAAATTCCTCTCTGTTCTTTTAAGATCTGCATATCTCTTCATCCTGTCTCTGGCCATTGTCAAACTATCTTTTAAAAATTGCAAAATAATGTCTCTGGAGAACAGTAATTCTTCTACCTGAGGAACCTTTGCTGTATTTGGAATGTAGGTCAACAAGGTAGGAGGAGAAACTCCATAAACTGCTTGAAATGGTGTCATCTTTGTAGCACTTTTCCAGGTGGTGTTATACCAAAATTCTGCGAGAGTCAACCATTTAGACCACTCAGAAGGTTTATGACATACAAAGCACCGCAAGTAGTTCTCTAATATTCGATTGGTGACTTCTGATTGGCCATCAGTTTGGGGATGGTAGGACGTGCTTAACTTCTGGGTGCTGCCTTGCAATCTGAAGAGTTCCCTCCAAAAAATGCTAGTAAAGAGTGAATCCCTGTCGCTGACGATAGATGTTGGCATTCCATGAAGTTTGAATACACCATCAAAAAAAACTTGTGCTACATCTCTGGTAGTGTATGGATGTGATAATGGGAAGAAATGAGCATATTTTGATAGCCTATCAACCACTACATATACAACCGTATACTTCTGACTTTTTGGAAGGCAAGTTATAAAATCCATGGCGATGTCAGTCCATATTTTCTCAGGAATTGGCAGAGGTTGAAGCAGCCCTGGTATACGTATGTTCTCCCCTTTATTCCTTTGGCATACATCACATTCTTTTACGCACTTTTCCACATACCCTTTCATCCTTTTCCAGTAGAACACAGCTCTAATTCTTTTCACAGTTCCTTTAATGCCAAAGTGTCCTCCAAGTGGTGTGGAATGGAATTCATTAATAAGAGTTTTGAGTAAATTTGAATTGTGATGGTCAATGAGAATTTTTCCTTTATAAAAGAGCAACCCATCAACTAGTTTGTATTTACTGGAATCTCCACTGTCTATTTTCCCTTTGATTTCTACATACATAGGGGAGTTAACCAAGGTATCTTTTAGTTGTTGCAACCATGTAGCTTGCACTTGAGAGAGAGACATGCACTGACCTTTTTCTTCATCCCTTCTAGACAAGGAATCTGCTACTATGTTTTCTATGCCACCTTTATATTCAACCACATAATCATAGCCATGCAATTTAGCAAGCCACTTCCCTTGAATTCCAGTGTGCAGCCTTTGTGTCAGTAAGTACTTGAGACTCTGATGGTCAGTTTTTATAATAAATTGTCTTCCTAGGAGATACTGTGACCACTTCTTAGTAGCTAGTAATAATGCAAGCAGTTCTTTTTCATAGGTTGAAAGATTAAGATTTCTGCCTTGTAATGCTTTGTTGAGAAATGCAATAGGTTTATTATCTTGCAAGAGTACTGCCCCTATGCCAATACCACTGGCATCACACTCAACCACAAAAGGCTTATTAAAATCTGGCATGGAAAGGACTGGTGGAGACATGAGGCATTGTTTTAATTTTTCAAATGCTTGGGTTGCCTTATCACTCCATTGAAAAGAATCCTTCTTTAAGAGGTCAGTGAGTGGTTTGGCAATAATCCCATAATGTTTGATAAATTTTCGATAATATCCCGTGAGGCCTAGGAATCCTCGTAATGACTTTAGTGTAGTGGGTGTAGGCCATTCTTTAATTGCTTGCACCTTACTATTGTCCACAGCTACTCCTTTTGCAGAGATCACATGGCCAAGATACTCTATATTTTCTTTGGCAAAAGAGCATTTAGAAAGTTTAATGATCAACTGATTATCTTGTAGTACCTGCAAAGCAACCCTGATATGTTCCAAATGCTCAAGCATAGCTTGGCTAAAAATTAGTATATCATCAAAGAAAACTAAAATAAATTTCCTTAAGTATGGTTTGAATATAGTATTCATTAGAGATTGAAAGGTAGAGGGAGCATTTACAAGACCGAATGGCATAACCATAAATTCATAATGCCCATCATGGGTCTTAAAAGCAGTCTTATGAATGTCTTCCTCATTTACCGTGATTTGATGATATCCTGATATTAAATCCAACTTAGAAAAATATTTTGCACCATGTAGCTCATCAAATAAATCATCAACTAGAGGTATAGGATATTTATCTTTGATAGTAATACTGTTAAGGGCTCGGTAGTCAATACACAACCTCCATGTCCCATCTTTTTTTCTAACCATTACAACTGGTGAAGAGTAAGCACTGCAAGTAGGCCTTATAACTCCAGTATTCAACATTTCTTGGATGATTTTTTCTAGCTCATTTTTAATATGATGTGAGTGCCTGTAGGGTTTTAAACACACAGGCTTAGACCCTTGAAGCAGTGGGATCCTATGGTCATGTGAGTGTCTATTAGGAGGCAATGAGGTTAAAGGGGCAAGTACTTTTGGAAATTCATCCAGTATTTTTTTAATTGGTTCAAGGATGACAGTACTTGTTTTAGTGACAAGTTGAGAACACAACATCATGGCTACCTGTCCTTGTATACAGTCTTTCTTAATTGTTTTTTTATCTACTATTGTTAGACCTTCTGGGTGCATTCCCTGCCAAATGTGAATCTTCCCATTATATTTAAATTTGACTTGCAATTTTAAAAAATTTAAGGTCACTTCACCTAAGGTTTTCATCCATTGGGCTCCTAACACAACCTGACAGCCATCTAGGGGTAATAAAAGTAAATCTACAAACATGCAACAACCTTGACATTTTAAAGGTACCTGACCACACAGTCCTTTACCTTGGAGCCTTTCACCATTAGCTACTTGTACTTCGAATCTTTTTGTATCATCAGCCTCCAACTGGATTCCTTTAGCTAGTTGGTAATCAATGAAATTGTGTGTAGAGCCTGAATCAATAAGGATATGCACTGGTTTCCCATGTATTGCCCCACAAACTTTAATGGTGTGAAGAGCTGGTATCCCACACATAGCATGGAAGGTGATAGCAGGATTGATTTCTGCTTCATTGGATTCTGCAACCTCTTCGACTTCTTGGTCTTCTTGATCTTCTGTCTCATGTACATCTTCTGGTTCTATGATTCCTTCTAATGTATATACTTGTTTGCTCTTGCATTGATGGCCTGGATGCCACCTTTCATTGCAGATGTAGCATAGCCCTTTTTTCTTTTATCAACAATTTCCTCTGAGGTCATTCCTTTGTTTTTCGCAAGTTCTGCTAGTGTGTTGCTGTTGCTAGTGTTAGCGCCATACCCTACCGCTTTATTGATCTTAGGAGGTAAGCTTCTTGAATTTTGTGGTTGAGAGGCAGTGAAAGTTTTAAAGGGTTTCCTAGACCATCTGCTTTCATAAATTTTTGCTAATGCTATAGCTTCCTTAAAATTGTTAGGTCTGGCTGCTTCAACGTCTATCCTAATATCCTCCTTTAAACCATCTAAAAATTTGTCAAATACATAATCTGGATGCAGGTGTGGCAGAAGACCTTGCAGTTGTTCAAACCTGGTGAGATATGACTGAACAGTTGATAGTTGTTTTAAGTTAGCAAAGGCACCAAATGGCTTCCTTAACTCAGGTGGAGCAAACCTTACTATGATCTCTTCCTTAAAATTCTTCCATATTTCATAGTTCTTGACATTGTTAGACAGCCACTTGAACCATTTCTGTGCATCATCCTTGAGGTGGAATGAACAAGTTGTCACCCACTCCGCTTCCGGTGTGTGGTGATACTTAAATAATTGCTCAACCTGGTCTATCCATTCAACAACAGTATCATCTCCCTTGTAGACTGGAAATTCTAATTTAATAGTGGTGTGTTGCAATAAGGAGGGAGTATGCAGAATACTTGGTTGTTGTCTTGGGTGAGGGTTGGGGTTTGTTTCCATTGAGTGTGGGGAGGATGAAGTACTCCTGTTACTATTTCTTTGGAATGGGGGAACATAGGGATGATTTCTAGGAGTTTGTTGTGGTTCTTGAAGGTTGGATCTGTTGTTCTTGATTTCTTGCAATAAAGATTCTACTGTTGCTGACAGTAGATCTATTTTCCCATTCATTTCTTGGGTGGTTTGGTGCAGTTCTTGCTGTGCTTCGGTAAGCTGCTCGAGTGTGTTATTGGTCCTGTTATTGAAGTGCTCCTGCCTGGCCCATAGATCATGTTCTTGATCAAGAGGAGGCATGTTGCTGTTGTCATCATTCTTTGGCGATTCTGAGTCTTCATTGAAATCACCTTTTGGGTCTTGCTCTAATACCACTTTGATAGGCCCATGCTCCTTTGCTTGTTTTCGAGTGGTGGTCATTGTTGTTACAAAAGGCTATGTTGCAGGTTGTTGGTGGAGAAACTTTTTATTGGTTGGTTTAATGGGAGGAAGCAGTTTGAGAAAGGAATTCAAGTATTATTGCTGGTTTGTTTACAAAAGAGAGTAAGAGATAGAACATTCAGTTATGAAGAAAAGAAAGAGTTTAAGAAGAAAGACATGCACAGAATTTTCAGAAAAGAAAGTAGCCTTTTATTTATGAATCTGATGATCATCATACATTGATATCTGGACTATTTATATAGCTAAATTACAACGGTTATATTGACTCAATCAAAACTGTCCTTGTACAGCTGGAAACCAAGTTTGAACCAGTCTGTGCATGTGTGCACGTGCACAGGATGCACAATCCTTCTTACTCCTTCACAAGGCCAACTAGCATATCATCAACACTTCCTTTCATCTGAGTCATCATGGTTTTATTACTGAGTGAGCCCCGAGCCTCTTCTGGTGATCTTTGATCGGAATTTGGCAGCTGCAGCTCTCTGGTATTCAAAGAGAATGATGATGGGTTTGGGGCATAACACTTTCAACCCTAATATTGACTTCGGTTTTCAAAATTACAACCGATACATTAAAACTCCAGAAAAGAATCAAAAATTTACTTGGATCTGATTATCAAACTCCCAACGCAGAGCTACAGAGCCAATTGTAAATAATTCTGCAGATTGGGCTCAACTCTTATAGAATTTATTGGCGCGAATGACGAATAAGTGCGGGAGAGTCGTGGGTGACACATTTTGGGAGGGAGAATTCTTCTATGGCGCGGCTGTTACATACCAACATTTCAGCAAGCACCTTCTACTCACCAATGGATTGATGCATTTCTTCGAACAGGTTCAGAACCTTTGACAAATCTATCTTCCCATCAGTATGGAGTCAAACTGAAGATCGCTGAAGATTTCATGGATGACCAGAATCACAAAGAGGCCAACAATGACAATTAAACAGAAAGGAATGGAAGAGTTGCACTGTGTGCATGTGTGCACGTGCACAGTTGAAGACTAACTCTTGCTATTTGATTTATTCCAGCTATGATCAGCATTTAGTGAGCTGTCTATCTCCAACGGCTAGTTTGATTAAGTCCAACCTGAAAGTGTATATATATGGATCCAAAGATGTACATAAGGATATGAAGAAAGCTTAATAAAATATATCAGTTTCTCTTATCTTACTTGTGTATTCATTTTTCTCACTTCTAGTATTTCTGGCTTCACCATATTCTTCTGCTCTTTAATCTGATTTCACCCCAGTTCTGAGTATTTTTTATTATCATCACCTTCTTGCTTTACCCTGCTCTATTTTCCTTCAGCCACCCGAACACCAATACTTGTCTCTCCATCATGACTCAAACCCGAGCACAAACTCAAAAGGAGAAAGACCCCACCAATTTGGTATCGGAGCCTACTGATGAGCAAGACTTTGACTCTCATCAAGATCCTTCACCTCAATCAGAAATTAATAAGGAAGGGATCTCTTCTCTGGATTCAGCGACTACTGATAATCCCATTGAGTTATGGCTAAGGCAAGACTTGTTTAATAACAGAACTGCTTTATCACTGAAGAGATTGGAAAGAACTACCCATGATTTATCAATCACCACATCAACTCTGACAAGGCAAAATCAAGAAACCACTGAGAAGCTTGATAACATGCAAGAAATGATGACAACAATTTTCTCAGAGTTAAAAGATATCAAGAACCAAAGGCAAACCGACCAGAACTTCAGATCTGACATTAACAAATCCTCTTCTCTCCCACAAAATTCTTTTCAAAATCAACGATCCACTATTTATGTTCCACCTAATAATAGGCCACCCATAATACCCAGAACTGATACCAATCTTTTTGATCACTCTCCATCAAGACACGTTGATTCTTCTCCTCATCATTCAGAAGACATGGCCAAGATTAATATCAAGATAGACTTCCAACTTTTTCTGGTGAAGACAGAGTTATTGATTGGATTCGACAAGTTGAGCAGTTCTTCAAATACAACCATACTGACATCCAAGAATGGGTGCATATATGTTCTTTTCACCTCAAAAAAGAAGCTCTACAATGGTTTTACAGGTATTCTCATACTGTTTTGGATTATGACCAGTGGTCAGTCTTTAGCAAGGCCATCCAGGTACGATTTCTTTCTACTGAGTTAGACAGACCATATGATACATTTTCCTCGCTTAAACAAACATCTTCTGTTATGAACTATGTTAATCAGTTTGAGCAATTAGAAGGAATGATTGAGCATATAACACCTATCCATCTTTTACAAAAAAATTTAGGTGGTTTAAAAGATGAAATTAAGTTTGATGTTATAGCAGCCAATCCACCTGATTTTGATTCTGCTGTGGCATTAGCAAAGACATTCGAAACAAAATGGTTATCTGTTAATAGAATTAACAGGAAAAATTCTTCCAAAAATACTTTGCCTTCTCCTCAATTTTCTGACAGCGAAAAAAAAAGTTCTCAACAAAAAACTACTTCCACTAATTCTGAAAAGTTTTCTAAAATAAAGCAAATGACCCCGGAGGAATTATTAGAAAAGAAAAAAATTATATTTGTTATGGTTGCAATGAAAAATATTATTATGGTCATAAATGCAACACAAAACAAATTCATGTTATGGAAGGAATTATTGATTTATCTGATCATGATGAACTCTCTGATCAAGACATCACCTCTGAAAAACCCTTGCAACTTACTGCTTCTGGAAGTTCACATACACCTGACAACACTTTATTATCAATTTCTATTAATGCTTTGCTTGGTATTCCTACTTTACATACTATGAAAATTAAGGGTCTGATCAATAACAAATCAATTATCTTTTTAATTGATTCTGGATCTACACATAGTTTTATTCATACTTCTTTAGCCAACAAATTAAATTTACAACGAAGCAAAGCAAGACATTTTGAGGTACAGGTAGCTAATGGTCAGAAATTACAAGGTGATGAAATTTGTTCTCAAGTTTTACTTACTTGTCAAGGATGCAAAATGCCAATTGACTTATTAGTACTTCCAATGGAAGGATGTCAAGTTGTTTTAGGTGCTCAATGGGTGAAAGAATTAGATGAAATTTGTTTTAATTTCAAAAAACTGCAGGTGCGATTTTTCTATAAAAATAAAGAATATCTATGGCAAGGTCTTATTCAACCTGATTCCTATACGGTTGATGATAAAAAAGCTACAAAGGAATTTAACTGTGCTCACCTCCGATTTATGCTTTTATCTACTGCTTCAACTTCAGTTCCTCCCATAGCTGCATTACACACTGATATCCAATCTCTGTTGAATATGTAACGACCCGTATTTTACGGATCGAAACATCGTAAAATAATTAACAATTGGTTGCATTGTTGATAAGTCGTTCAGAATTTTTCTAAGTCCTAAGTCGGTTTGGACGAGTTAAGAGATAAAAGTCTGGGTCGAGTTGCCGACTTAAGGTTTTGACCGAGTTAAGAAATAGGTCGTATTGTCTTAAGTCGTATGGTGGTTTAGGTCGTGGGTTAGTTAGAGCGACCTATAGAATTATGCGACCTAAGTTTTGGTTAAGTGTTAGGTCGGCTGGGAGAGTTAGCGACCTAGTGTTGTGAACGACCTAAGCATTGGAGCGACCTATAGGACGAAGGAGCTAGGAAGGCAACGACCTAAGGAAACTAGTAGTTAGCGACCTATAGTAGTTCGCGACCTATAGGAGTTAGCGATCTAATTGTTAGCGACCTTAGAGTTGAGCTGTTTAGGGGTTGGCTGGTTAGGGTAGTTAGGTCGTAAACGACCTATGGGGTGCCGTGTTAGTTAGGTCGCGTGGATCTAAGTGTTAAGTCGTAGCACTGATAGGTCGCATGGGTATTCCAGTGAGTTGTTAGGTCGCAAGGTTATAGGTCGTAACACTGGTAGGTCGCTGGGTTGTTAAGGCGCGTGAGTGTTAGGTCGCATCCCAGTTGTTCGCGACTTACGTTAGGTCGCGAGGAAACTTAAGTGTTAGGACGCGTGATTGGTAAGTCGTAAGTCGCATGATGTTTTAGGTCATGTGAGGACTTAAGGTGTTAGGTCGTTGGGTTTTGGCTTAGTGTTAGATCGTAGCCTATGTTTTAAGTCGCGAGCGACCTAGGAGATTAGTTGTTAAGTCGTAACCCAGTTATCTGTTAAGTCGTAGGATGCGCGCATATGCTAAGCCGTTAGGTCGGCAATAGTTAAGTCGAGCGCATTAGGTCGTAGGTCGTTGGCAGATTAATTCGCAGATGCGCATTTGTTTTAAGTCGTCTGGCTTTGGTTAGGTCGAAGATGTTGTTAGGTCGTAGGTCGCGGACGACCTAACTCCGAGCGACCTAAGGAAATTTCTGCTATAAATAGAGGGGGTTGTTCTCACTTTTTAGGATCTGGATTTTGAAGCGACGAAGTGCTGCCATTTTGAGAGCTCGACTTCTTCACTTCTTTTCTCCACTCTAATCTAGTGCTTCCATCCATCCAAATCGAAGATCAAGATTGAAGATCCAAGAGCTAAAGTTGAAGATCTTCATCCGTTGAAGTGAGATTTCTTCGTTTGAAGCGGATTTGTGATAGATCAAGCTTGATCCTTCGCTGTCCAGATCTGAAGCGTGTTTATTTGAGGTTGTTTAGGTGATTTGGTGAGTGGTGATTATCTCTCACACGGATCGAAAGGAGTATATCGAATTGTTGGCTCGATTTGGTGTTAAAATAATGATTTTTATGCATTTTCTTCATCCTAAGTGTAGATCCATGTAGATCCATTGTTCATGATGATTTGACAACCATTTTACTAAGTGTTAACCTATGCAAGTTCATTCATCAAGATTGTAGTGACATTTCTTATGATTTCATGCATGTTAGACTTTCAACTCTTTAATTACGGAAATGTCATTATTGTTATAATTATCTACTTAGATCATATTTGAATGCTTGATTGCTTGGATTAATGTTTGGTTTGATTGATTGTTATGAATTAGATGATTGATGGTTTGATTTAGACCGAAGATGATTCAAGAGCTAAGAGAAAGGCTCTTGAATTGGGTAAGCTGCTCGTGGCATATGTAGCGGGATGATGAAGCTCTTATGCGTAGATTTGATGATGTGATGTTGAGATGAGGCTTTGCGAGGATGTGATGAAGCGAGGCAATCATGTGATGAAGACTTGGTCTAATCCAGACGGGATCATTCCAAGCATGTTGATAACTCGGTGATATGATTCGAGTTGAGGATAATGAATGGATATGAGAATAGTCGTCGAGGAGGATGACTAGGAGGCTTGGATAGCATCGTTGTTGAAGGTTCTAGCATGCTCTAAGCAAGAGTACGTTTGGGCAGATTCGATAGTCCCAACGGCCAACTGTTGATGGTCGAGTACTCTAGGCAGATTCGATAGTCCTAGGCACGGGCTGCGACGACGTGCGGGAGTTATGTCTAGAACCGGGGTTTCCATTAGCCCTTGACGGACGGCTGAAAGAATGTGCCGGTCATTCAATTAACGGTGACATCGAAGCAGTGATAACAGTGATAGCCAGAGTCATGGATGTTTGGTTGTATCGTCGTTCAGACTCAAGACCGGTATTTTCTGGGTGCTTATCTGATTTAGGCCTTGGTACTTGGAAAACATCGCCCTTGACTCGAATGATTATTACTTTACTTTAAATGGTATGCTCTGCTATGTTGCTTCTGCTTAGTGTGTGTCTGGGGGCTATCACTGTAGAAAGAGGTGGAGTGGGAGGGTTGTATTCCTATTCCTTTTCCTTTATGCTCTTTTGGTATGTTGTTAGTTAATTTACTGCTCACTAAGACTGTTGTCTGACTCAAGGCTTTATGTTTTTTTATTCTTATTGCCTTGGGCTGTTCGTCCATTTTTGGGACGGGCAGACTAGGTAGTAGGTGACAGGTGTTGTTCTCTTCTCACGATGCTGATATCGAAGACGAGCTGGAGGGTTGCATATTATCTTCTTATTATATGTACTGGATGTTCCGCTGTTTTGTATTCTCTGAGTGTTATGTAGTGAGGCTTGATGTATTGGCTATTTGGATGCTTGTATTCAACTATTATGAAGTTTTATATGATGGCATTTTATTCTGTAAAGCTTCACTATGTATATGTTCTATTGTATTTTGTCCATGCGCTGTGAGTAATACGATAGATTCTGTTGTTTTAATCTACCCTGACAATCGTCCATGGTCGCCTGGCACACTTTACAGCGCACTGTCACTAGATTCGGTGCAGGGGTCATGGGCGGTCGTCACATTTGGTATCAGAGCATTGGTTAATCGATTTTACCCAACGCTCGCTGACGTAACTACGTATGAGAGACGTAATTGTATTTTGATGGATGAATACTATATATAATATAGTAGCTTAGTAGAGTTTGAGTCCTTTATGCAGTTGTTTCTCTAGATGTTCTAATCATTCCTTTTTATAGATATTGAGAATGAGTCGAAGAGGGAGACCAGCTGCCAGGGAAGGCCGAGCTACTGAAGGGACTGCTGATTATGCAGCTATGTTCGAAGCTATGATGACTTCGATCATGAGAAGGATACCAGTTCCGGGGGCAGCAGTAGATGTTGGAGTTCAAGTCCAAACTCCGAAACCAGTGGATTTTGCTAAGTTGTGCAAAGACTATACTGCTCTTGGAGGGAAATTTTCTTGGGAACAGAATCAACTATTGAAGTCCAGAGATGGATCGATGCTTGTAGAAGGATCTTTGGTGATTTGGGAATTGATGATGCAACTAAGAGGAAGTTGGCATCAAGGCAGCTTCAAGGGAGAGCCTCTGATTGGTGGAACTCTATTACCATCAATACTGCGGAGGAAGAGATTACTTGGGAGCAATTCAAAGCTAGATTTGAAGCTAAGTTCATTTCTACAGCTCAGAAGTCTGTTCTGTTCAAGAGGTTTGTGGAGCTCAATCAAGGTGGAAGATCTGTTCTTGAGTATGTTTCTGAGTTTGAAGCTTTGTCCAAGTATGCTCGGTCATATATTGAATCTGCTTATCAGAAGAATGAGAAGTTTGTGACCGGCTTGGATAGTTATCTTGGGAGACAGTTGGTGGATCATTTGGACGATTCATTTGAGAAGCTTGTGGAGAAAGCTCTTAGGCATGAGAGTTTGTTTCCTAAGGAAGGACCTGTTGTTGCTGTTACCAGGGGAGAGTCTAAACCGCAGCAGGGTGGAAACCAGAAGAGGAAGCAGCAGCAGCAGAAGGGTAAGGATGGCCAGAAGAAGCCGAAAGGCGAGGTGACTTGCTACAATTGTCAGCAGAAGGGCCATTTCTCTAAGGATTGTAAGAATCCGAAGGTGCCAATGAAGTGTCACAACTGTGACAAGCCAGGGCATTTCAGGAAGAATTGTCCAGAACCGAGGAGGGACAAGCAGATTGTGCAAGCTTATGCTTTGGGAGCTGTTCCGTCGTCTTCGAAAGCTCCTACTGCTGAAGAGAAAGGAAAGAGTGTGGTTGTTCAAGGTACTCTTTTCCTATGTGGTGTTCCAGTTAGAGTTTTGTTTGATACTGGAGCGTCGCATTCGTTTGTTTGTAATGAACTCGTAGGCCGGTTAGATTTGAAGCCGGATATTGTTGATAGGCCATTGGTTGTGACTAATCCAGTTGGGGGTTCGTCTTGTTTGTGTATGTTATGCCGTGGTCTAGTTGTATCGAGTCATGGTTGCTCTTTTGTTTGTGATTGCTTTGTTCTGAACTTTGCGGGGTTCGGAATTATTTTGGGTATGGACTAGCTTAGAAAGTATGCGGCAAAGGTTGATTGCGAGAGGTTGGAAGTGACAGTCGAGAATGTGGAGGGGCGAAAGGTTGTAATACGATGTAAGCATGAAGAAGGCGTCTTCATGAGCTTCATGTATTCGCTGGTTGTTCCACGGGATGGACTGTCATCGGTGCCAATCGCTAATGGATTCGAGGATGTCTTTGACGAAGTCAAAGGGTTGCCGCCGCATAGAGAGATCGAGTTTCGTATAGATCTAGTTGAAGGAGCCAGACCTGTTGTGATGCCTCTTAGGCGGATGGCGCCTAGGGAACAGCAGGAGTTGAGGGTGCAAGTTGATGATCTTTTGCAGAAAGGATTCATTCGGCGTAGTGTGTCCGAGTGGGGTGCACCAGTTGTGTTTGCAACCAAGGCAGATGGGTCGTTGAGATTGTGTGTGGATTATCGTGAGCTGAATAAGGTGACTAAGAAGAACAAGTATCCGTTGCCGAGAATAGATGACTTGTTTGATCAGCTTCACGAAGCCAAGGTGTTTTCTCAGATGGATTTGGCAACGGGATTTCACCAGTTGAGAGTGGCTAAGGATAGTGTGCCGAAGACTGCTTTTCGGACACCAACGGGTTTCTTTGAGTGGCTGGTAATGCCGTTTGGATTGACTAACGCGCCAGCATATTTTGTGGATCTTATGAATAGAATGTTCAGAGATCAGTTGAACAAGTTCGTACTTGTGTTCGTGGATGATATTCTGATTTATTCCAGAACGGAAGAGGAGCACAAGACGCACTTGCGTATTGTTTTGGAAATCTTGCGGAAACATCAGCTGAAGGCTAAGTTTTCGAAGTGTCACTTCTGGAAGAGTGAAGTGAGGTTCTTAGGCCATGTGATTTCTGGAAATGGAATAGCGGTTGATCCCGCTAAGGTGGCAGCAATCCAGGATTGGGTTAGACCTAAGAATGCATTGATGTGAGAAGTTTTCTTGGATTAGCAGGATATTATCGATGGTTTATCAAAGACTTCTCCAAGGTAGCTGCACCGTTAACAGGATTGACGAAAAAGAACCAAGTGTTCAGTTGGGATGCTAAGTGTGAGCAAGCTTTCGGAATCCTGAAAGAGAGATTGACGAGTGAACCTGTTTTGACTATTCCAAGTGGGAATGATGAGATGGTGGTTTACACCGATGCATGTGGTACTGGACTTGGAGCAGTGCTGATGCAGAGGGAAAAAGTTGTTGCGTATGCCAGTCGACAACTGAAGCCGCATGAAAGGAATTACCCAACTCATGATTTGGAGTTAGCGGCGATTGTATTTGCTTTGAAGATGTGGAGACATTATCTATTGGGAGTTCGATTCGAGTTGTTTACGGATCACAAGTCATTGAAGTATCTTTTCTCCCAAAAGGATTTGAATCTTCGGCAGCAACGTTGGCTAGAGTTTTTGGCATCATATGATTTTGGTATAGCTTATACTCCGGGAAAAGGTAACGCAGTGGCAGATGCGTTAAGTCGAAGACATGCAGGATTGGGAGCCATGTTTTCAGAATGGAAGAATCTCGAGTATTTAGCTGGATTTGACTTCAGGCCTAGATGTGAATTGGAACCTGAGATGTTGGAAAACTTATCGATAAGACATTCTCTTGTGGAAAGGATTGGCGAGAGCCAAAAGCGAGACGATAAGCTTGTCAAGATTATTCGTGATTTGGAATCTGGATTGGATCCAGAAAAGGATAAAGGATTCGAGGTCGATCGAGAGGGTTGGCTTCGGAAGCAAGGACGACTAGTTGTTCCCGATATAGATGAATTGAGGAGTGAGGTTCTGAAGGAAAGTCATCACTCGAAGTTGACAATTCATCCAGGTAGAAATAAGATGTATCGGGATATGAAGAGAACCTACTACTGGGAAGGCATGAAGAAGGATGTTGGAAATTTTATTTCCAAATGTATGAACTGCCAGTTGGTTAAAGCTGAACAGAAGAAGCCAAGTGGATTACTACAGCCATTAGAAGTTCCTACATGGAAGTGGGAGCAGGTATCGATGGATTTTATTGATGGATTGCCTAGAACCAGAACGGGAAATGAAGGGATTTGGGTCATTGTAGATCGTCTGACTAAGAGTGCTAGATTTATTCTTGTTCGATCGACTAGGACTGCATCAAAGTTGGCTGAGTTGTATGTTAAGTGGATAGTTCGATTCCATGGTATTCCGAAGAGTATAGTGAGCGATCGAGACCCATTGTTCACTAGTGGATTTTGGAAGAGCTTCCAGAAAGTTTTGGGAACCGAGTTGTGTTTGAGTACAGCTTATCACCCTCAAACAGATGGTCAGACCGAGAGAGTCAACCGAGTTTTGGAAGATCTTCTTCGAGCATGTGTTTTGGACTTCGGAGGATCATGGGAAGATCACCTTCATTTGGTAGAGTTTTCATACAACAACAGTTACTAGTCAAGCATTGGTATGGCACCGTATGAGGCATTGTATGGAAGACCGTGTAACTCTCCAACATGTTGGTTGGAAACTGGAGAAAAGCTGATGCTTGGGCCAGAGATGATTCGACAGACTTCAGATTGTATAGAGATCATTCGGCAACGAATGAAGGCAGCCCAAGACCGTCAGAAAAGTTATGCCGATAGGCGTCGAAAGGATTTGGAATTCGACGTTGGTGATATGGTTTTTGTGAAGATTTCTCCACTGAAGAATGTTATTCGATTCGGGAAGAAAGGAAAATTGACTCCGAGATTTGTTGGACCATTCCCGACCATCGAGCGAATTGGAAAGCTCGCCTATAGATTGGAGTTACCGGAGAAGATGTCGGGTGTGCACAATGTTTTTCACGTATCATATCTACGGAAGTATGTGCACGACTCGAGTACGGTGGTTTCTACTGATAGCTGTGAAGATTTCGAAGTTGATCCAGTTGATAGAAGACCTCGTAAGCCGCTTCGTGTTGTTGAAACCGACACGAAACAGCTTAGGAGGAAGGTAGTTAAGTTGCTCAAGATACAATGGAGTGATGATGATAACGACTGTACGTGGGAGGTGGAAGAGAGGATGAAGGCAGCTCATCCTGAACTCTTCAAGGTATGGCCCTAAGGTGTCGTCTCATCTCGCGATATTGTAACTTGTTCTAAGTCTTAGAATTCTGTACGCTAAGTTAGAATTGGATGCATGGTTTGTTGATTGCTATGGATGGTAGGCGTACAGAATAGCCTTTGATTGCTTTGTTTGCTTGGAATTTCGGGGGCGAAATTCCTAAGGGGGAGAGAATGTAACGATCCGTATTTTACGGATCGAAACATCGTAAAATAATTAACAATTGGTTGCATTGTTGATAAGTCGTTCAGAATTTTTCTAAGTCCTAAGTCGGTTTGGACGAGTTAAGAGATAAAAGTCTGGGTCGAGTTGCCGACTTAAGGTTTTGACCGAGTTAAGAAATAGGTCGTATTGTCTTAAGTCGTATGGTGGTTTAGGTCGTGGGTTAGTTAGAGCGACCTATAGAATTATGCGACCTAAGTTTTGGTTAAGTGTTAGGTCGGCTGGGAGAGTTAGCGACCTAGTGTTGTGAACGACCTAAGCATTGGAGCGACCTATAGGACGAAGGAGCTAGGAAGGAAGCGACCTAAGGAAACTAGTAGTTAGCGACCTATAGTAGTTCGCGACCTATAGGAGTTAGCGATCTAATTGTTAGCGACCTTAGAGTTGAGCTGTTTAGGGGTTGGCTGGTTAGGGTAGTTAGGTCGTAAACGACCTATGGGGTGTCGTGTTAGTTAGGTCGCGTGGATCTAAGTGTTAAGTCGTAGCACTGATAGGTTGCATGGGTATTCCAGTGAGTTGTTAGGTCGCAAGGTTATAGGTCGTAACACTGGTAGGTCGCTGGGTTGTTAAGGCGCGTGAGTGTTAGGTCGCATCCCAGTTGTTCGCGACTTACGTTAGGTCGCGAGGAAACTTAAGTGTTAGGACGTGTGATTGGTAAGTCGTAAGTCGCGTGATGTTTTAGGTCGTGTGAGGACTTAAGGTGTTAGGTCGTTGGGTTTTGGCTTAGTGTTAGGTCGTAGCCTATGTTTTAAGTCGCGAGCGACCTAGGAGATTAGTTGTTAAGTCGTAACCCAGTTATCTGTTAAGTCGTAGGATGCGCGCATATGCTAAGCCGTTAGGTCGGCAATAGTTAAGTCGAGCGCATTAGGTCGTAGGTCGTTGGCAGATTAAGTCGCAGATGCGCATTTGTTTTAAGTCGTCTGGCTTTGGTTAGGTCGAAGATGTTGCTAGGTCGTAGGTCGCGGACGACCTAACTCCGAGCGACCTAAGGAAATTTCTGCTATAAATAGAGGGGGTTGTTCTCACTTTTTGGGATCCGGATTTTGAAGCGACGAAGTGCTTCCATTTTGAGAGCTCGACTTCTACACTTCTTCACTTCTTTTCTCCACTCTAATCTAGTGCTTCCATCCATCCAAATCAAAGATCAAGATTGAAGATCCAAGAGCTAAAGTTGAAGATCTTCATCCGTTGAAGTGAGATTTCTTCGTTTGAAGCGGATTTGTGATAGATCAAGCTTGATCCTTCGCTGTCCAGATGTGAAGCGTGTTTATTTGAGGTTGTTTAGGTGATTTGGTGAGTGGTGATTATCTCTCACATGGATCCAAAGGAGTATATCGGATTGTTGGCTCGATTTGGTGTTAAAATAATGATTTTTATGCATTTTCTTCATCCTAAGTGTAGATCCATGTAGATCCATTGTTCATGATGATTTGACAACCATTTTTCTAAGTGTTAACCTATGCAAGTTCATTCATCAAGATTGTAGAGACATTTCTTATGATTTCATGCATGTTAGACTTTCAACTCTTTAATTACGAAAATGCCATTATTGTTATAATTATCTACTTAGATCATATTTGAATGCTTGATTGCTTGGATTAATGTTTGGTTTGATTGATTGTTATGAATTAGATGATTGGTGGTTTGATTTAGACCGAAGATGGTTCAAGAGCTAAGAGAAAGGCTCTTGAATTGGGTAAGCTGCTCGTGGCATATGTAGCGGGATGATGAAGCTCTTATGCGTAGATTTGATGTATGTTGAGATGAGGCTTTGCGAGGATGTGATGAAGCGAGGCAATCATGTGATGAAGACTTGGTCTAATCCAGACGGGATCATTCCAAGCATGTTGATAACTCGGTGATATGATTCGAGTTGAGGATAATGAATGGATATGAGAATAGTCGTCGAGGAGGATGACTAGGAGGCTTGGATAGCATCGTTGTTGAAGGTTCTAGCATGCTCTAAGCAAGAGTACGTTTGGGCAGATTCGATAGTCCCAACGGCCAACTGTTGATGGTCGAGTACTCTGGGCAGATTCAATAGTCCTAGGCACGGGCTGCGACGACGTGCGGGAGTTATGTCTAGAACCGGGGTTTCCATTAGCCCTTGACGGACGGCTGAAAGAATGTGTCGGTCATTCAATTAACGGTGATATCGAAGCAGTGATAACAGTGATAGCCAGAGTCATGGATGTTTGGTTGTATCGTCGTTCGGACTCAAGAGCGGTATTTTCTGGGTGCTTATCTGATTTAGGCCTTGGTACTTGGAAAACATCGCCCTTGACTCGAATGATTATTAATTTACTTTAAATGGTATGCTCTGCTACGTTGCTTCTGCTTAGTGTGTGTCTGGGGGATATCACTGTAGAAAGAGGTGGAGTGGGAGGGCTGTATTCCTATTCCTTTTCCTTTATGCTCTTTTGGTATGTTGTTAGTTAATTTACTGCTCACTAAGACTGTTGTCTGACTCAAGGCTTTATGTTTTTTTATTCTTATTGCCTTGGGCTGTTCGTCCATTTTTGGGACGGGCAGACTAGGTAGCAGGTGACAGGTGCTGTTCTCTTCTCACGATGCTGATATTGAAGACGAGCTGGAGGGTGGCATATTATCTTCTTATTATATGTACTGGATGTTCCGCTGTTTTGTATTCTCTGAGTGTTATGTAGTGAGGCTTGATGTATTGGCTATTTTGATGCTTGTATTCAACTATTATGAAGTTTTATATGATGGCATTTTATTCTGTAAAGCTTCACTATGTATATGTTCTATTGTATTTTGTCCATGCGCTGTGAGTAATACGATAGATTCTATTGTTTTAATCTACCCTGACAATCGTCCATGGTCGCCTGGCACACTTTACAGCGCACTATCACTAGATTCGGTGCAGGGGTCATGGGCGGTCGTCACAAATAAATTCCCTACTGTCATTTCCTTAACACTTCCACTGCCTCCTACAAGACACTGTGACCATAAAATCCCTCTTTTACAAGGATCTAAACCAATTTGTCTTAAACCATATAGATATTCTCATCATATTAAAATTGAATTAGACAAACTAATTTCTGATATGCTTTCATCTGGTATTATTAGAAATAGTTCTAGTGCCTTTGCTGCTCCTGTTGTGATGGTTCGAAAAAAGGACTTTTCATGGAGATTGTGTGTAGATTATAGGGCTTTAAATAAACAAACAATTAAAAATAAATTTCTCATACCATTAATAGATGATTTATTAGATGAACTATATGGTTCTAATTTTTTTACTAAATTAGATTTGAAGTCCGGTTACCATCAAGTTCGTATGCATGAAGATGATATTCATAAAACAGCTTTTAGAACTCATGATGGTCATTATGAATTTTTGGTAATGCCCTTTGGTTTAACTAATGCCCCTTCTACATTTCAATCTATAATGAATAGTATTTTTAAAAATTATTTAAGAAATTTTATTCTCGTATTCTTTGATGATATTTTAATCTACAGAAAAAACTGGGCTGATCATTTGATTCACTTGGAAACTACACTTCAAACTCTTTAATACAATCACCTGGTGATCAATCTTCCAAAATGCTCCTTTGCTGCAGACAACATCAATTACCTCGGTCATATCATATCCCATGACGGCATTGCAGTGGACAGAGAAAAGACAAAAGCCATTATGGACTGGCCACTTCAAAGCACTTAGAGGATTTTTGGGCCTTACTGGATACTACAGGAAATTCATCAAGGGATATGGTTTGATTGCAAAACCACTTACTACTATGCTCAAGAAGAATTCTTTTAAATGGACACCAGACGCAACAGATGCCTTTTTCAAATTAAAATCATGCCTCATTAGTCCTCCCATTTTGTCACTGCCTGATTTCTCTAAAGATTTTATAATCGAATGCGACGCAAGTGGTTGTGGAATTGGCGCTGTTCTCTTGCAAAGAAACAAACCTATTGCATTTATCAGTCAACCTCTTCAAGGAAGAAAATTACTCTTATCTACTTACGAGAAAGAGCTTCTAGCATTAATCTTGGCAACTAAGAAATGGTCACAATATCTACTAGGCAGAAAATTCATCATTCGAACTGATCATCAGAGCTTACAACATTTGTTATCCCAGAAATTGACAACCGGTATTCAAGGGAAGTGGCTTGCCAAGCTACATGGATATGACTATACAGTGGAATATAAAAAAGGAAAAGAAAATATTGTTGCCGACAGCTTGTCACGAATTCATGATCAACCAATGCTAACAGCACTGACAACAGTTCAACCTGATTGGATTTTTGAACTTCGAAAAGAAGTCAATCAATCCCCATTTTATGCAATAAAAAAAGAACAGATTCTACAGGGAGACTTGGACTCAAATAAGTATAAACTACTTGATGATTTAATCTTTTATAAAGGAAGAATTCTCTTAGACCCATTCAATGCTTCTCTGTTAAATATCATTCTCTTCGAATTTCAATCTTCACCACTAGGAGGCCACTCGGGTGTTCGAAAAACTCTCAAGAAAATTAAGCGAGTCTTTTACTGGAGGAAAATGAAGAAATCAGTTGAAAAGTATATTCGAGATTGTGATATTTGTCAACGTTCCAAAAGTGAAAATATACAATACCCAGGACTTCTTCAGCCGCTGCCAACTCCAGATAGTGTTTGGACTGACATCACGATGGACTTTATCACTCATTTACCAAAAAGTAATAGCTCAACTGTTATATATGTTGTGGTTGATTGACTATCAAAGTATGCACATTTTTCCCCCCTCACATCCTTATACTGCACAGCAAGTATCCAAGGTTTTTTTTGATGGGATATTTAAATTATATGGTATGCCTACATCAATCATTAGTGACAGGGATCCTATATTCTTAAGTAATTTTTGGACTGAATTATTCAATCTTCAGGGAAGCACACTCAAATATAGCTCGGCATATCATCCACAAACAGACGGCCAGTTAGAAGCTACTAATAAAATTCTAGAGACATACCTAAGGTGTTTTGTTTCACATCAACCTAGTGAATGGACAAAGTGGTTAACTCTTGCTGAATTTTGGTTTAATACTTCTTGGAAACAATCTACCAATCTAACCCCTTATGAAATTTTGTATGGCAAACCACCTCCCACTCTCTTGTCATATATTCCTCATACTGCCAGAGTGGAACAAGTTGAACAACATCTTTTTTCTCGAGACATTATTATGCAGTTGTTAAAAGACAGCCTTACTCTCGCCCAAGAACGAATGAAAAAATTTGCAGATAAAAAACGAACAGAAAGATCATTCTCTGTTGGTGACTGGGTCTACCTGAAGCTGCAGCCATATAGACAAATCTTGGTCAGTTCTACCAAAACAACTAAATTATCTCCAAAATATTATGGACCATTCAAGATCATTCAACGAATCGGAGAAGTTGCATACAAATTAAACCTTCCTGCTAGCTCTCAGATCCATTCTATTTTTCATATATACCAGTTAAAGAAAAGGGTTAGTTCACATATCATCTTGCAACAAGAACTTCCATCATATACGGCTGAATTAGTTGATGAACCGGAGCAAATACTTGAACAAAGATTGATACCCAGAAATAATAAGCCAGTGGTTCAAGCACTTATCAAATGGAAGAATAAACCCATCTTAGATTCCACTTGGGAAGATTATTGGGATATCATTAAGCGTTTTCCTACTTTAGACCTTGAGGCAAGGTCCATTCTTTATGGGGAGGGGAGTTGTTACATACCAACATTTCAGCAAGCACCTTCTACTCACCAATGGATTGATGCATTTCTTCGAACAGGTTCAGAACCTTTGACAAATCTATCTTCCCATCAGTATGGAGTCAAACTGAAGATCACTGAAGATTTCATGGATGACCAGAATCACAAAGAGGCCAACAATGACAAGTAAACAGAAAGGAATGGAAGAGTTGCACTGTGTGCATGTGTGCACGTGCACAGTTGAAGACTAACTCTTGCTATTTGATTTATTCCAGCTATGATCAGCATTTAGTGAGCTGTCTATCTCCAATGGCTAGTTTGATTAAGTCCAACCTGAAAGTGTATATATATGGATCCAAAGATGTACATAAGGATATGAAGAAAGCTTAATAAAATATATCAGTTTCTCTTATCTTACTTGTGTATGCATTTTTCTCACTTCTAGTATTTCTGGCTTCACCATATTCTTTTGCTCTTTAATTTGATTTCACCCCAGTTCTGAGTATTTTTTATTATCATCACCTTCTTGCTTTACCCTGCTCTGTTTTCCTTCAGCCACCCGAACACCAATACTTGTCTCTCCATCATGACTCAAACCCGAGCACAAACTCAAAAGGAGAAAGACCCCACCGCGAGCAATAGACGGAGACGTGGTAGAGCAAGGCAAGGGGAAGGGTTTTTCCATTCTCACGACACAAAAGAAGGAAGATAAACAGCGCGATTAATTTTATTTTTCTGAATAGAAACGTGAGCAGTAAATGAAAAGGGGATGGATTACATTTTGGATATTTAATTTGTATATTTATCATAGAACTTTCTTTTATTCGTTGCAATCCACTTACACAACAAAGAAGGATGGACAAATAATAATATTTTAAAGCCACCTCTAAAATTTAATATTTATTGAAAAAATGTATTATTTTTCAAATGTTAGTATGATTATGAAAATTCGTCATCTAAGAGTTTTTATTGTGATCATTATGAATTTCAACAGTGTTAAAAAAAATACATATAAAGCTTACTGAACTATTTTTGTTTTACCTATTGTAAGAAGTTATAATTTTCTATTTTGTTTAGCTTTATGACAGATTCTTTCATTTTCCAAGAAAGAATCACCTAACAAATTATAACCTAGCTTCAAATTTTTTAATGCTCAAACCAAAGCAAGTTCTGAGTTTTCTCGGAGCAATATTGTCCGGGGCAAGCTTCGGGTATGTAGACGCATGACCTGAAGCATGCTAGTAGTTTTCACATGCTCGACTCAAAGCAGGGACTTCCTCGGGCTTACTTCGGGAAATCCGCCGATTGACCAGAAGCGTGCTCCGAGTTTTCCAATGTGCGACTCGAAGCAACTGCATCCAAGTGCGTGTTTCAGGTAAGTAGCAGAGTGGCCCGAAGCGTGCTCCAAGTTTCCACATGCTCGACTCGAAGCAAGGCCGCCGTTGGGCGTGCTTTGTGTAAGTTGTGCTCCGACCCCGATGCGTCGTTCGGCGAAACATCGGGTCGGACCGGGGCGAGCGCCGGGTGATTGCCAACTCGAACGACTCCCAAAAGCATATCGATTTTCCGAACGCAGGACTGAGCACACGGTTATGAATGATAGCGAACATATTTCTCGACCCGACTACCGGCTCGACTCCGAGCGCGCTTCAAACGTTTGTATGCTCGATTCATAACCCAGCTTCAAATTTCCAAATGCTCGAACCAAAGAAAGTTCCGAGTTTTCTCAGAGCAATATTGTCCGGGGCAAAGCTTCGGGTATGTAGCTGCATGACTCAAAGCATGCTAGAAGTTTTGACATGCTCGACTCCAAGCAGGGACTTCCTTGGACTTGCTTCGGGAAATCTGCCGATTGACACGAAGCCTGCTCCGAGTTTTCCAACGTGCGACTCGAAGCAACTTCATCCAAGTGCGTGCTTCGGGCAAGTAGCATAGTGACCCTAAGTGTTATCCGAGTTTCCACATGCCCGACTTGAAGCAAGGCCACCGTTGGGTGTGATTCTTTTAAGTTGCGCTCCGACCCCGATGCGCCCTTCGGCGAAACATCGGGTCGGACCGGCGCGAGCGTCGGGTGATTGCCAACTCGAACGACTCCTAAAAGCGTATCGATTTTTCGAACGCAGGACTGAGCACACGGTTATGGATGATAGCAAACATATTTCTCGACTCGACTTCGAGCGCGCTTCAAACGTTTCTATGCTCGATTCGTGACCCAGCTTCAAATTTCCAAATGCTCGAACCAAAGCAAGTTCCAAGTTTTCTCTGAGAAATATTGTCCAGGGCAAAGTTTCGGGTATGCAGCTGGATGACCTGAAGCATGCTAGCAGTTTTCACATGCTCATCTCCAAGCAGGAACTTCCTTGGGCTTGCTTCGGGAAATTTGTCGATTGACCCGAAGCCTGCTCCAAGTTTTCCAACGTGCGACTCATAGCAACTGCATCCATGTGCGTGCTTCAGGCAAGTAGTAGAGTGACCCGAAGCATGCTCCGAGTTTCCACATACCTGACTCATAGCAAAGCCGCCGTCGGGCGTGCTTCATGTAAGTTGCGCTCCGACCTCGATGCGCCCTTCGGCGAAACATCGGGTCGGACTACGGCGAGCGCCGGGTGATTGCCAACTCGAACGGTTCCCAAAAGCGTATCGATTTTCCGAACGCAGGATCGAGCGCATGGTTATGGATGAAAGCAAACATATTTCTCGACTCGACTACCGGCTCGACTCCGAGTGCACTTCAAACGTTTGTATGCTCGATTCGTGACACATCTTCAAATTTCCAAATGCTCGAACCAAAGTAAGTTCCGAGTTTTCTCAGAGCAATATTGTCCAGGGCAAAGCTTCGGGTATGTAGCTGCATGACCCGAAGCATGCTAGCAGTTTTCACATGCTCGACTCCAAGTAGGGACTTCCTTGGGCTTGCTTCGGGAAATCTGTCGATTGACTCGAAGCCTGCTCCGAGTTTTCCAACGTGTGACTCGAAGCAACTGCATCCAAGTGTGTGTTTCAGGCAAGTAGCATATTAACCCGAAGCATGCTCCGAGTTTCCACATACCCGACTCGAAGCAAGGCCGCCGTCGGGCGTGCTTCGTGTAAGTTGCGCTCCAACCACGATGCGCCCTTCGGCGAAACATCGGGTCGGACCGGGGCGAGCGCCGGGTGATTGCCAACTCAAACTGTTCCCAAAAGTGTATCGATTTTCCGAACGTAGGACCGCGCACGGTTATGGATGATAGCAAACATATTTCTCGAACCAAAGCAAGTTCTGAGTTTTCTCAGAGCAATATTGTCCAGGGCAAAGCTTCGGTTATGTAGCTGCATAACCCGAAGCGTGCTAGCAGTTTTCACATGCTCGACTCCAAAATATCAATAAATTTTCATCCATCACAACCAACATCCAAATAGTCAATAAAATTCACAACAATTTCATAGTTATCAATATCGGGTATTTTACTGGCAACTAAATTCCGATTTTAAATTTAACTGTCAATTTTGATTTTTAACAGTCAATTCAAATGACAATCTAGATGGCAATTAAATTTATCAAGCAACAATCAATAAATTTATATCACATCATAATTTCAATTTAACTAACGTAAAAATATTTAGTCAATCGTGAGCGTATAAAACACTCACCCTTTTTACTTGAAACTAAAAATATTTTTAGCTCCAAATAAATACCACTTCGATTCCCCGCCAAAGCCCTCGTCGATACGATTCCAACGTCTCTCGTTCCGTCCAAAACGGATCACGTAGGAAAAAGTTATACGATAATGAATATACGATTATAATTAAATTTAACTTAACTTAATTAAAATAAATAACAAAACAAAACCTCACCCATCCAAACGATCCCCTCTCAGCATTCTTCTCAGGCAACATGCGACCATCCTTCTCCCCCAATCGCTTGTGTATCTTCATTCCTTTTTTTTATAAATCAACCGAAGCCTCCACAGCTCGCCACCGCCAATCTCGCTGCCTCCAACCCCACGCGTCATGCCCAAGCCATGAGCGCACGCGAACAACCTCCGCGTTCGAACCCTCTCCCCAGCAACACGCTCGCGACCATGATTAATCGCATACGCCACCCTCTCAAAACCCTAACTCGCCGCCTCGACGTTGAGCTGCGGCTTCCACGAACGCGATCGATCGCGATTTGAGCATCGTTCGTATTTTATGTCTAAATTGCCTTGTTTCTTTTTTTCGTTTGAATGAGACGATTTGAAATAAGGGAAGAGGGAGGTAAAGTAGGGGAAAGGCAAGTGGGCGTGGTATACGAGATCTAGCGTTGTTGATTTTTTATTTTAAATTGTTTTGCAAAATATACTCGAAAATGTCGAACTCCAAACGAGGTGTGCTGCCTGGCGTTCATAATGTTTTACCCCTATTCCGAACACAATGGAACTAGTCTCTCGAGGCCTAGTTCGATCGTATGCAGAAGATAGCTTTTCAAAATCAATTTATTTTATCGAATTCAGAAATTAATTTCTACGCGTTACAAGCTCGCACGATCAAACGACAAGTCCGATCGCTACGAAACTTGAAATCCTACAATAATTCACTATTACGGATTCGATGAAACTAGTTTCGTCAAAATCCAAGATAGTGGCCAAAATGGCTGTTTTCACTCGTTAAGTACAATAAAAAATGTCCAATTTCTAATTATTCACTTTTAAATCCAATTTTAAATGTTAACAATCTTCATTGTTGTTTAAATAAAATTTAAATCAACTTCTAATATCATTTTCAATCATATTAAATTCAGAATTCAATTATTCAAATAATTTCCATTATTAATTTAAACAATTTAATTACCCAATAAATCAATATTAATAAATCATTAAATTTCAAATAAATTTTAGTTATCAACATTATTTTATTCCTATCAAATAATTCAACATTTATTATTCAATTTCAGTTATGGGTAACAAACACATTCAATTTATAAAATTTAACTTCAATACTTGTTACTGCCAAAATCTTCGGAATTTATTGTTTCAGATTTTTATTCAAGTTTATATTCAATAACTACACTAATAATTCACTAAATTTTATTTTTAACCATTTTTATCCAATAATCACCTTAAATTTAATAATTTAAAATAGCTAAAAATACAGGTCTTTACATCGCTGTCAAAAATATTTCTACATCGTGTCGATTTGCCGAACGTTCGTTGTTTTAAAATTTAACCCACATAACGTTGGATAATACAGACATGATTATTACTTTGTTCGTAGATAGTTCGTTTCAATTTACGTTATTGGATTTTAAATGAACCGAATAGTATTCAATTTGCTAGTCTAATGGTTGAATATGTCAAAACCTCTACTATACTAACCATATCAGTTGATTTTTTTAATTTGTATTATATGAAAAATAACATTACTAATGTAAATATGTCATGATTTTTCACAAACCCTTTCATAAAAAAATATAAAATAACATAAAATAAATTAATTAAAGGCTTCCTAAGCCACGACCAAGTCCAAAACCCTATATCCCCATCGCCAAAATTATAGAAAAAAAACGCTTGCTCAGGGAAGAAAACTCTCCAGCAAAAACCTGAGGTAGAAGAAAACCCTAATTCTCCTTCGTCAATCTCGGTTCCCCACCGATAGCATCCGCTACACCGTCGTTGCATCTACTTCGCTTCACCATCATCGCATCTGCTCCACTTCACAACCGCGGTATCGAATTATATCTGGATATATTTTATATTTGTTGCTAAAAAGAACCTGTAAAATTTGATCGATTTCGTATCTGGGTCTTCCCTGCTCTACATTTGTAAATCGCATTGTTTGGTTATCATTTGCAGTTATCACAGTAGAATAAAATTTCACTTCCTATTAAGTTCAACTGTTTTGATTTCAGATTTAGTTGAAAATAGATATTGTCGATAAGCGCACCAGTGCAAAATGTTATCGGTTGTTTGAAATTTTCTAAAAATATTTTTCAGTGACATATTGTTTTGCAATATCTGAATTTTAGTGTTCTTTTTGCTGTTTTTATTCAAAATAAGGATTGTTTTGTTAAAGCTGTAGTATGAGGTCTTTACTCTCTACGGGTTCACTGTTGTGTAAAGAAAAAAGAGAACAAAATTAATTTTAAATCTTTGGAAAATCACTTCAATAGTTAGTGACAGAAATCCGTACTTTTCTTTGTTGTTTTGTACTTCTTTGTTTCAGATGCCAAGGTCTTCTTTCCATTTTTCTTCAACGAATTTTGTTTTAGATCATCTTTAACAATACTGACCGATCCCAAGCCCTTTTTAACTCCGCCTATGTCTATTTCACATTGCCGGTCCCAAGCCCGGATAAAGGAGGAGGGGAAAGGAGAATCTTTGAGTTTTGATGTCCTTTAATTTATACAATAATACGAGGAGTGAGTTTCCTTCCAATGGTTATGCCTTTTTTTCTCTTCTATAGTTCTATTTTGGATTTCGGATCTGTTAGAATTTTGTATAAGCTAAGTCAGGTTTTGGTTTATGTTTCTATTTTGCTACTACATTTTCATACCTAACAATCTATTGATTCTCATATCTTGAGTTTGATGAATATTTAAGCTAAATCTATGTTAGATTCCTGTAGGCCAAATCTGTTGAATTTCGGGTTCATTAATCTGTTTTCATATACCGAATGTGAAATCGATTTCAAAGACAATAGCTGAACAAACCCAATATGCATAATGATTGTAAATTATTGTTTATATTACCGAGGCGAATGTGTTTATTATACCTGTGATAATGTGGTTAGACTAATGATTTTTCTTCTTCTTGGCATGATGTTAGCAAGTGGCATGTTATTGAAATCATTGTGTTCTGTAAATATTATTTTCCTATTGCAAATATTTTTAACTGTGTTGCTTTTGCATTATTAATTCTACTCTTGGAGTGTTAGCAGAAGAAATTTACCATCGTTGAATTTTAAAACCTGCGGAATACATATTTTTGTTTACAAGTAAATTTAGATGCCAATCGACAATAGAATTATAGATTTGAAATTCAATCTTTTGGTAAAATTGGTTTCAGAAAATAAAAACAGTTTAATTTTTCTGCAATATTAGTAGTTAGTTAAATATATATCACACATAGTATACTGGTTGCATCTTATGCTTTTTGCTGAAAACACCGATATTCCTTTATTGTTTTCCTTGCAGCTCCATCTTCTGTCGATGGTTAAAGAAACTGCCTTCATGAGGGAAGAAAAGGAGCAAGCGCAGAATAGGAAAATGGTTTGTTAATTTTTTTCCAACTTAAAATAAAAACCACTTCTTGGTATCTTTTCGAATATTGGTATGAACTCTATAGGATGAGTAAAAGCTTCAAGGTCAAGTCATGGTTGAGCATGAAGCATCGTTTGGTTCATAACCACGTCCAAAAAATCCTGAAAGTGCCATAAAATGACTAGAAAATTCAGTAGGAGGTCCAAATAGATGGCTTTCTTTAGTAGATGGATCAAAAATGCAATCCCCAAAATCATACTTGTTGTAGTCCACTAAGGATATAAATTCAGTTGGGAAGGCAGACTACCAATATGTGCTTTCTCATGGTTAGTAATTTTATTCTTCATCTTTGATAATAATGATCTATATTTTCTACTATATTATCTTTTTGACTGAACTGAATTAACTGTGGATGGTAGTTTTATGTTGTTTTGCACAAAAACTAAGTTAAACTTACTATCTTACGTTTGTTAATTTTTTTATTAAACTGTATTTAGATGAACACATGTTTTTTTCTTTTGGAAAGAACAATGATATAATTCACGGTATATATGTATATAAGTATAAAGTATATGAACTATGAACGATGATTAAAATTAGACCTCAAACGTTCGTATTTTAGGTTGAGGCCTAAGAAATTCAATTGGACAATCTTGACAAAATGAAAATGATGTAGGTGTTATGTAATGTCCTTTGAATTTAGCAAGATATTAAGTGAGTGGATCCACTCCGAATTAATGTAGTCGTGACTTCTCAGTACTTGAAACCGCGACCTGCTTCAAGTACATGCATTTGTACACTTGAACCATATATGAGCTGAAATGCGTTATTAGTTCTACCACTAATTTCTGGTCCATTTTCTAGAAAAAAAATTAATGGCATTTTGCATGATAACTAAGCAATCAGTTATAAAATCCAATACACACCACACCTATTAAGTTATACAGTTTTAATAACAGAGGTTGGCTCTACAATATAGAAAAAGGTGGTTGAGCCCGAACCATCATTCGTCCTAACAGATCTATCTAGAATGGTCCCCAGACAAGAGAAGTACATGCATTTTCTTGAAGATAGTCAATGGGTTTGCCTTCTTCCGGTATATATATAATAGTAATGTGTTATGTTTATAAGCAATTCAGCTAATAAAAATTCTGTCTTTTACAGTTATCCGTTTCTTCTTTTCTATGCCCCTCCTTTTCCATTTATGTTATTTTATTTGAAAACTCTAACATGAT
Source organism: Allium fistulosum (assembly GCA_030737815.1). Classification (NCBI taxonomy): domain Eukaryota; kingdom Viridiplantae; phylum Streptophyta; class Magnoliopsida; order Asparagales; family Amaryllidaceae; genus Allium; species Allium fistulosum. The sequence goes on along the minus strand of CM060907.1, from coordinate 458,652,825 downwards.
ATCAGAGCTTGATTTGACATTCTAATAATGGTAGCATGCAGACCTGGTCTCCAGTCTATAAGTGGGTTGTTGTCATTGTACCCTTCACAATTCAAAATTCTTTATCAAGAACCTTCACGAATGGGGCCAGATAGTTTGTTGTGTATATTTAATGGACTTAATAACGATAACGATGCCTTACTGGCCAACATTGGTTTATATAGAACTTAGAAGATTATATGAAGATTCTAAAATAAAATTACAATGCTGTTTTAACCTTTAGACCGACAGATATGATACGTCATTGTTATTATTTATTAGTTTCACAGTTGCAGTTTCTGATCATACCCCTCCTCATTTATCAGGTTGGACTTATTCTAAAAAGACTGGAAGCCGGCTTAATACAATCAAACCCAGTTGTAAAGAAAATGTAACCATATATGGTATTATTCTGTAAAGGCAATGTAACCATATACGGTATTAATCTACTAGTTAATGTTGTTTTTGGCATATTTTAGTCAAGTGCTAAGTCCTTGTGATATTATTCTGTAGACAGTTAACCAGATGTCGCAATCAGTCACACTACTGTCGCATCAACCAGATCGTTTATAAAATCTGATATTCCTGATCTTTAGTACTACGTTGGTCGCTCCAGACTAGAAGAGTATGCTCGGGTTGCACTGGTGACTGTGGTTCATAATCATCTTATTTTAATGGGTAAGGAAAAACAAATTCGAGAATACTTTATAGTAATGCTTTAATATGGTTTGCTGCATCACTGTCAGGGTCGGCTAGCAAGGAAACAACAGACAAATCAATAGTTTGATCAACATTTGGATCAGCTTGATATACTTGTGGATAATTCCAGGTTTTCCTCTCAACATTGCTGCTTTAGTCGCACTCTGAAATTTCATCCACGGTAGAATGAGACGAAAAGTAGATTTTCTATTGAGGTATCGAACAATAGCCATGAATTCATGTACTTTTGCATGTATTATTGTTGTAGGAACCTTTAGATTATCACAGGCTCCTTGTATATTTTTCTTTCTACCATCAAAATCGAATGATATATTCTTTTACTTTTAAGACTAGTTAATTCAGTGTTGTTTATATGGTGTTTGATGATGCTCAACTTGGATTAGTCATTGAAATGTCCGATTCAAGTTTATCAAAGTTAGAATCTGATGTTTGTCAACTGCAATAGGTAAATGGAAAGTTGCAGTTTCATACAAATATATGAGCAAATTATTAGAGTATAGTTTAATGTAATGCTCATGCTATAATATATTCTAGTAAGCTCAATTATAGTTTAATGTAACATCCTTCAACTTCTGAATAATGGTACCTTTATGGATTGAAGAGGTCAGCACTACCCTACTGAAACTGTAATATTCGGTATGTCCTAGTTGAAAAATTGAGAGTTAAACAGTGTTAAAACACGAAAATGCATAATGAACTATACAAATCAGTAATAAAACATCCTTATTAAAATATTTTACAATATCAATTAACTTCATTAAATGTGATGTACTTTACGATATCAAACAAACATCATTAAATGCAAAATATTTTACAATTTTACCAAAACTTTTTTCTTTGGAACATGAAATTACAACATCAAGTTGAAGTTATTACACATTTTTTTAAACATAATATTCACAGTTTGTTGTCTTTATTTAGACCTTTAACAATGCCATATAAAAGTTATAAAGCGTGCTTATGACAATGTTACTAGAATATTGATGAAATTGGAGAATTAACAACATCAACCATATGTTGTTAAATATAATGTCGGCAACAGTGTAAAATAAACATTGTCCTACATATGAATTGTGATAACATTATGCAGATGTTGTAATATAAAAAATAAATATAGTTTACAACTATTTTTTGTTGTTTTTCTTCGTGTTTATAACATTTGATAAATATTGTTTAATACTATAAACTTACAATGTGTAAAAAATGTTTTTTTACTCGCATGTTTCAATAACATTATATATATGTTATGAAAAAGTAATCATAATACAATGTAAGAAAGTCATTGTGAAAAGTTGTTTTTTATGACAGTTTAAACAAACGTTCTAGATAGTTTTTGTTTTACAACATTTGTACATAAAATGTTGTTTAGAAAAATCTATTACAACGTTTTCCTTAACAAATGTTGTGAAAAATCTACCTTTTTTACAACACTTTGGTGAACTGTTGCAGAATCAATGTTGTAAAATGGTATTTTTGTTGTAGTGTATACAAAATATGGTGCTTTCCATACCTTGTACATCTCTTTCACGTATCCCTTATAACTTGTACAAAACATCTTTATTTGTGATTCATAGAAAATTATTTCATTATTTATTTCATTCCAATAGATTAAAGTATGTTTACTCTATATTCACTTACATAAGATACTTCCTACTAAATTTATTAATATAACGTACATTATTTTTCAAAAGAACTAATTTTCAAAACTGCTTTAATATTTTCATAATTAGAAAATATTTTCATATACTTATTTAAATAGTAAGTGTACATACAAACCACTTTAGAAATTATCTCCAAAACTCATTGGGGTCAAAACAGATGTTGCGTAAAACATCGTTACTACAACCCAAAAATACTAATATATGGATTCAATTAAAATAAATATTAATAAATCCCATATGCGATGTAAAAACATTTACTTTGGGAGTCACCTACTATAACAATAGTGTCATAGTCTATGCTTCCTTTAATTTTACCAAAAATATATATTACAACAATAAATGTTGTAACCTACGATTTCGATACTTAACACACTCTAGGTTTTTATATTTTAAAATCTTTGTTTACCTACAAAGACACTAGCGAGCTATACATGCTCTATAATTCTTCAAAAAGAATTTCACTTTTAACAAAATTTATATCATATAAAAACCAATTTAAATTTCATACCACTTATTTTATCAAAAACCCAATATTTACTTCCTCAAATATATTAACAATTATATTTTTCAACTTTTCAATTCCAAAAGTTTCATTTTATTGGGCTAGACCTAAAGTGGATTTCTTCTTACTAAAACCTCTTATTCCTTCCAAAATAAAAACACTCTTCCTACTATCCCTAGGGAACTTCCCCGCTTCCTATAACATATGGATACCAATCTTCTCTCAAAACATGGCTTATTGTACACTATAAAACGGTAATAACTAAGGGCTCAACACCCTTGGATCATGTAGGATCGATTTCACCCTAGAGGGGAGTGAATAGGGTGACACTAATAATAATAAAAATTAATGCGGAAATAAATAAATAATTGCAGCACAGATAATAACATAATAATAAAAGAAGAAATAGAACAACACTGATTTACCCAGCATCGGCAATACCCTGCCTACGTGCTACCCCCAAGGTTTCTACTAGAAATTAAGTAGTCAGACGCTTACACACGTAAACTTGCGACACCCGCTATCGACTAACCTAACTCTATGCTCAAAACCCTGCCACAACTCAGCCACTGAGTTGCAAATTCTCGAACTACATCACCATAGTTCGTAACCTAGTCACACAACTAGAAAAACATAGTTTATAAAAGGAATTTACAACTGAAAATAAAAAACTAAACAAAACCCTATTTATATATTTAAACCCAAAACAGTATATAAAGGCCGGCCCAAAAAGAAACTAAAAAGCATGTTCCCCTTTTTATTTTTCTCGTGTAAAACTTTGGTCGTTCTTCTTCGTTGCTTTGTAATGTCTGCTTCGTTCCTCTTAAAAAAATAGGGCTTTGAAATTGAAGCCGCCGCTTCTAGAACTGATCGATTGAGGTGTGTGTTTGTTTTGTCAATCGATTGCTGGCTTTGAAATGATTGCGGCTGCTCCAATGTGTCGAGCTCGAATGATAAAAGTGGTATGTGATTTTGCTTTTCCAATTTGCTTATGCTCGACTTGATTCGAGTTATTGATTTGGGATTTAATTTGAAACTTGGCTCTGTGATTTTTTGCTTGAACTCGAATGAGATAATTGCCGATGATGAACTGGGTTATATAGGGAACGAATCCCTTAGTTTTCGTTCGTATATTTTGGTTTTAATTCGTCAATTTATCTGCTTGGCCATTTGATTTTTGCTTGAACGTCTGTGATGATTTTGACTTGTTCGTGTTAATACGTTGCTTCATGAATTTGCACTTGCTCCGTGAATTTCTTTGGTTTTCTTTGAGTCGGTTTCGTTTTTTTCACATATGACTTTGGCCATTTGATATTGTGATAATATTTTGAGATGAAAATTGACTTCGACTTGTTCGATTCGAACTTGTTATCACCTGGCTTTGACTTTGGCATTCAAACTTGACTTGGTGTGAAAATGCTACCCTGATTTTTGTAAAATTGTAAACTGCTTCATTGATTTTTTGTTAACTCTGCTTCATATAGACTGTTAGCTTTTGACTTGTTTCAATTGCTGCTTTATTTCGAATGTCTTCATGTTGCATATGTATATACTTGTTCCACTTGAAATGTGTCACCATGTGTATACATACATATGTATGTTATGTCCTATTGCTGTGTTGATGTTCATGTAGTTGAGTTAATTCATTCGCTGCCTTGTATATGTACATGAGTGATTGCACATCCATGCTAGTCTGGATCATCTTCAAACTAACATATGATCGTTTAATGATTGTTTGTGATTATTCATGTTTGGTTGCCACTGTTACCTGTGCACTTGTTATTTTCTTAAGTATTTTCATATAGACTGGTCATATGCATTTGAGTTTGTTGGTCAACATAACTATATACACACACACACATACATGTATGTCTATATGTGTGTGCGATGACCAGTTCCTTGAACTTGTACATGTCTGGTTTTGTTTGAAGCTTCATGTATACATTTGTGCACTTGTATATATTTTGATTTGAGACTTGAAGTCTGGTGGGTATGGTCAAGTGATACTGTCTTGATACATTTGTACATACTCCTCTGGTGTGGTTCACTCGAGTCTTATCTGTGCAGTTTTGTTGCCTTTTTCTGGTTGAGTAGTAGTCTTATTGTCATTTTGAATGTTGGTCATCTCCATTTGGATACATACATACATTTATGTATGTACATATGTGTGTGTCCATGTAACTGGTTTCATGTGGAGCTGCTATTGTCATGGTCCTGTTCACTGCCCTGGTCTACATTTGCTCATTTGAGCTGCTATCTACATTCATGCCTGAACTGATTTTGAAGATCATGTACATATTCATGTTATATGTTGCGGTCTTGAGTCTTATGTATTGTCAGGTTGCATATGTATATGTGTTTGCCTGCTCCTTCTAATTTGTATGCCTCTTTTTGCCTTTGATGTTGCAGTCTTCGTTGTTATGTGTGTTCATGCATGTATACCGGTGCATTGTTGAGTGTACTTGTATTTGAACCTATCTTATAGTCTGGTTTAATTTTATATTCATGTGTACTGATGTGGATGTACTGGTTTGTTGGATTGGGTTCACTTGTGTTGAGTCTTCATTTCATATGTATATGTACATCTCTGGTTCAAGTGTGTTCGAGCTTGTTCCAGCCATTGAAACTTGTACTTGACCATTCTATTCTTGTTTTCGTATTGCACCTGAGTTGAATCCAGCTTTGGCTCGGGTTTGACCTTGTGCCCACCTGTCCCTGCAGTTTTATCAAGTGTATATCGGTGTGCACGGCCTTGTGACATGTACAGTGATACACTGTGCATGTTACAAGCTGTTCGTGTAAGATGAATTCAAAATAAATAAATGACGAACAACCCAAATAACTGAGGCAAATGATATTTTCAAACACACACTTTTATTGTACACTGCAAAATATTTATTTTTCAATTTTACCACGTTAGTGTTTATTTTGTAGATAGCTCAGATGCTGGATTCTGGCTAGAACAAAGTTGAAGATAAAATACGAGTGAATGAGTGATATGTGGTGAGGTGAACATTGTAAATTGAAATTTGTGATGTAATCGAAATTCTAATGTAATTGAAATTATATTGAAATTGAAAATATGTAAATGTAGTGAGAGCTCAAATTTATACCATTTGAATAAAATATATGTTTGAATTTGAATTCTGTGTTATTTATTTTATCCAACAAATATTTATTTAATTATGTGAAAAATAAAATAGTACAATATCAAATAAATTTAAACGAATATATATGTTTATTATCATCAAACAAAAATCATATACTAGCATATTCTATAATCTCCCCCTTTTGATAATAACAAACATATATTAAGATTTTGAATTTATTAAATGTATTTGGTCTTGGTGAATTCCATTTGCTCCCCCTATTTGAATGCCCCCTACATCCAAGCTCCCCCTTCATATATGCATGAAAATAAATAAAAAATATGCAAATGAACCTAGATGGGAATATGCAAATAAAAAATATGACTTGATTTATTTGCCAAAATCTTAACTTCTCTCTCCCCCTTTTGTTATCAGCAAAAGGGTAATAGTGTTAGAAAAATAGAGATAAAGTGATAGAAATTAATATAATATCAATACCTAATCGAGTATAAATATTAAATTTCAATAAAAAAATCAAACAAAAATCATAAATACTCTGTTAGGCGCATATTCCACTTTAGAGTGATAGGGGTGATGTCGGTATATAAAACCATATAGTTGTATCTATTTGTGGTATATTTATGACAGGAATTTGAATACTTACTAACCATGCATAGCCGTTAGGACTTTTAAATGAGATTAGTAGTATTCCCAATTTAAAAAAAATGAATTTCAAGTATCTTCTAACCACGCATAACCGTGTGAACTTTTAAATGGGATTAGAATCAACTCGTCTATTTACGCGGAGGAGAATCTAGAACGAAGTGGTTGGATTTGGCATCGTTTGCTAGATTTGAAGAAAGAGAACGATGATGGATAGACACCACCACTTGTGCTAGTTTGAAATGACTAAAACAGACGGCTTGACAGAGCCAAGCGGGCTAGCTACCCCTAGCGGACATCCATTCTTCGATTTTCTTGGACTCGGTCCATATTATTCCTCTTGTTGTTGGTTTATATTAGTGCACCTTGATTTATGATAGCCTACATTTGACTCGATATGGGATGGATGTACGTGGTGGGCGGTCATGGCTACGATGCGTTACCAACAGCCATGCGACCTGAACTGGTAGTATCATACCTTAGGCATTGCCTCACGTGCCTTATCATACTTTTATCATTATATGTAACTCCCCCTATTTTTATATAATTAAATAATCAAATAATTATGAACGGTGAAAATAAGCATTTTTGGAATTGTCAGAATTTGGCCTTGAAACTTATTCCATTGTGTTCATGGCGATTTTCTGATCAATTTACATATATAATATGTCTCGAATGGAGTTCGTATGAAAAAATTATTGACGTTCGAAGTTTTGTATCGAGAAATAATTATACATGTAAATGTACGTAAATATATTTGTTATAAATAAATATATGTGTGTATGAAATTCCAAAAATAACGCGCGTTTGAATTTAAAATAGACGCGCATCATAAAGGTAATTAATTAACATTGCCATCATAAAGGAAATTAATTGATATCAGTAATTAAAGACAGTTAGTTAACATTAGCAGGCAATGTAATCAAATCGGCTATTGGAGGAAATTAATTTACATTAATTGGTCACATGTGAAATTCAAAATAGACAAGTTTTATATTGGGAGATTAATCATGCAATTAATGGTGATTAATTAGAATAAACAAGCAACATAAAAAAAGGTTAAACGTTTATAATTTATAACGTTTAAAAGTTAACGTTTATAAATAACATTTAATAAAACAAATAAGGCACGTTTAAAATCCAAAATAGATGTGCGTTATAAAGAGCATTAAATCTGAGAACTAATGAGAGTTAATTCGAATTAATAAGGAAATGAATTAATAGTTGACCTATATTTGAATGTGTACATATTGGCAGTATATTGCTGCACATAAAAATTAATTGAAGGATCAATTTAGAAGAGGATTAATTAGATAATTGGTAGGCTGCATCTATATAAGAGAGAACGTAATGTAATTCGTTCCATTAGCCGTCACTTTCTTCATCAATCTCTTACAGTAAACAATGGCTTCTTTCTTCATTCTTTTCTCCTATTTCTCACAAATCTTCACCAAATGAATCCAAATAAAATATATGTGAAAAAATAGAGATATTGAAACAAATTAAAGGAGAGAAGTTGTAGAACGGCGTAGTAATTTTAGAAGATAGAGATTTAAAGCTAAGGACGACAAGTGAGTGGATTTAATTATATATCTTTTACGTTTATGATATATTATCGTTACATTCCCGTTAAATAATTTTATTCAGTATTTATTTCAGTAATTAATTTTGTTAATAAGTTATGTTGAGACTGTAAATTGTAAAAAAGCGCTTATATTTAATTAATATTAGGCTTTACAGTTAGAGAAAGGCATAAGCCTAAAAGTAAGAAATTTACAGTTATTTACATCTATTTTAAAGTTGAAATTTAGCCGGTAAATGTTAGCTTCTTTTTATTCCTTTTTACGCGAATAAATTAGTTAATTATAAGAATTCACAAATATGGACTAAAATAGAAGAACACTAGATTTACAGAAATTAGATGTAAAATAAGAAAAGCTGAAATAAAAAAGAGAAAAATAGAAATTGCAGTAAATTACGCTAAAACGGGGAAAAATAAATAAAAACACGGTTATATGCATATATATCTTAACTAGTTGACTATAACACAGTCGACTATGTACATTTAGTCCAGATTAGTAAGGAAGGTATAGACTATAACACTGTTGTTATAGTAAGTGATTTCCGAAAGAAAATGTTTTATATAGTATATGAGATTTATATAAATATAAATAGTCGAATCCCTATACTATTGCTTTGGGTTGTCGTAACAATGTTTTACGCAACAGTCGTTTTGACCCAATAAAGTGTGTTTTGGAAAATATGAAGCTTTCCTCGAAATATTTGTAAATATATATACTTGTTATGGATTTAAGTATATAGAGATATTTTCAAAGTGTTGAAAACGAGTTGGTTTGTGAATATACTTATACCTTTGAGATAAGTGTATGATAAGTGTGTGTATGTATATATATATACGTGCATATACTTATTTTATATAAAGTATATGCATACACATATACTTATATATTTTGTCATTAAAATGGATATATAGATATTTTATCACGAGTTTGAAATGGTGAATTTTACATTTATGTATATATATTTGTTTCTTATTCAGAAATTTACATTTTAAATTTTAATATAGTTTAATCAAGCACTAGATTCAGATTTTTCAATTATCTGAAAATTTATCTATTTGACTTATAAAAATTATTATTTCAATAATTAAAGTGAATATTAGTCACGCATCCCTAAAACCAAAGTTAATTCAAACGGCATCCTTCCTAAAAAAAAGTTATTATAGTAAGTGATTTATATATAGTAGCTTCATGAACTACTATTCATTTGTTTCCGCTGCTTATTGTTATATTACTCTTTGTGTGTGATTCTGTGATTATTTTATTTATTGTATATGTTGAGTTTTTCCAAATATAAATTAACAATCTGATATTTTGAGCAATTCAAGTCCGACATGTGTGGATGTGAATGGTTCGAAATACCAAGTCCTTACAGTGTACATGAGTGATTGCACATCCATGTTAGTCTGGATCATCTTGAAACTGACATATGATCATTTATTGGTTGTTTGTGATTATTCATGCTTGGTTGCCACAGTTACCTGTGCACTTGTTATTTTCTTAAGTGTTTTCATGTAGACTGGTCATATGCATTTGAGTTTTGTTGGTCTACATAACTATATACATATATACATACATGTATGTATATATGTGTATGCTCTAACCAGTTCCTCGAACTTGGACATGTCTAGTTTTTTTTGAAGTTTCATGTATACATTTGTGCACTTGTATGTTTTGATTTGAGACTTGGAGTCTGGTTGGTATGGTCGAGTGATACTGTCTTGATAAATTTGTACATACTCCTCTGGTGTGGTTCACTCGAGTCTTATCTGTGCAGTTTTGTTGCCTTTGTCTGGGTGAGTAGTAGTCTTGTTGTCATTTTGAATGTTTGTCATCTCTATTTGGATACATACCTACATTTATGTATGTACATATGTGTGTGTCTATGTAACTGTTTTCATGTGGAGCTGCTGTTGTCATGGTCATGTTCACTGCCCTGGTCTACATTTGCTCATTTGAGCTGCTATCTACATTCATGCCTGAACTGATTTTGAAGATCATGTACATATTCATGTTATATGTTGCGGTCTTGAGTCTTATGTACTGTTAGGTTGCATATGTATATGTGTTTTCCTACTCCTTCTGATTTGTGTGCCTCTTTTTGCCTTTGATGTTGCAGTCCTCATTATTATGTGTGTTCATGCATGTATGCTGGTGCCTTGTTGAGTGTACTTGTATTTGAACCTATCTTATTGTCTGGTTTCATTTTGTATTCATGTGTACTGATGTGGATGTACTGGTTTGTTGGACTGGGTTCACTTGTGTTGAGTCTTCATTTCATATGTATATATACATCTCTGGTTCAAGTGTGTTCGAGCTTGTTCCAGCCATTGAAACTTGTACTTGACCAATCTATTCTTGTTTTCGTATTGCACCTGAGTTGGATCCAGCTTTGGCTCGGGTTTGACCTTGTGCCCACCTGTCCCTGCAGTTTTATCAAGTGTATTTCGGTGTGCACGGCCTTGTGACATGTACAGTGATACACCGTGCATGTTACAAGCTGTTCGTGTAAGATGAATTCAAAATAAATAAATGACGAACAACCCAAATAACTGAGGCAAAAGATATTTTCAAAAACACACTTTTATTGTACACTGCAAAATATTTCTTTTCAATTTTACTGCGTTAGTGTTTATTATGCAGATAGCTCAGATGTTGGATTCAGGCTGGAACCAAGTTGAAGATACAATACGAGTGAATGAGTGATATGTAGTCAGGTGAACATTGTAAATTGAAATTTGTGATGTAATCGAAATTGTAATGTAATTGAAATTGTATTGAAATTGAAAATGTGTAAATGTAGTGAGAGATCAAATTTGTACTATTTAAATTTGTAATAAAATATTTGTTTGAATAAAATATTTATTTGAATTTGAGTTCTGTGTTATTTATTTTATCCAACAAATATTTATTTAATTATGTGAAAAATAAAATAGTACAGTATCAAATACATTTAAACGAATATATATATATATATGTTTATTATCATCAAACTAAAATCATATACTAGCATATTCTATAGATTATTCCAAACCCAACTAGCAAACTATGCATAAATATACTTCTTAAAACTTTCCATGTGTTAAAATCTATAATTGGGGACTTTTTGGATATTAGTACATAATATAATTATATTTTATTCAAAAGTACAAATACGTTCACTAACTATCTACTTAAAATCCTAAACCTAGGCTCTGATAACAATGTATCAACTCGAATTCCAGTGGGTCCAGATTTTTCACAAAAATGCTAAAATCCAAGCCCACTGAAGCCCGAGTTGGGTTTCTAGTATCATGCAAATAGGCAAAGACAAATATATCTGAGCTAGGATAAATATCTCACAGTGGAACTGACTAATATATAATAGTAAGTAAATACTCACCAATATAATAACACTTTCTAAACAAGTGTCTCAAAGCTGGAAAGTCTCTATCATCTACCTAACTTGTAGGATGTTATGAGGAGGGGGTCAGAACTAAAGTTCTGGTGAATGGACAAATTATACACTTTTAAGCTTAATCTACATATACCGTTTTATTTCAAATTACTGTTATATTAGGTTCATTGGGTTCATAATACTCTCGCCTCTGTGCGTGAATCGTGCCCATCTACTCCCTAGTAGATCAAAACCTAATAACTGAAATATATGTTGCTATAAGCCCAATGACCGCATCGGTCCTAAGTACTACCCATAGTACCTTTCGTATCCTCCTCGCAAAGGACTCCATCGTCTTAATTCTATGGCGTTCTGTGACTATATCTATAAAGGACTGCCTCGTAAGTCCTACAATACAGATGTTTCATCGTCTACTATGAAAACGTAAAACTACGTCCGCACTAGTGTATACTAATGCTCGGACATCCACAATGTACCACCCAGTGCGTACCTTGAGGACTATACGTAATCATTCTGTCTACTCCCTGAATCCCGCTTAACAAGGTCTACCTTGTACGGAACTCAGTCGAGGATTTTCTATTTCTGTAAAGGACTGCCTCGTTAGGCCTACAATATAGATATTCTACTCGGTCTGTTCCTTCTCTTATCGTGGCTATGGCCCCACGCAGCCACCCCTCAACTAATCGAAAGACCTCTAAAGAGCTAAGTGGTTATGACCTACTGCAAACAATCTAAACATCTAAGGCTGCGCCCCTCATCCAATGTCTCGATAGTGAAAGAATCATTGGACTATTGGTTTAACTCTAGTCTTCCCGAACTCGCTTCTTGGTTTTGATGTTGGCCCGATATCCGCATGCAACTATCCTTTTGGGTCATGCCCACTAAAACTTACTTGCAAGTACTGGGACATACGAATATCCTACTCCAAATATCAACCCCTTTGCCTGCCTATAATGGTCCTACCATGCAAAATGCAGTCAAGGCATACTCTTTTGATGGAAGACCTACAGACCTGCCTTCGGAGGACTGCTTTGCTATGCCTACCCCAGAGGGTCATCCTAGAGTACCCTCACGTCCCGTTGAAGTCTCATACTTCCTTCTAGCCCAAAATAACTAAGTTGGACGTGCTTCTTCTGTGCTGAACTGCTTCGTTAGGCTCTTCATCCTTTGGGCTGCTCCAAAACGCATCTCACTCTTTTATTAGACCCTAAGTCTAATCTTTTATTTTGCGTTTAGTTTACTTTTCTTATTCTGTTGGCTACTTATTTACCCTAATTAGCAAAATCTTGTCCCAGCCTCACCTAACTATTGTGAGACCATCAGTTCCTGATTGAAAGGTAATGTTGTTGGTATGGGCCACTTCTATTATCTTGCTTATTAACTTAATCCAAGATCTAAGAAAATAAGCCTCTTATGTTATTTCTGCTTCATTTGCCTATTAACTTAATTTAAGTCTTAAAATAAGCCTTTTCTGTTCTTTCTACTTAATTATAACCTATGTTATAATTTACTTGCAATTGTCACTACTATATTCTTTTATAATCTATATATTATAAATATAATTACAAGCGTCTCTTTTCTATTCTGGTCTATCTTCTTTTATTATGATATTGAATTCTCTTTAATTCTCTTATATTATATGACAATCTTGACTTGGGACTACGTCCAACTGTCACAAATTTACTTATCATAATAACTGCTTTACTTTTATTCTATTATCTGCGCAATAAATGCAGATATAGTTACATTTCTGTCTATAGCTTCTATTCTTGTCTAATAATTAACTTGATTCCTTCTTTAATTCCTTTAATTCTTCACTTCATTTTCTTATATTCTAGGAAGTAGTTCTATTCTATTTGGTTGGTTATAAAAAGCTGTCTTAAAAATCCATTTTCATGTTTTAATACTAAATAATGCTATAAACAATAATTCGTAATTGCAAGGTATTTCTTTTATTATTTCTTTACTTATTGGATAGTGCAAAATACTGTAATTTCTCTATTTTACACTAATTCCCTTTTTCTTTCTTTTTATTATTGCAATTACGTTTATCGTTATCTTTTAAATATTAAACTATAGAAATGTATTCTCTTTTCTAAACCAACCAATTAATCTATCACTTACTTCCAAATCAAGTTATTAGGTTTTTCCTTTTTATTTATTTTTCCCCGTTTTAGCATAATTTACTGGAAATTTCTATTTTTCTTGTTTTATTTCAGCTTTTCTTATTTTACATCTAATTTTTGTAAATCTAGTGTTCTTCTATTTTAGTCCATATTTGCAAATTCTTCTCTTTATAAACATATACCCATATATATACACACACATATACTTATTTTATATAACATATATGCATACACATAAACTTATATATTTTGTCATTAAAATGGATATATAGATATTTTATCACGAGTTTGAAATGGTGAATTTTACATATATGTATGTATTTTTTTTTCTTATTCAGAAATTTACACTTTAAATTTTAATATAGTTTAATCAATTTATAGATTCAGATTTTTCAATTATCAGAAAATTTATCTATTTGACTTATAAAATTTATTATTTCAATAATTAAAATTAGTTAGTTTTCCCAATATCAGATGGCTAAAAACCCGGGTCATTACAATCCTCCCCCCTTAGAACTTTTCATCCTCGAAAAGGAACGAAGCGAGAATTAGAATTTTGATGTATATTAGTAAATTAATCATCTTTTAAAGATTTTGAACTTCTTACTCTTTAGTTATACATTTGGGATATACCCACTTTAAATTACATAGTATTTCCAAGCTAGTTTTTAGATTAAAACATTTTTCCTTAACTCAATGTCTTAACAAGTCCATCCTTGTTCTTACAGACATTTAGTCATACGTTGATCAGGCGTAGGACTAAAAATCTCTAAGTACTTAGTAGACCTATTTCAACACCCAGTGAAAATACTTGAAAAACTTTTCAAAAATGATATGGAAATTATCACTCTCTTTTCCTTCTTTACCACCTTGGATCGCGGTTAACCCGATGATTGCGTCGCCATCCCGGCGAAATCATAAGTAAACTGTAGGCATCAACACCCCTCTATTTACGCCATGGGAACACGATAGACCGCAGCTACACGATGGTTGCTTCGCTATCCCAGCGAAACCGTAAGTAGTATGTAGGCAATCTCTGCCCCTTGAATTACGCTATCAAACAAAACAAAACCACATGGATCGCAGCTACGCAAAGGTTGCATCACTATCCCAGTGAAACCAAACATAGACTGTGGGCAATCTCTGCCTCCCGAATTACGCTATGGAACCATGATAGATCACAGTTACACAAAGGTTACGTTGCTATCTCAGCAAAACCATACATGACTACCCCTCGATTTTTGCTATGCAAACAATGATCACCAGGAACTCATGAGTTTTTATCCGGACGTCCTCTAGGATCCCAATTCTAATTGAGCCCACCCTGTGGATTCTAAGGTAGACCCACCCAGTGGATCTCCTACTCCAAATTTTCAACTTTCGTGGTGGGTGTCTTTCCATACTTTTAATTTCAAAACATATCATACTACATATACAATATCTTTCAAATCATACACTTTATAAGTATCACATATAAATTTTATTTATATAAAATCGATACCTTTAAAAATTGATAGTTTTTGAATTCATTTTATCCAATTTCCGAAAATTGACTAATTGCCAAAACCAATAGACTTAAAGATCAATAGGTTCCAAAACTATTTTCAGTTTCATTCTCTTATACATATACGATCATTCTTTGCCACCGAATAATTTTAGGGTCAATAGTTTTTTAATCCGCTTCATATTTATATAAACTCTATTTAGTATTTACAAATATCTTTCAAAGATCATTTCCTTCTGTTTATACATTCAACAAGGGGAGTTGAATATATAACTAAGATATATAATCTCATTAATGCCAAATCAAAAATTTCCATGTTCGATTTCTCTACAAAGTTATTTGTAACATTTATTGCTTCTTATACAGTACATTTCAGTTATAGTTACTATTCAATCTTTATTCTAATAAATTTCCACATTTGTGTTTTAAGTAATCTTAAATTTATTTTTAAATCAATATAAAAAGTGATTTTATATAAGGTTGTATTTCTTCCAAAATATTTCACAACATCGACAGACTACGACAACTAGTGCGTTCAAAAATTTAATCCATTCATACACCAATTTATTTAATTTAGTTCATTCCACTAATCCATCTCCGAATATCGTCTATTGTATTTCCGCAACCCAATTCTATATTTATTCCATGGAGTTATTTCAGTTACAATTCAATTCCATCTAGCTCCAACTCCATTTCAATATTCAATTCACTAATTTGTTTATCCAATTAGTCCATTTCCATCTTCCAAAACCTGATTTTTTTTCTCAAACACCACTTCACTTAGGTTTTACCTGGGTTCAAATTTATTTTTCTAATCCAATCGAATTTCCATTTCTTTACTAAATATTTAACCATATTTAAATTATTAGTTCATTAAATCTATTCATCTCGACTCACCATCAATATCATTTCATTAACACATTCAAAACGTATTTAGTTGCTAGCCTTTGTAAGTCAAATTTTATTTATGACCCAAGTCCACATCTATTCCTTTTTAATTCTTTACAAAATAAATTTAATTTCCTTGACTTCCTTATTTACTTAGCACAAGTTAAATTTTCAATATCCAAGGTTAATTTAATCCACAAATTTGATAATTTGGTTCATTACTAATTTTCAGAATTCGAAACCCGTTTTATTTCAAAAATTGTTTGAAACCATTCATACATAACTTCTTTTTCACCCTTTTTATCAAATCTATTCTTTTACAATTTAATTTATTTAACTTCCATAAGTTAAATTCTAATTTTATCTTGAAATTCCCGATGCTTGTTAATAGTGGAATAAAGTGATAAGAGCAGGTGAAGGAAAAGAAGGGACGACTTAAACTATTTATATACTGGGGCAGTAGAAGACGAATCGGTACGTACGACTTACGACCTACGACTCATCTTAAGTCGTTCACAGAGCAAGCTAGGGGAATCGAAGCACACGACCTACGGCTTAGGCGTGTACTTCGAGGGGCAAATGTTAATCCTCTTTGATTCGCGACATAACGAGTTAAAAATGTGACCGACTTAAAAGGAAGACCGGCTTAACAGGTTACCGACTTAAGGGAGGCTCCGGGTTAAGAAAGGCTCCGAGTTAAGGAAGGCTCCGAGTTAAGGGGGGCTCCGACTTAACAGTTCGCGAGTTAAAGAAAGGCTCCGACCTAAAGCCATACCGACCTAACTGTTAAAGAAAGCTCCGACTTAGCTACGGCTCCGACTCAAGGCTCTCACCAACTTAACCACTCAAGATCTCCGACTTAACCACAGGACCGACCTACAGCACACCCACTTGAAGTAAGTTTCGACTTAAGAAAGCTCCGACTTAAAAGTCTACGAGATACATAAGTCTCCGAGTTAAGACCTACGACATATGCTAAGTCGTTGCCGACTTATGACTTAGCTCATTCTGGACGTTCAAGAGTAACCAGTGCATGTCTATCTCGTGGCCGACTTAAGACCTACGACTTACTATAAGTCGGCTACGACTTAGAACTTAGAGGATTTTTCCTATTCAGATTCTGCCTTATAAATACCCCCCAACCTCCAACAAGGAAAGGACTTTTCGGCCATTCATTTCTTCAAGCGTCGTTACTCTGTCGAACTCTCCACTCATTCAGCAATCAAAGATCTTCAAGCATTCGAGACACTACAACAAGCTTCGAGAAGAATTCCTTACATCCAACACGGATTCATCGAGTTTCATCGTCGAAGATTGAGCTAGTAGTCAAGATTGTTTCTTGTGATCAAATTGTACTGTTTTCATAAGAGATTTGTATCGATTTGTAACCAGATTCAGCAATAAAGAGATTCAAAGTGGACGTAGGCTTAATCTCAAGCCGAACCACTATAAAGTGCTGTCTTTTACTGCTTTTCTGCTAGTTTACTGCTTAAATTCTGTTCCCGTCACACGGGTGGTGCTTTCACGATTCTATTACACACACCGGGTGTTAGCGTTCACTTTTTAACGTTAACAAGCGACGATTGGTTTGGCCCCATTTGAAGCACTTTATGGGAAGCCATGAAAATCGCCAAGTTGTACGTGGAAAGGCACTTATGGGATTGCTCGGGCCCGATTTAATCCGTGTTTCCATGAAAAAAGTAGAATTGATTAGACAACGAATGAAGGCAGCGCAAGACTGTAAGAAATCTTATATGGATAGAAAAAGGAAAGAGCTTGAGTTTATGGTTAGAGATATGGTATTTGTTAAAGTCTCCCCTCATAGAAAAGTGGCTAGGCTTGGCAGGTTTGGAAATTTGGCGCCTAAAATTGTTGGGCCATTTTGATTTTTGGAAAGGATATGAAAATTTTCTTCTCACATGGATCTTCCTGAAAGACTGGCAAAAGTCCATAATGCTTTCCACGTTTCTCACCTTAGTAAATGCCTTCATGACACCGTTATTAGAGTTGAGCTTGATCGGTTGGGGGAATTAGAGATGGAGCCAATAGTACCCTGTGCCACTGCACGCATTACGGAGCATGGAACTTGGAGACACGGCAACAAAATAATTAGGTTGGTCCAAGTACAATGGGAAGACAACAAGGCGGAAAGCATATGGAAAACCGAGGAGAGGATGAAGATCACTCATTCAAAGCTTTTCACTAGTAAATTTTTTCTCCATGATTAGGATTTTTGTTGCATCGTGGTTGCTAGACACTTCTTCACAATCACTTTACACACATGTAAAAAAATTTATGCATGTTTAGGGTATTTGCATACATACTTGCATGACATAATTTACACACTCACGTTAGGGTTGAGCTCATTTTAGTATGTCTGTAGTACATAATCATATTACACTTTGGTTGAGTAGATGGTTGTGTACATAACTTGGTTGTGTAACATGGATGTTATTGCATGTTACGCTATCGCCCATTGAAAGATTTCGGGACGAAATCCTTTTTAAAAGGGGAAGAATGTAACACCCCATAAAATCAACCATAAATGAATTGACTGAATTAAATTAACTAAGGTAGGGTTGAAAACAGAAATTTTATAGAATTTGGAATTTGACCATGAAAGTTATTCCATTGCATTCGGGGCGAAATTCTGATCTGTTTTTAAATATAATATACTGAAAACGGAGCTCAAAAGAGGAAGTTATGAACATTTGAAGTTTTCAAATTTAAATTAGTTTAGTTCGAATTCAAATTCAAAGAATATTTAAATTCAGGGTTTGAATTTCAAAAATTAACTAATGTTTAGTTGGGGATTAAGTTAAACGTTAAGTTAAACAATTAGTGTTAAAAGTTAATTACAAAATAAAATAAATGAGCAAAGAAAACAAATCAACGCCCCCAAATAAGAGGAGCGGTTGACCTATGAGACCCAACTGATCGACCCCTAACAGTCAACCAGTTGAGCATAGGCGGTCGACTGCTGCCTCATAGTGAGGCTAGGGTTTTGTGACGTTAAACGATCCAGATTTATTCATTTTTAATCTAATTTCATCCTACAAATATCCAAGAACTCTACAAACCTCTACAATGTTCTCTCTTAAGTTAAATTCAAAAATTCTATTAGGGATTCAGATAAGGATGCTAATCCATTTCTAATTATTCTTTTTATCTATTTTCTTCTCCTCCAACCTCTCTGAATCTAACAAAATTATATATATATATATATATATATATATCTCTCTCCTTATCTGTATATATATCAAAAGAAGGAGATCAGGAAAAGAGTTTCTTTAGCGTTGCAAATCCATACAGGAAAAGCTAAAGATGATATATGAGTAGAAACATTAGTATTTTTATTTTAGCAATTGATTAGTATATATCTATTGATTTGAATATGCCTTAGGGATTTTGGGATTGTGAAAACAAAATAGATAAAATCCCCCAAAATTACTTTTTATTTTGAAATATCAATTCTAGTTGGAGATTCTCAATTGTTTTTGTTAATTTGATGGAATTTATGTTGTTTCTACAATCTTTGATAATTTCATAGTCCATTCCACTTCTCCTCCAATGTTAATATAAATTATGAATTTTCCATAATGAAATAAGGGTGTAGAGCACAAATCTTATTCGTAGTTCACACCAGTTATTCCATACAAAATTCCTTCACTTATTTCTGTGTAAAAGAGGAGCTAAATAGAATATGAAGTTAGTATTGCAATTCTTATTATTAAGATATTCCATTGGATTAATGTTATAAATTGGGTTTTTATTTCTATTCACAAGTCTATTTTTTTAGTTTTGGATATGAATATTTAATCCTTGTTATGGATATTGAAATCTTGGAAATCTAAAGGGAAAGGACTTGTATTGTATTATGATTAAAGGAATTGATATTTAACGCTAGTTTAAGGCGTATGAACTGCATGCTTAGAAGTTATAAGATGTGGATGTTTGTATATATTTCTATTAGTGTAATAAACATATAATTATAGTGTATAATTGCGTAGTAGTTAAGTAATAATTGGCATTGATTCCCCCTTAGGAAGGTAACTAATATTTTAAGACATAATAAGGAAGATTCCCTGTAAGGCCTTAATTATGAAATAGTGAGATAAGTATTATATATAGCGATTATTTAAATTATGGTTGTCATAAGGATGCAAGGTCAATAGAGTTGCACGACAGAAGTCTTCCCTTCACTTTGAGTCTACAACCAGTTGTGTACACTTCCTATTGATGTGAGACATCTTCTATGATAAATATTTGTGATGACGCGAGGTTAGTCCCAAATTCTGTAGGGTAAATCTGACCAGATAATATGGCTACCAGTTCCTACGAATGGTTGGATTAATGTGAGATGTCATTATGAGTATGGGCTAGAATACGAAGGGCCTGCTTCGAGGTCTTGAGGTATTAAGTGGTTGTTTAAGGGCCTGCCTCTTTCCCT
The DNA here is from genome assembly GCA_030737815.1 of Allium fistulosum. Classification (NCBI taxonomy): domain Eukaryota; kingdom Viridiplantae; phylum Streptophyta; class Magnoliopsida; order Asparagales; family Amaryllidaceae; genus Allium; species Allium fistulosum. Next base: position 458,632,227 of record CM060907.1, on the reverse strand, counting down.
AAATGAAGTATTAAATGGCCAAGATGCTAGTTATTAAGCACAATAGGTGGTATCTCGGTAGGGGCCCGCTTTGGGATAAGGTATTAAGTGACTGATTTAGGGTCTGCTTTTCCATAAAGAAGTATAAAATGGCTCAAGTAATTCCATGCGATGTCAGCTAGATAGTCATGTTTGAGGAGTCTGCCTTGGGAATGGTATTAAATGATGGGGTATGCCTCAATTGAGGTCTTAAATGGCCAGAGTTTGCCTATTTTGTAATAAAAGACATTTTATAGCTTGGGTACTTTCCCTCGCATTGTTAGATATTTATGATGTGGGATTTGGGTTGTGGAATTTAGAAACCTGCTTCGAGAATGGAAGGTATTAAGTGGTTGATTGTGGACCCGTCTCCTTTCCTTATAAGAAGTATTAAATGGTTTTATGCACATTAGACATATTCTTATTTTAAAATATACTACCCAAGTACTGCAATGGTAAGACTCGAGGTTTTTATGCCTACGTGATAAGGGGTTCTTGCACTGTGAACTGTGGCAAAGCTTTGTCTCTTACCCCTAAACATCCCGACAATGTGGGTTAGCGATGTTATGGCCTGGGTAGTCGAGAGGCTGGCTGTAAAACCATCATGGGTAGGATTACAATTTGTAGCCACCATCATTTCAGGGCGGTGAACGTTACATTGGTCATTTGTTGTTCCGACTCCCTCTGCATTACTACACAGGTTAAGGACGGAGTGATGACGGTGATAATGCTTGAAGATGGAGTGGTTTAAGCTTGTGACAGTTATTATTATCTTTTATGATGTTTTATGTTGCACCCATGTATCTTGGATAAATGATGTAGCAGATTTTAATTGACATATTGATGATGTTCGGTATTATGACATTTCAAATGGTATTGAAATAAATAGGTAGAATTTGCTATTATATTTTATTTCATCTGTTGTTAGTTCTGAAAGAATAGTTATTGTTTTGTAATGTTACTTCTCTTTCCAGCCAACAGCCAACCTTAGAATGGATCTAAGTTTCGATGGGCCTTTTCTAGGTCGAAATTATGGCCTGTTGCAAGGTGGGTTATTACAATTAGTATCAGAGCTTAGGTTATCCGATCAACAGCGAAACTATACATATGAGTAGCATACTTTTTATTTTTGAAAAGATTTTTCAAAAAGAATGTTCGAATATTCTTACTATGTACATACACATATATATACCATTATTTCTTTGGACATACACGCACATACTAAGTAATCCTTTTTTAGCATATAATACTATCTTAGCAAATTGTCACTATAGATTCAACCTAGAAATAGTTGACATGGCTGATAATCAATCTTCTTCTAAAACTGGGATCCCTGCTCGTGGAAGACCTCCCATTTGAATGCCCGAATGGTTTAGACAATATCTTAGGATTGTTGGGCAATTTGATAATCCTCCAACTGCATAGGTGGCACCTACTACCCCACCTGCTAATGCAACACCCTATCCTATTGACTTTCCTAAATTATTAAGGACTTTCTCAATACAGGAGGGAAGTGTAACAATCCTAATTTTGATTAACATTATTTAGGGTATTTAATTGGGTAATTAAATAAAGTGAAAATTAGTCACGCATCCTTAAAACGGAACTTAATTTCAAAGCGGGTCCCTGTCATAAAGAATATATATTCTACGTCCGTGTTTCTGTTTTCCGCTAATTTATTCCCCAAATTACCCCTGCGTTTCACTGCGAGCTCTAATTCTTCTTCTTATTTTTCGATTTAAATGAAAAACTGCAATTAAATTGAAGACGAATCAAGTTTTTTTTATGAAATACGATATTCTTAATATTTGCAGTTATAAATAATCGCAACAAATTTCTGCAAATATATACGATAGTTGCAGAAATTTCTGCAACTATACGCAATAGTTGCAGACATTTCTACAACTATACGCAATAGTTGCATTTGTGCAACTATATGCAATAGTTGCAGAAATGTATGCAACTATACGCAATAGTTGTAGAAATTTCTGCAACTATTGCAAATAGTTGCAGATAATTCTGCAATTATTTGCAATAGTTGCATTTCTGCAACTATTTGCAATAGTTGCAGAAATGTCTGCAACTATACGCAATAGTTGCAGTTATTTCTGCAACTATAAGCAATAGTTGCAGAAAATTCTGCAACTATACGCAATAGTTGCAGACATTTCTGCAACTATTTGCAATAGTTGCAGTTATTTCTGCAACTATAAGCAATAGTTACAGAAATTTCTGCAACTATACGCAATAGTTGCAGACATTTCTGCAACTATTTGCAATAGTTGCATTTCTGCAACTATTTGCAATAGTTGCAGAAATGTCTGCAACTATATGCAATAGTTGCAGATATTTCTGCAACTATACAATATAGTTGCATAAATTTCTGCAACTATACCCAATAGTTGCAGACATTTCTGCAACTATACCATATAGTTGCAGAAATATCTGCAATTTTGTGCAATTTTTATAAATTTGAAAAAAAATCGAACTGTTAAATATTTGCTGAATTGTCTGCAAATATTTGAAATAATTGCACATTTAATACAAATTTAAATTTTTGGTATCAACAATGGATCTCATTTTAAAGATCATAAAATTTGTGATTTTTTGGTGAAAACGGTATGTTGATCAGGTTTTTGTAAATAAAGTTATACACGTTTGAAAAGTTTAAAACATAAAGGGTATTTGTGTATTTTTGCGTGCGTGAATTTGAAAATAGGGAGCGGAAACGTAAATGTTGGTTGTGAAGGATGTTTTATATATTTTAAAACTTGTTAGGGATGTGAGCCAAACTATCCCTTAAATAAAATAATGCATAATGGTAAGAAGATTTAGATTTGATAGTTAATATGGATTGAGCCTTAACTAATTGTAACATCCTCCACTTGGAGGACCAAACTAACGGATACGGATGCTGCAGTCATCCATAGTTATTAGTCCTCAATGACCAAATACAGTAATGTTTGATACGTTGATATAACAGAAACACATGGATATTGAAAATTTTACAATCAAGGACAACTTTCTCATTCCATTTCAATGCATTTCAAATTCATTACACAATCTTATAATTAACCACATTCAAAGAAAACATAATTATTACAACAGACGCCAAGAACGACATATGAAGATGCCCCCTTGGTTGATCAGGTATATAACTAGGCAATTAAAAAACTTTGCCTTCACAACAAAACACAGCGGAATCAAAATAGAAAAGGGCTTTAAATAGTTATCATACCTCCTGCACGTCTCTGGAAGCTTATTCGTCTAAAGAGGTACCTAAAAACCTCAACTCTCAAACTACTCAAAATCAATTGAGCACCCGAGAGTTTAAGGGGAAAACATAAACTTCGAGTCAGACATAAAGCCTGGTATGAATAATAATCTACCATCTCAAACCATTTAGATGTCTAGTGAGACCATGCCGCTTAGTGGAATGGATTTTCCCCTCACTAGTATTTCATTCAAAACTTTATAAAAACCATATAATGTGCTCCAGCATCCACAATGGTTAAAACATAACAATTCAAAATATTATGATGATATGCAAACAAGTAAATCAATTCTGGATTTTCCATCCCCATTCATTCTGACTATCTATCTTAGTAATAGTTTCTAGGGTCACTATTAACCTATTAGTTTTCATGGGCTGACTAATAACATGTTTAATGTTTATGGACTCCCTGCTTGATTTCATAGTTTTCATGGGATCACTAAGAACCTATTGGCCCCTGCCAATATCTTCCCTTATCGGAAATTTGTGATGCATGCGAACTTATGACCTAACAAGTCTAGTTCTAACTGGGCACATCTCATCCCTAGAGTTGCATACCCTCCTATTGGATTTGCAACCCTTAAGGAAGTAACAATGTATGTGGGTTCTAAGCATAACCTATCAACCAAACACTAAGATATAAATGAATGTGATGCACCAGTATTAAATAGTACCGTAATTGGTATACACTGAATCAAAAGCATACCTTCCATCACATTCTTCCCTTTTTCAACTGCAGTTGGCCTAGCAGATTATGGTCCACTTATGAGCATAATGACCTTTCTTGTCACACTAAAAGCAAACTAAATCAGCCTTTGCCTTCTTGGCAGCCTCCCCCTACTAGGCTCCCTTCTTCTTAAAGAACTTCCTTTTCTTTCCTTGTGGGCCCTGGGCTTCAACCGACTTTTCTCTAGCACAAATAGCAAGCATCTCCTCATGTTATATTTCCATCTCCACAATTACATTACAAGGATCACGGAGATGTGTCAAGGTCTCCCTACCAATCTCGGGCCTCAATCACCGAATGAACCTCTCATTCCTACTTATGTCGGTATCTAAAGTAGCATGCCCATATCGGGACCACATTTCAAACTTAGTAGCATACTCGATTACCGACATCTCTCCCTGCACCAAATCCATAAACTTTCTCAGCAATGCTAACTTGGAAACTTCAGACAAAAACCTCTGTTCAAATCTCCTTCTAAAATCTACCCAAGTCAACTCCTCCTTCGGAACCCCAACAGTAACACTATTCCACCAATAAAGCGTTGCCCCTTGCAACTACCTAGAGGCCAGCCTCCTCTTCTACTCATCATCCAAATGCAAATCAACGAAGATCCTCTCACAAAGCAATAGCTAATCCTCAACTTCTATGGCATCCTTCGTTCCCATAAACGTTTTCCTACCAAAACTGGTGTAGTCTCTGCTCAGCTTAGCATAATTATTCCCAATTGGAGCCACAGGATTAGCTCCTCCAACATTCCCAGCAACTCCAGCAGCAGCTCCAGCTTGCATCTGATTGACGAAGAACTGATACATCGCCCCCATATCAACCGGTGGATTTCCAGCACCCATATTGGCATCTGCATTTTGGTTAGCATTAGCCTGCCGACCCGGGTTCCTCTTGGTGGGTCGAACATTTCCGTTGGTTGTGGTGCTTCTTCCACCGAGATTTCCTCTTCCATTTCCTGCCTCTATATCTTCTTTCTCATAAATCTACATACGAGCCTTAGTAAGATACAAAAGAACGGTCTAAGAGAGAGGGGAATGCGTACTTATATATATATATATATATATATATATATATCAAATACAAGTACGTTACTATAGTGTTATCCCAAACCCCGATCTTATTTTCCGATTCATTGGATTATGGTTTGAAAAATATTTTTGGCTTAAATTTCTTTTAAGTTTTCATAAACCTATGCTCTGATACCAACTTGTAACATCCCCAACTTGGAGGCCCAAAACTAATGGCTATGGATGGTGCAGTCATCCAGGTTATTAGTCCTCGGCGACCAAATATGGTAATGTTAGATACATTGATATAACAGAAACACATGGATATGCAAAAAAAAAAATCAACTAACAACTTTCTCATTCCATTTCAAAGCATTTCAAATTCATTACATAATCTCATAATCGTTAACCACTTTCAAAGAAAATATAATTATTACAATATACGCCAAGAGTGATATAGGGAGATGTCCCCTTGGTTGACCAGAGTATAAAACTAGGCAATTAAACAACTTTTCCTTTACAACAAAACACGGCGGAATCAAAATAGAAAAGGACTCTAAATAGCTATCACGCCTCCTGCACATCTCCGGAAGCTTATTGGTCTAAAGAGGTACCTGAAAACCTCAACATCTCAAACTACTCAAAATCAATTAAGCACCCGAGAGTTTAAGGGGAAAACATAAACTTTGGTCAGACATAAAGCCTTGTATGAATAATAATCTACCATCTTAAACCATTTAGGTATCTAGTGAGACCATGCTGCTTAGCGGAACGGGTTTTCCGCTCACTAGTGTCTCATTTAAAACTTTATAAAAACCATATATTGTGCTCCTACATCCATAATGGTTAAAACATAACAATTCAAAATATTATGATGATATGCAAACAAGTAAATCAATTCTGGATTTCCCATCCCCATTCATTCTGACTATCTTTCTTATTTATAGTTTCCAGGGCCACTATTAACCTATTAGTTTTCATGGGCTGACTAATAATCTATTTAATGTTTATGGACTCCCTGTCGATTTCATAGTTTTCATGGGACCATTGAGAACCTATTGGCCACAGCCAATATCTTCCTTGTTTTATGGGCTCTCCTTGGACCTATAGGTATCTCCAATAACTTATCTCATATCCTAGTTTTCATGGGTTTACTAGGAATCTATTGACTTCTCCAATAACTTAATCCAGATATAATTTTCATGGGTTTACTACAAACCTATTGGCCCCTTCCAATAACTCTTTCTAAACATAGTTTCTATGGGTTTACTATGAACCTATTGGCACCAACCAATAACTTATTCTAAGCATAGTTTTCACGGGTTTACTATGAACCTATCTATCTGATAACTTCTTTATCTTGTATTTAGGCATCCTATATTCTGGTCTACCTGACCTATTGGATGCAATTCTACTCATGCAGGAGTTAACTCAATTTATATTCACTACTGGGTCAACCTAGCTGGCTATTCTGCCCTTTTTCCCCAAATTACAGTTATGGGTCCATATTAAAGTGAATATGTAAACTAGAAGAAGCAAACATATTAACATAATAATACCAACACATGTGGTTTAATATCCTTGAAATCAATTTCATATAAAACATAGTTAATCTCTTTAACCTATTATTTTATCAAGGAAAGCTTCCTCAAAATCTCCAATTTAAAAGCATTTAAAAGCCCTTTTATAATGTCGTGGGTTTTACCTTTAAAAATTGAGATTGGGTTCCTTGTTTTGAAAACTAAGGCTTTCGAAACCTTTCATCTTTACTTTCGCAACCATTGGATAACTTCCTTTCGAAAGCATTTAAATCTTCTTTTCAATACACTAGGCACTTGCCTTTCGAAACACTTTAAAACCTTTCTTTCGAAATCTTTCAAATGTATCAAAGTAATACCATTCAAAAATAGAAGCATATCTTCGAAACCATTTGAAAGTACCCCTTTAAAAACCATTGGGTTTAATATTAAGCATATCTTGTTGGTTCTAAGTGAATACAGGCGTAAGTACCCCTTTCGAAACCATTAAAAAGAATTTGGGGAAAGACGGATGGCTTCGACACCATCCTTTCGAAAGCTCAAAAAATTTAAGCAAAACATTGGAAGGATAGCTTCGAAACCCCTTTCGAAGCCATTGCTTCGAAATCCTTGAATCCTTTCGAACACTTTAGAAAGTGGCTTAGTATAGGTTTAAAACAAAAGCTACCTTTCAAATTGGTTTGTGGCTTCAATCCATTCGAAAGGCATAAGGACGGCAGAAGGGTTTCGACTTGGTCAAAACTATCCTTTTCGAAAGCATTGAGTTTAATACTAAGTAACTCATTCGGAAGCTACAACTTAAATAAGAAGCGGCAACCCCTTTCGAAAGCAATAAAAAAATCCTTTCGAAAGCATTTGTTTTGACTCCTTCGAAAGCTTTTAGTAAAAACAGGCAAGCATGCATTTCTTTAGAAAGTAAAAACAAAGGTTTGGCCCGATCAAAAGCTATGTTGCGACACCATGCCTTCCGTCCTTCTCCAATCCACTACGTACCAACATTGTGATATCTTATGTATTGCTTTTAGCCTAGTTGCTTATGGCCTGGTAGGTTTCGACTTTGCTAAAGGCGAAAGCATAGGGTCGAAAGGTGGCTTCTAAAAGAGGTGAAACCCACTTTTCTGGGTAAAGACTGATTTAATGCCATTTAAAGTGAATACTTTATAACTAACCTGCCTATTTGTAAACATTTAATTGGTTGGCATAATTTTTCAAATTCTTTACAAAATTAACTACTGCATAATTTCAGATCTAAACAAAGATTAATTTTCACAATTAAGCCCTTCCATTAAGCAAAACAATTAAATCATTCTTCTAAAATAATTTAATTTCTATAGTAAATTACTTAGGAAAAAACCCCAAATATTACAGAAATTCACTTTCAATATGTTATCTAACACATAAAAATTTCAGACCCAAATTCTTCATACAATAACCGAAATTAATTTCTAAACCCCATTATTCATATTTTCCCTTGAAAATTCATAATAAATTTTCCATAGCTTGGAAAATTATAAAAATTAAAAATCATCTCCAAAATCATGTTTAACATATCATATAATTTTCTCAAGGCATTCGAAATTCATTATAGTCGGTTTTTACCGTTAAAACCGTATAAAACTATATTCAAACAATCTTGTTTAAATCCAACATGTTATAAAATCCAAGCATATCATCATCAAAATCATCATTATAGTGGATTTAATCTTAAACCCAGAAATCAAATGATCATAAAAACATGATTTAGATTATAATTCACCTTGATTAGGATAAGGACTTTGAGATTTGATTGCGATTAATCTTCTTTGCTCTAATTCCATAACATTAAATTGATTTTCTCTTCTTTTCTCCTAAGTAATGGTTGGCTCCTCTTTTGATTTACGTTTGTTTGTGTTTTGTAAAATGAACGTCAATGGGAATGAAATGAGAATATAAGGTAATGGTGTGGCAATTTCCTAATAAGCCCTTACGTTAATTGTTTCCTTGTTAATTAACAGTTAAAACCATTTATAAGCCCATTTATATCATTAAGCACTGCCACTAATTTATTTTCGAATCTCAATCCCCTTATCACTCTAATATTTACATTATTCTATTTAATTTATCTAATTAAATCTCCTGAATAATGTTATTAAAAATTAGGGGTGTTACATTAGTGAACAAATAGAATTAATTAGATATTAATAGGAAGGAGGAATTCATGAGAAGGGTAAAATAGGAAAATATTTGCATTTCCTAATACAAACCCCCACCTCCTTTCTAACTCGTTCATTTTACACTCATACAAATGAAATCAAAAGGGTAGGCTAGCCATTGCTAGGAGAAACTAAGGGAAGAAAAGCGAGGAAAATCTAAGGAAGCCTAGGGGAATCAAATCAAAATACAAATCTCAACCTTCTTAAGCAATTCAAGGTGAATAATAGTTATGCATCTCATGTTTTAATTGTTATTTTTAGTTTTAAGTATAAATCTGATTCTTTTGCTCATATTATGTCATGCTATGATAGTTTGAATGATTATTTGCTTATTGGTGCATTTATGGAATTTATTTATGAAATTTAATGATATGTTTGAGTTTTAAAGCCTATCATATGATACACAAATGACTCGAAATTTCGATACGATGTTAGAAACATTATTTTAGTAATGGGTTTTTAATTTCATAATTGTCTGATTTAATGAGATATTTGGTGAATTTTATAAGGTGAAAATGAGATATTTCGGGTTTTAATTATTTAAAATAATTAAATTATATTTTTGGTCCTGAAATTTTTATATGTTAAAAAATATAATAATAGTTGGATTTATTATGATTTTTTGGGATTTTTCCCAAGTGTTTATGATTTATTGTGAATTATTTAACCTAGAAAAGCTTAAGTATTATATTAAAATATTAATATAAAAGGTGTAGTTTGAAAATGTTTTGGGAATGATAAATTCTGGTAATGGGTAGATTTCTGAAAAGAATTATGATAATGTATTTGTTAACCAATAAGATTTTGATAAACAATAGGGGTTGGTGGAGAAGAACATACTTTATTAGCAAATAAACAATTTTAAATTTAATTATGGAATTGTCATGTTGGCAATGACAACGTAGCCATTCCTCTTCATCACTGCTACGACTTCGATAACAACCAATTGTGATGCATATGATGTCAATTATTGTTGGTATGAAGTGAATCTTCTAAGGGTGGTGAGATTCAAAGTTGGTATCCTCACCGTCGACGTCGACCTTGCCGTATGTTTTGCTATCGCGCCTCACTTTATATAGATATAAGGGTATAGTGCCTCAACCTATAACGTCACTGACCGTATTGCTTTCGAAGTACTTATATTGACTTCGGCTCTAGTAAGGCCGCTTATTTTCTATAAGGCAATGATGCAGCATTTTATCTACTTTGACCCTATTGAGGCCATGTTATCTATAATGGCGATGACGCCACTATTTTATATCAGCTATACATAATACCACGTTTTATAACTTCGACCTTAATGATAGTCGTCCTCAATCTTTATAACTTGTCTTCAAAGACGGCAATATAGTGCCACGGTTCATTATTTTGGCTCTAGTTAAGCCGCTATTTTCTTAAGGCAGTGATGTCGATGCTTATCTATGTCGATCCTACTCTTTTAAGGTTTTATAATATGCTATATCAAGTGGATGATTTCGACTATATACCTTCATGTTTTATAAATAAAGGACTTTAACATATTTTGAGAGGTGAAGACCCAGCTATGTCTACGCCATGTTTTATCAATATAAAGGTGCTATATTGTTTTGGCTTTATAGCCTATGATTTCGAGGTGAGTTAACTTCCAAGTGAATTTGAGATTCACCAATATTAATAAACAAAAGCTTATATAATGGCATAAATGTTTTGGGACAAAGTAAAGGGCTATGATTTTCCTTGTTTTAAAGATATGATTTCAAGGGTTAAATCATTTATAAAGAAAGTGTTTTCAAGGAAATAGAAAAGGGTATTTAGCACATAATTCTACTAAAGAAATTAATGTCCTAATCACTTTTGGATAAATTGTAAAAGGATGAATTGACTCAGAGATTAGAAATCCAAATGGAACTGGTATAGGGTAGCGACCTATACTTCAGTTGTTAGCCTCTAGCTGATATAAGTTCAAAATTCCTATGCATGGGGCTTTGTCAAGGGAAAGACTAAAAGTAGGTGTATGCACAGAAAATAATACATAAAGATAGGATAGGTTATATGTTGGACTGCAAAACCATTATGTTCATAGTATGCCTAGCAAAAACTATGAGATTGGCAGATAGTCAAGTAAACACTATGATAAGTGTATTTGGACAGGCTGTCCAGTTAGAAAATTTGGTATATCCGGTAGGCCCGAGTCAGCCATGTAGGCTAAAAATTAACCTGTGAAAACTAAACATTGGGACAGATAGTCCATTAATTTGACGGATAGTCATGATTACACATATAGCATGCACGCACACTATTATTTATATTGTTTATTATAATCAGTTTGGTTGCAGGACTTTGAAAGATATATTTTAAATAGGGATATTAGTAAGGGGAAAATTGGTTACGCTCGGCGGTGTGGTCTCACTAGATATCCATAAATCGAGATGACATATTATTATTCACACTAGGCTTTTTGTCTAACTCGAAGTTTATGTTTTCCCCTTAAACTCTTGGGTGCTCAAAATTTGATTTGAGTAGGTCGAGAGTAAGGGGTTTACAATTTAAGTAGGTTTTGGCTAATAAAGCTTCCAAAGACATGCAGAAGGCAAAGCTAGCTATGTAGGAGTCTATCTATTACTATTATCCGCCGTGTTATATCAGGTTGTTGTATGAATGTATTGATAGTAGATGTATCTGTCTATTTAGTAACTCTGATCAACCAAGGGGGCATCTTCATATGTCACTCTTAAAGTATTTTGTCAAAATTATATTTTATTTGAACTTGGGCAACGTTTGGGATTATGTAACAAATATGGAATAATAACTTTGAAATGTAATAATGGGGTCTGACCTAATTAAGTTCTTAAATGGCCAAAGTCTGCCTATTTTCCAATAAAAGGCATTAAGTGGCTTGGGTACTATCTCTCGCATTGTTAGATACTTATGATGTGGAATTTGGGTTATAGGATTTAGAAACCTGCTTCAAGAATGGACGGTATTAAATGGTTGATTGTGGACCCGTCTCCTTTCCTTATAAGAAGTATTAAATGATTTTATGTACGTTAGACATTCTTATTTTGAAATATACTTCCCAACTTTTGAAATTGTAAGACTTGAGGTTTTTATTCACCAGACTTGATTGCATTTTTATGCTTGCGTGATAGCGAGTTCTCACACTATGAACTATGGCGAAGTTTTGTCTCTTACCCTTACACGTCTCGACAATGTGGGTTGGTGGCATTATGTCTTGGGCAGTTGAGAGGCTGGCCGTTAAACCAGGGTGCGTGGGGTTACCATTTGTAGCCACCACTATTTTAGGGTGGTGAACGTTACAATCAGTCATTTGTTGCTCCGACTCTCTCCTCATTACAACACAGGTTAAGGACGAAATGATAATGGTGACAATGCTTAAAGATGGAGTGGCTTAAGCTTGTGGCAGTTATTATTATCTTTTATGATGTTTTATGTTATACCCATGTATTTTTGATAAATGATGCAACAGATTCTAATTGACAGATTGCTGATGTTCTGTTTTATGACATTTCAAATGGTTTTGAAATAAACGAGTACAATTTGCTATTATATTTTATTCCATCAGCTATGAGTTTTGAAAGAATAGTTATTGCTATGTACTGTTACTTCTTTCCGACCAACAGCCAACCATAAAATTGATCTAAGTTTCGTCGGGCCTTTTTAGGATCGAAATTTAGGCTTGTTTTGAGGTGGATTGTTACATTTATTATATCACCTTATTTACTTCTTAGATGGTTTTGGTTTTTTTGAAGGAAAAACCGTTATAGTGATCCCAATGGTCTTAAAAATTACAGCTATATGTGCAGGTATTTCTTGAATTTCTCATAGCAAACTTATGCATGAATCATGATTTTAACTGTTGCTTGATTCCTCGGGTGCTCTTTTTGGCGGTCTAAGAAAGACAGGTTATCATTCGATATTCTTTGGAGCTTCAAGAGATGAGCTGGATGCCCTCGCCCATTTGTGTATTTAATTTTTGATGTACTACTTGTATGTATAGATCATCAATTGCCAGGACAGACTATTATAACTATCCAGGCTGATGACAGTACTTAAGTTAGTAACTCCGAAATTACATTATATCTTGTAGTGATCCTTTATAACATTTTAATGTTATATAATATCGTCTCGTTGTGAGATTCCGATGTGTTGTTATTCCTTTCTTGTTCATTTTCATTTACCCTAATAATCTGTCTTTTCGGCACTTGGGTGCTCGACATGTGAATACTGTGAATGTATTAGTGTTGACATTTGATGGTCAAAAAGGTAGGTCATTACACCATATGCTTTGAAATATTTTCTCTCATCGGGGTTATTTCTGATCCCCTTTATATTTCCATATTTCTTACATATGATAGGTTTATAGGGATTAGGAAAAGTTGGCGTGAGAAGGAGAAATGAAGATGATGGAGTTTCTTAGTTGCCTACTTTTATGTTGCTTACTATTTAGCATTTACTTCAAGTTGAACGATATATTCTAGAGTATTGTTTCGAGGATTATTGAACAACATAAATGGTTATTTTGGAAAGTACTTTAGGTATAGATTTTTAAGATTCTTATTATATTTTATTCCTTTTGTTGTGAGTTCAAAAAGCATAGATAAATTAGACGACTTTGTGTACTGTTATTTCTTCTTTTTACCTTAATGATCCACTTTTTGACGGACCCTGAGATTTGTGTGCTAAATTGAACGTAGAATGAGAGACGAGTTGTTACACAAACTAAATATTAAAACTTGAAATTTGATTGACACCATAAAAATATGTAAGTGAGAAATACATTACTCGGTATGAAACTTGCACTCCGCTTTTCATATGTAGGAAAAATGCAAGAGAAAGAATAATGGAAAATTAGTTTATATTTTTAAAATATAATGTAAAACTATAATCTTTTTCTTATTTAAAACTATTAAGAAAAATCTTACTAATCTTACTTTAAAAACAAAAAAGAAAGAAAGAACCCAACCATAAAAACATTCTTTTAATTAAAGTGTTACTATCTCCACACACACCAAATTAACACACCTCACTCATTTATTCTCTCGCCTAACCAATTATTCTACTCACCTACTCACACACACTTCATTAATTTGCATGTTTTTTCAGCTTCTGCTTTGTCTTTTCAATTCGGAACCTAAATGTTCATTTCCATTCTGGTAAGATAGATACATCGTTTTCTCAAAGATTGTTTGTGAAATATTTAATGTCTGGTTTATTTTCTTACACAACATGAAAGTTAAACACAATATGAAAAACTATACACTACCTCAAGAATTTTTTCGCTCTAATAAAATGTCAAAAAGAATGAGAAAACGTAAAGTGGAGATCAATTCGCTTGTAACGACCCGGATTTTTCGACGAATAAATTTTGAATATTTAAATACTTTTAAATATTGAATTTGAAATATAAGTTTAATTTGAATATGGGATTGCTGGCTGGAATTTTAGAATGAAATTTAAATTTCAAATATAGCGATTTATCGTAATATGGAAATAGTGAATAATTCAAAAACTGGGTTGAATATGAATTGAGATGATTTCTAATGTTGTTATAAATTTTATTTGAATTAGAAATTAGATAGTAAGTTGTTAAAACTGAAATTCAAGTGATTTCGTAAATTTTAGAAATCGACGATTTAATCGACGATTTAAAATAGCAATCCAGGGCACAGTCTTAGAATTAGACGAAACCAGTTCCATTGGATCCATAATAGTGTATTATTATCGGATTTCAAATTTCGTAGCATTTGGATTTACCATCTGGTCGCACGATCTGAAAACGCCTAGAAATGATTTAATTGAATTTAATTTAAATAGTCGATTTAAAAAGCTATCTTCTCCATACGATCAAATTGAGGCTCGAGACTTGTTCCATCTCGTTCGGAATAGCGGTATAACATTAGGAACGCCAGGAAGCATGCCTCGTTAGGGGTTCGAATAAAATTTCTAGATATTTTGAAATTTTAATATATATATGTATATGGTCATATTTATTCACATCAGCTATTTAAGACATTCCCATCAGCCACCCTAGACTGTACGCAAGCCAACCTACGGGCCAACCCAGTTATGTACGTTAGCCGCCCCTTCTCTGATTAAAATCGCGAATTCTTCCCCCTTCCTCTTCCAAACGATATAAAATCGAAGAAGTTCTTTCGAAAAGAAAAAAAGAAATATAAATGAACGAATCTCGTTCGAATCAGATGGAAATCGAATGGACGTGGGTTCGTGTACATGGTGGTCATGATGGGTGGCGGCGCTCGTACGTGCACGCGTAAGAAGGAGGTGCGGCAGTGCATTGACGCGAGCTTTCGACTAGGGTTGGGGATTATAGGAGGTAGTGATGATGTTTGGGGAATTAGAGGCTAGCTTTGGGTTCATGTAGGAAATTGGCATTGGCGACTCGAAAATGGGGGAGTGCGACATTGTCAGTCGCGATTAGGGCTCTATGTCGTGATCGAATGGCGGTCTTCGATTGGGGTTTCGATTGTCGAGGGTTTGTCGCGTTGAAGTCATTGGCGTGAAGGTTGAGTGATGCTTTGGCGTTCGAAGGATGGGACAATGCGACTGGTGGCAATGGTGGCTGCGGCAGAGAGTGAGGCAGTAGGATGGTGGTGGCATGCGAACTCGAGGGCGTGGGTGGCGGGGTGAAGTGCTTGGGAGGAGGAGCAGTTTCGTCGAATTAGTCGAAGCGGGAAAGGTTGTAGACGAGACTGAAAGATTTATTTGGAAGGAAGGTAATTAAAATTTTTAAGAATGTTATTAGACTAGTGTTTAATTAATTTTAATTAAAAAAATTTAACTTATAAAAATTCGTAATTTGCATACGAGGTCCAAAAATCATTTGAACAAGTCAAGTTTGGTTCGTATCTGGAAAATCTATGCATAGGGATTAGTTTTGGTTTTTTCGGAGGAAGTTGGAATTTTAGAAAATATTAAAATCTGGATGTTCGGAAAAATAAAAATCAAGGTGAGTAAAATCTCACTCATTTAGATTGCTAGTTATAATTTAAAAATGTTGAATTTAAATTATTGGTTGATTGGATGAATTTAATAAGTATTATCAATTGAATGATATATAATATATATAGTAGTATATATATTAGTAGTTGGATATATTTCCCGTCGATTGGAGCGGATGAGACCCTATACGCTCCGCATAATAGCGGATGACCCTATATTACCATGATATCCCGCCTCAAAGCGAGATTGTATTTTATGTTATCTAACATCTGTGGATGCAGGGAAACCGGTTGGAGGGATCCAACTGGATTTCTCAAATATATTTATTGTTTTTCATATATAGTGATATATGTTGAATTGAATAATCTGTTATGGATTGTTGTGTGATTTGGTTGTTTGGATGCTACAGTAGCATTGGCCTAAATTTTGGTATTATATATGCTATAAGTAATATTTTTGATTTTAAAAATGAAATTCAAAGCGATTTTAGAAATGAAAATATTTATATTGAATTTTGGATTAATTTAAAAAGGAATTGGGTTGGATAAAATAAATGATTTGATTTTGGGTTAAAAATAATTCATATAAAGGATTTTTGAACAATGGATTTTAAAGTGATTTCTGGAAAAATATGGAAAAGAAGTTAAAAACCGATATTTAAAATAGATTTGTGAAATAAATAGAATTTAAAAAGAAATGGATTTATAAAATGGAATTTTATAAATGAGATAAATTTTTATAAACAAGTGGTACCCAAAAAGGGTTTATAAATTTATAAACGATGTTTATAAATAAGGGAAAATGATATCAGTTGATAAATTGGGAATATAAATACACAGTGTGAATTTATATTGAGATATGGAAATCGGGTTTGGGAAAAATAATGGATTCTATTTTTGAAAAGTGAAAATGGTTAGAGATCGGAATGAAATTGATGTGATGTGAATCGAGAGGAATTTATAAATTGAAATTGGTCATTGGGATTTTTAAAATATATTTTTATTAAGAGGTTAAGTTTTGTTTAAAATAAAAAGAAAAATTTATTTATTAAACTATGTAATTTAAAGCTGGTTAGTATTGAAATACTTCATAAGTGAATTTTTCAAATATCTAATATTAATTGAAATAAAATTCTAATATTTATAATAGCTTTGTAAATCGATTGGTTTTATTTAAAAATGAATTGGAAATGAGTTATTGATGTTTATTTTAAGTTTTTGGATATTTTAAATAACTACTTTAACGTGTTTTAAAAATAAAATACTATTATTTAAAAATAATTATTATATATATAAATGGAGTTTTGGAAGTAATTGGAAATTAATTATAAATTCTCTCGAGATTTGTAAATGGGGTTTATTTAACAGACAGGATTTTATAAGAGAAATCTTATAACGGAATTTTGGAAATTAAGGAATTTCCGAAATGGTTGGATAAGTGAACTTCAAAAAATGGATTTGAATCCATAAAAGAAGTTTTAAATTGGTGAATGAGATTTTAAATAAGAAAAATCGATTTTTGGAAATGGTAGAAGGGATTTCAAAAATTCCGGAGATTAGGAAATGAATTAAAGTGAGTTGTGACTTTACAAAAGGGTTGTAAACGGTTTATGAAGTTGGAATAAAAGGGAGATGTCCTCGTTTATGATTATACCTATAAAATCAATAAGATATAAATATTTCCCAAGGGTTGAGGAGTAAGTATTTTTGGGAAAATATATTTATAAATATTTTTCTAAGTCTTGGAATAAATAATTTGTGAATGTTTGGACTATGGTAAGGTTTACGGAATTATTTCTAAGTGTTAATATGGTTTGAAAATATTCTGTTAAGGATGTAAGGGTTTGAATTTGTTTTAAAACGTTGTAATATTGGAAGAGATTTGTATATATATCTGTGTGACTGCTTATGGATGTTATTTGATAGTTAAATAACCAACTATCAAAATTTTCCAAATTCGTTGATCGTTTTGAAGAGACCGGGATCAGATTTAATTATTTGAAAACCACTTCGATCCAGTTTGTGCATTACGAATTGTGATATCTCAAAGATAATGGAGATGGTGATCTTGGAGGAGATTCGGTTTGTCCAGACCCAGGACAACTTGTATGGATGAATGCTATCATTGCATTGTTTCCTAGAAGGCAGTGTTAGCATCCCAAGTATGAATGCTATTCTAAAGGTAAAACGTAGCCTCAAGCCTCATCAACCGGGAATGACTAAAACAGGGGAGATGCAGCAGGGCTAAGTGGGTCGCACCCAATTAGGGTATGTTATCACTTTTCTGGATACCCTCGGATATATTATAAAATTATGTATATGGTTGTGCCTGGAAAAGAGAGTGCTCGATTTGGGTGGGAACACCTGGGGTGATAACATATTCGGTACTATCCAGTAAGGGATAGGCCGGTCATGTGTTGGCAGGGATCGTTAGGTACGATCTCGGTACATTTTTCTAGTGGTGTACTGTGGTGGGCGGTACCCAAGTAGCCCAGCCGTTGTATGGAATCCAATATCCACTATGAGCCTGTACGATTTTGATTGTGCCCAACTATGTTGAAAAGTAAGATGCAAGCATTTCAACGATTTTCTAATTTACTTTCTATAGACACTATTATAATATCAGATGATTTTGATATAAAATGTTTTGGTTATCGTAAGGTAAAAACCCGTCGTATTTATTTATGGCGTGGTCTTACGAGATACCTTGCGAATGGTACACCTTTAGATAAAATGCACTTGGTGTCTGACAAGAACATCTTGTACCCATGCAATGCAGGACCGCCAATGTGACGCCCCACCTCTATGCTCACGCTAGTCAAGGACACTACTAAGTAATGCCGTCGACTAGCACGAAGAATAAGGTTGTTGAGGAGCGACCATCTGTGTAATTGCTTTGTGCGAGTACCGATATGTCAAAAAATATAACTTACACTTTATTTCAAGAGGAAATCCGACATACCGATACAAACTCAAAGATACCACACAGTGGCTAAGTGGCCTCGGAAACAAATATAGAATTAAACATAACATAAATCAGTCACAGATGTTCATATCTCAAAGGCGGAAACAGATATGAATATAACACATAAAAGTGTACATTAGAGTAGTGGTCAAACAAGATCCACAATATCACAAAAGAATAGATACAAGTGCTAGACAAAAGAATAAGTATACATTATGGAGTCTATATCTCAAATGTATAACAACAAAAAATACAAATGTAATGTAGTTAGGTAAAAGTCAGAAGATGATCCCAAATAAGGAGTCAAGCAGAAGCACCTGTAACATCTCGGTCTGACCCGAGTATTATTTAATAATAAAATAATAAATGGATAAGTCTAGCTATAATTATCAGATAAAGAAATGAGATAAGAGTAGAGATATAACTAGAACGTATGATAACAATAAAGTCAAACTGTGACAAGTATGTTTTAAACAACAACAAAATCATACAATATCTCAAGAATCTCAAAGTACCAAAAAGAATGTCATATTCTTTACTTTATTCACCATACCACAAATATTGACAAACATATCATTGCCAATCACATAAAGAGGTGAAACGCAAATTCTTGAAATCATCAATTAGAAATCCAGAAATCACAAAGGGGGGAGGCCTATCACAAACGGGAGCATGAAAACTCACCAACACGTGTATCACAAACGGAACGCTATTCCATGGTCGCTAACCATAAATTTTGAGCCGAAGCTCCACAAACGGCTCGAAGACCACGGGTCGCTACCCCGCCAAATTGAACCGAAGTTCCACAAACGGGGATTGTAATCCCCAAACAAATAGACATCGCACATCGCTAGTCTAAATCACAAAATGATCATCATCAATCAATAAAAGTGTCGATTACACTAAGCTAGTAAATATATGAGTTTAGCTTCATGTCCCATAACCACTAGCTTAACTTAAATATTTACGAACAAATTGTAGATTTCCACTCGAAAATTGTCATAAGAGTTCAATCGAACAAGTCCAAGAATTAACCGGCAAAGTAAGTGCAAGCGTTTAATACCACTTGTTTTGCTAAGCCGTTTAATTAGATTTCTCATACGAATGAGGTAAAGGTTTGTGTATACTAATAGATTGGAAAACGGTTTTGAAAACAAGCTTTATATTTAAAAGTAGAGTTGAAATCATCTTTGGAAAAGAGTTTGAATATTTACTACTAGTATAGAAAACCTTTATATTTTAAAGTGACAAATCACAGAAATGATTGTAGAAACAATCAATCACATAAATCCACATTCGAAGACGTGAATCAAATCCAAAGAAATCGATACCAAATCCATCAAAATGGATATTCTCAAAAATCCCGAAAAAGAAGTCATCAAAGTCAATAATAAATGATAACAATAAATCGGATAATCACGAACCGATAAAAATTGGAACCTCTAGCTAAATAGGCAAAAACAAGCAGGTCAGTCGACTGGCCTTCTGTAGTCAGTCGACTGAACCAGAAACTCAAAAATTTCATTTCCTGCAGTCAGTCGACTGACTGTAGAGGCCGGTCGACTGTCTACAGAAAACAGAGACTCTCTGTTTCTACAGACAGTCCCAGATTCGCCTGGTTTCTACAGCCAGTCGACTGACTTCAGAGGTCAGTCGACTGACTGGCACTGGGAATGTTTTTCAAACTATCCAAATGAAGAGCAAACTCTTCCAAATTGCGATCAGGCAAGCAATGGGCGCTAGGGGTTTATGCCAATCGACAACCCAGCCCTATAGGCTCTTCGATACACCACCAAAAGCATGATCAAACATCAAAGCTAAGATTTTTAGAGTTTTAGACTTCAAAACACCAAAAATTGAAATGTTCACCAAATTAATCCAAATCAAAATCAAATGAACATGTAAAGGTGTTAGGAATGCATACCAAACAATCAAGGATAGTAATAGACATAGATGTGAGATAAAAATCTCACCTTTAAACCCAAAAACGATGAAGGAGAAGCTTGAAAGCAAAGGAAGATCAACTACTCTTCATCTTCAACTCTAGAAGCTTGAATCTAAGCTCAAAAGAAGAACATTTCCTAAGTTAGGTTTAGGAAATTTCTGAAATTTAAGAGAGAATGAGTTGGAGAAGAAGAAGGAGATACTTACCAAAGCTTCTCTTTGAATTTGGAGCAAGAATTTGTATTTGCAAAGAAGATTAGGGTTTTGAATTTTAATTTCCCATTCATCTTCCCATTTTTATTGAAGCTTGAATGTTAGGAAAATAAGAATGAAGTGAAGAGGAGAGGTGGACTAAGCTAGAGTGTTAAGATGGGTTAGTGGGCTGAAACCCAAACCCAAAGCCCAACAGAAAATAGCAAAATTCAACTTACTCCAAACATATCGATGTTTATACTTAAAAAAGTTGTAAACGCCATTTTGGACTCAATAGAGGTGGTCTCGAGTCCCAATTCGACTGTTTACAAAAAGTAGTCTTTCGGACTTTAATCTGATTAACGATTCTATATTTAAATAAAATATTTAAATATTCAAATCGTAAAATGTGCGGGTTGTTACAGACTCCCCTCCTTAAAGAAATTGCGTCCTCGCAATCTTTAAGAAATAAATAAGAAGTAACAACTATAAAAGCATATCAACACAAAAAGAATAAACTTGAAATAAGAAGTTTACCTTATGGAGCACGAGAGAGCAAGTCTGGATGTGTTCGCTTGATGAATTCTCTGGATTCCCAAGAGCAATCCTTAGGATTTGAGGACCATTGAACTTTCACAAGAGGAACATCTTTATTTTGAAGGCGTTTAACCTCCGTAGCAATGATACGAATAGGATGTTGCTCATAAGTCAAATTAGGCGAAACTTCAATTTCTTCAATAACACCAGGCTCTAGAATAGAATCGGAATCTCGAAGACATTTCCGTAGTTGAGAGACGTGGAATACGTCATGAATAGCAGAAAATTGAGCCAATAATAAAAGGAGATAAGCCATGGAACCAATGCGTTCGGTGATGGGAAATGGGCCAATATATCGAGGTGCTAATTTTCCCAATCGACTGAAACACACAACACCCTTCATAGGTCAAACACGAATGAACACAAAATCTCCCACAGAAAATTCTAGTTTCCTTCTTCGATTATCGGCATAGGATTTTTGTCTACTTTGAGCTTCTTTCATCCTATGACGAATAAGGTCAATCTTTTCTGTGGCATCACGAATAAAATCTAGACCTAAAACCAGCTTCTCACCGGCTTCAAGCCAACACGAAGGAGAACGGCATGGCCTTCCGTATAGTGCCTCGAAAGGTGCCATGCCAATACTAGATTGGAAGCTATTATTATAGGAAAATTCAACAAGAGAAATATGATCTTCCCAACTTCCACCAAAATCAAGAACACATGCACGAAGAAGACCTTCAAGAGTTTGATTCACACGCTCGGTTTGTCCATCGGACTGAGGATGATAAGTGGTGCTAAAATTAAGCTTTGTTCCCAAAGCTTTTTGAAGACCTTTCCAGAATCCACTAGTAAACAATGGATCACGATCACTAACAATAGAAGTAGGTACTCCATGCAATCTAACAGTTTCCTTGACAAAGAGTTTAGCCAAAATAGGTACGGTCTGATTGGACTGAATGGGAATAAAATGGGAGGACTTTGTAAGTCTATCTACTATCACCCATAGGCTATCATGGCCAGAACGAGAACGGGTAAGACCGTCAATAAAGTCCATGGAAATTTGATCCCACTTCCATATTGGAATTTCTAAAGGTTGCAATAACCCAACGGGCCTTTGATGCTCGGTCTTAACAAGTTGGCAAGTCATACAACGCTTAACAAAGTTAGCAATATCGGATTTCATTCCATCCCAATAATAAAGTCGCTTCATATCCACGTACATTTTACTACTACCAAGATGAATGGTAAATTTAGAACGATGAGAATCTTCTAAAATGTCTTTACGAAGATCAATAATATTTGGCACCATAAGTCTACCAAATTTTCGAATACCGCTATGAGCATCAATATCAAAGTCTTTCAAACCTTCAATATCAATTTTATCCCTATAACTTTGGCTAAGATGAACCAATTCGGGATCATGCTTTTGAGATTCAAGGATGCGGTCAAAAAGAGAAGGATGAGCTTCAAGGCTACATAAAACAAGAGATGAACATAAATCGGATTCACGATCTCGAATCTCACAAGTGGATAAAGTCTCGAGATCATTCCACTCGGATACCATCAAGGAAACAACCGCTTATTGCTTACGAATAAGGGCATCGGCAACAAGATTTCCCTTTCCGAGAGTATAAAGGATATCAAGATCATAAGATGCAAGGAACTCGAGTCAACGTTGTTGACGCAAATTAAGTTCCTTTTGAGAAAATAAATACTTCAAAGATTTATGATCGGTGTAGAGAACAAATTTCTCTACCAAAAGATAATGACGCCAAATTCTAAGGGCGAAAACAATAGCCGCGAGCTCTAAATCATGAGTGGCATATCTAGTCTCGGCAGGCTTTAATTTCCTAGAAGCATAAGCGATAACACGTTCCCGCTGCATGAGAACGGCTCCCAAACCAACACGACTAGCATCGGTATAAACAATAAAATCTTGGTTCCCATCGGGAATCACAAGAATAGGAGCCTCGGAAAGGAGTTCTTTTAATTTTTGAAATGAAGCTTCATATTTGTCTGACCAAATGTATTTTACTCCCTTCTTTGTCAAACTAGTGAGAGGTACGGAAATCTTAGAAAAGTCTTTTATGAACCGACGGTTATAGCCCGCCAATCCGAGAAAGCTACGAATTTCCATCACACTCTCTGGTCTCTTCCAATTTTGAATCACTTCAATCTTTGAAGGATCCACGGAAATTCCGGATTCAGAAATGATATGTCCTAAAAATTTCACACGAGATTGCCAAAAGTGGCATTTAGAAAATTTTGCTTTCAATTGGTTACTCCTAAGAGTTTCCAACATAATCCGAAGATGTTTTTCATGCTCCTCTTCGGTTTTAGAATAAATAAGAATATCATCGATAAAGATGAGAACAAATCGATCGAGGAAGTCTTTGAAAACTCGATTCATAAGGTCAATGAAATAAGCTGGAGCATTCGTCAAACCAAATGGCATAACAAGCCATTCATAAGATCCATAACGAGTACGGAACGATGTCAAAGGAATGCTATCCTCTGCAATACGGAGCTGATGAAAACAATCCCAGATTCACCTGGTTTCTATAGCCAGTCGACTGACTTCAGAGGTCAGTCGACTGACTGGCACTGGGAATGTTTTTCAACCTATCCAAATGAAGAGCAAACTCTTCCAAATTGCGATCGGGCGAGCAATGGGCACTAGGGGTTTAAGCCAATCGACAACCCAGCCCTATAGGCTCTTCGATACACCACCAAAAGCATGATCAAACATCAAAGCTAAGATTTTTAGAGTTTTAGACTTCAAAACACCAAAAATTGAAATGTTCACCAAATTAATCCAAATCAAAATCAAATGAACATGTAAAGGTGTTAGGAATGCATACCAAACAATCAAGGATAGTTATAGACATAGATGTGAGATAAAAATCTCACCTTTAAACCCAAAAACGATGAAGGAGAAGCTTGAAAGCAAAGGAAGATCAACTGCTCTTCAACTTCAACTCTAGAAGCTTGAATCTAAGCTCAAAAGAAGAACATTTCCTAAGTTAGGTTTAGGAAATTTCTGAAATTTAAGAGAGAATGAGTTGGAGAAGAAGAAGGAGATGCTTACCAAAGCTTCTCTTTGAATTTGGAGCAAGAATTTGTATTTGCAAAGAAGATTAGGGTTTTGAATTTTAATTTCCCATTCCTCTTACCATTTTTATTGAAGCTTGAATGTTAGGAAAATAAGTATGAAGTGAAGAGGAGAGGTGGACTAAGCTAGAGTGTTAAGATGGGTTAGTGGGCTGAAACCCAAACCCAAAGCCCAACAGAAAATAGCAAAATTCAACATACTCTAAACATATCGATGTTTATACTCAAAAAAGTTGTAAACGCCATTTTGGACTCAATGGAGGTGGTCTCGAGTCCCAATTCGACTGTTTACAAAAAGTAGTCTTTCGGACTTTAATCCGATTAACGATTCTATATTTAAATAAAATATTTAAATATTCAAATCGTAAAATATGCGGGTTGTTACAGCCAACCCCTTACTGGATAACACTGAATATGATCACCCCTTGGTTGTGATCAAAAACCATAATAGGTCCCCAAGCACACATAGATATCGATCCTTGATAAGGAATGATCATACCTGAATGGGAGCGACCCTCACAACCCTACTGCATCCCTTGTTTTTATCATTCCAGCTTGATCGGGTCTGAGGCTATGCTTTACCTTTCTACGGTACTTCTCGCTTGGAATGCTAAGACTACCTTCTAGGAGATAACGCAATGTCGGCATTCATCCACGCAAGTTGTTCTTGGTCTGAACAAACCGAAGGCACTACTTCTACTACATCCATTTTGGAATCACCCTTAATTAAAACTTAACTGAATTATAAACAAAGAAATAATTAAAACTTAAATAAATAATATATTTATAAATTAGAAACCTTAATTAATTGATAGTTAAAAATAATTAAACACTTGCTAATAATTAATTAATAATTAACCCTATACTTAATTAATAAATAATTAAAAATAAATCGTATACTTAATTCATAATTAATTAAAAATTAATCTTACTAAACCAACATTTAATTAAAGTTAATCTCACTTTCAAAAGATAATTAATTAGTAATTAATCTCCACTTAATTATAATTAATAAACCTTGTTTAATACTTAATTAATTATTAATTACCAAATCTAAAAAATTAATAATTTAATTCTTAAACATCATTATTAAGTTTATAAAACATTTCTAAAATACTTAAGTTAAAACTTAATTTTACAAAAAGTGGACTTTTTATTGAAACTGTATCCATAGTGGCTATCGTTATGGATACCATAACTAAAAAAATTATTTCCTAGCTTTTCTTTTTGAAAACTAAATGTTTGAAAGCTTATTAACTTTTCACAAACATAAAGTAAGTGTTTGTAAATAAAACACAAAGTTTGAAACTTTTAAAACATATTGATTTTTAAACTAAACCATAGTTTTTTATATAAGGATTCTTTATTGCTAAACCATACAAAAGTGGTAACTTTTCTTAACATCCTCTTACATAATCATGTCTATAGCATACATAGACATATCACAACCACAACATAAACAAAGATCACAACTTTACCACATTAACATCACTTTTGGACTTTATTTTCAAGTCTAAACTACATATCACATTTAAACACATATAAGCACATAGATTCTCATACATAAAGCATGTAAATAACCAATAACCCAGCAATATCACATACTAATACTAACATAACTTAAAGATGTACTTTTTACAAAAGGATATGAGTTTTTACTCACTAAAGCCTAACCTAACTTCCTAAAACTTGAAATAAGAGCTAGACCTTTGCTATTTTTTGAAAAGACTTGATTTCTAGCCTTGAATCTTGGAAGTCGGCTCAGCCTTGGTGCTATATGGCTTGGCCATGGGTGGATGTGGGCTCGGCCTTAGTTATGTGGAAGGTGTACGGCTTGAAATTGAAAGAAGTAGAGGAGTAAGAAGAAAAGTAAGTGGTTTAAACAAGATTTAAAAAAAATTAAAGCATAATTTTTAAAACTTAAGAATTCAAAGTGGAAGCCATTAGAACGGTTTGAAATTTTAAGAAAGAGGAAGATAGAGTTTGAAAAAGAATAAGAACTGACATGGAAAAGAAAGAAAATTGAAATTTGTTTTTATAAAAATGAATGAAACGAAATTAATCTTAAACCCTTATGTCAAATACCCTCCACTAAATTAAGGCCGCCTCATCACCCAACCTCTTTTCACCATGTTGCATAAGCAACTTACAAGGGTGCACCCTTTTACCCATCATCCAAAGCTCTAAAATGTACTAGGATGTGAAAGAGAGTGTGACATTTCATAATATCCATTTAATTTAAATTTTAAACTTGAAAATTGTCACATCTTTTCTTACTTAAGTACACACATATTATTAACTTTTATATTTTTACTAATCCGTGCTTATATTAGTTAAAATGTGTAAATGTGTTGACTAAGGATTTACATCGTTTTAAATAATTTTTTGATGGTAAAAAATTGAAAATTTTGAAAAAACTTTCCGGTCACATTTTCTAATGTCCTTTGAAATAAATATTTTTGTAAAAATATTTTAAAAATCATTTCACCATCACTAGTTATTATAAAAGGGATATTTTTGAGTAATAAAATCCATTTATTAATTATTTAAAAATATATTAATTATCCATATTTAAAGTGGTAAAATTCCGGGTCGTTACATTCTTCTCCCTTTAAAAGAATTTCAACCTCGAAATTTCAACATATGAATCCAACAATTATTCATAAGTCCGCATGATGTTCATAGATCATCCATATGCAAAATTTGATTCAATCTCTACTCGAATACATTACCTCTCTTCTGAACTAATATCTCTCACTCGATTTCCTATTGCAGATTCTGATCAGGCTTCTTGATTAGAAACCTCTATTCTCGTTACATAACCAGATACTACGATAGAAAACCATGGTTCTATATCAAGAACCTTCACCAAATGTTCGTCGTAAAAAATCGAGTGATAGATCCTAATTTCGAAAGGTGTGAAACACCCAAAGTCATGTATTCAAATTTTAGATAAAAACTATATGAAAATGAGAAATGATCTATGCTCAACTTACGGACTTATTTTATTGGTTCTCACTAATACCAATTCTATTTCTACTAAACTTTTTTTATGAAAACATTTCATAAAACTAACTTAAGTTCAACTTGTATAGTACCCTACTGCATCCTAAGAGTATTTAATTCAACCTTTTCATTTTGGATTATTTCCCTAAGAAAATTCAAGCTCTAAACACCTAGTCTTATTTCAAAACCCTTTTCGAATGAAACTATATATTTTAACTATAGAAAATATAGATATATATATAGCTCGAATAACCCCAAAATGATACAAAGGAACTGGATATTACCAAATAGTATCACACATTCCCTTACCAAGAAGAGTAATACACAAGTGAAGTGTTTACCATCCAAACACATCTCCTTCCCATTTTAAGTTATTTCCGAGCCACACAAACTAGTTAATTTAAAAATACTACTTTCTATTTCAAAATCCCATTTTTGAAATAATACCTTACATATTTGCAACAAATATTTATCACCAACTTGCTTTGGGTTCATTCAGATTTAAACTCGTTTCATTCATATAATGATAAAGAGAATAATTTACTAATTTCCCTACAACATTTGCCTAGGCAAACATCTGATCATCACTTAGAAAATTATTCTGATTATCACAAAACAAATCGAGACTCGTTTTCCGAACCAATCCAAAGAAAATACTTCTTACACAAAATTTCCATTTCCAAAATATAAATTTTATATTTAAACTAAAATATTTCCAAATAATACTATTATTACTTTCCAAAACCTTGAAAACCATTTTTCTAAAAGGACTGGAATTTGAGTCCTCAAATTTCTTCTAATTCTTTTTATTTAATGTCACATCTTTTAAATCTATTTTATAAAATCATTTTCTTTTACAAATCATTCCTAAATATTCTTACTTTTAATAAATATATTTTATTAAACCAAATCCTTAGCCCAACATTAACATCGCACACCTTATAGTTAAATTGTGAAACTTAATTCACAAGGTGTTCATTTAAATGTTGCCCCAAGTTCTACTTACCCAACCATTATTTCAAAAGGAAAGCTACTTATATAAACTCTAAACCATAGTCAATGCTCAAACTGGAAAAGCATGACTAAACAAACCTTAAATGATAATGATAGAATATTATCATTTCCTAACAACAAGCACCTCAAAAATACTATACTACTTTTGAAAATCATTTTTATGTATACAAAATATACTCCTAGGTAAAATTATTTCATACCCTTTCAAAACAATACTATGTTGATTGTCCTTATTTCAGTATTTTAGGAATCCATATCGATAATATTAGCCGTATGCATCGACCAGAATTCATAAACCACTTAACCGATCAAACAACACAATATAAAGCATTTTTATATCATTAAAAAATACCTGCTCTTATATAATACACTCAAACTCTTAATAAGACATTCTATTACTATATCTCTTAATGAGTTTCACCACTAGGGCTAAGGTTCTTGCTTAACCTTCAGCTCTGATACCAAATGTAACGATCTGCCTTTCTACTAAAGATGATACTTAATACATACTTGGTATTCATGTGTAATCATTTTGTCGTCCGAAAGATAGGTCATTAGCAGTGAAAAGAAGAAAAGAAAGGATAGAATAGAATCTCACAAATCGAGATAAGTAATATATATATAACACGTCTTACAAAAAGAAAAGAACTTTAATACACATACACATATCAAAGTACAACGCTGACCTATCACCAGCCCTGGATAGTTATAACATCATGTCCTTACAATTTGCCAAAGAATACAACAATGATGTTGTTAACGCTAAAAATTGAACGCTAACACCCGGTGTGTGTAGTAGTAATGTGAAAGCACCACCCGTTGGTACGGGAACAAAATATAAGCAGAAAATAGCAAAAAACAGTAAAAGACAACGATTTTATAGTGGTTCGGCTCGTAATTAAGCCTATGTCCACTTTATATTCTTTTATTGCTGATTTGGTTACAAGTTGATATAATGCACTTCAAAATACAATACACTTCGATTCCAAAACATTTCAGACTAGTAGCTCAAACTTTGATGTGATAAGGCTCTTTGAATCCATGTCGGATGTGCAAGATCTCTTTCGAAGCTTGTTGTAGTGTCTTCCGTCTTTGGAATGCTTGATGTGTTGGATGAGTTAAGAGTTCAGCAGAGTAAGAGCGCTTCAGAAGATCAGCCCCCCCCCTCCAAAGTCCCCCTGCCGTTGGAGTGGCTCTAGTATTTATACAGAAAAAATCTGGGCAGGATTCAGTCTCCAAGTCTTAGGTCGTGAACGACCTAAGTTAGGTCGTAGGTCGGCAGCGACCTAGAGGATAGGTTGTAATCTGGCTCGTCTCCTTTGATCTTGGTTTCTTCTGAGCGAGTTAATAGGCCGCGCGCGACCTAATATAGGTCGTAGGTCGCTGAGACCACTTCGTTCTTAGGTCGCTGAGACCACTTCGTTCTTATGTCGCTGAGACCACTTCGTTCTTAGGTCGCTGAGACCACTTCGTTCTTAGATCGCTGGGCAGTTACATTGCTAGGTCGTGAACCTCTTAAGTTATTAGGTCGCTAACTCCTTAAGTCGTTAGGTTGCTCTATCTTCATTTGGCTACTAGGTCGCTTTATACCTTAGGTCGCTTCACACCTTAGGTCGCTAGGTCGTTTCTGTAGTTAGGTCGTTAGGTCGCGATACTCCATAGGTCGTTAGGTCGCGGTACTCCATAGGTCGTTAGGTCTCTAACTCTTTTCAGAGGTTAAGTCGATAGGTCGCAAGTCAAAAGAGGGTTAACAGATGTAGTGGAAATAAAAAGAATATATGAGAGATACGTCTTGGCATCCAGCTCGACTCCTGAGCTCCAAAGCATCCAAAGCTAATCTGAAAATATGCTCGGTCTGATCCGAGCATTATAAGAAAAATAACGCCCGGATCAGTCTGGTAAAATCAACGTTAGAAACTCAAATCATAAGTAATTTTATTTATTATACTTAAAAAATCCTTTAAAATTAAAGGTATCTGGTAAGACCACGCCGCATATAAATACGGAGGGGTTTTTACATTATGATAACCAAAACATTTTCAATAGAAAATCTAGTGATACTATAATAGTGTTTAGGATACAAATACATATTAATCTTAAATGAAATTATGCATTATTTAAATTCCAACATAATAGATATACAACTAAGTCCGAAGGCACTTATTGGAGAATGGATTCCATACAATGACAAGGTAAGGGACTACATTTCGAATGGTACACCTCTAGATAAAATGCACTTGGGTCTGACAAGAACATCTTGTAACCCTGCTACACAGGACCAGCCTATCCTTTGCTGGATGGCACCGCATATGATCACCCCTTGGTTGTGATCAACAACCATAATGGGCCCTGAAGCATACATAGATATCGACTCTAGATAAGGATTGATCATACCCTAATGAGAGCAACCCACATAACCCTGTTGCATCCCTTGTTTTTGTCATTCCCGATTGATGAGTCCTGAGGCTACGTTTTACCTTTCTTTAACACATCCCACTTAGATAACGCAATGTCAGCATTCGTCCACACAAGTTGTTATGGGTCTGAACAAACCGAAGACGCTACTTTTACTACGCTATTTTTGGAACCACCCTCGGGATTAGTAGCAAGTAGCGCTTGCACTTCAAAAGCTCTGTGTTCGATTCCATATTCTTCAACATGTCTTTAATTTGAAATGCTTGAGTTGGATCGAAGTGGTTTTCGAATAATTTATACTTATCTGATCCCGGTCTTTTCAAAACAACATTCGATAGTATCCAGTAAACACAACCTCGGTTCTTTCAAAAATAATAGACAAATGAATAAGTGCGGGAATCACACCCTAACCGTTTTAGTGGACGAATCTCCATACCATTTATCCTAGGAGAACAAAGCGAGATTTATACGCATAGTACATCATCATCGAATATGACTGTGCTATATACCTCATGTATTTCTCCCGGATATTTCCCGAGTTATATTTTGGACCATGGTTTGGTAGTTGGTTGTTTAACTATCAACTAACAAACAAACAATTATTGATTAATTCCATATAGGATCCGCTAAGCCTCTATTAATTAATCTTTATTAATTAAATCTTTTTAAAAAATTAAAGATTCAAAATACCATTTACAAAGGGTATTATTTCACAAACAACTTATACTTCTTCAATACTTGGAAACCTTTATATACTTATCTCAACGGTATAAGTATATTACAAAACAACATACTTTTCAATACTCAGAAAACATATCCATATACCTACCTCATCGGTATAAGTATATTAACAAAACTTAAGGAAGATTTTCTCTTTTTTCCAAAATTCATATTTAAATGGACAAAAACAAAATATCTTTTAAACATTTCTTACTATAAACCAAACCAATATCCTTCGATGTTAAGTATGGAAGAATATTTCCATACCACCCTACTTAAGAAGCATAAATAGCCAAAACCAATCTTACTCCTTTGTGAAATCCCATTCTATTTATAAAACTCATTTAAAAATCGTTCTTTATAATTCCTTTATAAAATTCTTTTATAAAATATCATTTACAAAATATCATTTGTAAATATCCTTTAAAAAAATTCTTTATAAAATAAAATCCCTTTCATAAACAAAATATTATTTATAAATCCCTTTAATAAAATAATTGGATAACTTATAAAATCATTTAAAACACTTAATCCCAAATTGATAGAATTTAAGTTAATCTAAAACATAACTTTTACAAATTTGGAAAGAGGTCAAGCGATCACAATGGTACTAAACCAAGTTATCACTTATTTAAATTTGACTTCGAAGTTACATAATGGTTATTTACATAAGCCAACATACATGCAAATAAAATACACAACCAAATCAGGGAATAACATGTTAATATAAACGAACTGGTAGATACATGTCCAAATAACATAATAGCGGGATGGTGATTTGTCCTCCTAAATAGATGTCCAAACAATCTATTAAGTTTAATTATAGTAGAACGGGGGTTTATTCTACTAACAATGTCAAAGTTTAGTATAACATATTCACATTTGTAGGGTTACTTAATGGCATCGACGGTAGAACCCCTGGTGTTCATAACTATTCTTTGAAAGCAGGTTGCCTTTAACCGAATTGATCCTTGGAAAATAAAGTAATTAAAAACTTAAACCTCTTTTCAAATAATTAAATACAAGTTAAACAATTTATTAAATCATGATTAAATCTTAAGTAAGTCTTAACTTAAACTAATTATAAACTAAAAAATAATTAAATCTTTAATAAATAATTTATCTATAAATAAAAACCATTAATAA
The DNA here is from genome assembly GCA_030737815.1 of Allium fistulosum. Taxonomy (NCBI): domain Eukaryota; kingdom Viridiplantae; phylum Streptophyta; class Magnoliopsida; order Asparagales; family Amaryllidaceae; genus Allium; species Allium fistulosum. The sequence goes on along the minus strand of CM060907.1, from coordinate 458,599,453 downwards.
TTGATAATTAAAAATAATTAAACACTTGCTAATAATTAATTAATAATTAACCATATACTTAACTAATAATTAATTAAAAATAAATCATATACTTAATTCAGAATTAATTAAAATTAGTCTTACTAAATTAACAATTAATTAAATTAATCTCACTTTTAAAAGATAATGCGACGACCCATTTTTCCTTACAGTTTAAGTGGCCAGTAAACCACACATGACCCACTCAAATTGAACGGAAAGGCGGATAGTTAGGGAAAATAAAGAAGAAAGAAGAGAAGAAGAAACTAAACAACATAGAATCTCACAGTGGAATGAATAATCTGTAATATAAAACAAATCTTTATACAAAAACAAACTATAATATAAGTATGTACTAACATTTGTCAGAGTATACTAGCCTATTTCAACCCGTACAGTTATAACATCCTATCCTCACAATTGCTGGTAAACACAACAATGAATGCAGTGGAAAATAACCATATACGTGAACACGTCTCTAGGCCTCCAGCTCGTCTCCTGAAGCTCCAGAACCTCCAACTAAACCTGGAAATATGCTCGGTCTGACCCAAGCATTTTTGGAAAACAATGTCCGGTCAGTCTAGTAAAACTAGCGTGAGAAATTCAAATCACAAGGAATTTGATTATTATAACTTGTAAAAAAATTTAAAATTAAAGGTATTTCATAAAACCACGCCGCACATAAACACGACCGGGTTTTTACATTACGATAACCAAAACATTTATATAAGAAAACCTAATGATATTATAATAACGTCTAAGGGCGAAACTAATAATAAACACGTAGCTGTGATGTCTGTGAGTGTATATCACAACAGTACTAGGTATATAATCAAAAACCGATAAGGCACGTTTGCTAATTGTGTAGGATTTCCATGGACGTGCCATCAGTACTTCGAGAATGGTCCTCCTGCACAAGGATCAGAGATATCCTTCCGAAGCAGCATACATCCCTAGTGATGTACTATAGGAAAAACATAGCTGGTCTCGCTAAGACCGAGTGCATCACCCAATGCATGCATAACAACTGTAAGTAACATCTAGGTGGAGCCGACTACACCTTATGGGTTTGCCAACTCTACTGGCCTTGCCTCCTATCTCTAGTTTAGTCATTAATGCTGATGAGGCTACGTAAGGCGTTTCAGCTTACGCATCGCCATCAAAACAGATCATGGAATCCTACATGAATTCCAATATCCCAACGGGTCTTGGAATTATACATAGATTCCCATATCTCAAATAGATCTTGGAATCCCACACGGACTCCCATACCCTAACGGGTTTCGGAATCACACTTAGATTCCAACATCTCAATATATCATGAAACTCCTTCACAGAACCATATATGGTTTTGGAGTGGTTATGGATTTTCGAGTCATCTCTTACGATTACACTCTTTCGCTTCTCGAGCGCTCCAAAAACCAATCGTCGATTACTCGAATGCTCAATACCCGTTCTTTAGGAAATAATCAGACAATACATAAGAGCGGGGATCACCCCCTAACCATTTAAGTAGATGGATCTCCATATCATTTGTCCTATAAGAACAAAACGGGTTTATACGTACAGTATAGTACCACTGACGGTAACTACTATATGATTCCCATGTTTCTCCAAGATATTTTCTGAGTTAAAATACTTCAGTGTTAAGTAGGGAATTATTTCCCCACTATCAAAATTAAGAAGGATTACATATTTAGGCCATGGTTTGATAGTCGGTTATTTAACTATCAAATAAACAAACATTCAAACAAAGATTGCATTTCCTATTGAAATCGCTAAGCCTCATTTAATTAAATTTCCATTAATTAGAATCTCTTCAAAAATATTTATCAAAATACTCATATACTTATCTCACCGAAATAGATATATTCACAAACCATTCGTTTCAAAATACTTAAAAACTTTTAAAAATAGATATGGAATGTACCATTCAATATCGGCCATGGATCGTAGGTTACACGTTATCACAGCGAATCCATAGTAATATGTAGGCAATCTCTGCCCCTTGAATTACGCCATGAAAATCAACTATTTCTTTCCAAAATCTCTTTATTCCATAAATATCTCCAAGTCTATTTACAAAGCTTCTTTATAAATTTCCAAGTTAAATTTAGAAAAATATTCTTTTATAAATCTCAAAACCCCATTTATAAATTTCTCCATTTCAGATCTTTAAAACTCATTTATTAATTCTTTTTATAAATATCCAAAACCATTTATAAAACTCTCCAATATTTAAACAGACTTATTTAATAGACTCTTGAGTCAGTAAGATTCCCTTGATAAACCATAAATTATTTAAAATAACTTTATATAACAAGTTATTATTTAAACATCCTTCTATTTCATTTAAATTAAATCTCATTCAAAATAATAATTTCAGAATCTCACTAATAATATATTAAATTAATTTTAAGCACTATTATTGTATTAATAAGTTAACTTCAAAATAGTATTAATATAATAATTAATTAACTTTAAAACGTTATTAACACAAAGATCAATTAACTTTTAAAATAATATTAATATGAAAATTAATTAACCTATAATATAATTAAATAACTTTAATCAATATAATTTAATAACTTTAATTAAAAATATAAGTATAGTTGAATCATTTTAAATAATTAATTAAAATATAATTAAAAACATTTAAAAACAATAATTAAATAACTTTAAAATAATAATTAAATATTCTTAAATAGCTTTAAGAAATAACTTTTAATAATCATATTAAAGAAGTAATTAACTCTAAATCATTATTAAACCATTATTAATTATCTTAAAACATTATTCATAAATAGTTTTTACCCTTTTTAAATCTTATTATTAAATAATAATTATTATTCTTAAAATAACTTTCAAATCAATAATTAACTTTTCAAATTTGAAAGAGGCTTAATGATCATAATGGTACTTAAACAAGTTACCATATCATTCAATTAACCTTTATAACAAACCGGGATTTTCGACCTTCGAAAATCGACACTAATACATCCTCCGTATAGCATGCTGAGCAATTGAGTGCCGGAAAATACCAGATTGTTAGAGGAAGAGAAGAAAGAGGTAGAAGAAAATAGAACAACAACAATACAAAATCTCACAATCGCAGCGGAACAATATATAATAGATAATAACATGTCTTTATACAAAAAGAACTACAACTGTTATTTACACATTACATCATCAGAGTACAACACATCAATAACTCAATACTGGACGGTTATAATAACTTGTCCTTACAAGTGCTGAATATACAGCCTACAATACACAGTGGAAGAAAATCAAATACATGTAAAACGTCTTCGTCATCCAGCTCGTCTCCTGAGCTCCATAGCATCATATCCTGTATCTGTGATACTCGGTCTCACCCAAGCATTATAATAAAATAACACCTGAGTCAGTCTGGAAAACCAGCGTGAGAAAACACACTCAATTTGAATTATTAAAGTTATCAAAATCCTTTTAAAAACAAAGGTATTTCGTAAGACCATGCCACACATAAACACGACAGGTTTTTACCTTACGATAACCAAAACATTTTATATCAAAATCATCTGATATTATAATAGTATCTAAGTACAAATACTTATTCAATTAGCCGAAATTGTTACATTAATTAAATTCCAGCATACTAGGCTCTACAACCAAAACCGTAAAGGCACGTATTGGAGAATGGATTCCACACAATGACTAGGCACTGGGGTACCACCTATCACAGTACACATCTAGTAAAATGTACCGAGGACCTCGTCGGGATCCCCTACAACACAAGGCCGATTCTACCCCTAAACTGGATAGTACCGAATATGTTACCACCCCGGGTGTTCCCACCATTATCAAGAGCTCTTTTCCATGCACCACCGTATCCATAATTTATAATATATCCGAGGGTATCTAGAAAGGTGATAACATACCCTAATTGGGTGCGACCTACTTAGCCTTGCTGCATCTCCCCTGATTTTCAATCATTCCGGTTGATGAGGCTTGAGGCTACGATTACCTTTTTAAGGAATTTTCTCTTAGAATGCTCATTGTCCTCCAATGACAATGTACTGATAGCATCCATCCATACAAGTCCGTTCTGGGTATAAACGAAACCGAAGGCACTATTCCTACTACATCCATTTTGGAATCATCCTCAAGATTAGTAGCGATTAGCCCTTGCACTTCAATACTCTGTATTCGATTCCATGCTCTTGTTTTCACTTCGAAACATATTCATTGGATCGAAGTGGTTTTCGGATAACTTATCTGATCCTAGTCTCTTCGAAACAACGTTCGATATTTCCGGTAAACTCAACCCCGGTTCTTTAGGAAATAAAAAGACGAAAATAAGATCGGAGATCATCTCCTAATCGTTAGTGGATGGATTTCCTTATCATCGTCCAAAAAGAACTAACGAGTTTATACGTACAGTATAGCACCATCGATGGTAACTGTACCATATAATTCCCGTGTTTCTCCTAGATATTTCCAAAGTTATGTTTTGGGTCCAGATTTGATATTCGATTATTTAACTATCAAATAAACAATCGTTCAACCAAAGATTTCATTTTCCATTGAAATCACTAAGTCTTGTTTAATTTAAATTTTAATAAATTAAATCTCTTTATCAAAAGGTATATAATTATCTCACCGGAATAAGTATATTCACAAACTATTCCCTTCAAAAATATTTGAAAAAAACTTTAAAATAAATATGGGGAAGCACCATGCGGCATAAACCATGGATTCGCAGCTCAATGATTACGTCTCTATCCCAGAGAAATCCAAACTTAACTACAGGCAATCTCTGCCTCTGATTTCCGCTATGAAAGTATACCATTACTTTCCGAAAACTTTATTTAATAATTAAATATACTTTTAAACAATTAAAATAATTACATAACTTTGAAACAATAATTAATTCTGATTATTAACAACATTCTAACCGATTTACAAGACTTGTTTATAAAACTTGTAATTCATTCTAACTTTCTGAAATATTTTATGCTAAAACATTTTTAAATTACCTAGTTTAATAATTAAAAATCCTCTTTTAAAACAAACTCAACTTCTCGACAAAAATATATTTTTAATTCCAGCATACCCAATCTAATATTTATAGATCTCTCTCGATTTATCACCAATCGATCTACATCCCCAATTTCATAAATTTATTTTCACATTTCAAAAGGTAAAATCTATCATTTCTTTTAAACCGATTTACCCATCTCATTATAAATTCTTACCGTGAATTTATATCTTCAATTTATCAACTGACAATCATTTCACTTTATTTATAAAAAATGTTTATAAATCCCATAGTCTCATTTCCACTTTACAACGGTGTCACATCACTTATATCCATTATAAATCGATTTCAAAATTAAATTCCATTTATAAATCAATTTCTTAAATAACCCAAACTATATTCCAAAACCAACCAAATCCCTATTCTACTTCCATTTTGTAATTTAGAAATCTTATTTAAGATTCAGTATAACCAATTTTATATTTATTTCCAATTTCCCTTCTATTCCTCCCAATATATTTAAAATATCATTTCTAAAACCTTTTATATTTAAACAAGTATCACTTAAGAATTATTATTTAAAATCCTTTCATATATAAATTATTCCAAATCTCTATTTACAATATCACGAATAGTTAAGTACAAATTTAAAGTCAAACTATTTATCCAATCATTTTATCCAAAACTCTATATAAATATTTTAATCTCTTTTTAATTTCTTTTCAAATTTGAAATAAATATTTATGGTATTTTTAAAATACCAAAATCTAGGCCAGTATTACTATAGCATCAAATAAATTCAAATCGCACAATAATCTAACACAGATTATTCAAACATACCATATATCACTATATATGAAATTAAATTCAACATTTTGAGGAATCCAGTTGGATCCCAACAACTTGTTTTCCTGCAACCACAGATGTTAATATAACATAAAAATACCAATCCCGCTTCGAGTAGAATAAAGCGGTATATAGGGTCATCCGCTATTATGTGTGGCACATAGGGTCTCATCCGCTAAATATGTGGGGATATATACAACTACCAATATATATACTACTATATATAATATCTCATTCAATTGATCATAATTTATCAATTCAACCAATCAATCAATAATTAATTTTAACTATTTAAAATTAATGCCAATCATCCAAATGAGTGAGATTTACTCACTTTGATTTTTGACTTATCGCCGAGACGTTCCATTTTGAAACTAAAACCGGACGACGCCCGATTTAGCACAATTTTCGACTATCTCCAAATCCATCCAAACCAGTTTCATTGTGAAGTTCTTGTCATCACAATCCCAACGCAAAAAGTCTCATCCAATTCCGACCTTGCATGTGAGAGTTACGCATTTTATAAGTTCACAAGAATTTTAATATAAAATTTACAATTCTTTTTCGTTTTTTTATATAAACTAGCCCATTACCCATCCAACTGACCTGGCCCAAGATGTTCTTTCTTCCCCCAACGCATTTGCCCTGTACACGAATAACCAAACCTAACTCCACCGTGCACAAATTCAAGTGATACGGAGCTCGAAGACTCCATTTGTCGAACGGCTTTCGCCAACAGCTCCCTCTCGACGAACCGCATCCGCCCATACCCATAACCTCAAACACGGCCATCCCCTTGAAGTTACGACTTCCAGGCCTCTACGTGCTATAGTGCACGTCACACTCCTCCCACTTGGATCACATGCTCCAATATCTCGACCACAAATGCTCTTCTGCCTCGCGAATCCATAAATCATCTCCATTTGGCGAATCGAAGACCCAAGCTCCCAATATTCCCAACCCTAGCTTCGAAACCCACCTCGACCTTCACTGTCGACTATCTCAAATCATGGTCGCACCATATAAATGTTATATCAGATTGAAGAGGATGGAGAAACTAGATTTTTAAGACAAATTTTAGAATTTTTTATTGAGTATTTTTCAAGATATAATATTTTGAAGCTCCATTGTTTTTATTTTTTCTTTCTCTGGCTACTGTATAGTTGCATGCACTTAAAAATAAGGGAGGGAAGTGATTTTGGCGTGTTTGAATAGGTCAAAGTACAGTGAAAGGATGGAATTGCAGCAGAAAAGAAGATTGACTAGACAATTTATTTATTTAATTTCCAAAACGTCTCGATTTACGCAACTCAAAATCTCGAACCCCTATCAAGGCATGTCGCTAGGCGTTTATAATGTTATACCCCTATTTCGAACGCAATGGAAAAGGTTTCGAGTCCTAATTCGATCGTATGGAGAAGATAGCTTTTTGGACCCAATTATTATATTGAAATTTCGATATTAATTTTAGTGCGTTTCTATTCCGTACGACCAAACAATAACTCCAAACGCTGCAAAATTTGAAATCTGATAATAATACACTACTACATATCCAATGGAACTAGTTTCGTCGAATTCAGAGGCTGTGCCCCGAAAGGCTATTTTTATATGCTAATTTAAATAAGTTATTTTTAAAATCGAACAAATCACTTTTAAATTCAACTTGAAAAGTTTTATTATCTTCATTCTTATTAATCTAGATTTAATAAGCCTTTAAATTATTTTATCAAGCTAAAACTCAAGATTCAATGTTTTAACCAATTTCTAATTATTTACTTCAATAATTAAATTACCCAATAAATCGTTATATTTGAAATTCAAGTTAAAATTTTACTTTTAAATATTTAAAATCAATTAAATATTCCAATTTCAAATAACCAAAATTCTGAGTCGTTATAACCTTCCAAACTAATAACTGGTATTTACATAATTAATGACTATATAAATAACACTTAACCATCACTAGTTAACATATCACTTATTCCAAGTGGCATATCAGTTAACGATATATAATATGATGTCCAAATCTATAAAATAGCATAACGGGGATTTATTCTGCTAATTAAATGTCAAATTAATTTAATTAGTGGAACGGTGTTTTATTCCGCTAAACAAGTATCCAAATTACTCTATTCAATTTACTTTATCAATATGGCGTTTATTTTGCCAAATAAAAATTACCAATCAGGGAGTAATAATTTATCGACATTATTATAACGTAAGTAAGTTTGGTTTGTTTCAATATATAATAATTTTATACATTGCTAAAGCTCTCAATAAGCTACACTACAATGTTGTGCTCGTCCATACGAACCCAATGCAAAAATCTGTAGGTTAAATGGATTCCATATTAGTGAAATATTCCATTTTGATTTCAACTTAATTATTTAATACTAAACAAATAATACAAAAAGTTTCTCACCCTACAAGAATATGGGCTTGGCCCACTTCCAAATCCAAGCACACCTGAAGCAAAGTTCCACTTTATTCTTGCAATTGAACACATTAACAAGGTCCTATTTGCAAAACTCTATTACATGAACAGTAACTCCGCATATATATATATATATATATATATATATTTCGCCCATCTAAAAGCCACCCGCCATCCCTTTGATCACCACCGCTCCACCTCCCTACAATCGTTACCGCTTCCCCACCCATGGAACCGTGCATCGCCTCCCCATGCATGGCCTTCCCCCATCACCTTCTCTACACTAGAAAACTCACGTAAACTTTCACTGGCACACACTGCAAACAACAATGACCAACAATATGCATAGCAGCTCCATCCATCACCGCCCCCTCCACGATCGGTTGCCATTGCCATCACCTTCCGCCATGCCACCTTCTGCCATGCCTCCAGCCACCATAGCCCATTCCTAACCCACACGATCTAAAACTTTCCAAACTCGCGAGCTCCTCCTCACTTGCTACTTGCACGTGTTGTAACGGCCATGCCCACACACTATCTCAAATGCACAGCCAAGAAATACTCACATGCAACTCACTAATGCACTAATATGCATACATATTAACATTCATGCAAGGAAGGAAAAGAAAGGAAGAAGAATAGTTGGAGGAAGAGGAGTTATTGAATTAATGAAGTAGAGGGTGAAATGTTTTGTTGTGTATCCCATTATATGCTGAGAAGATAAAGAATGGAAAATGTGTACATGTTTTGAGTTGCTATGACATGAATATATTGAGAAGGTATGAAACAAAATGTGTCTAGACTTTTTTCTTTCTTTCATGAAAGTTTAATGGTTTGTGTATGTCTTGTTATGTATATTCCTCGAGCAGTAAGAAAAATGGAAGATATGCATAGATATTATTAGTTTGCAGTTGATATGCAGAGAGGAAATCGAAAAAAAATGAAGGTAAAAATTTGTCCAACGTGTATTATATAATGCAAACCAACATTAAATGCAACCACCAATGTCTAAGAAAAGGACAACCATGTTAGTCCTTGAGATGATGGTTTTGATGACAACAACCTTAGAATAAGATTATAAAATATAAATACTAACATTATAGTTTAGATATATATGTATATGCAGGATTTAACCATGCAGGTACAAAGAATGAAGACTGTACAGTATAGAGATTCAAGATATTAAGATTGAAGACTCAAGAGAATCAAGATTATCAAAAGTTCAAGATTTCAAGATAAGTATTGAGTCTAGAATTATGTTAAAACTTCATAATAGCACTGAAATCTTCACTCTATTTTTCTATTAGGATGGAACTCATTTCTACCTTTTTAGTGGCTTACAAACCCACGACAAGTAGCTTACAAACCTACGACAAGTGGCTTACAAACCCACAAACATCTTGGTTTTGTACAAGTTCTCGAGTCCTGATGTGATGAGATATTCTGCAGGAAGAAGCTTGCAAAACTACTTCAAAATGATTTTCAAAACTACTTCAGAATGATTTTCAAAACTGCTTTTCAAAATGTTTTAGCCTTAAAAATTATCTTTCAAATGATTTTCAAAAAGATGTTTTAGCCTTAAAATATTCTTTTTTTTGTTTTTAATAAACTCTTGTTTTAAACTTCGTTTGTTTTAAACTATCTTTTAATTATAATATATTTATACTTAGATTTAAATATAAAATTATAGTAAAATTTTATATATATATTATTCTCTATATTTATTTTATGTATTTTATCTATAGTCAAGTATATTTATAAAGTTTAAATAGTTTTTAATATAAGATAAAGGTTATTTTCAAAGAAAAACAAAACATCAAAATTTCCTTTGGGATGTCGACATGCCCTAGTACCCCATGTCGACATAGTGACAGTTAGATTCAAAAATTTGAATTTCAAAAGAAGTGTCTATTCGCCATAACCTTTCACGAATGGACATGGCTTTGTTCTTCTATAAATAGGGGTTAATTTCAACGAATTTTAATATAGATTTTCTGGTTTTTCACTTCTCTTCTTCTTCCACATTTCTTTATACATATTCTTACCATTACTCTGCTAAAATCAACATTGAATCTAACTAGATAATCTCTGGTTTGGTTCTCTGTCACTATCTCATCAAGATCCTCAGTGTTATTCAAAGTTATAAGCTTTTGTAACGACCCAGAATTTTGGACCATTCGCATCCATTATAAGTGTATAGGTAGACACTCATGCCGGAGTTGAATTGCTCAAAATACCACGTTGTTAATTTAAATTTGGCAAAACTGAACATATACAGTAAATAAATATAATCACAGATCACAGACACAGAGTAATAAATGCAGCGGAATTGAAAAGAGATAGTAGTTCATGAAGCTACTATATGAATATATAAAATACATCAGAGTTTACAACAGAAGAGTAAAACGATACATCAGAGTTAAACCAGATACAACGGAAGAGTAACACGATACATCAGATACGAATCAGAATACATCACTGGAATCATCGAATACTGAAAGCAGAATAGATGGCTGGATCTTCAAGCAAAGCTCCAACTCCAAAGGTGAGTCTCGAAAGCTGAACCACTCAGTCTGACCCGAGCGTAAAGCAAAAACACAAGACACTCGAGTCAGGATTAACATTCTTATATTAATAAATCCAACTCAAGTGAAATAGCAATTGAAATACAAGTAACTCAAAGGATGTTTGGAATAACCATCCTTTAAGGATCCGTCAAACTATCTACTAGGTAGTAATGTACGCTAAGTAGATAATGTCTATCAGTAATAATAAGATATCAAAATAGCATTAAGTCATGGCCCATTCCACCCTTAACACATTTTTATTCCCAAAAGCATATACAAGACCGTAGTTTCCCCAAAACCGGAAGTCACCAGAGTGCAATCCATATACTCAAGGTACAAAACAAATTCGTAGTGGTCGCGCATAAATGGAATACAAGTATGACAAGGCACATGAGGCTATACCCAAGGTAGTGATACTACCGTTCGCCTGATCCGGACTGGTGAGAACGCAACGCCGCAGCGCCCGCAACATCGTGAGACAACACTCCCAAAATCAAGGGTGCACCAATCGACAACAAGTATAAGTAGTTCGAAGAAGTGTGTCCACTTGAGGTATCAATCCTCCATTGGCCCGGCACAGCTCCTGTTTTAGTCATTTCCAATTTGACACAAGTGTCAAGGCTATCCATTATCGTTCTCTTTCTTCAGTCAACACGACACCATTCCAACCACTTCATTCTGGATCATCACTCCGCGTATAGTTATTAAAGTGGTTTTCGGTTTAGATAGAGAGTATATCCATAACCGAATTCCGGTCTCTTTAATAACTTTCGTAATTATTTCACCGATTGGTCGTTTGTTTATTTCAAAACCAAATCAATTTCAATTTCAAATAGAATTCGTAAACCAACATTTTATTTGTCTTTCAAAACCAATTTCCAATAATTTACGTTTCAAAACTTCCAAATTATCATTTCACCATCTTATAATTCAATTTCAATTTCTAACTAAAACAATCCAGATATTGATTCAAGTTCGAATACAAGTTTCACTTCGAAAACATTTAAATTAAATCTTATTTAACATTCAAATCAATTTAAAATCATTTATCGATTTCATTCAATATTCGTTAAATTACTATGCCATTCAAAACAATTTCCATTAAATTTCCAATTCATTAAATCAATTCTTAAGTTCAACTTCATTAAATCAAAATTTAAAATTTTGAATTAAACTAAATTCGTCAAATCAATTCTTTCAATTACAAGTCTTCCATTTATTCCAAAATATCACATTTTCATTTCTGGTTAAAGAAATTCAATTTCACTTATTTAATTACTTAAATAATTTTCCAAAACTTAATTAATAAAGATCTCAATTTCATTTATTTATGAAGTAAAATTCACTTATTCAAAAATTCAATTTCACTTATTAAAGAATTCAATTCAATTTAATCATTAAATAATTCAATCTTATTTAATTATTAAATAATTCAAAACTTAATTATTAAATAATTTCAAAGTTTAATAATTCCAAACTTAATTATAATTTCAAACTTGATTATTAAATCATTTCAAAGTTTAATAATTTCAAACTTAATTATAATTTCAAACTTGATTATTAAATCATTTCAAAGTTTAATAATTTAAAACTTAATTCAATCATTTCTCAAATTAAACAACATTCTTTCATCGATTACATTGTAAATATTTTGTTTCAGATTATTAAATATTACAATTTCCTTTCATTAAAATTCAGATTTCAACTTCATTTCAAAACCATAATATTTATTCAAATAAAATCCTTATTTTATTTTTAAATCGAATTGTTGACCAATCGGTTTTATTTAATTTTCTTTCCTAGGTCAAAGTTCAATTTGGGTATTTATCATTTCAACCCGATTCCAATTCAATTCAAAATCAAAACATAGCAAAGGGAACTTGCAGTGTGATAACAGGGATGGTGTCAAAGTAAATAAACAAGCAATAACAACAATCAATAACAATCCAATAATCAATTCAAATAATCCCGAAATAACCGTATTAATTCGTATTGTCATTTGTACGAATTAATATAATTATTTCTAGAATCTACACTATCATTTCATGTAGATTAAAGATTATTACACTAATATTTATACGGTTCTTCAATAGTCATTCAATTACAATTTTATACTACAACAATTAATCCAATATACGTCGATGGTTCAAAGTGTAATTATCACTATTCTACATGTCAATTTATTTAACAATTAAAAGGGGTCATATTCAACTAATCAAATTTAACATATAAATCAGTTTTAAAATTGTCAACTATCCTATATCAATTTCAATTCTGCATACTATTAATCACTTAACATTAACAAATTAACATCCAAAATAAACATTGAACAATCAATCAATTATCAGCTACTAGATTATCATTTCATAATTAACAGTTAATGGTGTAAGATGTCATAAGTAAACTGATACAGGTGATAGCATATAAAACAGTGTAAATAACTAACAACAGCATATTTCAATTGTCGTTTCAATTGAAATCAAATTTAATAAATAAAAGAATGTTAATCGTGAGTGAGTGCTCACCTTTCGAGGCTAGAGAAATTTGATAAAGAAATGGGTTACGAATCCAGGCACAAATTTTGAAGCAAAGCACGATGGACACGGGTTCATCGGACAAGCTGATAAATATGAATTGATGAAGTCAAATCAGAACTGGATTGATGCAAATAGATGGTATAAGTGCACATATATACGACTATATACGACTATATATAACTATATATATATAATCATATTCTAAATTTAAACACATATTAAATTAAATATATACGTATTTCAAAATCATTGTTTTTACACTACACACATAAAAAAATTAATTCTATATTCATAATAAAATTTGAAATAAATACTAATGTATATATATTATATACCTAATAAAATACAAAACACTTACAGACATATATATACCACTTTATATGTTTATATAAATACTATTGATTATATACGGTAGTTGCTGTACTAAATATTTATAGAGAAAATAACATACAATTCTACATACTAATTATAAAAGAAAACTACAAATAAGGCTTTTATAAACTCGTCTATACTAATGTATATATAAGCAGTTGTAAACCAATATATATACTAGATATGAAAACAAATATATATGCAGAATAAAATATATCTCTGACTCAGGTTATAACAAAATATGTAACCATAGATAATACCTCACATATACTATAAGTATGTTATAAACTCATATAAGTTATAAAACAAAAATATTATCCAAACTGCAAACTCAAATATATTATATATATACAATAAAATATGTATGCAGACCTGTAACTAACTAGTATATATACAACCAACATATTATTTCAAAATTCAATATCTCTATATTATAAAAATCAGTACCAAAATCATGTGTGTCCACATACATAACTATATATGTATACATTTTTCAATTATCAACAAAAGCGCAGTGTATATATATACTTTAAACAAGACTAGTACATCTACTGTATAATATAATATATAATACTTCTTTTAAAATATATACTGTAATCAAAATTTTATAGCACACTTTAAAATCAATATTAAATAATAAATATATTTTGCCTCTCTGCATCATATATATACGCGTACGGCCTTGCCTATATACATTACACATATATACTACTAACATATGTAAATATCCTCTTTTATATATAATATATAGTAGACACCAATATACAGCAACCCATAAAATAATATACCTCAAATACCTATTACTATCAGATCTAAAACACACCATCTTTCGGGGCTGACTGGTTTACACCGTGATGTTATTCTGCAATTCCGAGGTCTGGACACGAGCACAGGTGGGGATGTGAGGATATGGGAAGTGGGGACATGCTCGTTCATGGTGGAGGGGTTGCAAAGGACAAAGCGAAGTGGCGCTTGAGGTCAGCGGGGTGATGATTCAGGCTAGGAGCGGTGGAGGGCGAGCAGCTTGGGTATGTGATGCTCGGTGAAAGGTGGGATAGGCGAACGAGAGAATGTGAGGAGAGAAGAACGTGCTGTTCAGTGGGGAAGAAATGGATCGGCAGGAGCTGCTGGGCTCGCGTGCTTCACTGGAGGTGGATGGACTTCGGTGGCCGTCGCGGTGAGGTGGAAGATTGTCAGGGGAAGTGGAGGCGGGTCGCGTGGTGGTTGCCGTGGGAGGGGCGGAGGCCGAGTGAAGGGAGGGAAATGGACAGCTCAGAGGTATGATAAGTGGATATGAAGAGAATGAACGAAAAGGTGAATATTGGTTTCTCTGTTTCGTTTTTATTTTTACTTTTAGCAGATGAACAGAAAACTTTATTATATTGAACACCATGAGTCACCGTTGGAAAGCAAAGGTCACAAAGTAATTTCTAGGAATTTTGAAAGCCAAATGAATTGAAGCGGTATTTCTTCAAAAGCAAAGTAGTAACGAAAGCAAAGAAACGAATATAATTTCGAAACCTGGAGAATGTAGAAGGTCTGTTGAATTTAGTGCATAATAAATCAAATAGCTGCTTGAATTCACCAATTGAAAAAAAATGAATGGTCACGGGAATCCAGAAGCCAGATTGCGGAACCGATATAGAAACCGTTCCATAGATTTCGTTGTTTTCCCAGACTTCAAAACAACAAATGGATATACAGTGGAGATCAGCATGACGAGACAATCAAAATGGTATACAGATACCAGTGATACGATTTAATTATAAAAATTTGAATTTTCTAATAGCGGAAAATGCAAGAAAAACGTTGAAAAATAAGATCGACGGAGCCAAAGATGTCCGAATTTGACGAAACGAAAGATGACGTCTTGCTCAGAAGACGGTTTAGAATTTTCCTATGTAAAAATATTTAGCTTTCGGAACATTTTATTTTCATTGCTTTTTAACTGATTAGATTGAAGTGAATTTACGCGCGAAATAAACTTTCGTATTTTCGGACGAAAATTTACCAGTTGCTATTTTTATTAGACGCATTCCAAATATTAAATTTTTATTTCAAATTTTTATCGTTTAAATTTTCACAAAATTTCAACTAATTACGTTATTAAAACAGTTGAAATTTTACGGGTCGTTACAGCTTTCTTTGTAATCAATAGAGTAAAAGGTGTGATTGTAGCCTTGGAAATCAATCAAGTGAGAAAAGGTGTGATTGTAGCCTTCAGAAATCAATTGGGTGAACTTGTTGCCCGGAAATCAAGTATCTCTACCCAGAGGATTGTGATTCTGGAGGGTGTATCTCGTGGCCTTGAAACCGAGGGTTGTAATTGTTGAATTGCTTTTGAAAGGAAATCCATAATTAGTTGTGCGGGACTGGATGTAGGATAACTCCGAACCAGTATAAAATCCGGTGTGTTCTTTCCTTTACTGCATTTACTTTATTTCTACATCTATGTTTGATTCTGTGATTATATCTATGTTTGAATATTTATACATTTGTGTACAAATCAACAGTAACTCAAAAAGATTTAGTAATTTCTTATAAACACTATTCACCCCCCCCCCTCTAGTGTTCATTCTAGCCTTAAGATCCGTATTCCGCATTCCTCACGTTTGGTATCAGAGCAAGGTTTTCAAAAGTTTCATAATCTGAATTTTGAAAAGTTTTCAAAATGGCTACCAACACTGGTACTGTTACTAACACTAGTATTCCTGTCACTAGTTCATTTGTAGAAGGTCAGTTTATTGTCAGACCACCACTTTTTAATGGCAGTAACTATGCATATTGGGTATGTAGGATGAAAATATATTTACAATCTGTAGGATTAGATACTTGGAATATCACACAAACTGAATATTCTGAACCCACAACTGATTTTGCATAGTGGACCGCTGAGCAAAAGACTGTTGCAAAAAATAATTCTAAAGCAATGAATATTCTGTTTTGTTCACTTGATAGGAATGAATTTAATAGAATGTCAGTTTGTAAGTCTGCATATGAAATCTGGAAAACTTTGCAAGTGACTCACAAAGGAACAAGCAAAGTTAAAAAGACCAAAATTTCCATGCTCACAAATCAGTTTCAGTTATTTAAAATGAAAACTAATGAGTCTATTTCAGATATGTATAGTCGATTTCAGGATATTGTGCATTCTTTAATATCCTTGGGAAAGGAATTTTCGGAAGAAGATCAAGTCAGAAAATTTTTAAATTCTCTCACTTCGGAATGGGATCAAAAGACACTTGCAATTGAAGAGGCTAATGACATCAGTACCTTAAAGACAGAAGAATTGATTGGAAATCTAATGTCGTTTGAAGTCCAAATGATCGGAAGAAGAGAAAGCAAAGCATCTGAAAAGAAATCAATGGCATTCAATGCATTAACCGACGGATCAGACTCAAACAGTGATAATGATGAAGAGATAGCATTTATGACTAGGAATTTTCGGAAATTCCTTAAATACAGAAAGATGAATAATCTCAAGAGAAACAACTATAAGAATTCTGGAAATCGGAATGCAGTGCCAAACAATGTCAAATGTTTCAACTGTGATGAACCAGGGTATATGAAAAGAGACTGTCCGTATCCAAATAGGCAGAATCCTCCTATAAACAATGATTCAGTAAAGAAACGGAACCGTGCATTCTGCTACTCTAGATGACTCAGACTCGTCCTCAAGCGATGATGATCAGAAGACAGATAATTCAAATTGGTGTTTCACGGCAGTTCATGACTTAAACGAATTCAAGGAAACAGACTCAGAAAAAGGTACACATTTACAATACAATTGATTGAAATTGCATGCTTAGAATTAGATGATTGATTGCTTGATTGATTGATTTTGAATTGGTGTGTTGATTGAATTTTAAATTTATTTTTTATTATTTTATTATTATTATTATTTTATTTTTATTTTATTTTTATTATTTTTAATAATATAATAATATTTTCTGGAATATACTATTATTCTAATAATATTTCAGATATATATATATAGACATTAAAATAATAAGTATATATATATATTAGAATACTAAGGAAAAATAAATCATAGAAATTCATAGGCATATGTCGACATAGTCCCTACCCTGATGTCGACATAGGTACCAGAATTTGAAATTCAAATTTTGAATTCAAATGGTTGAATTTCTCTCCACCTTTTCACTTCATTCAATACTCTGAAAAGGCATCTTTTGACCAGAGAACATGTCTTTCAAAAATCTATTTATTCACTATCTTTTATCATAACTTTTCACTTTCATTTTCAAATTCAAACTCTCTCTTCAAAACTTCAAGCTCTCTACTCTCTACTTTAATGGCTTCTTCAAGCAACCCCTCCACCATGAGACTTTCCAGAAACTTGAAAGAGCAACTCCTCAATAATCCGGAGGCCATAAAAGCAGACATCAATTATGCTAATTATGGAAAAGTCCATCCTGGAAATTTTGCTATTTTTCAAGATTTTGCTTTTTATGAAATTGAAACTCTTTTTGCAAACAATCATATTCTTAGTCTTGTTGATGCTTCTCAAAATGATTTTGTTTGTTATCCAAATCTTGTCAAAATTTTCTATGCAAATCTTAATCGAGAATTTTATGAAGGGAATGATGATGAAATTTGGAGTAGTGTCTGTAACGACCCGTAAATTTCGACCATTTAAATATGTTGATTTAAATTGATTTTTGTAATTTAATGTAAAAAGAAATGAAAATCTTATAATGTATATTGGAGCGAATGTTGGAAATTAAGTGTTGCATAGGTAAATATAATAAATTCTTGACAAATTGGAATGAAATCCAATTGAAGGAATAGTAGAAACCATTATAATTTGTTAATTAAATTGATTTATGCAATAAAACATTTTAACGGTAATTGTTCGTAAATTTAGGTAATAAGGTAGTACGTTATTTGGAAATAGAATTAATGGTAGAATAACAACTATTATAAATTACCAAATTAATCGGTCAATGAATATATTTGGAATTAAAGTTCATAAATATTAAGTAATTATGATGTTATTATTGATAATAAGCGTTATTAATTATTAATATAGTAACGGAAGAGTAAATGAAATGCAAGCGTAGAAACTTAAGCTAAGGATTAACAATTGAAATGAAATGTCTTTTAAATGGAGTACTATAAATTGTCATACTAAGCTAAGAATTGAATATAAGGAAACAAAGGCAAATAGTAAATCAATCAATGAATTTATATAGATTGTAAAGTTATAATGATAAATAGTAATTGGATGTCTTGTACGAAGTTATAATATTGTGTGAATTTTTAATAAAGAATAACTAGAATGAGATTCAAATTTGTATATTAATGGAAAGTTGAATAAAATTCTAATGAATGATAATAATGAAAAACGTATACAATCAATGTAGGTAAGTTATTACAATGTTGTTGTAATTAATAAACGTTTCTTTAATGGTGATTAATAACATAACGGAAGTGTGAATGTAAAGTAATTTATGAATATATATTTGGCGATTAAATCAAATCAATCTATAAAATTAAATTTTAAATAAATTGGAAGGAAATATGTAATAATTGCATTTATTTGTAAGTGGATGAAATTTATGTCTATATAAATTGAATATTAGAATAAGATGATAATTGTTAATGTAATAAGAGTAGGTCAATAATAATTCTTCCCACAAATTGATAATCGACTCAATAATGTAATACTATCCATAATAAGGCAATTAGATTGATGATAGAATGGAAAGTCTATTAAATGGAAATATTGAAAAATAAAATTTGTAATTTCTAAATTTTGGAAATTTGAAGCAAGGGTAGTAATAATTAAATGGGAGTCAACTAGAACTTAATAAACCTTAATGTATATTAATGAAATTGTGGCAATAGTGCAAAACTTTAATCATTTACCCATTCATTTATGCATTGAATTAGGTCTCAATCAAATAACAACATTGGGCTGGTTATTAAAAACTTTTAAGTGAAATTAAAACGTTAATGATAACAACTATTTTAAGAATTAACCACTATTTAAGAATTTTAAGTGAAATTAAAACTGTTATAATTTAATATACTAAATAGATGGTTAATTCTTAAAATACTTGTTATCATTAACGTTTTAATTTTACTTAAAAGCTATTAATAACCAGCCCAATGTTGTTATTTGATTGAGACCTAATTCAATGCATAAATGAATGGGTAAATGATTAAAGTTTTGCACTATTGCCACAATTTCATTAATATACATTAAGGTTTATTAAGTTCTAGTTGACTCCCATTTAATTATTACTACCCTTGCTTCAAATTTCCAAAATTTAGAAATTACAAATTTTATTTTTCAATATTTCCATTTAATAGACTTTCCATTCTATCATCAATCTAATTGCCTTATTATGGATAGTATTACATTATTGAGTCGATTATCAATTTATGGGAAGAATTATTATTGACCTACTCTTATTACATTAACAATTATCATCTTATTCTAATATTCAATTTATATAGAAATAAATTTCATCCACTTACAAATAAATGCAATTATTACATATTTCCTTCCAATTAATTTAAAATTTAATTCTATAGATTGATTTGATTTAATCGCCAAATATATATTCATAAATTACTTTACATTCACACTTCCGTTATGTTATTAATCACCATTAAAGAAACGTTTATTAATTACAACAACATTGTAATAACTTACCTACATTGATTGTATACGTTTTTCATTATTATCATTCATTAGAATTTTATTCAACTTTCCATTAATATACAAATTTGAATCCCATTCTAGTTATTCTTTATTAAAAATTCACACAATATTATAACTTCGTACAAGACATCCAATTACTATTTATCATTATAACTTTACAATCTATATAAATTCATTGATTGATTTACTATTTGCCTTTGTTTCCTTATATTCAATTCTTAGATTAGTATGACAATGTATAGTACTCCATTTAAAAGACATTTCATTTCAATTGTTAATCCTTAGCTTAAGTTTCTACGCTAGCATTTCATTTACTCTTCCGTTACTATATTAATAATTAGTAACGCTTATTATCAATAATAACATCATAATTACTTAATATTTATGAACTTTAATTCCAAATATATTCATTGACCGATTAATTTGGTAATTTATAATAGTTGTTATTCTACCATTAATTCTATTTCCAAATAACGTACTACCTTATTACCTAAATTTACGAACAATTACCGTTAAAATGTTTTATTGCATAAATCAATTTAATTAACAAATTATAATGGTTTCTACTATTCCTTCAATTGGATTTCATTCCAATTTGTCAAGAATTTATTATATTTACCTATGCAACACTTAATTTCCAACATTCACTCCAATATACATTATAAGATTTTCATTTCTTTTTACATTAAATTACAAAAATCAATTTAAATCAACATATTTAAATGGTCGAAATTTACGGGTCGTTACACTCTCCCCCACTCAAAACTTTTCGTCCCCGAAAAGGAAAAAGGAAAAGGTGGATTAAATAAACAATACGTCTTATTCAAAATAATAATCTCATAACCAAATAATTTACAAAATTTATTACTTTAAATAAATATACCCATTTATAACCCTTAAATCTTTTTTTTAATAAAGTTTGGAAAACATTTCAAAATAATTTCTAAGTCCAAAATTTTACGGAAAATTTCGGTAGAGTCTCCTTTGTACGGAAAGGCTCGGGAGAAAGTATAATATCAAAATATACAATATATAACATATAATATCCAAAATTTAATATCCCAACACGGGAAAAACAATATAATAGCGCTATAAACCGCAATCCGAAAACGTACCTATTTATCGGGCAATTAACGCTTATTTATGGAACCAAAAGTAGTAGCAATTGCTTCCATAACCTGCATTTTACTTATATAATCTAAAAGTGTTAACAATTATATAAGATGAAATATTTAAGGTTGTTTCAATCACAACAACAATCAATACACAAACACTTGCAACAAGGCATGCAACCATAAAATCAATCATTCATTCATATCAAACAAAACAAATAGTTATTCGGGTTCATAATTTTAAATTGTACAGAATGAAGAATAAACAACTAAGTGTACCCTTCACTCAGCCGTCTTAGGTGAAACTAAATAGATTATTCCTACATCCAAACAATATTAAAGTATCCTTGCCCAAACAACCATAAGCCAAACAAACAATAAATTCAACAATAGATCAAGTTCATTATTATTAATTTCATTCCATATATTGTTGTTTAATTTCCTCTTTATTCATTATTTATTTTTATCCATTCAACCAAATTCCTTGGTAGGTAAATTTATTTCTTAAGTTTTACAATCATTTTCCAGTATTCATCTTTTATTCTAAGGTAACTTCAACCTATTACTTAAGTTTATTATTATTTATATATAACATTTAAGTCCATAACAACTAGAACATCAATACTTATTAATTTCATTTATTCATTTTTAAATTAATTTACTTTGCATATTTATTCATTTACTTGATTTTATTTATTCATTTATTAATAATATTCATGTTCAATTTTAGTTACTTGGCATAACAGTTATACTTTAATTCTTATTAATAAAAGAAATTTACTGAATATTTCATTACATAAGTTTACTTGTACAATTTACTATACATTTTCTTATTAAACATTTTCAACTTTTATAAATTTTTGGTAAGTTATATTTATGCTTTTAAAGAGTGAAATTGAAAGTTATACAAGTTTTCTCATTTCCTTTAATTATTTTAATGTTCAATAATTATTTCCTTTATGTCATAGGTTACAATTTCAACTTTCATTTAATACCATTTATAACCTAGCATTTAAATCTCTTATTTCCTTTAGAGGTTTCAATTTATTCATTACCTACGTTCCAATTCACTTCAGTAATTAGGACTATTTATTAATGGAAACTTAAGAATTAAATACCGGGTTTTATTCAAAAATCATTTTAAAATAATAGATAATATATATACTTATAATTTATATATCCAATTATATTTAAAACAATTTAAAATAAAATAATCTTGTAGTAAAACTACTACAGTGGCCTTCCCACTTTGAAACTCGAAAATGAATGTCGATGATGCGGCCGCCATCACCGAAATTATTTTCCAGCGACAAAGAGGGGAATACAACTTATTTCTTTACGGAATTTCTTTTAAAACATTTCTTTCAAATTCTATTGAAATATTTATATCAGAAAATACTTCTAACAATATTATTATTATATTCAAAAATAAATTGAAAGAAATCTTCAAAAACCCCGGAACTTAAGCTCTAAATTTCCAGTTTTCGTTTATTTTATTTTCAACTTAGTTTCAACTATTATTTATATTTTCATTACCTAACACCCAATCTATAGCAACTAAATATATATCTTTATAAAATATTTTTATATATAGAAAATATAATAGGCAAAGTTATTTCATTCACCTATATTAAAATAAATATTATATCGGTCTGTCCTATTAAGTGTTTAGAAATCCCTATTGATGTCATAGCGTCCCATGCACCAACCAGAATTTATAAATACAAAACGAAACTGATTAACACAATATTAAAACCTTTTTATAACACTAACAAATACGCTCTCTCATATATATACACTCAGCGACTCCCATAGGGTATTACTACCCTATTAGTAAAGAGTCAAACCCCACAAGGCTAAGGTTTATCGCTAAACCAAAGCTCTGATACCAACTGTAATGCCCTACCTTTTTGTATGCTTAAGCAGACACACGTGCCAACTTAAACCATACAGAAGGGTGGATTGTTATAGGGTAAATAAGAAAAAGTGGAGAAATAAAAGAAACAAATAGAATCTTGCAGCGGAACGATAAAATATAATAATCAAATAACAGTTCATGAAGCTGTTTTACATAACATTTGATTATACTTATACAATACATATCAGGGTTACACATACCAGAGAATGATAATTAATGCAGCGGAATACAATGGTATAGTGAAATATATAACAAATAGTAATAATAAAATCTTCGTCTTCGTCCTTCAGAAATATGGCTTTCAAATCCTAAAATGCTCAGGCTGACCCGAGCGAATTGAAAAGACAAAACACTCGAGTCAGAACTAAAAGATCTTATGTAAGTTAAATCAATGAAATAAATATGAGTGTAAACGGCGTCAGAGATGTTTACGGGGTTTGACATCTCCTATCCAGTGTCTAACGTGAGTGCAGTAACTTAAGAAATGTTCGGGATTCACATCACTTAAGGATCCGTTAAACTATCTACTATGTAGTAATATTCGCTATTATAATAATGTTTAATATAAAATAAACATACTTTTTAATAGCATCAAGGGGTTACCCATATAGCCCTTAACACGTAATAGTCCCAGTAGTCTATCCAGTATTAGCATACTCCCAAAATGGGGGCTACCCACGATACTCCACAGGCTACGGGAGAAATCACAAATCGTAGTAAAGCTCGCTGTGGTAGGTGACACGGCACAACTAGGCAATGCCAGGGTAGATATACCAATTACGCATCTGGACTGGTGGTGACGCATAGCAGCCACTACCACCCACCTCGAACAATACTCCCAAATCGAAGGGTGGCCACCAAATAAATCACAAGTAATAGAATGGTATCGAAGAAGTGTGTCCGATCAGAGGTGCTACCTCCTTGGTCTGTCAATCGCTCCTGTTTTAGCCACCTTATGCCAACTCACGGGAGTTGGGTCCACGTATATACCTTAGGATCGTCGCCACCATCCTACTTCATTCTGGAAACTCCACGTATACACAGTTGTCAAAGTGGTTTTCGGTATCGACAGAGAGTATGTCCATATCCGATCTTGGTCTCTTTAACAACCAATCGTTATTATAACATCGTGGTCATTTATAAATACATATATACTTTTAAAAACACAATCATTTCCCTTTCAAAACATATTCTTTATTTCAAAATAGTATATACTTCAAAGACCAAAATATTATTGCCATTTCAAACCATATCCTTTACTTCAAAATAGTATATACTTTAAAACCAAAATATTATTGCCATTCAAAACCAACTCAATAATATCATTTCCATTTCCAAAACAATTCAATAATATCTTATATAAATAAAACCCAATTTCCAATCACTAATCTTTCTTTAATTTATATAAACTTGAAATATTCTTTTAAATCATCTTAAACCCAAACCACATTTTGAAGTCATATTCTACATTTTCAATTTCAATAGGTTTCCAATCAATATATTCACAGATAATTCTTAAATAAATTCCATTTCAAATAAATTCATTTTCAAACCATATTACTTTCAAAGTTATAACAATTTCGAAAACCAATACTTTGAAAACAATAATACCTTAATTTCAATAAAACATTTCAATTTTGATATATTTCAAGTCTTTAAATATTCCAAAATTCCCAACCAAATCTGATAATCTTATATATACCTTAATTCAATTTACTATTATTTAGTTTAGAAATATTTATTTAATAAATTCAATATCACTTAAATAAAGCTCAAACTTGAAATATTCGTAAATCAAACTTAAAACATCATCAAGTTATACTTAGCTTAATTTTAGAATTTAACCATATATAAAATAATATTTATATAATATCAAAATTAGTATATATATAAACCCTTATTTTCCAAAACCCATAGAAAATCACTTTAAAATATTTTATATATAGACCACGGTGCCTGTATATAATTTTCTATCCTATGGTCAAGTGATACAGATATTTATCATTTCAATCCGTAATTTTAAAAATAAAAGTTTACGGTTATGTATCATTTCAAACCGCAATCCCGAATGGAATGAAAATGCATAATAACTTGCAGTTTATACAAAATATAGCATTCATTCATCCAAATATCAATAAACAACCATTTATTACAATCATCGTCCAATTTAAACAAAACATCAATATAAAGCATATAAAATATAACAGGCATCAACGAATAGTTTATATTCAATAAAAATTAATAACTGTTTAACTGGCAGTTTATATGAAATAATAAATAAATTTAACTGTCAAATTTTATGCAATAATAAAATTAAATAACAATTTAATTTAAATAAATGCTATCTAACTGAGATGATGATTAAATATATGCCCAAACAATCATAGATAATGTAACGACCCAGAATTTTTGATAATTAAAATTCGAATATTTAATTGATTTTAAATATTAATAAATGGAATTTATAAGTCGAATGATTTATTTTCCGAATATTGGGTTTAATTTGATAATTTAAATCGATAAATTAAATAGTGAAATTCCAGAGATAATTGTAAATCGAGTTTAAAATGATTGAAAATGATTTGTAAAATTTTATTTAATCATACTGGAGTTATAGAGATGTTATAGAACTTTTAAAATTGAATTTGGAGTTAAATTGTGAAAATTGAATATTTTAATATTTAATTATCGATTGTAAAAATAGCCAATTTTCGAACAGTCTCAGAATTGAACGAAACCAGTTCCATTGGATCCGTAATAGTTAGTTATTATCGGATTTCAATTTTCGTATCAATCGAAGTTATCGTTTGACCCTGGCAACTCGCAACGCATCGATATTATTCTAATTTTAAATCGTCGAGTTAAAATAGTCATTTTTCAAAAAGTCTCGGATTTCGACGAAACTAGTTTCATCGGATTCGTAATGTGATATTATTGTAAGATTTCAAATTTCGTAATTTTTGGATTTACTGTTTGTCCGGGGCAAGCCAAAACGCCTCGAAATCGATTTAAATCGGTTTAATTTAAATTGATCGTTTAATTCCATATCTCGCACAGACGATCGAATTAGTTTACGAGACCTGTTCCATTGTGTCCGGAACGCTGAAAAACCCTAGAATCGCCTGTCGGAACGCGTAGTTTGGAGTTTGTTAGCGAAAACTGTTAAATCGAGAAATTTTATTAATAAAATAATATTAAACCATTTCATATATTCACAATATTTTCAAAACCCTAGTTGTATACGTTCAGGCCGCCGCTCATACATTCAATGGCCGAGACTTCACGAATTTCTCCTTCACTTTTCTTCTCATCCACGCAACATCGTCAAGAGTTTTCAACTACTTAAATGTAGAGGAGAGTGAGGCCTTCGAGGTGACCGGTGGAGATCGGATATCGTCGAGGCAATCAGTAGCAACCACGTGATATAGTACCTCCGTTCGTGCTCGAATTTCGAACAGAGGAAGCCACCGAGTTCAGCCGTGTCTTGGCCGTGGGCGTGCGTCGCTGGAGGCTTCGACGTGGGCTAGGTGGATCGACTTCTAGTCGATCGAGGAGGGGCGTTGGTCGTGCCCTAGTGGGTGACGTATTGGGTTCGATGGTTCCTGTTATTGTCGCGTGAGGGGGAAGAAGAAACCAGCGGTCGAGATTTTTCTTTTTGAACGTATGGTCTGATCTATATTATTTTGTATAAAAGAAAATTAAAATTAGAAAGGAAATTGTTTTAAATTATATATACAAACCTTTACAAATTCATATCTTTTGCATGCGTTGACAGAATTCGACGATTTTGGTGGCATTGGAATCGCAGAGTCACGATCTATGCTATGGCGTAGATCTGGAATCAATCAGAGCAAGTGGAAATTTTAGATTTTATCGAACGATTCGATTTAATTTAAAATTTCAAAACGCTCGGTGTTTAAACTCAAGGTGAGATCTTCTCACTCAAATGAAAGTGGATTTTCTTTTACAGTTATTGATTGATGATTGACTGTTTGGATGTGATATTAGATATGATAGGATATATCTATATATAGCAATATATACATATTGGCATATGTATATATTGGATTGATTGATTCCCGCCTCGTATAGCGGATGAGACCCTATTGCGCCGTTAGTAAGCGGATTTTTATAAAACCCATATACCGCGATAATTCCGTACTGGAGCGGAATTGGTATTGTGCTAACATCTGTGGATGCAGGGAAACAGGTTGGAGGGATCCAACTGGATTCCTCACCAGTAGTTATTTATTTACAGATATTGTGACATATTCTGTTATCATATTGATATATGATATTGACTGTTGTGATGGACTGATTGGTGTTGTTGCATCATCGGATTCAGTTTTGAAATGTAAAAATAACGACTTTTACTTTAAAAAGGTTTTTAAAGTGATTTTTGAAAATATACGTTTTATGGAATTTTTGGATCGGTTTATAAACGTAAAATTTTAAAGTTATAAAAGTTATAATTTTTAGTGAAATATAACCGAAGTGTCGTTTTTGAAATAAAAGTCGATTTATTTATAAAATGGTTTAAGTGGGATTTTTGAATAACTATAAATGATTTGTATAAAAAGATTTATAAAATTGATATTTTTGTAAATCAAAATATTGGACTTATAAAACGAATTTTATAAGTGTTAAAAAGAAGTATAAATGGATTTCATAAGTGAATGAAATTAATAGATTTACGTTGTGAAGTTAAAAATGAATGAAGTTGTAGAATAAAGGATTTATAAGTAATTTACTTATAACTTGGATTTTTGCCTTTAAATGAAATATTGATCGAATTTGTTCATAAATGATTCTTTAAAAAGTTGAAATCGTTATAAAGTACAAATGCGATTTATAAACGTTGTTTATAAATCCGAAATCACTTATTCTTATAAGTGAATTTTAGAAGTTAATAAAATGAGATTTATAAACCGGAGTTGTTATATAAAATAGAAAATGGAATTTATAAACGTTGTTTTATAAATTCGGAAATAAATCAATCAAAATTGATGAATTTAAGATAGAAGGTTATTAAGGGAATTTTATCCACGATTTTGGATAGTGGACAATTCTTGAAATAAATGTGTAGAAAAGATTTAAATATGGTTAAGTGAAGTATATTCACGATTTTGGACAGTGAATATGTTTTAAGTAGAATGGATATGGTTTTGGGAAAGCGATATTATAAAATGAAGTAATTGTTTTAAAAGATGTTTTAAAACGTGTGAATTATCGAAATCATAGATTTCAACATTTATTGTTGAAATAGACGTTTTCGAAGAATAAGGAAATGTTGGACTATAACACTGTTGTTATAGTAAATGATTTCCGAAAGGAAATGTTTTGATGTAGTATTGGGATTTACATATCTATCTTAAATTCGAATCCCTATACTAGTAATTTTGAGTCGTCGTAACGATGGTTTACGTAACATTCGTTTTGACTCAAATAAATGTGTTTAAAGAGAATGATTTCCTTAAAGAATGAATATATACTTAATATTGATTTAAGTATATCGAATATTTTCAAATGTTGAAAATAAATGATTTGTGAAATACTTATTATTAAATAAGTATGGAATTGCTTTTCCAATATGAAATGAACTGTTTTTTTTTATTTTATCTTCAAAGATAAGATGAAATGTGGAAATTGAATATTTGAAATTTGTTTTCAAATGGTTAAGTGTGGAAATTTTATATCTAGTAAAGATATTTTGGAAGATGAAATAATTTGGAAAATTATTTGGAATCTGATGATGTTGCGCATCTTTATTGATAGTTAAATAACCGACTATCAATAATTACCTTTAGATAGGTATTTGTTGTGAATTGGATGAATTTGAATGCCACACTTATTTTTGAAAAATCGCTCACTATTCGGGTTAACCGGGAAAGGACCATGGGGTCGTATAACCCATTCCGAATATGTGATACGTCGTTATGAATTGCATTCGAAGACCGGTGTTGAAGACCGGATATTTTTGAAAACGGAAGGATTACCGTCGAGTTACTCTACATCGGCTGATCTCCGATTTAGAGGTTTTATCACCCTTAGTGACGGGAAGTCCGGACGTGATTAGAAATTTATCCGGAAATGCAAGGGCTTCGTGAGAAGTGCCTTCGGTTCTGTTCGATCCCGGAACAGACTTGTATGGATGTGTGTCTGACGTTACACTTTGAGATGTAAAGCTGATTTCTTTCAAATACATTTCTGTTGATGGCGGAGAATTTATTCTCTTAGCTTAACACCCTTCTCTGAGACGTACGAGCTCAGAGGTTATATAGTTGAAATTTATCAGCGATATATCCCAATTTGGTAACGTGGCATACTGAGTGTTGCTGTGAAATGATCAGTGTTTGATCATTTGTGATATGATCATTTGTTTGATCTTATATCTTTGTGATCATAGGTTGATCATTTTGTTTGACCCGAAGCAGGGCTTTTTGAGAAAGCGTAGCTTTGTGGACGAGACTTCATCGAGCCTCACACCTTGGAAATGGTCGAAACAGGAAGGATGCGGCAAGGTTCTAGGGAGTAGCGCCCCTTAGTGTATGTCATTCCTTCTGGATAAAGGTGGTATCATGGTATGGAGCCCAGATACTTAACCTCTGTGGTTACTGCATTATTATTATCTATGTGGTTTGTTGCGAATCGGGGATCCTCGGGAAGATCGGTTACGATCGGGGGATGACATACGCGTGTCAGTAGTTACCTATTTTTGCAGAGGTAACCCGGCCTTGTGTTGGCAGAGATCTAACCGTAATGTTAGGTTATTTCTCGGGTCGTCTATTCCAGGGACGTACCCATCGTGGAAAAGGAAGTTCCTTGGCCTGACCATTTGTTGGAAATCCAAACTCCAATACGAACTTCGTACGGTATTAGTTGTAGAACCTGCCATTTACGTACGGTGGTCACCACTGTTTAGATGGTAGCTATAGTAGGCATACGATACTGGTCGTATGTTGGCTAAGATTAATATTATACTTTTGAAATGTTTTCCACTATGCACTAATAATAATATCAAAAAGAATTTGATTTTTGCGTAGTAAGCATCTTTGACTATCATAAGAAGAAATCTCCTCCAAGTCTGCGTTTGCATTGTGTGTGTGGTGGGAGGTCTTATGGTAGTTTCATTTTCCAAAAGCATTGCGAATTGAAAATTCTTCTGTTGTTTATTTTAAAGAAAAATAACTGTTTTACGATCTCACACCAGTCACCATGACTGACTCGGAGTTTATTGTTCCCTTCTAAACTCTGGGTGCCCACCAATTTCCACACGGGCAGTCTAGAGTTAGATTATCAGGATATTCTGGATATTCTGGAGCTTTGGAAGCAAGCTGGATGACGAGACGTAGTATTTGTATCTGATATTATTTATTCCGCTGTGTATTCTGTATGAGGACAAGTTATATAACTGTCCATTGTTGTTTATTGACTCTGATGATATGATGTGATGTAATGTAATAACAGATATAATTCTTTTGTTTTTAAATGATATTCATTTATCTATTATATATTGTTCCGCTGCGATATGTGAGATTCTGATATTGTTCTGTTTCTGTTGCTGTTTTGTTGTTCTTCTTCTTTCTTTCTTCTCTTTTTCTTCTATCTTCTTCTTCTTCTACTTTTTCTTTTTCTTAAAACCATAACTTTTCGGGTTTCCGGCATTCGATGGCTCAGCAGTCGATAAAGTGAGTATCGATGTTGAATTTTCGAAAGTCGAAAATTTTCGGGATGTTACAGATAAATTTTAAATCACATCAAAATTTAAGTTAACAAACATAAGAAATCTTAGAAGTTGTGAGTGGGTTAAAACACTCTCCTTTTGAATTTAAATTGAATTTAAATTCAATTTAAACCCAAAAATTTGACCGTTTCAGAATTCATCCAAACTAGCGTCATCAGGTCCGGAATTTCAATACGATCCCAGCAAAACAAACCGCGCATGAATCCGAGTCCGTATGCAAAAGTTATGAAAATATGAAGATTGGAAAATTCTGGTGCTGGGTCGACTTCGGGTTTAACTCTGGTCTGGCGCCTAAGAATCCCGGTGCTTGCTTGGAGTTTTTGCGAAAACGACCCGAAGACCCGAGTAGTTTTCTTCCTGACTCGAAGTAGATGCAGCGTTTTTGCCTCTGAAACTCGAAGCGCGACCCGAAGTTGTTGCAGATCCGCAAAAAAAAAAATCTCTTTTTTTTATAAAATTGAAATTGGATTGGGAAGATTAGGGTTTGCAGCCATTGAAAATGAGGAAGAGCAAATGAAATAGCACGTATAGAAATGAGGAATGGAAACTGCTAGGGTTTATAACTGGATATATATAGGCAAAGTCAAAATAGGATAGATGGACCCGATCTATAAACGCGCTAAACGATGAATGGCCCAAAAGCCCGTTTCGACTACGGAACGAAATTGGGTCAACCCATATATCAAAATAGATGTTTAAAATATTTTAAACGCAATGGAAAAGGTTTCAGATTCAAATTGTGTCGTATGAAGAAGTTATGCAAAAATCAATATTTTCAAATTGATTTCAATTGCATAAATTTCAAGGCGTTTCGAGTCCGTACGATCAAACGACAAGTCCGATTGCTACGAAACTTGAAACATTATTATAATTCATCGTTACGGATCCGATGAAACTGGTTTCGTCAAAATCCGAGTCAGTGGCCAAAATGGCTATTTTTATATTAATTAAATAAATTTAAAATAAACTAATTAAATCAAATTTCCTATTTAAATTCTGAAATTGAAAATCTTTATCACTTTTACTTTCTTAATCCTTCTCATTAATTTAAACCAAATCTAGATGTAAATTTAGAGTTAACAATTTTATTCATTTCAGCGTTAAATTTCAATTTTCATTATATTCGTAAATTATAAATTAAATTTGCAAAAATTTCTTTTTATTTGATTTTCATTCAATTTCTCAATCTATTAGTATCCAATAGATGAGACTACCATTGGATTCATACTTTATTACGTAAGTATCTCTAAATTCCATCTAAATTTATATTTACATAATATCTAAATATTAAATTTCATCTATTTGAAATAAACCCAATTACTAAAATTTACATATTAATATATCTTGATTTTCAATTTAAATTCAATTTAAACCCAAAAATTTGACCGTCTTAGAATTCGTCCAAACCAGCGTCATCAGGTCCGGAATTTCAATACGATCCTAGCAAAACAAACTGCGCATGAATCCGAGTCCGTATGCAAAAGTTATGAAAATATGAAGATTGGAAAATTCTGGTGGTGGGTCGACTTCGGGTTTAACTCTGATCTGGCGCATAAGAATCCCGGTGCTTGCTTGGAGTTTTTGCGAAAACGACCCGAAGACCCGAGTAGTTTTCTTCCTGACTCGAAGTAGATGCAGCGTTTTTGCTTCTGAAACTCGAAGCGCGACCCGAAGTTGCTGCAGATCCGTAAAATATTTTTTTCTCTTTTTTTTTATTTTTTTTATAAAATTAAAATTGGATTGGGAAGATTAGGGTTTGCAGCCATTGGAAATGAGGAAGAGAAAATGAAATAGCACGTATAGAAATGAAGAATGGAGACTGCTAGGGTTTATAACTGGATATATATAGGCAAAGTCGAAATATGATAGATGGACCCGATCTATAAACGCGCTGAACGATGAATGGCCCAAAGGCCCGTTTCGACTCCGGAACGAAATTGGGTCAACCCGTATATCAAAATAGATGTTTAAAATATTTTAAACGCAATGGAAAAGGTTTCAGGTTCAAATTGTGTCGTATGAAGAAGTTATGCAAAAATCAATATTTTCAAATTGATTTCAATTGCATAAATTTCAAGGCGTTTCGAGTCCGTACGATCAAACGACAAGTCCGATTGCTACGAAACATGAAACATTATTATAATTCACCGTTACGGATCCGATGAAACTGGTTTCGTTGAAATCCGAGTCAGTGGCCAAAATGGTTATTTTTATATTAATTAAATAAATTTAAAATAAATTAATTAAATCAAATTTCCTATTTAAATTCTGAAATTGACAATCTTTATCACTTTTACTTTCTTAATCCTTCACATTAATTTAAACCAAATCTAGATGTAAATTTAGAGTTAACAATTTTATTCATTTCAGCGTTAAATTTCAATTTTTATTATATTCGCAAATTATAAATTAAATTTGCAAAAATTTCTTTTTATTTGATTTTCATTCAATTTCTCAATCTATTAGTATCCAATAGATGAGACTACCATTGGATTCATACTTTATTTCGTAAGTATCTCTAAATTCCATCTAAATTTATATTTACATAATATCTAAATATTAAATTTCATCTATTTGAAATAAACCCAATTACTAAAATTTACATATTAATATATCTTGATTTACAAATGCTATATCAACCAATAGTTATATTATAAATGGAATTTACATAAATTTAAAATATTACTTCAATTAACGTAAATGTAATAATTATTTTTATTTATTGCAATTGGTTATCAGTTATAATTTAATATACTAAATAGATGGTTAATTATTAAAATACTTGTTATCATTAACGTTTTAATTTCACTTAAAAGCTATTAATAACCAGCCCAATGTTGCTATTTGATTGAGACCTAATTCAATGCATAAATGAATGAGTAAATGATTAAAGTTTTGCTCTATTGCCACAATTTCATTAATATACATTAAGGTTTATTAAGTTCTAGTTGACTCCCATTTAATTATTACAATAATTACTACCCTTGCTTCAAATTTCCAAAATTTAGAAATTACAAATTTTATTTTTCAATATTTCCATTTAATAGACTTTCCATTCTATCATCAATCTAATTGCCTTATTATGGATAGTATTACATTATTGAGTCGATTATCAATTTATGGGAAGAATTATTATTGACCTACTCTTATTACATTAACAATTATCATCTTATTCTAATATTCAATTTATATAGAAATAAATTTCATCCACTTACAAATAAATGCAATTATTACATATTTCCTTCCAATTAATTTAAAATTTAATTCTATAGATTGATTTGATTTAATCGCCAAATATATATTCATAAATTACTTTACATTCACACTTCCGTTATGTTATTAATCACCATTAAAGAAACGTTTATTAATTACAACAACATTGTAATAACTTACCTACATTGATTGTATACGTTTTTCATTATTATCATTCATTAGAATTTTATTCAACTTTCCATTAATATACAAATTTGAATCCCATTCTAGTTATTCTTTATTAAAAATTCACACAATATTATAACTTCGTACAAGACATCCAATTACTATTTATCATTATAACTTTACAATCTATATAAATTCATTGATTGATTTACTATTTGCCTTTGTTTCCTTATATTCAATTCTTAGCTTAGTATGACAATTTATTGTACTCCATTTAAAAGACATTTCATTTCAATTGTTAATCCTTAGCTTAAGTTTCTACGCTTGCATTTCATTTACTCTCCGTTACTATATTAATAATTAGTAACGCTTATTATCAATAATAACATCATAATTACTTAATATTTATGAACTTTAATTCCAAATATATTCATTGACCAATTAATTTGGTAATTTATAATAGTTGTTATTCTACCATTAATTCTATTTCCAAATAACGTACTACCTTATTACCTAAATTTACGAACAATTACCGTTAAAATGTTTTATTGCATAAATCAATTTAATTAACAAATTATAATGGTTTCTATTATTCCTTCAATTGGATTTCATTCCAATTTGTCAAGAATTTATTATATTTACCTATGCAACACTTAATTTCCAACATTCGCTCCAATATACATTATAAGATTTTCATTTCTTTTTACATTAAATTACAAAAATCAATTTAAATCAACATATTTAAATGGTCGAAATTTACGGGTCGTTACACTCTCCCCCACTCAAAACTTTTCGTCCCCGAAAAGGAAAAAGGAAAAGGTGGATTAAATAAACAATACGTCTTATTCAAAATAATAATCTCATAACCAAATTATTTACAAAATTTATTACTTTAAATAAATATACCTATTTATAACACTTAAATCTTTTTCTTTTTTTATAAATTTTGGAAAACATTTCAAAATAATTTCTAAGTCCAAAATTTTACGGAAAATTTCGGTAGAGTCTCCTTTGTACGGAGAGGCTCGGGAGAAAATATAATATCAAAATATACAATATATAACATATAATATCCAAAATTTAATATCCCAACACGGGAAAAACAATATAATAGCGCTATAAACCGTAATCCGAAAACGTACCTATTTGTCGGGCAATTAACGCTTATTTATGGAACCAAAAGCAGTAGCAATTGCTTCCATAACCTGCATTTTACTTATATAATCTAAAAGGGTTAACAATTATATAAGATGAAATATTTAAGGTTGTTTCAATCACAACAACAATCAATACACAAACACTTGCAACAAGGCATACAACCATAAAATCAATCATTCATTCATATCAAACAAAAGAAATAGTTGTTCGGGTTCATAATTTTAAATTGTACAGAATGAAGAATAAACTACTAAGTGTACCCTTCACTCAGCAGTCTTAGGTGAAACTAAATAGATTATTCCTACATCCAAACAATATTAAAGTATCCTTGCCCAAACAACCACAAGCCAAACAAACAATAAATTCAACAATAGATCAAGTTCATTATTATTAATTTCATTCCATATATTGTTTTTTAATTTCCTCTTTATTCATTATTTATTTTTATCCATTCAACCAAATTCCTTGGTAGGTAAATTTATTTCTTAAGTTTTACAGTCATTTTCCAGTATTCATCTTTTATTCTAAGGTAACTTCAACCTATTACTTAAGTTTATTATTATTTATATATAACATTTAAGTCCATAACAACTAGAACATCAATACTTATTAATTTAATTTATTCATTTTTAAATTAATTTACTTTGCATATTTATTCATTTACTTGATTTTATTTATTCATTTATTAATAATATTCATGTTCAATTTTAGTTACTTGGCATAACAGTTATACTTTAATTCTTATTAATAAAAGAAATTTACTGAATATTTCATTACATAAGTTTACTTGTACAATTTACTATACATTTTCTTATTAAACATTTTCAACTTTTATAAATTTTTGGTAAGTTATATTTATGCTTTTAAAGAATGAAATTGAAAGTTATACAAGTTTTCTCATTTCCTTTAATTATTTTAATGTTCAATAATTATTTCCTTTATGTCATAGGTTACAATTTCAACTTTCATTTAATACCATTTATAACCTAGCATTTAAATCTCTTATTTCCTTTAGAGGTTTCAATTTAATCATTACCTACGTTCCAATTCACTTCAGTAATTAGGACTATTTATTAATGGAAACTTAAGAATTAAATACCGGGTTTTATTCAAAAATCATTTTAAAATAATAGATAATATATGTACTTATAATTTATATATCCAATTATATTTAAAACAATTTAAAATAAAATAATCTTGTAGTAAAACTACTACAGTGGCCTTCCCACTTTGAAACTCGAAAATGAATGTCGATGATGCGGCCGCCATCACCGAAATTATTTTCCAGCGACAAAGAGGGGAATACAACTTATTTCTTTGCGGAATTTCTTTTAAAACGTTTCTTTCAAATTCTATTGAAATATTTATATCAGAAAATACTTCTAACAATATTATTATTATATTCCAAAATCAATTGAAAGAAATCTTCAAAAACCCCGGAACTTAAGCTCTAAATTTCCAGTTTTCATTTATTTTATTTTCAACTTAGTTTCAACTATTATTTATATTTTCATTACCTAACACCCAATCTATAGCAACCAAATATATATCTTTATAAAATATTTTTATATATAGAAAATATAATAGGCAAAGTTATTTCATTCACCTATATTAAAACAAATATTATGTCGGTCTGTCCTATTAAGTGTTTAGAAATCCCTATTGATGTCATAGCGTCCCATGCACCAATCAGAATTTATAAATACAAAACGGAACCGATTAACACAATATTAAAACCTTTTTATAACACTAACAAATACGCTCTCTCATATATACACACTCAGCGACTCCCATAGGGTATTACTACCCTATTAGTAAAGAGTCAAACCCCACAAGGCTAAGGTTTATCGCTAAACCAAAGCTCTGATACCAACTATAATGCCCCACCTTTTTGTATGCTTAAGCAAACACACGTGCCAACTTAAACCATACAGAAGGGTGGATTGTTATGGGGTAAATAAGAAAAAGTGGAGAAATAAAAGAAACAAAATAGAATCTTGTAGCGGAACGATAAAATATAATAATCAAATAACAGTTCATGAAGCTGTTTTACATAACATTTGATTATACTTATACAATACATATCAGGGTTACACATACCAGAGAATGATAATTAATGCAGCGGAATACAATGGTGTAGTGGAATATATAACAGATAGTAATAATAAAATCTTCGTCTTCGTCCTTCAGAAATATGGCCTTCAAATCCTGAAATGCTCAGGCTGACCCGAGCGAATTGAAAAGACAAAACACTCGAGTCAGAACTAAAAGATCTTATGTAAGTTAAATCAATGAAATAAATATGAGTGTAAACGGCGTCAGAGATGTTTACGGGGTTTGACATCTCCTATCCAGTGTCTAACGTGAGTGCAGTAACTTAAGAAATGTTCGGGATTCACATCTCTTAAGGATCCGTTAAACTATCTACTATGTAGTAATATTCGCTATTATAATAATGTATAATATAAAATAAACATACTTTTTAATAGCATCAAGGGGTTACCCATATAGCCCTTAATACGTAATAGTCCTAGTAGTCTATCCAGTATTAGCATACTCCCAAAATGGGGGCTACCCTCGATACTCCACAGGCTATGGAAGAAATCACAAATCGTAGTAAAGCTCGCTATGGTAGGTGACACGGCACAACTAGGCAATGCCAGGGTAGATATACCAATTACGCATCCGGACTGGTGGTGACGCATAGCAGCCACTACCGCCCACCTCGAACAACACCCCAAATCGAAGGGTGGCCACCAAATAAATCACAAATAATAGAATGGTATCGAAGAAGTGTGTCCGATCAGAGGTGCTACCTCCTTGGTCCGTCAATCGCTCCTGTTTTAGCCACCTTATGCCAACTCACGGGAGTTGGGTCCACGTATATACCTTAGGATCGTCGCCACCATCCTACTTCATTCTGGAAACTCCACCGCGTACACAGTTGTCAAAGTGGTTTTCGGTATCGACAGAGAGTATGTCCATATCCGATCTTGGTCTCTTTAACAACCAATCGTTATTATAACATCGTGGTCATTTATAAATACATATATACTTTTAAAAACACAATCATTTCCCTTTCAAAACATATTCTTTATTTCAAAATAGTATATACTTCAAAGACCAAAATATTATTGCCATTTCAAACCATATCCTTTACTTCAAAATAGTATATACTTTAAAACCAAAATATTATTGCCATTCAAAACCAACTCAATAATATCATTTCCATTTCCAAAACAATTCAATAATATCTTATATAAATAAAACCCAATTTCCAATCACTAATCTTTCTTTAATTTATATAAACTTGAAATATTCTTTTAAATCATCTTAAACCCAAACCATATTTTGAAGTCATATTCTAAATTTTCAATTTCAATAGGTTTCCAATCAATATATTCACAGATAATTCTTAAATAAATTCCATTTCAAATAAATTCATTTTCAAACCATATTACTTTCAAAGTTATAACAATTTTGAAAACCAATACTTTGAAAACAATAATACCTTAATTTCAATAAAACATTTCAATTTTGATATATTTCAAGTCTTTAAATATTCCAAAATTCCCAACCAAATCTGATAATCTTATATATACCTTAATTCAATTTACTATTATTTAGTTTGGAAATATTTATTTAATAAATTCAATATCACTTAAATAAAGCTCAAACTTGAAATATTCGTAAATCAAACTTGAAACATCATCAAGTTATACTTAGCTTAAATTTTAGAATTTAACCATATATAAAATAATATTTATATAATATCAAAATTAGTATATATATAAACCATTATGTTCCAAAACCCATAGAAAATCACTTTAAAATATTTTATATATAGACCACGGTGCCTGTATATAATTTTCTATCCTATGGTCAAGTGATACAGATATTTATCATTTCAATCCGTAATTTTAAAAATAAAAGTTTACGGTTATGTATCATTTCAAACCGCAATCCCGAATGGAATGAAAATGCATAATAACTTGCAGTTTATATAAAATATAGCATTCATTCATCCAAATATCAATAAACAACCATTTATTACAATCATCATCCAATTTAAACAAAACATCAATATAAAGCATATAAAATATAACAGGCATCAACGAATAGTTTATATTCAATAAAAATTAATAACTTTTTAACTGGCAGTTTATATGAAATAATAAATAAATTTAACTGTCAAATTTTATGCAATAATAAAATTAAATAACAATTTAATTTAAATAAATGCTATCTAACTGAGATGATGATTAAATATATGCCCAAACAATCATAGATAAATTTTAAACAACATTAAAATTTAATTTAACAAACATAAGAAATCTTAGAAGTTGTGAGTGGGTTAAAACACTCTCCTTTTGAATTTAAATTGAATTTAAATTCAATTTAAACCCAAAAATTTGACCGTCTCAGAATTCATCCAAACTAGCGTCATCAGGTCCGGAATTTCAATACGATCCCAGCAAAACAAACCGCGCATGAATCCGAGTCCGTATGCAAAAGTTATGAAAATATGAAGATTGGAAAATTCTGGTGCTGGGTCGACTTCGGGTTTAACTCTGGTCCGGCGCCTAAGAATCCCGGTGCTTGCTTGGAGTTTTTGCGAAAACGACCCGAAGACCCGAGTAGTTTTCTTCCTGACTCGAAGTAGATGCAGCGTTTTTGCCTCTGAAACTCGAAGCGCGACCCGAAGTTGCTGCAGATCCGCAAAACAAAATTTTCTCTTTTTTTTTATTTTTTTTTATAAAATTGAAATTGGATTGGAAAGATTAGGTTTGCAGCCATTGGAAATGAGGAAGAGCAAATGAAATAGCACGTATAGAAATGAGGTATGGAGACTGCTAGGGTTTATAACTGGATATATATAGGCAAAGTCGAAATAGGATAGATGGACCCGATCTATAAACGCACTGAACGATGAATGGCCCAAAAGCCCATTTCGACTCCGGAATGAAATTGGGTCAACCCATATATCAAAATAGATGTTTAAAATATTTTAAACGCAATGGAAAAGGTTTCAGGTTCAAATTGTGTCGTATGAAGAAGTTATGCAAAAATCAATATTTTCAAATTGATTTCAATTGCATAAATTTCAAGGCGTTTCGAGTCCGTACGATTAAACGACAAGTCCGATTGCTATCAAACTTGAAACATTATTATAATTCACCGTTACGGATCCGATGAAACTGGTTTCGTCGAAATCCGAGTCAGTGGCCAAAATGGCTATTTTTATATTAATTAAATAAATTTAAAATAGATTAATTAAATCAAATTTCCTATTTAAATTCCGAAATTGACAATCTTTATCACTTTTACTTTCTTAATCCTTCACATTAATTTAAAAAAAATCTAGATGTAAATTTAGAGTTAACAATTTTATTCATTTCAGCGTTAAATTTCAATTTTCATTATATTCGCAAATTATAAATTAAATTTGCAAAAAATTCTTTTTATTTGATTTTCATTCAATTTCTCAATCTATTAGTATCCAATAGATGAGACTACCATTGGATTCATACTTTATTACGTAAGTATCTCTAAATTCCATCTAAATTTATATTTACATAATATCTAAATATTAAATTTCATCTATTTTAAATAAACCCAATTACTAAAATTTACATATTAATATATCTTGATTTACAAATGCTATATCAACCAATAGTTATATTATAAATGGAATTTACATAAATTTCAAATATTACTTCAATTAACGTAAATGTAATCATTATTTTTATTTATTGCAATTGGTTATCAGTTATAATTTAATATACTAAATAGATGGTTAATTCTTAAATACTTGTTATCATTAACGTTTTAATTTCACTTAAAAGCTATTAATAACCAGCCCAATGTTGTTATTTGATTGAGACCTAATTCAATGCATAAATGAATGGGTAAATGATTAAAGTTTTGCACTATTGCCACAATTTCATTAATATACATTAAGGTTTATTAAGTTCTAGTTGACTCCCATTTAATTATTACAATAATTACTACCCTTGCTTCAAATTTCCAAAATTTAGAAATTACAAATTTTATTTTTCAATATTTCCATTTAATAGACTTTCCATTCTATCATCAATCTAATTGCCTTATTATGGATAGTATTACATTATTGAGTCGATTATCAATTTATGGGAAGAATTATTATTGACCTACTTTTATTACATTAACAATTATCATCTTATTCTAATATTCAATTTATATAGTGTAACAACCTGGGGTTTTTATAACAGTTGATTATCGTCAAATGACGATTTAATTTGTTTGACAATTGCAAATTGGAAATTTATTCGAGTTGAAATTCTTTTATGATTTGGTATAAGAGATGTGGGCTTTAAGAATTTAATATGGTTACCCATATTTTCTTTAGTTGCTTTGTTGTGTTAATTACCAAAAATTAATGTCGTTCCCTTATAACAAGTAAATCAACCCGCCCCCTTTTTCATTCATTTTTCGTAACCCTAAAACTAAATCAAAGCGAACGAAAGAATGGCGGCTCGATTTCCTCCCTCGTTCGACCAAATCAGGGCTTCGTTCGACTTCGTGATGTCGTTTTGCTCGATCGAGAAAAGGATCGCGTGAATAATCGCGAGTAACTTCGATCGATTGCTTCTCAGTTGCTTCTTCGACTACTTGATTGAATTCGTCTCTGGCTTCGCTTGATTCTTCGGAGTCGTGATTGTTGAATCAAAGGTGAGTGACTCCTCACTCGCATCTAATTCAGATTCTTGTTAAATTCTGGCTT
The DNA here is from genome assembly GCA_030737815.1 of Allium fistulosum. Classification (NCBI taxonomy): domain Eukaryota; kingdom Viridiplantae; phylum Streptophyta; class Magnoliopsida; order Asparagales; family Amaryllidaceae; genus Allium; species Allium fistulosum. The sequence continues at coordinate 458,556,892 of CM060907.1, read as the reverse complement.
GTTCAATTTCGTGATTTTTGTTGTTTGCTTATTTGATACTCATGGCTTTGAACTTGCTGGTCCTTTGTTGACTACAGTCATTTTGATTTTTGTTGACTTCTGCTTAGTCCACAATACCATTCTAGGCCATTCGATCCTAGTTTGAATGTTCGAGATGGTTACTGTCTTCGAGATGGTTGCTGTCTTGTTCCAATTCGTATGTATTTTGCTTGAGTTCATTTGCTAACATGGGGTTGAAACGATTCCAAATGTTGATTTCTTTGGCCAACAGTGGTTTTAATTTCTGACATTTTTGTGACTTCGTTCATTGAAGGGATTTCTAGACTTTGGAATGTCTGTTCAAAACTGCTGCCTGATTTTATTACAACAGTTAATGTTTTGAAATCTTGTTGTTGTACTTCACTGTATGGAGGATTTTAACCACTGTCTGCACGTTGGACTAGGATTCACCACTGTTTTATATAAATTGGTTTTTTTTGTACTTCACTTGGAGCTTTTAATATATTTTCAGGTGAACGTCTGATTTTGGCGAGGCAGTACACGTGAGCGTGTACTGCAGCCAAGTCAGATTTAATGTTATATGAATGATTTCAATGGTAGGAATTGGTTCGTGTTGCCAATTCAATATATTGGAGTTGCAGTGCATTGGCTCTGTTCAGTTTGTACTTGAGATCTTTGGGATAAATTTACTTGTTTACTGGAATCTGTTTTATGCTATACTTAAGTATGGCTTTGACTTGTTATCTGGAATCTGTTTTATGCTATACTTAAATATGGCTTTGACTTGTTATCTGATGCTTGAGTCTTTGCCTTTCTGATCTCTACTTGCATACTGCTGCTTTTTCTTTTTGGAATTGAACTTCGATTTTGAGCTTCATTGTATTACTGATTTTGAATCTTGATGGTTACTTGTTTGCCTATGCCTTGACTTCGAGCACTGTCTTTGTCATGTACATGTGGTACTGATTTGATCTTGTTCATGTAGTTTGCACTTGTTTGGTTTGAGTTTTGCCTTCATGTGTTTGGCATCCGTCAATTTTGCATTTTAAATATGTATTTCTTGATTCTGAGTTCATCTCTGGTGCATTTAAGTTGATATCTGGACTTGATTGTGTATCTTTGCACATTTAGTTACATTTGTACACTTGGTCGAAACTGGTCCTTGACGTTCATTTGAACTATGCATTCGTTGTTGTCATATCTTGGCTCCTGCCTATGATCATGTGCAGTTGAGTTGGGTTGCCTTTGAGTTGCAGACCTATATCATGCCTGTTGCCATGTAGTTTCATGAATTTTGTTATAGCTTTTTTATGTTGCTGATATTGGTTGAACTATAGATAACTTTGTGTATCTTTGTTGACATCTGCCTATACTTTGATCTACAGTTTGAAAACTCCTCTGTCTGGATCATACCATTCGCTGTTATGTTGCCTAGTAGAGTGGTTCGTCATTGTAGTGTTTCTGATCTTGTTTAGTACTGTTTTGAGTTGTTTTGTAGTGGCGAGGCAGTACACGCGTGCGTGTACTGCAGCCCTAGCAGGATTGACAGATTTAGTCGATATTTCGATTGTTAAATTGTTTCGTTGGTTCAATTCAATATTTTGAAGTTGTATTTTGAAATGGTTCATTTTGATTTGAGTTGGATCCGTTGGCTTTTGGATTCATTGATCTTCTGAGTATTTCATAGACTGTATTGGCGAGGCAGTACACGTTGGCGTGTACTGCAGCCAATCAGCATTGTTGTTTTTAAATTGACATTTCAATTGTTTAAATTGATTTGGATTGCTGATTTGTTGTTTAACACTGTTTAGTGTTATATCTGCCGTTATCCGATTCTTTTATCGAGGAGTCGGATATACGAGATTTCTGTGACTGTCATCTATTTGACGTTTGATTATTATTGCTTCTATGCATTAATAACTGAGTTTGAATTAGACTGACCCGTGTATTATTTTCTTTTAAATGTAATACTCGGGTCAGACCCAAGTTATTTCAGGTTGTAGATTTCCTGCTTTGAGTTGCTGTTTGAGCTATGAAGACTTTTCGTATCTTTGAAGTGGTCTTCGTCTTTCTGTAGTACTCAGTGTGTCTATTTTAGGATAATATGTACCCATGTATATTAGTTGATAATGTACTTGTGTACATAATTTCCAGAGTCGACAGTTGTAGTTGTACCATATGTATTGTGTCAACTGTATTGTAACTGACATCAGTTATATATATATATATGAGACTTTTATTATCTGTGTTCCGCATTCTTTTGTATCTGTGTTATTATTATATATATTGTCCTAAACTATTATGAACCATCGTAGTTCGTTTTATACTCGAATTGGGTATGTCGATGGGAGTAAATAAATAAGAGATGAAAAATGAAAAATATACACCACTCCTATCGAGGTAACCAATACTAGTGTAAGGCCAACTACGGATGGCCGCTCCTATCCAGCCTTATTCTTCGTAATAACAGACAGTATTTCTTTTAATACTCTTTGTTATTGTGAGCATAGAGGTGGGGCATCACATATAGAAATAAATTTCATCCACTTACAAATAAATGCAATTATTACATATTTCCTTCCAATTAATTTAAAATTTAATTCTATAGATTGATTTGATTTGATCGCCAAATATATATTCATAAATTACTTTACATTCACACTTCCGTTATGTTATTAATCACCATTAAAGAAACGTTTATTAATTACAACAACATTGTAATAACTTACCTACATTGATTGTATACATTTTTCATTATTATCATTCATTAGAATTTTATTCAACTTTCCATTAATATACAAATTTGAATCCCATTCTAGTTATTCTTTATTAAAAATTCACACAATATTATAACTTCGTACAAGACATCCAATTACTATTTATCATTATAACTTTACAATCTATATAAATTCATTGATTGATTTACTATTTGCCTTTGTTTCCTTATATTCAATTCTTAGCTTAGTATGACAATTTATAGTACTCCATTTAAAAGACATTTCATTTCAATTGTTAATCCTTAGCTTAAGTTTCTACGCTTGCATTTCATTTACTCTTCCGTTACTATATTAATAATTAGTAACGCTTATTATCAATAATAACATCATAATTACTTAATATTTATGAACTTTAATTCCAAATATATTCATTGACCAATTAATTTGGTAATTTATAATAGTTGTTATTCTACCATTAATTCTATTTCCAAATAACGTACTACCTTATTACCTAAATTTACGAACAATTACCATTAAAATGTTTTATTGCATAAATCAATTTAATTAACAAATTATAATGGTTTCTACTATTCCTTCAATTGGATTTCATTCCAATTTGTCAAGAATTTATTATATTTACCTATGCAACACTTAATTTCCAACATTCGCTCCAATATACATTATAAGATTTCCATTTCTTTTTACATTAAATTACAAAAATCAATTTAAATCAACATATTTAAATGGTCAAAATTTATGGGTCGTTACAGTGTCAAAGGCACTAGAATTGTTTTAAATTGTGATCTTTTGGGTACCATTCTCAATTGCAAGAATACGGGAATGGATCTTTCTAGTTTTCAAATCGATGAACATGATCGTGAGACATTTCATCATATTTTTGAAGGAGATGAAAACTTTGAATTTAAAAACCGAAACTTTCATCCAAAAGCAAGAATTGTTAACCTTCTTTTACAACATACTTTGACCCTAAGATCGGGGAATTTTAACAATCCTACCTCAAAAGTTTGCAAAGCTCTTTTTGCTATTTTCGGAAATTATGATATCAATTGGGCGCAAGTTATTTTGGATGAACTTCGTCCTAAAAATTTTGAAATGGGAGAAAACACTTTATATCATGGAATTTACCTTACTCGGATTTTCAACTATTTTGGAGTAAATTTCAAAGGAGAAGAATTTATTTCAAGAAAAGTTTTTAATATTTCAAACATTTCTCTCATGAAAATCCCATATTTTTTTCAACCTTATGAGAGTCTTGCCGAAAAAGAAGAGCGTTTGGCTCATGAAGAAATAGAAGAGGAAGAGGAAGAAGAAGAAGAAGGGGATGAAATGGAAATAGAAGAAGAAGAAGAAGAAGGTGAAACATCCCTAGAAAGTATTGAATATCCCTCCAATCCTACCAACAAAACCCTTCTCAAAAACCAAAAGATTGTTGTTGAGAATCAACGGGTTCTTAAAAGATCCGTTAGTAAGAAGTTGGACAAAATATCATCCAAGATGAACAAGTTTTTCTCCAAAGTCAGCAAGAAACTTGGATTATCTTCATCTTCATCATCCTCTAACTAGTTCTATATTTTGATATCATGTCGAATTAGTTTAAGTTTGTTTTAATTTGAGTGTTTATGTAGTTATTTATGATTAATCATTGTATCACTCTTCTATGCAATGAAATTGAATTTCTTTTCTGTTATCTAGCTTATCTTATCTCTTGAATAACTTTGTAGTCCAGTTAATTTCTAGAACACACATCTGAAATAATTATTTTCAAGGCTAAAGTCAGCAGAATAATTACTTTCAAGGACAAAGTCAGCTATCCAATTACTTTCAAGGACATAATTTTATAGGCTTTTAGGCCCTAGAAACTAATTATTTTGCGTATTGTCCTTAAAAGTAATTATTTTAGTCGTGTGTCCTAGAAATTAATTTCACTTGCTAAAGAGGCCCTTGTGACTAATTTCCACAATTACAAATTAGGGAATAATAGTTTGTCGACATTATTATAACGTAATTAAGTTCGGTTCGTTTCAATATTTCATAATTTTATACATTGCCAAAGCTGTAAAGAAGCTAAAGTACAATGTTGTGCTCGTCCATACGAACCCAAGACAAAAATCCATGGGTTAAATGGATTCCATATTAGTGAAATATTCCATTTTGATTTCAACTTAATTATTTAATACTAAACAAATAATATAAAAAATTTCTCACGCCACAAGAATATGGGCTCGGCCCACTTCCAAATTCAAGCACACCTTATGCAAAGTTACCCTTTATTCTTGCAATTGAACACATCGACAAGGTCCTATTTGCAAAACTCTGTTACATGAACAGTAACTCCATATGTATATGTATATGTATATATATGTATGTATGTATGTATGTAACGACCCGCTATTTCGAACCATTCCCATCCACACATATCGGACTTGAATTGCTCAACACAACAGATTGTTAATTTATATTTGGCAAAACTCAGCATATACAGTAAATAAATCAATCATAGAATCACAGACACAGAGTAATATAACAATAAGCAGCGGAATAGATAAATAGTAGTTCATGAAGCTACTATAAAACATCAGAGTCTGAAACAAAATACAACAGAATCTCAAATACAAATGAATCTCTAGTACATAAGCAACTGACGAGTCTGGACATAAATGACTGAAATAAACTAAAATAACTGAAAGCTGGATAGATAGATCTTCAAACAAAGGTGAGTCTCAAATGCTGTGACACTCTGTCTGACCTGAGCATAAAGCAAAATACAAAACAATCGAGTCAGGATTACATTCTTATATTAATAAATTCAACTCAAGTGAAATGTCAACTGAAATACAAGTAACTTAAAGGATGTTTGGGATTTCCATCCTCTAAGGATCCGTGGAACTATCTACTATGTAGTAATATACGCTATTATAATATGTCTATAGTAAAGTAAGCTACTAAAATAGCGTTAAGGCGTTACCTATATCTCCCTTAACACATTTTATATAATGTCGTGGTCTATACAGAAACTGTAAACTCCACTCGCAAGTGGGCTATCAGAGAGCACTCCATAGGTACGACACAAAACAAACTCGTAGAAGGCGCGATAGGGCATGTGACAAGGCACGCGAGGCAATGCCAGGGTAGATTTACCATTTGCACTCCCGGACTAGTGGTAACGCATAGCAGCTACTACCGCCCACCTCGTGACACACTCCCAAATTAAAGGGTGCACCCAATCAAATCACAAAAGCAATAGAATGGTATCGAAGAAATGTGCCCGATCGGGGGAATGACCCCACTTGGCCCGGTATAGCTCCTGTTTTAGCCACATCAAGCTGACTCACGGGAGTCAGGGCTACGTAAATACCATATAGAATCGTTGCCAAACCATCCTACTTCGTTCTGGAATCTCCACCATGTACACAGTTGTTAAAGTGGTTTTCGGTATTGGGAGAGAGTATGACAATATCTGATTTTGGTCTCTTTAACAACCAAACGCTTATTTCACACCGTGGTCATTCATTTTAAATAGTTTATACTTCATATCAAAATATCATATTCATTTCAAAACCATATCAATTCGATATAATATTCGTTTCCAAAATCGTCACACGTTTAAAAATTATAACACTTCCGAAATCATGACACTTCTGGAATCATAGCACTTTTGAAATCATAACACTTTTGCAATCATAATGCTTTTGAAATCATAACACTTGTGAAATCATAACACTTTTGAAATCATAACACTTCCGACTTAACAGTTTAGATATTGAAAATAGTATATATATTAAAATAGTTATAAATTAAAATAGTTTATATATATAATAAAATACTTTATATAATAAAATTAGTATCCTCAAATTTCGCAAATCGATTCAAATCATCCTAAATTCAAAAATTCAATTTAAATCAATTCCAGATTAACCATTTCAATTTAAAGTTCAAAGATTCAAGTTTAAATATTCAAACATTTACAATATAAATTTCATTTATATTTCAACATTTAACTTTAAATTTATTCAAATTGAAACTATTCCCTTAACCATTTTTATAACAGTTTATCTAAAATCCCAATTATATTTAATCAATATTAAATATTCAATCTCAATTTTATTCAAAATTGAGAATATTCATTTTACTACTTTTTATCAAATCAAGTAATAATCATATCTTTCAAAATCTCAAAACTAATAAGTTCAATTCAATTCTTATTTAAATTAAATTATTAACCCATTTAAATTCCAAGTCAACATTTATTTATCTTCCAAACCTCTATTATTAAAGTTATTAAAAATCTATTTAAAAGATTAATATAATATTTTTTAAAAAGATATTTTAAAACATATCATAAACCAATTAAATTTAATTTTATTAAATTAAATCTTATTATTAAATGTATTTGTATTAAATCTTATTTTATGTACTTTTAAAATAATAAAATTATAAGAAAATCTTAAAATTTATATTTTCCAAAACTAACTTATAAATTAAAATTTCCTAAACATATTATTTTAAAATCTAAATTTTTACACATATATAAAATAATAGCATTTATATATTATATAAAATAATATTTATTAAAACCCATATATTTCCTTTCAAACTTTGGAAATCATTTTCAAAATATAGACCAACGGTGTCCGTATATAATTCTCTATCCTATGGTCAAGTTATAGGATATTTATCATTTCAATCTGCAATTTAAATATCTATGGGTATATATCATTTCAACCCGCAATCCCAAAATTCAAAATCAATGAAAATCACTTGGGTTTATCATTTCAACCCATAACGATTTTCCCTTATTCTACAAGATCGTTCGGGTATGTATCATTTCAACCCATAGGGAATTCTAAACTAACAGGGAACTTACAGAGTGAGGACAACTATGATAATAATATAATATATCAACAACAGGCATATATCATCAGTAACAAATTTAAATATAATATAAACAACAAGTGATGGTGTCAGATGTCATAGGTGAACAGTTACAGATAATGGCATATCATATATAGCAATCAAATAATAAACAACTCAAATTTAACAGCATATTTCAATTGTCATCTCAAGTGAAATCAATTTTACTAACTATAAGAATGTTAATCGTGAGTGATTACTCACCTTTCGAGGTTAGAGAACTTGATAACGACTGAGCTGCGAATCCGAGCAACGAATTCAAAGTAAAGTACGATGAACACGACTTTTGTCGATCAAAGCAAAGCTGGAAATTTGGAATTGATGGAAACAAATCAAATAGCTTTGATATAACTGAACAAAATATATTATATATATAATTTCCTAAAATCGATCTAAAACATATATTTAAAATAAAATTTATAAATATATATATATATATATATATATATATATTCACATCAATATTAAATTTAAACACATATAAAATAAAGAATCTTTATGTATGTTATATTTCAAAATCATTATCCTTTAAACCATATATATTTTAAAATCAAAATATATATATATATTACATTATATTCTTAAAATCAATACTTAAACCAATATTATACACTGGTATATATTTAGAAATTAATATTATTATAACATACTTGAAAATCAATATTATTATAAACGTACATACCTATATATCTTAAAAATCGATATTGTTACAAACATACATATATATACTATCTTTTTAAAATCTATATATATAAAATAAAATCAAAATCAAAATATCTGTATAATATATTCTAAAATATATATATTTATTCAAAATCTGAGTATCAATATACATAGTATATACTCTTTACAATACTAACATAGATATACTATAATTTATTTTTTTCAAATATCAACATCAGATGCGAGATAATTCTATATATATAATGTGTACTAATACCTCACTGGATGGCAAACAAACGTCTGATGCGAGATAAGGAAGCAAAAGCAACAGAATGAATATCAGGCACGCAACGCATATATGCATGCTTTGAACACATTTTTTTTAGCAGAAAAGGCTAGGACCAACATCACCGAAGCACAGAGAAGCAAAACATATAAGCTTCTATATTTTTCAAAGGAAGAGCAGGGATGGGGTCTCGGCCACAAAAGCAAGGTGGCGGGGCTGCTTGATCAGGGGAGAAGCAGTTTGTGTTGCGGCTGAGATGTCAGGACGTGGGGTGGTCAATCAGGGGCGGATCTCGGCGGCAAAGTGAGGACGTGAAGCAGTGGAAGGTGGAGGTCGATGGGGCTTGGGTTACGGAGGAATGACGCGGCTGTTGCTCAAGCGAGGAGAGGAAAAGAGGCGCAGGCTGTTTGGTAGTAAGGTGGTTTGAGTGGCTTCGGTGGAGCGCGGTGAAGAGGGGGATGGACGTGGTCGAACATGAAGGGGATGGTTAAGTCTATGCATGCAGACGAGCGATCTTTCACCATGAACAGATAATAATAAGCTTTGCACATATCCTTTTTTTTATACGAAGCAACAGAGAATTGAAGGAAAAAGGCAGATTGAAGAAATAGAGATGAACAGAAATCTCAATATCCAAATTTAGTTATAGGCTTCAGACCGAAAATATGTTTTGTCTATTTTGTTTTTCAGAATGGCAAACGAAAATGAGGAGAAGTGGATCGGCCATGTAGAAGGAAGAAGGCATGCATAGGTTTCAGATGCAATATAATATTTCTTTTCAATAGCATGAATAAACAGAAGAAGAGAAAGAGAATATAGGCAGAGTGAAGGAACGAAAGAAACTGGGAATATAAATGAAATAGCAAAATAAATTGAAAATGTGGAAACAGCAAGGGTCATGTAAGTTGAATTCAAGGAAATTAAATGCTAATGGTTATTGGTTATCATGGGTGGCCAATTGAAAGGTTTTCGAAAACCAAAAGTTAAAATCGGGTACCGGTACGGCTATCCGTTTCACGGTTTCTGCCGCGTACCGGACTCCGAAATTGACAAATGAATATACTACGGAGATCAGCACGACAAGACGAACAGAAAGATATACAGATATCAGCGATATGACCATCCTATCAAAAGTTGATATTTCGCTACTAAACTGCTGCAAATTCGTCGAAAATAAGATAAACGGAGCAATAGCAGTTCAAATTTGACGAAACGAAATATGACGTCTCACTCAGAAAAGGATTTACATTTTTATTGTATAAAAATATTCAGGTTTCGAAAATGTTTTATTTCAATCAAATTTAACTGAATTTAAATTGAAAATTACACAACATAATTTACTTTCATATTTTCCAATAAAATTTTACCACTTGCTATGTTAAAATAGACATATACCAAATATCAAATTTTTATTTCCAATTTCAATTATCTAAAATTCGGTTAATTACGTTATTAAAACTGTTAAAATTTTTAGGTCGTTACAATGTATGTATGTATGTATGTAGGCCTGTCAATGGTACGGGCTTCGGCCCGGGCCCGGCCCGAACCCGCCCTGTTTATGCGGGTACGGGTTTTGCCTTTTACTACCCAAGCCCGCTTCAGGCCCGATCTGGGTCGGGTACGGTTTTATCAAAACCCGACCCGGTTGGCCCGACCCGACTATTAGTTTTTCGTCGTATCAAAACATGAGTGCGTATGTTATTTATTTACCATTTTGTTTGTTTAAATGTAGATGTTTTTGCATACTTTTGTTATGAGCTTGACTACATCACCGTCCAATTTATATGTTAACATTGTTTGTACACAAATTTTACCAAAGTTGTAGTTTTAAAATATGGTTTTAACATAAATATTCTGAGTTAGATATATAGTTATTACCCAGCGGGCTTAAAAAGCCCGACGGGCCGGGCTCGGATATTGGGTTAAAATACCTTGCGGGTTCGGGCCGGGCTCGGGTTTTAATTATTGTAATTGAACTCGGGTCCGGATTTTATAATACTCGGACCGAACCCTGCCCATTGACAGGCCTATATGTATGTATGTATAACGCCAATCCAAAAGCCATCTGCCATCCCTTTGATCACTATCGCTCTACCACCCTACGGTTGTCGTCGCTTCCCCACCCATGGAACCGCGCCTCGCCTCCCCATGCACGACCTTCCTCCATCACCTTCACTACACTAGAAAACTCATGCAAGCTTCCACTGACACACACTGCCAGCTACAACAGCCAAACATTTATGCATAGCAGCTCCATCCATCACCGCCTCCCCCACAACCGGTTGCCGCTGCCATCACCTTCCGCCCTGCCATCTTCTGCCATGCCTCCAGCTACCATAGCCCATCTCCTAATCCACACGATCCAAAACTACCCAAACCCGCGAGCTCCTCCTCACTTACCACTTGCACGTGCTGTCACAGCCATGCCAATACACTATCTCAAATGTTCATCCAAGAAATACCCACACGCAACTCACTAATGCACTAATGCACTATCATGCATACATATTAACATTCCTGCAAGAGAGGAAAAGAAAGGAAGAAGAATAGTTGAAGGAAGAGGAGTTATTGAATTAATGAAGTGGAGGGTGAAATGTTTTGCTGTGTATCCCATTATTCACTGAGAAGATAAAGAATGGAAAGTGTGTACATGTTTTGAGTTGCTATAACATGAATATATTGAGAAGGTATGAAACAAATTGTGTCTAAACTTTTTTTTCTTTCATGAAAGTTTAATGGTTCTTATGCGTGCCTTGCTATGTATGTTCCTTAGGCAGTAAGAAAAAATGGAAGAAATGAAATGGAAGATATGCGGACATATTATTAGTTTGCAGTTGATATGCAGAGAGGAGATTGAAAAAGAGAAAAAATGAATGTAAAAGTTTGTCCAATGTGTATTATATAATGCAAACCAACATTAAATGCAGCCATCAATGTCCAAGAGAAGGACAACCAAAGCATGTGCATATAAAGTTTATGTCCCCTTGCGTACAGATGTGTGTCTTAAAAAGTTTTTGGGGTACGACTCTATATAATATTTCGTTAGCGTATGGACCACGAACGACATAAATAAAATCACGATCATGCACAACAATGTGACAAAATCACAAAATAGTAAATAAATATACAAGTTATCATATTCTATGAAGTGTCAAAAATGCCCACGTTTGACGTAAAATACATCAAACGAAAATTTATTTATTTTCCAAATTAAAAATTATGGAAATATTCTATAAATTAATTTGAAAATACGTAATTGAAAATCATGCAGTTATTTGGAACATAGGTTCTATTATATTTTAAACAGAACCCTAAATCAATTATGTAAAACTAATTAAATATTCCAAAAATTAAGTGATAAAATTTCGGGTCGTTACAAATAATTAATTAGTAATTAATCTCCACTTAATTATAATTAATAAACCTTGTTTAATACTTAATTAATTATTAATTACCAAACCTAATAAATTAAAAATTAATGATTAAATTCTTAATTAACTTTCTTAAACATCATTATTAAGTTTATTAAACATTTCTAAAAAACTTTTAAGTATAAAAACTTAATTTTACAAAAAGTGGACTTTTTATCGAAACTCCATCCATAGCGACTATCACTATGGATACCATATGTATAAAAATTGTTTCTTAGCTTTTCCTATTGAAAACTTAACATTTGAAAACTTATTAATTTTTCACAAACATAAAGTAAGTTTTTGTATAAAAAAAAAAGTATGACACTTTGAAAAGACTTTGATTTTTAAACTAATAGCCATAGTTTTTTACCTAAGGATTCTTTATTTCTAAATCATACAAAAGTGCTAGCTTTTCTTAACATCCTCTTACATAATCATGTCTATAGCATACATAGACATATCACAACCACAACATAAACAAAGATCACAACTTTACCGCGTTAACATCACTTTTAGACTATATTTTCAAGTCTAAACTACATATCACATTTAAACACATATAAGCACATAGATTCTCACACACAAAGCATGTAAATAACCAATAACCAAGCAACATCACATACTAATACTAATATAACTCAAAGATGTAATTTATACAAAAGGATGTGAGTTTTTACTCACTAAAGCATAACTCAACTTCCTAAAACTTGAAATAGGACCTAGACCTTTGCTAATTTTTGGAAAAGACTAGATTTTTAGCCTTGAATCTTGGAAGTGGGCTCAGCCTAGGTGTTATATGGCTAGGCCATGGGTGGATGTGGTCTCGGCCTTGTTATGTGGAAGGTGTAGGGCTTGAAATTAAAAGAAGTAGAGGAGTAAGAAGAAATGTAAGTGGTTTAAACAAGATTTAAAAGGTTTTAAAGTAGAATTTATTTTAAAACTTAGCAATTCAAAGTAGAAGCCATTAAAATGGTTCGAAATTTTAAGAAAGAGGAAGATAGAGTTTGAAAAAGAATAAGAAATGAAATGGAAAAGAGAGAGAAAATGGAAATTTATTTTTATAAAAATGAATGAAACAAAATTACCCTTAAACCCTTATGTCAAATACCCTCCACTAAATTAAGGCCGCCTCATCACCCAACCTCCTTTCACCATGTTGCACATGCAACTTACAAGGGTGCACCCTTTACCAACCATGCAAAGTTCTAAAGTGTACTAGGATGTGAAAGAGACTGTGACATTTCATAATTTCCTTTTAATTTAAGTTTTAAACTTGAAAATTTTCACATCTTTTCTTACTTAAGAATACACATATTATTAACTATTATTATATTACTAATCCATTCTTATATTATTTAAAATGTGTAATGTGTTGACTAAGAAGTTTGCAACATTTTAAACAACTTTTTGATTGTGGAAGATTGAAAATTTTGAAAACGCTTTCCGGTCACATTTTCTAATTTTCTTCGAAACAAATATTTTTGTAAACATATTTTAAAAATCATTTCACCGTCACTAGTTATTATTAAAATGGGTAATTTTGAGTAATAAAATCCATTTATTAATTATTTAAAAATATATTGATTATCGATATTTAAAATGGTAAAATTCCGGATCATTGCATTCTTCGCCCTTTAAAAGAATTTCATCCTCAAAATTTCATCATATGAATTCCTACGGTTATTCATAAGTTCGCATGATGTTCTTAGATAATTCATATGCAAAATTTGATTTGATCTCTACTCGAATATTTAACCTCTCTTTCAAACTAGTATCACTCATCCGATTTCCTACTGCAAATTCTGATCAGGCTTCTAGATTAGAAACCTCTGTTCTCCTTACATAGCCAAATACTATGATAGAAAACTTTGGTCCCGTATCAAGAACCCTCACCAAGTGTTCACCTTCAAAAACTGAGTGATGGATCCTAATTTGGAACGTTGTGAAACACCCCAAAGTCATGTACCCGAATCTTAGATCAAAACTATATGAAAAAGAAAAATGATCTATGCTCAACTTACGCACTTATTTTATTGGTTCTTACTAATACCAATTCTATTTCTACTAATAAATTTTTATGAAACCTTAAGCAACTTGTAAAGTACCCCACTACATCTTAAGAGTATATACCACTATTTAATTCAACGTTTTCATTTTGGATTATTTCCCTAAGAAAACTCAAGCTCCAAATACCCAGTCTTATTTCAAAACCCTTTTTGAATGAAACTATATATTTTAACCATAAAACATATATAGTCCAAATAACCCCAAAATGATACTAAGGAGCTAGGTATTACCAAACAGTATCATACATTCCCTTACAAAGAAGAATAATACTCAAGAAAAATGTTTCCCATCCGAACACATCTCTTTCCTATTTTAAGTTATTTCCGAGCCACTCAAACTAGTTAATTTAAAAATACTATTTTCTATTTAAAAAATCCCATTTTTGAAATAATATTTTACATAATTGCAAAAATATTTATCACCAACTTGCTTTGGGTTCGTTCAGATTTAAACTCGTTTCAATCATACAATGATAAAGAAAATAATTTACTAAGTGGCCTACAACATTCACTTAGGCAAACATCTGATCGTCACTTAGAAAATTATTCCGATCAAATCGAGACTCATCTTCCGAGCCAATCCAAAGAAAATACTTCTTACTCAAAATTTCCATTTCCAAAACAAAATTATACTTAAACCGAAATTGCTTCCAAATAATACTATTATTACTTTCCAAAACCTTGAAAACCATTTTTCCAAAAGCACAAGAATTTGAATCCTCAAATTTCTACTTAATTTTTTTATTTAATGTCACACCTTATAAATCCATTTTATTAAATCATTTTCTTGTATAATTCATTCCTAAATATTCTAACTTTTAATAAACATCTTTTATAAACCAAATCCTTAGCCCAACATTAACATTGAACACCTTTTAGTCAAATTGTGAAACTTAATTTACATGGTGTTTGTTAAATGTTGCCCCAAGTTCTACTTACCCAACCAATATTTCAAAAGGAAAGCTGCTTATATAAACTCTCAACCATATTCAATGCTCAAACTGGACGAGCATGAGTAAACGAACCCTAAATGAAAATAATAGAATACTATCATTTCCTAATAATAAGCATCTCAAAAATACTATACTATTTTTGAAAATCATTTTTGTGTATATAAAATATATTCCTAGGAAAAATTATTTCATCTATCCATTTTAAAACAATACCATGTTGATTGGCCTTATTCAAGTGTTTTAGGAATTCCTATCGACAATGTTGGCGAAACGCATCAACTAGAATTCATAAACCACTCAACCGATCAAACAACACTATATAAAGTATTTTTATATCACTAACAAATATGGACTTTTATATAATACACTCAAACTCATAATAAGGCATTCCATTACCTTATCCCTTAATGAGTTTACCCAACCAGGGCTAAGGTTCTCGCTTAACCTTCAGCTACCAAATGCAAACGATTTTCCTTTCTTACCACTAAAGACGATACTTAATACATCATCGGGATTCATGTGTTGATCATTTAGTCGTCCGAAAGATAGGACATTGGGAGTGAAGAAAAGAAAAGAAAAGATAGAACAAAATCTCACAAATCGAGACGAGTAATATATAATATAAAACAAGTCTTACAAAAGAGCTTTTATATACATATGCATATCAGAGTACAACACTAACCTTGCATCTGCCTTGGACAGTTATAACATCATGTCCATACAATTTTCCAAAGAATGCCAACAATGTAGCGGAAATAAAAAGAATATACGAAAGATACTTCTTGGCATCCAACTCGACTCCTGAGCTCCAAAGCATCCAAAGCCTGAAAATATGTTTGGTTTGACCCGAACATCATAAGGAAAATAATGCCTAGATCAGTCTGGTGAAACCAGCATGAGAAACTCAAATCACACGGATTTTTATTTATTATACTTAAATAAAATCCTTTAAAATAAAAGGTATCTCGTAAGACCATGTCACGCATAAACAGGACGAATTTTTACCTTATGATAAACAAAACATTTTCTATAGAAAATCCAATGATACTATTATAGTGTCTAGGATACAAATACATAGTAATCTTAGCCGAAATTGTTCCATTAATCAAATTCCAACATAATAGGTATACAACTAAGTCTGAAGGCACTTATTGGAGAATGGATTCTATACAATGACAAGGTAAGGGACTACCTTCCAAATGGTACACCTCTAGATAAAATGCATTGGAGGTCTGAGAAGAACATTTTGTACCTCTACTACATAGGACCGGCCTACCCTTACCAAATAGTACCGGATATGATCACTCTTGGTTGTGATCAACAACCATAATGGGCCCCAAAGGATGCACAAATATCGATTCTAGATAAGGAATGATCATACCCTTATGGATGCTACCCACATAGCCCTGCTACATCCCTTGTTTATGTCATTCCCAGTTGATAAGGCTGAGGCTGCATTTCACCTTTCTTTAGCACTTCCCACTTGGATAACGCAATGCCAGCATTCATTCATGCAAGTTTTTTGGGGTTTGAACAAACCAAAGGCAATACTTAAACTACATCCCTTTTGGAATCATCCTTGGGATTAGTAGCAAGTACCCCTTGCACTTCAAAAGCCTCATCTTTAATTCCATATTCTTCAAGATGTCTTCATTTCTAAATGCTTGAGTTGGATCGAAGTGGTTTATGGATAATTTATACTTATCTGATCCCAGTCACTTTAAAAAAACATTCAATAGTTTCCGGTAAACTCAACCTCAGTTCTTTCATAAATAAACAGACAAATGAGTAAGTGCGTGGATCACCCCTAACCATTTAGTGGATGGATCTCCTTATCATTCGTCCTAGGAGAACAAAACGAGATTTATACGTACGGTACAGCATCATCGAAGATAACTGTGCCATATAACTAATGTGTTTCTCCTAGATATTTCTAGAGTTATATTTTGGGTCAAGATTTGATAGTCATTGTTTAACTATCAAACAATAAACAATCAATCATCGATTAATTCCATATGGGATGCGCTAAGCCTCTATTAATTAATCTTTATTAATTAAATCTCTTTTAAAAATTAAAGATTCAAAATACCTTTTACAAAGGATATTATTTCACAAACAACTTATACTTCTTCAATGCTTGGAAACCTTTGTATACTTATCTCAACGATATAAGTATATTATCAAACCATCATACTTTTCAATACTTAGAAAACATATTTATATACGGATCTCATCGGTATAAGTACATTAACAAAACTTAAGGAAGATATTCTCTTTTTTCCAAAATTCATATTTAAATGGGCCAAACAAAATATATTTTAAACATTTCTAACTATAAACCAAGCCATTATCCTTCTGTGTTAAGTATGGAAGAACATTTCCATATCACCCTAATTAAGAAGGATAAATAGCCAAAACCAATCTTATTCCTTTATTAAATCTCATTCTACTTATAAAACTCTTCTAAAAATCTTTCTTTATAATTCCTTTATAAAAATCTTTTATAAAATATCATTTACAAAATATCATTTGTAAATCTCCTTTAAATAAATTCTTTATAAAATAAAATCCCTTTTATAAACAAAATATTATTTATAAATCCCTTTAATAAATAATTGGATAACTTACAAAATCATTTAAAACACTTAACCCCAAATTGATAGAATCTAAGTTAATTTAAAACATAACTTTTACAAATTTGGAAAGAGGCTTAGAGATCATAATGGTACTAAATCAAGTTATCGTTTATTTAAATTTGACTTCGAAGTCACATAACAGTTATTTACATAAGCCACCATATATGTAAATAAAATCCACAACCAAATCAGGGTACAACATGCCAATATAAACCAACTGGTAGATACATGTCCAAATAACATAATAGCAGGATGGTAATTTGTCCTCCTAAATAGATGTCCAAATAATCTATTAAGTTTAATTCTAGTAGAACGGTGATTTATTCTGCTAACCATTTCAAAGTTTAGTATAACCTATTCGCATTTGTAAGGTTACTTAATGGTACCGACGATAAAACCCCTTGTGTTCAAAACTATTCTTTGAAAGCAGGTTGCCTTTAAACGAGTTGATCCTTAGATAACAAAGAAAATAAAAACTTAAACCTCTTTTTAAATAATTAATTATAAGTTAAACTTTTTATTCAATCATAATTAAATCTTAATTAATTCTTCGCTTAACTTAATTATAAACTACGAAATAATTAAACCTTAAATAAATAATTTATTTATAAATCAAAACACTTAATTAATTGATAATTAAAAATAATTAAACACTTGCTTAATATTTAGCTAATAATTAATCCTATGCTTAATTAATAATTAATTAAAAACAATTCATATACTTAATTCATAATTAATTAAAAATTAATCTTACTTAATCAATAATTAATTAAAACTAATCTCACTTTTAAAAGATAATTAAGTAATTAATCTCCACTTAATTATAATTACTAAATCTTGTTTAATACTTAATTAATTATTAATTACCAAACCTAATTAATTAAAAAAAATTATTAGATTCTTAATTAATTTTCTTAAACATCATTATTAAGTTTATAAAACATTTCTAAAATATTTTAACTATAAAACTTAATTGTACAAAAAGTGGACTATTTATTGAATCTGCATTCATAGAGACTATTGCTATGGATACCATAACTAGAAAAATTGTTTCTTAGCTTTTCTTTTTGAAAGCTTATTAGCTTTTCACAAACATAAAGTAAGTGTTCATATAAAAAAACAAAGCTAGAAACTTTGAAAAGATTTTGATTTTTAAACTAATAACCATAGTTTTTCATACAAGGATTCTTTATCGCTAAACCAAACAAAAATGCTAACTTCTCTTAACATCCTTTTACATAGTCATGTCTATAGCATACATAGACATATCACAACCACAACATAAACAAAGATCACAACTTTACCATATTAACATTACTTTTAGACTTTATTTTCAAGTCTAAACTACATATCACATAAACACATAATATAAAGCTCGGCCTTAGTTGTGTGGAGGGTGTAAGGCTTGAAATTGAAAGAAGAAGGGAGTAGGAAGAAAAGTAAGTGGTTTAAACAAGATTTAAAAGGTTTTAAAGTAGATTTTTTTAACTTAGGAAATTAAAGTGGAAGCCAGTAGAATGATTTGAGACTTTAAGAAAGAGGAAGATAGAGTTTGAAAAGGAATAAGAAATGAAATGGAAAAGAGAGAGAAAATGAAAATTTGTTTTTATAAAAATGGATGAAATGAAATTACATTTAAGCTCTTATGTCAAATACCCTCCACTAAATTAAGGCCACCTCATCAACCAACCTCCCTTCACCATGTTGCACACGCAACTTACACGGGTGCACCCTTTTACCCACCATGCAACGCTCTAAAGTGTACTAGGATGTGAAAGAGAGTGTGACATTCATAATGTCCTTTTAATTTAAAATTTAAACTTGAAAATGGTCACATATTTTCTTACTTAAGTACACACATATAATTAACCTTTATTTTATTACTAATCCATGCTTATATTATTTAAAATGTGTTAACTAAGATGTTTGCAACATTTTAAACAACTTTTTGATGGTGAAAGATTGAAAATTTTGAAAAAGCTTTCGGATCACATTTTCTAATTTCCTTTGAAATAAATATTTTTGTTAACGTATTTTAAAAATCATTTCACCGTCACTTGTTATTATTTAAAAATTGTATTTTTGAGTAATAAAATCTATTTATTAATTATTTAAAAATATATTGACTATCTATATTTAAAGTGGCCATATTCCGGATCGTTGCATTAGCGCCCAATATTGTCACTAAAATCAAAAGAAAAAATATTAAACCTTATTAAAAACCTATTAAGAATGAATCAAAATTAACTTAATGTTTCACTCAAATTGACCTTTGCTGCTTATGGAGATTATCTATACTATCAATGATGTGCAGTCGACTTTGTTTGTAGAGATGCGGTTTGTTGAGGAAGTGTTAATTTCGATAGTAACAGATTCATGTGGGTTGGGTTGAGGCTAATGGTTATATATGGGTGAAATTACTTGCACACACCTAAACACCAACCACTGATCTCTACTCTCACCCAATCAAACACTTATCGCATCCATCCACATCCACGTTTTCCCCTTAACATTGAAAAACCGTATTGTTAATTCCAGTATCATCTGCTATTAATTAATGATATGAGAAGCTGTTGTTATGTTTGACAGTTAGGATTTGGATTGTTTTATATGCATCATTCAGTTAAGCATAACTGGAGTCCTATTTTTTTCACTTGGTTTTGCGTAACTAGATGACTATTTTTCACTTAATTTTGCATTACAGGCCGAAGTGGGTTTTCGTAATAGCCTTTACGATTTAATTTTAAAAGCTTTTTAAGTGGCGTTATAGATAGGTTTGGTGTGTAGCACCCTTTAATTAACTTAATGGATCTGATTTAGCTAGACCTTAAGAACAAACTCTTGAGTTATGGATGAGACTCCCTTTTTCAGCTCGAGTAGCATAAACGATTAGAATTTCTCATATTCCCTGGTATAGATGTGATTTTTTATTAGAAAGCATTAACACCATCACTGTAAAGTTTATCTATATATAATGAGGAGACTCTCGTTTGAAGCTTTTGAAATGTCTAAAATACCTTTCTAACATTTTTTGGCGAGAGAAGGATATTTATGTCATTTTTTATGCCGCACGTGCTTGAGACCTTTATTATTGTCACTCTTCTTTCCCACTTTTCATTTACAGATTCATTACCGCCAACTCACTCCACTTTCTCCTATCCCACACAAAATAAACGAAAATGGGGAAAGGTGAAGAAGAAGAATCCAAAACAGACTACAATCTTCAAATTCAGGCTTTTCATATTTATTTATTTTAATCGAGTTTTGTTACTTTCAAATAGTTTGTATAAAGTTTTCCACTTCTGCCACATGTTTCCAGTAATAGCGCATACCCTTTTTTATTTCGAGTACACAATCTAAACTCAAGTCTTAGAGCTTAATTTACTGGCATCAATTCTATATTTGGTAATTTCTATCAATAATTTCAAACTGTATTAATTCTACAGAAGTTGATTACCAGTATTTAGGATATGGATCAAAATCCTTGCAAGGAAGACATAAAGGAGGGTTAGTCCAAAATAGACATTTGACATGCTTTGCTACTGTGAGCTTTTTACGGTGTTTTTCACTATGGTTTCATTTATTTGTTGGTGTTGTTTAGTTTTGATGTGAATTGCTACCTTTATTTGTTTTTTATTGTGATTGGCATCATCTACGAGCCTCAAGATATATGATTTCAATCTTTAGATCTGCACTCCTATTGTTTAATGAAATGACTAAGTAAGCAAAATGGTTTTTGGTTGAAAGTAACCTCAGTTGAATGATTTGGATTCTATGTTTGTTCTATTTGCATATCACACATGGTTGCTTATTTTATGTATTCTTTTGGTTGCTTTATTTAAATATGCATGGGATTTGATTAATTTAGTATACAAGAACCTTTGATGAAAGAAAGAGAAGTGTATATAATTGTAAAAAAAAATTATAAAAAAATTAGTTAAATAAAACATGCGATTAAGTTTAGATTTAATTTCGAAAAAATAAAGAACTTTCTTTTCGAAAATAAAAATAGGAATGTAATTTAAAATATGCTTTTGAGGAGTTTTTTCCGCTTATTAAACTTGAAAATAAGAGAGGAGTCCTTATTTTCACTATTATATAATATAATGCATAACTGGTGTCTACTTTATTTGTCATACTCGATATGTCATTGAACAATTTAACAATGCAAATTTAAGTTGTCAAGCCACTGAGAAAAGTACTATATCATGCTTATGTTTCTTCTACTCATGGTTTGGTTCCAGTGCCAGGATAAAAAAATGAATCATGCAGCCGATGATTGTATGGATTAGCCTCAAGAACTATTGGATATTACAACCGAGGAGGATTTTTTGCAATGTGGTTAGTGTTATGTATCTTTTTTGCAAAAACAAAAGTCACTGTTGATACTGTCATCTATAATTACTTTGGTAATAATCTCTTCTCAAGATTAAGACTCAAATTCATTTAGGTTTCTGATTTGTAAAGGTTATTTAGAAAGTTAGCTTGATTTGTGAACAATTAAGGTTTAAATTTTAATCCTATTACTTTGACCAATTATGTATTCAAATGTCTTTGCTATAATACAAGTCATATAACTCATTGCATCTTTTAGTTAACGATTATCTGAAGGCATAAAAACAATTGATGTCATTCATACTCTTATTTTGTTTTTGTCAAAATATATAAAGAATACATATGCAAATTTGTCAGTGCCTTTTCTTTTAGTTTTGCTACACAGGTTCATGTGAATCAGAGGCAAAGAGTGGTATTAGCTAGGAAAATTCAAATGAATGCTGGTGGGTTAATGGACTTCTACGTTCAATGGATAAATATTTAGATGCAAAATAGTTTAACTGCTACGGTTGTTCCTACAATTCTTTTGTGGCGATGCATATTAAGTTGTAACTATTTTAAATGTTGAATTTGTAACTTACTCTATTTATTAATAAATTTCTGAATGTTTTTTCAATAGTTTGCTGCAACTATTAGTGTTAGTCCACCATGTGAACTGTTGCAACTTTATGGGTTTATCATGTTCCAGTATGTTGATGCATATTTTTCATATATTTTTGGTTTGAGATGCTTTGTTTTATTTAATTTATGCAAGCTTCTTTGGCAATAGTAATTCACTATGATTGAATTGGAAGAATAACTATGTTTTTCTTCAACGTCTTCTTCATGGTTAAAAGGAATGTGTTTAATTATAGATGCACCCATCAATAGGGAACATTAAGCTATTTTATAATATCTTGAACGAACGTCGTAAAGAGGGGTAGTTTGAAAAAATGTAGACAAAAAGCTGTTCCGTTCGTGCATGGACTGAAGAGTGTGTGTTGTTTTGTTATTGGACTTGCACTATGCAATAGAAAACGTAATCATATACACACGTACCAACATAACCTTAAGCAATGACTCTCTTTAGTTTATTTTTATTTTATTCATTGTACACTAATTTCTTCCTTATATGCATCATGAAGGAGTCTTCCTCTTATTTTGTCTCATTGTAGCTTTTATGCACATGCATTAAGTTATACTTTTGTAATCATAATGGTTTATGTCAACTATTTTTTCCAATCATGAATTCGTTATATATTTCCTTCACACAAAGACATGGATTGAAGCTCTTAAGAGAAGCACTAAAGAGTTTATACACAAGCATGAAAAAAAGAGTATCTTATGTTTTGAGACTAATTAGCATTTAAACATGGCTGATGGTGGATTACTATTGTACAGTGTGTGCGTATATTTTATTAACTCATTTTTCTTCAACTATTTTGGTTCTAAGTGTTGTGTGTCAATATATACATCATTACCTGAAAATGAAATTAGTTTTTTCATATTTTTATTTGAAAACATCAAATGGATGTGCCAACGTATTAATATTAGTTAATGATTAGATTGGAAGCATGGCGTTATGTCAAAATATGTCTCAAACAACTTTTTGACTTTGTTATTTACTATGGTTATTGTTGCCCTTCTCAATCCCGGATAAATGAGAAAAAAACTAATAAAATAAATAAATTCAAGCAGCTCATCTATACTTTCATTAGATGTTATGACAAATGAAGTTTGTGCATAATATTTTTTTCATTCTGGTATTTACATAATAACCAATTGTATGCATGTAATGAACATATTGAGATTTGCGTATATTGTACGTGCTATTTTACACTAAAAAAAGTTAATGTACGTTTTTCTTACCAGGAGCATCAGGAAATCATAGGAGCGAGGCAAACATTGCTAAATTTGTTCACTCTTTCAAACTAAAATTCATTACCTTCAGCACCATTTCTCTTCTTGTAGAACAATTATTGATTATGAGCGATTATAATTCTACGGTCTTTTGAAATCGAGAGTGGATTGAGAAAAATCGAAACCCTTATTTTGGAATAGATTGGGTCTAGTAAATTGGAAAACCTTGTTTCATTAAACAAAGTTGCAAACTGTTACTTCTTTGATCATTTTGTCCCAAAAGAAAAAAAAAATCCAACCCATGCAACAATGACGGCCATTTTGTTCATCATCTGGACAAACATATTTGTGAATTTCGAATATATCATACGTTTGAATAATTTCAACTACGATACAATAACAATTAACATAGATTCATTGTTTGCTAACCAGCTGCACAATCCAAGCAAGCCATTACCTTGAGAACGAGCTAGTAATTAAGAAGGTTGTCAAAGAAACATAAACTTAAATGCAGCAAGTTTCACTAAGCAAATATTACTTGGGGCACAGACCAGTATCAATAAGTGGCTGCGATTAGTTTCATTCCTCCACATACTGTGTATATGATATGCCCAAAAATTCATCACACAACTACAATGTAAAATTGTTTAATTTTGTTTGTTTTGCAATAACCTCAAACCTCTCCTAATTAAAATACAGCTCTAGAATTGCACCAACTAGAACCTTTACTATTCAGAAATTACACAAGGGGATGAAAAAAAAAAAAAAAGCTAGAGGCTCCTGTAGTCTATAACAGTCACTTCATCATCTGGTGCATCCAGGTCCTGATAACTGCAACCAAGGTATTAACAATATAGTAGTCAGGCCCAGACACAAGAGTTATAGATAAAGAGCTTAAGCAAAATATTAAGAAACTTTGGTAGCATATGCTTGGTCTGCATTGTCAATCTAGGGAATAAATTATCGGTCTTCTATGACAATCATAGGTTCAAAAAAGGGTAACTAAACATGGAGACAATAGATACCGTTGACAAAGGGAATAATGGTGGTGCATACGAAATTTTCACATTACCAAAGGTGAAACTGAAAAAATAGTTACCTTCGAATGCGACGAGGGTCATGCCGAATTGCTGGAGGTACAGCAAGTATTGGTGCCGGGCCAGGCACTGCAGGGCCTGGTCTTCCTTTTCTCCCACGCGGGCCACCTTTTGGGTCGAAAGGAGCCGGTCCCTGTTCTCTCATCATGCGCATAGCAACATCAGGTGGAGCAGGAACAAAAGGCCCCAATGGACTGCAAAAACAGAACACAGCAAGTTTTTATACCAAATAGTAATGCTTGTAGTGAGTGTGAAATGGCGTCAAGGACAAACAATCTAAAATAGAAAATTTTGTTCAATATTTCTGCATCTGCTTTATTTTATACGGGTGTAACAGCACGAGCTTCACGCGTGGAATAATTTTTTTTTACAAATGACGTGTTTCACACATGCAAAGGAAAATAATTTACATAACTGTACAACCGTACATTTTAAAAAAAGATAGAGAATAAAATTCCCAATTTTTTAACCATCAAAAAACATAATTCTTTGATCTCATTACGTCAGTGGCAGAGGTAGTTTCCAAGCTTAGCTAGGGCCAAATTGAGCTGCTTCTGATAGCTCTGGCCCAAATTGTATTGATTTGCCTTCAGCTAGGGTGGGAGCTTGGATTCAGCTAGGGCAAGTGGCCAGGTTTGGGGATTTTGAGCTAGGACAGTGGCCCTAGCTAGGAGAAGAGTGGCTCCGCCCCTGCATTACGTAATCCTAATATAGTATTTTATTTCCTATATATTCAATAATTAGAATGATAGTCAAAAGAATACTTTCCTTTTGTTCAAATAAAGGATAAAAATTTGACTCAACAATTATAGGTTGAGTGTTTGACTTTTTAAATTTGTTCAGCTACTTGTTATTCTTTTCTAGGGGCATTTTGGATATTCATATTTATAGCAAAACCAAAGACATTACAACTATTATTAAAGATTTGACCTTCCTCCAGAATTTAAAAACCCCTCATCATTTACATTGCAATATATTTCCACTGCTAATAAAGGGAATTAATTGAATAGGATTCACCGATGAACCATCATTTAAACCATTGTCAAACTTACACACGTACCTTTTTCGTTTTACATGGATGCATGCGTGCATATATCATGCATGTCATACACTGCTGTTGTTTGGAAAGAAAATTATTAAGTTCATTCAATAAGAGGAATAAATAGTTTAGTTATCATAGTTGTGAAAGACTTTCCACAGGGTTCGGCAGTAGCACCTTTTGCTCATATGGCATATATCTATTTTTCCCTTATAATTCTATGCTTACCTGATTCCAGCTACATTTAATCCCTTCATAACTTATTACAGACCACCATATCTCTTATGTAAATACATAATTCATGTTATATGTGGCGCGATTATTTTTTAAATATGCAAGCCTACTCTAAACTATAATTATGCATCGTCGGGTTTGCTATTGTAGAAGATTGATTTAATAACCAAGTTTGGCACATGGTCACTCCAGTAATGGGAGTAAGGATGGCTAAACTTGCACAAGCCAAATCCTGCTCAAGTGGGAGCCTCATGCAAGGGGTAGGGAATGATGATATCTCTTACTAATTACAAAATCTGTCCCAATTGCTTCAGTCATGGTTAATTATGACTGATCAGGAAATTTTACTCCTAAACTGGGAAATAAACATGTTCAGTTTTGGCGCTAGCAAGGTCAGTATTGTCCCGACTTGATGAAATTCCGCATTTAGTAGTATCCTAACATGTAATTTGGATTCGATAAAGAACACTGGCCTAAATTTAAATTTGAACGACTAAAGTACAGATAAAATTTTAAAAAACAAGAGGAAGAGTTGGAAAATCCTAGTCATACAAGGGGAAGATGAGGAAGGGAAAAGATGGATTTTGATAATTCCCAAATGATGGATAATAAGAAAAAATCATTTTCAATTTTATATGTTAAAACCATTTTTCAAGTTACCGTTTTCCAACCCTCTCTCATCTCACATTTTGAAATACATGTTGAAAACGCAAAACACAAAACTTGTTTTCAAACCAAACGGGCCCTAAGCTAATGGATAAGAAAAACTGCCGCATACCCTGCACCAGGAACAGGCATCAAAACTGGAGGAGGAGGGTGAATGTCACCGGGGAATGGAGGAGCACCAACCAATCCTTGTCCACCATAAGCATCAAACATTGGTTCATCAGATTTCCCATCAGGCCCACCATTTGATGGCGATCTATCGCGATTGAATCTTTCATTCTCATTGTATCTATCATTTCTGTTATAATCTCTGAAATTCCCACGGTCATCTCTCAGACGGTCTGAGACTGGCCTGCGCCTTGGGACTTTGTCCTGCAAAAATTGTGTAAAAAAATTGTGATAAACTTATGCAACATAGTCAAAGGCACAAACAAGAATACATGTTATCTTTTCAAGGTACCGGTAAGCATATCTCTAAAATTTCATAGCACCGTGAATAATGTAACTCAAAATATGAAATAGGAGTTGAAGGGTGCTACAGAAAGGGTTCGCGCATGCAGGAGAACCCCATCCAGTCTATCCAAATGCACAAGGCAATCCGGTTCTGGCATTGAATGGGAATTCTCTTTCTTAGAGGCTCTTCCAACTTTAGAGTTTCCTAATATGCATTTAAGAAGTCCCTAATCTATACTACCTGTACTACCAGCGAGCTAACATGCTATGCTAGTGGTTAAAAACAGGCCTTTATTAAGCACTCACACAGGTAAATAGCACCCAATTTGCACCCATATATGATCCATGAGATTAATTTTTTCAATTGTCAACAATGATGCTTGAGCGACAATAATAAATGATGAAATTAATGGTCAACATCAATAGTAACGACTGATTATATGAATCCAACAGATTAGATTAACATTCAAAAAGAGTGTTGCGTTACCTAGCTCTCCCATACATATATATGTGAGAGGCGGCTACACCCACTTAAAAATGTTAGATCGGGATTAAGAGCTAAAATATTTACTTCATCCATCGATTTAAAAATTATTTCAAATGTTTTAGGATCATCCAAACAAACAAAATGTGAAAATAATTTTGAATGTGCACATATACAACAAATACATAGAGATACATAAACACATATAAATATATGTGTATATATATTATATATAGATATATGGACATACATATATAGTATGTAAGTATATATACACGTACATAGTATATATGTATATACATACATGCATGCATGCATGCATGTAGGTATGTATGTATGTACATATGTGTAAAATACATATAGATACATATACACATGAAAATATATTGGTATATGTGTGTGTATACACATATATGTATATGCATATATATATATATATGTATGTATATATGTGTGTGTATGTGTATGAATGTATATATATCTACACATATGTACACACATATACGTACATATATGTATATGTGTATATGGTAAAAACAAGGGTTATTTAAACAAGCATTTGAAGCACAAGCTTTTATTTATTACATATAAAAGCATAAGGCACACATGTGTAAACACTTGATTGAAATAAATATATCTAGAAACAAATATAAACAAGGACAATACTCGACCAAATAAAAAATTGTGGTATCTTGGAGAAACCGTGCAGTTCTTACTTTTAAGAGCAACAGCAAACAAGTTCTATATCAAAGGAGATTTTAAAAAACATCTTTATGTAATTGCATGATAAAGTTAAAAATTAGAAATAACCGAAAGAATCATGGCTGTTAGCAGTCATCACCGTTATTTGAGAAATCAGCTGTTTTTTTTTTGTTCTCACTATAATTTACACATTTCACAAGGCTAATTATTTTCACTAATTCAGTACATGTATTGGTAATACATATTGCTAAATTGTCAGTTATTATATGTGTGTATATCTATGCTGTTTAAGGAAGAGTAAAGTGCTAGGTGCTAAGAATGTCTTTAGAGTCCAGATGGCATAGCGAAGCGCTAGGTGCTAAGAATGTCTGTCCAGACGGCGTCCAGAAGGAGACTGGACGAGAATAACCGATCACCATACAATTTGGAACAAACAAAATTTTCACCAAGTACCTATAAAAACATTAACTTACATAAAGTAAAATACTCAATTTATATTGATTAGATATTCACTATTTATTATTTTAGTATGAGTGGTACATATATACACAACTTAAGTTTATCGTCAATAAATTAATAAAAACAAAACAAAATAGTAAAATGCTAAAATAGCTTATAATAGTAATAAAATTCACAAATAATAAAGTTTATACATAATGAAATTTAAGCCATAATTATAACTAGTATTTGTGTACCTAATAATGATGACTTCATAAAAAACACAATAATTGTGAATAATATAGTTTTTTATTTATATATGATAGATTACTTTAGGTTATACTCCAAAAGGATTTAAATTAGAATTTACGAACAAAAAGGTCAAGAAAGTAAAATGAAGAAATGTTAAAATCAAATTTAGAAGTGAAAAGTTAATGAGCTGTTATTATAGTTTTAATTTTTCTAAACCAAAGAACCAATTAAGTAAGCTTTGGGAAATATAAAAATTGTACATTTCAATTATAAAAAAGAATGTTTAATGAATGATTTCCTATATATTTTGAAATGAAGTATATAAAATTTAAATAAGTATTGAATTTTATTAGAAGAAGATGAAGAGCTTTAATAAACAAAATAATTGAGGTTTTTTTAATGTAATTATATTTAATTTAGTAAAACTAATAAAAAGTCATACCAAAAATGCTTATTTTCTTAGCGCTCCAACAAAAACGTAGCAATTAGACAATGCTCGGACAAGGGGTGGAAATAAAGCGCCAAAGCAAAAGGCAGAACGTTAGAAATGCAAAATTGCATCTAAATGGCACTCCCCGAGACGCCTTTGAAAGCATGGGGGCGTGTGTTAAGGGTTCCGCCACAACTCTTATTTTTCAACCTACACGGTTTGAAATCGAACGAAAATGTGCTAGACCATTCCAAATCAAATGAAACTTTGGGGATAATCAATCTTCACCATGAACATAATGTCGACAAAAAATGAGATCATTCGAAACTTCTAACATGTTTGAAATGTTAAGATGAATATCAATCGCTAAAACCCTTATTTTAATCTTTGATTTGAAACATGATTTTGAATGTGCTAGAATTATTCAAGTTAAGCCAAATTGTGTGGAGATGTAGAATGAGGTGTGGCGGATCATTACCGTATATGTATGTGTGTGTGTCCATACATATACATATACTTTACATATGTGTGTGTGTGTGTGTATGTATATGTGTATGTATATATGTATATGTGTATGTATGTATATGTGTGTGTGTTATAGTAGTAGTAGTTGAAGTTCTGTGCATTTTCATGATAAAATGGAAATACATTCTTAATATCATATTAATTTGTAATAAAACGACAAAATAAACCAAACATTACTGAAATCTGATAACAACCACCATTCTACTAATCTTGTGTAAGAAAAGCAATAGCAAACCAAAAAATCGGATCTCTATTCTTCTGCTTCTACCACAGAGGTTCTTCTAGCAAATCTGCAAATGGATGTATATTATATATCATCCCCCTTTTATCTCCTTCAAACTTTAGCTTTATATCTTTCAGACAAAGGAATTTGCACCAGTAGTGCAGATTCTTATTTGTACCATTGTTGTTAATAAAACCCAGATTTGCACCAGTGGTACAGATAAGAATCTGCACCACAGGTGCAGATCCATACACAACTATATCTACTAAACAACAAGTAAGAACCAGGTTGGAATCACGGGAATTTCAAGGTTCTGCTCATAACACTGAAACCACGATAGTCAGCAAACCTAGCTAGTATAAACTGGGACTGCTAATATTAAATAAAGAATATAAAAAAGGACAACTACTGTATAAGTTCCATAATCATGTAAATAGCTGGCTCATCTGGCCGTCTCATAGAGGATATATACCTGAAAAGCAGGAACCAAATTGGTTTCCACAAGGAATAGAGCTCAAACATTCGTTCAAGGATTAAAAAGAAAATTATAGCATATAACTTTATCCTCCTCTGCGAGCGCAAGTAGTACATAAAAAGATAAATTTCAACAATGACTAGAGAATATACCGCTGCTGATTGCTGCATGATAGGAGTTCCACCAGGCGCATTTGGGTCGCTGCAAAAATTTATGAATTAGTCACAACATATGCACAACTGCTTACCTTCATATAAAATAAAATCTTACATACTTCATATAATTTTGAAAGTAAAGATCCTCGCGGACTTTAGTAGTCACGTCAACCACAAGTTCAGGATGTTTTAGTTTCAAATGCTTATGAACAAACTCAGCAGCATGAAATAGCTTAGTGCACCCTTTAGCTCCACATCCATACTTCCAACCATATTTTTCGTCTCTTATTTTTCTAACCAAAGGATCCAGAGAATCAGTGGCAGCAGCATCTAGCTTGTCTTTAGCCGACATCACTTCTAAAGGATCCTCACCGCTCAACCTTTCCTGCCAAAATGCATCGAGCTTTTTCTCCCAATCCGACCCTGCTGTAGAAGACCCATCAGAACTCTTATTGTCTGCCCTCACATGTCGAAGGCCCTTAGCATCATACCTCTCAAGCATTCCATAATAATCCAAATGATGCACGCGCCACAGGTAAGTAATTAGTGTATCTAACAGCTCAGCTCCCTCAAGGCCTTTCACGGTCGTCAAGCCACGAATAATTATTATGGGTCCAATAGATCCACCATGTGATTTTTCTCCATCCAATTTGTCATGATCACTGTTTGAAAGAACATTATCCTTGATGCCCTTTTCGGAGTCGAGCTTGCGAACTAGAGCTTGAGCTTGCTCTATATCAGTTTGAATTCTCGAAGGGGTGTTACTAACTGGGGGAGCTCTGGGTGCTAAAGAAAGCATATCATAATCTTTAGTTGAGCCTCCCCTAGTATGTCTTCTCCTTTTACCTCCGTTTTCTACTTCATCCTCAGAGTTCGGTTCGCTGCCATGATTTGACTTGTTCACAGTCAAAGCAGTCATTCCAGGGCCACTGTACATGATGTCATAAAAAGATCAAGAGACATAGTATGAATCAAAGAAGCAATGGATTGAGGAACACTTACAGGTC
This sequence comes from Allium fistulosum, assembly GCA_030737815.1. Classification (NCBI taxonomy): domain Eukaryota; kingdom Viridiplantae; phylum Streptophyta; class Magnoliopsida; order Asparagales; family Amaryllidaceae; genus Allium; species Allium fistulosum. The sequence goes on along the minus strand of CM060907.1, from coordinate 458,524,872 downwards.
CAGATTTCCACTCTGTAAATCGAGCAAGAATTCTTTAGCAGTTACTCTTGCTTGTTCTTTTCGCCTGTATCAATCACAGTTTAAAAGAAATCAAGTATTACATTTAAAAGACAATAATAACTAATATACATGGTGCCGTAATTTATTGTGTGTTGGTCTAGGTTCAACGTTATAGAGAAATGCAATACTCACCTATGAATGTCACCTAATGTATTACTTATATCATTGCTTGTTTATGTACCAAAAGCTCGTGACATCTAAATATTTCTGGAATGTGCAACAGAAATGTGCACTTGACAAATTTTATCATGTAAAAGCATAGTTATTAAAGTCCTCGCCTAGGCGCCAGCCTAGAGCTTTTTTACCTTCAAAGCGCCGACGATCCGTAAGGCGCTAAAAAAGCCCCAAAGGCGTCAAAGCGCTTGAGTTTTGAAGCGTTGAAAAAACACGTCTTGTGCAGCAATATTGAGGAGAAAAAAGTTTCACTATTCGGCCCAATATGGAGCTCATTTACATTTCGAAATCCAACAACAAGCAAAAAAAAAAGTGTTTATTCATCTCGACTTCAATATCGAACAAAAACAACCCTAGAGTGAAATCGCCGCCGCCGCTAGCATTTCGTTGCCGCCGTCCTATTTGCCACCTGCCAGCCTGTTCGCAGCTATTTGCCGCCGCTAGCCTCCGCTCCGCCAGCTCTGCTATATGTTTTAGTTGATAAAAATCTGATTTATCATTTACATGTATTTAGTTGATTTATGACATTATGTATTTAAATTTAATTTTTTAATCACAAATCCTTTACCTTATCATTTATATAAATATAAATTAATTAATTTATATTAAAATTTTAAACTAAACTATATAATCATATTAAGTATTTTTGTTGTTTGTAGACTTGAATTGAATGGCTTTGTGCCTTCTTAGTTTGATTTATGATGATCGCATGATGTTTTGTTCCTAATATTGCATTTATATGCAATTTGTTGAAGCCAAAAATTGAGTTTTAGTGCATTTTTTAATTGCAGTTTTTTTTGCTATAAAACAGAAAAAGTGATGCTCAAGGTACCCAAAAAAGCCCTAGGCAGAAAAAAGCGCTAGGCGAGCGCCCGGGGCTTTTTCGCCTTGACAACTATGTGTAAAAGGGCATGCACTGTTGCATGGATAAAACAATTCCAAATGTGTGTGAAACAAACAATGAAATGAAATGGACCAATCCTCAAATGTGTCTGATTCAATTGGGTGTGCATCTGAGTAAAGGTACAGTGAGCATAACAATTTTTCGTATTTATGTCCAAATACCTCTCTATAACTGCTACTAAATTTGTAGGGTGGTATTTGTCTTTAAGCCTGCATAAACAAGTATAAGTTGTTAGAAAGCTTCCTATTTGAGGAATGTTGTGGCAGTAAGCATCATAATAAGCCGTACCAGTCTTCATCTTTATGGGCTTCAAAATAAGCACGTTTCTGAGTTGTAATGTACTCGGATCTATATTCCTCATACCTGTACGAAATCACTGACTAACATTAGTAATTAATAAGATTTTCAAGAGCAAATGTTTACCGAGGCCGAACTAGCAATGTATAGAATGTACACTGGTAACTGTTGCCAGCATTAATCAGATGTTATGCTAATAGGCACACGGCACCATGATATGTATAACTGTGCACCAGCACTGAACTAGATTATGCTCAATGGTACAAAGCAGCAATCATTAAAATGTATATCTTCCCACTCAAATATATCATGCTGTATTTATTTTCCCTGCATGTGTAAAACAAAATTTACACGTATTTACTATTTACCTGCGTTCGGCCTCGGACGGTGATACATCATCTTCAAGCTCCTGAATGAACTGCTTGTATGACATTAATCCCTCCCTAAATGTCGTCAAAATTATATGAGCATAATTATTTATCTCACACAGAACGTATGTAATAATAGAAACCGAGTAAAAAATTAATAATAGATACATTACAAAAACTAACATAGTCAGATGAATATTTGATTGTAAAAGGAATTATATTTATAGTAGTTGAAGATAAAAATAAGATATGGAGTTACAAACAGAGTGGTCAATAATTGAGAGATAAATATTTACCATCGGTGGTATTATTAATTGTCAGAGAATTCTGGTAAATTCTTTTAATCTCGAAAATAAAGAGCAAACGTTGACAGATGTGTGCTGAATGTTTCTTAAAATGTATAAATATTGACGATGAAATTTATTTAGCCTCTATATAGGGATAGGTTGATATACAGTCATGTAATTCGAGTAACTTTTCACTTGAAGCGCCGAATCAGGCCAGCATAGCTCTTGACATTCAGCAAAATTATGATTCTTTCTATGTGGTAAATAAATACATCAACATGTTAACAGTAAAACATATACTACTACAACAATCCCACTAATTTATTAGCTGAAATTTCACAAAGGATGCCCTTGGGATTGTTGTCCAAAACTTTTGTTTAGCAAGTGAAAAAACAATTGCGTGTGCGCGTGCGCGCGTGTGTACCTATATTCTGTAACAAAAAATGTGATGCAAGTATTTAGTAAATAAAAGGAATGAAGTATCTTAATTTTCTATACATTTTTTCAAAATATTTGAGTAATATAGTTGAATTTTTACCTTCTTATCTATTATTAGATGCTAATCGCTTTATATTTACCGGTTCATGTATAAACTAGATTGTATTTTTATTTTTCTGTCAACAAATTAACTTTCTACCAAAAAACTTCATCATATCTTTGTGAAAATTTGGCATGCATCCCTCCTATCAAAAATTACCCCTTAAAACACCCCACCGATCATTTATCAATTCTTGAACTCCTTGTAACTAACATCAACCAAAATCGTAATTTTGATCAACTTTTGCACTGATTCCCACCTCCACAGCAAATCTAAAATCCCCAAGCACCATCGATTGATTCCTCAGCGGAATATGCACTTCCAGCACCTATCTGAGCTCCTCCTACCAAAAATTACCCCTTAAACCATCCCTTCCATCATTTATCAATTCTTCAACTCCTTGTAACTAACAATAATCAAATCCGTAGTTGATCTACTTTTGCACTTATTCCCATCTCCACGTCAAATCTACAACCTCCAACCACCATCAGTTGATTCCTCGATGGAATCTGCACCTTCCAGCACGCATCTGAGCTTCTCTAGCCATTGTTTGTGTATGATCAAATTCTGCTCATCTTTGGTCGGCATTCCTAGTTCCGATCATCATAGATGGTAGTATGCAATGGATCTTGTTGAGAACCATGCCTGGAACATCCTTCACCGCCATCAGCAACATCAAAGAAAGACAAAGTGTGATGGGGTTGGTTAGATTTTAGCTTGTGTGAAACATTTGTACAAACATGAAATTTGTTGCACGTCAGTACTCGTTATTATCAAAAATCTTATGATTAAAATCTCGTTTCGGATCTCTAACTTTACGATACGGTTCATATTCCTATTCAAACTTAGTTAAAAACAACAGTTTGAAAACACAATTCAATACATACTAATATATTTAATATACTTATTTGAATCCACAATTCTATTTATAATGTTTTCAAAACAAAATAAAATGGAACAAGAGAGAAATTTGGATTTTAAGTTTAGATGTAGAAGTTCAAACAACAAAATCAATTTCAAAGTGTGTACACTATTCAACTTCCATTTTGATTTAAAGTTTGAATTATATGATTTACAATTTAAATCCTATTTTGAAAAGTTTGCCGGCATTGTTGTCAAAAATCTTAAAATTTTACGATTTAAATTCGATTTAGATCGTGTCTTAACGATTCGATTTATATTCCAATTAACTTAGTCAAAACTGCATATAAAAAAATATTCAACTCATACTAACATGTTTAATATACTCATTTAGATTCACAATTCTAATTATAATGTTTTTAAAAAATAAAATAAAAGTGAAATAAGAGAGAATATTGAGTTTTATGTTTAATTGTGGAAGTTCAAACATCAAAATCAATTTCAAACTGTGTGCAAACCTTAATACGAATCTTTTAAATCTATGATTCACAATTTGAATCCCGTTTTAATTTAAAATTTGAACTTTACGATTTACGATTTAAATCCCGTTTTGAAAATATTGCTTGCCAGCACACATATATTTTGTAGTGCAAGTATTTTGTATATCTTGTAAGTGCAATACAAAAATATTTGCGCTGATTTTGTTTTATCGCATATGAAATTTTATGCAGATGATTGCACTATAAATTTCTATTGTATGGAAAATATCTTGCTCAGCAATTAATTTGTACGCCATGGCAATTATTATGCATGACAAATATTTAAAATGCAAATTCACTGTCCTCTAGATGTGCATGCAACATATTTTACATACATCCAATTCAAAGTTCGACATCCATAAAACATTTCAAAAATACTATTAGATTCATTAAAATTGAGAAGAAACTTACAACATTGATTTTAAGATCATTTTTAACACTAGTTTTATACACATAAAATGAGGAATTTAATTTACATTGATTTTATGAGAAGGGAGGGATGTAAGACTACTGTTTTCAAATGGAGACCTAAGCAAAAAGTCCCCTTCATAATTTTGATAATATAATGTATTTATAATTTTGATAATATAAGTATTTGAACACTAGGAATATTTCAAGAGTTAACAATATTTTTATGGGTCTCAACTCCATGTCATGAGATTTAATTTGTGCTTTGGCAAATACATTTGAATCTCGATACAAACATATTTTTATTATTACATGCTAACATATTTTTATACGTACATGTTAAAAGACATTCTAAAATACTATTTATTGACTAAATAATTTTGCCAACTATTTTCTGACCAGTTCTCAAACTTCCTCCTTAAACCAGCCGGTGTAACTCTTTCACCAAAAGGGTAAAAGAATGAATTAAAACAATGAGCAACCACTAATGAATCCTTACGAAAACATAACAATGAAGAGAGCGGGAAGGAAAACAACAACAGGTAAAGAAACCAATATAAGTGGCCGCTACTAAATTATGTAGTATGGAGACAAGGTGAGCAGTATGTGATTAAATATATATTCACTTGATTTGGCATCTTTTTGCAGACTGGTAGGCATTCTTCAAGATTAAAAATTCAACCTTAAAAGGAACTGATATTAGCCTAGAAACTAGCTCGGTACAGACCAACAGGTATTTGCCAATATGGTAGAGAGGATAGGGATGCTATCACACATTTGTACAGATCAAACAATTTTTCTACAAGAAAAAATCTAGGGATTTAATTGATTTTAATATCATTTTTCACTCATTCAATGGTAGATAGGTATAGTTCACATATTTTTATGCTATACATGCTTAAAGGTTCCAACTTGTGAACAATACGAAGAAAAAGAAATCAAAGCATCAGCAACCGGTTGTAGCAAACATGAAAGACCACTTTGTAAAGAAATATTAGATGAAATAAAAATTCCATTCTTAATGAACAATATGGGAGAAGATCAATCAATAGTAGTAGCATCAATTATTACTTGTCACATAATCTTAGCGTCAAATTTCCAAGTGAGGAAGAAAGGTCAACTTAATATCTCTCAGAGAAAAATCCAAATTAGGTACAAAGAATATGGTTCTCTTTACGATAATTCATCACTTACTTTTCTACAAACACCCAATCTCTCCAAGTACTAATGCATTTACAAAAACTTTCCGTAAACGTTGACAATCATAGCTTTCAATTAATGAGCAGTGGTGTAACTCAAAATGATTAAAAGCGTGAAAATGAGGAAAGGGGCTCTTAAGCTAACCGGTTAGAGCATCTTAAGCATATTTATGAAAGGCATGCTATGGTGCACATCATGGCGCAAGGTGCGGCAAGGCATGACATTCGTGCTATTTGGTCGTATGATGCATCTAGGCACAAATCTCAGGTCATTTGTTCTCATGGCATGGCGCATATGGAAAAACGCACTAAATAATGCATATGGCATAAAGGCACATGATGCAAAAAACACATGCCTTTTAATTATTCGGTTTGTTTGTTTTTTATGATCCAAAAAATGCAGTAAATTTAGTATTCATTATATGATTGTGTCCACAAATTACTTTGTTTATTAAGTTCTAAAGGAACGCTTTTTTCCTAATTATTCATTCAAGACAAACACGTGTTATTGATATGGAACAATTAATTTTTTATGTAACAAACACACACTCTTAAAGAAAGTTGTATTGTACGTTGATCATATAAGCACAACTAGTATTCATGTCAATCTGACCAAAATATATCAAATAATTGTACAGAATTATGCAGCTAAGAAACAATAAAAAATAAACATATCAAAGTTACATGAAATAAAAATAAATTTACCAAATAACATCACACAAAGCAAAAAAAATGATGAATATGTTTCATGCTTTCTCGCTTAAGACATAAAAATATTAACTATAAGCTTATACATAAAATTTACTTGTTAAATAATAGTTATAAGTTTCTAATCCAAAATTTAACTTCTAAACTAATGATTAAACATTGAACGATGTAATTTATAATGATATTTTATGCTTATAACATTGATTAATGATATTTTTGTGGAACGATTTAAGTTCTTTTACATTTATTAGTTTAGAAATATAAAATATATTAGTCTTATTTGTTACTACGATGACATATAAGCCAAGGCTCCAAGAAGGTTTTGCGTTGTGCACCATTGATGACTATGATCTTAAGACAGTATTGTCAATAACTTCAACTGACAAGGCTTTGAAATAATCTAATAACTTCGTTGTAACATAAAAAATTTAGAAGTTCAGTTTTATCACAATGAATGTTCGCATACCTATGGGTACCACCAGCACGAAAGCCATCGCCATAGCCGCTTCGTCCAGAATCAAACCAACCTAAAAAGTCCAATGAGTGCAAATAAATATGATGTATCATCATAGCAATACAAAGATTATTCAAAACTAAAGTCTACAAATAAAAACATACTAACATTAACTAAATATTTATCAGAAATTACTTTATGTCATGTGAAAAACGTTTTACATTGTTAGGAAATGTATGTTGCATAAGTTTAAAGCAATTATAGTTTTTGAGTTCAACAATGTAGTGAACATGTACAGGACAAGACATGATTAGCAACAATGGTAACTTGAATGTATCAACCATTTTGAAAGATAAAGAATATTAAATCAAATAAATCAGATGACATGCATTGAATTACCAGTAAATCTATGTCGCATAAGTTTAAAACAATTATAGTCATGTAGCTTCAACAATGTTGTAATTATGTACAAGATAAAACAAGCTTAGCAACAAGGGAACTTAAATCAAATAAACAAAAAAGTCGATGTGTAACAAATAAAAAATCAAATGAGTCGATGTCATCCTAATAAATAATGGGTCAATGTTCGTCGTAGAACTAGTATTACTTGGCCCTTGGAGGTAGATCTATAAAATAATCTTAAAGAACATGTAGAATTTTTGAACTGAAAAAGCACATATACTAGCACCACTGATCAAGGACACACATGTAGTCAATGAACAAAAAGAAAATTATACAACTATTTATGCCACATATTTTAATTGCAAATAATAATGATATTTTTCTTGTAGCATGTATGCAAATATTTAAAGAAGATAAAAGCAACTAGAACCTAGAGAGTTCGATAAATGTTGAATAAAGGACTGGCAACAACCAATAATTCCTTTGGTGTATGTGTTTAGGGTTTAAAAGTTGACACCGTTTAGGAGGCTGATATTTTCTGTAAAATTTGGTAAGAATTTTGTTTATTTAGAGCTTTTGAAACTAGGTAAAAGCACATTCTAGTTAGACAAAATAGATTAAAACACATCTATTTAAGGCAAGAAGTTTCCAACGTTATCAAAAATAATTTGAATGAAAGAAACCAGTCTTTTCAAACATTTGTACAATTCATAGCAACAGAAAAATTAAAAGTTTATAAAATCACACAATAAAATTCATACAAGAAATGTGTGACTAAATCATGTTTCCATCTTGCTCGTAACTCTCTCTTTTTTCCTTTAGTTGTTATGTTTCTCCACTGATGTTCTTTATCAGTCTGAAGTGCAAAAATGAATGTTGTATGTTAATCTCAAAGAAAGTCGAATAAATAGGGAGGTACTGACAATCCATCACAATCATCGCATGTTAGCTATAAGTAGGTATGATTGTGGGATTCAGAGAAAAAAAATCTGCCTTATGCAATGAATCAAAAGGAACGTATTGTCATTATGGGTCACTAAGAAAAACATTTAATTTTCTAACATCTGAGAGGGAAGTTAATTGAGAGTGGTAAGCTAATCATCAACATAATAGAAACTATAAATTCGCACATAATTGTTTCACCAATACCTTGTTGACGATATATTTGTTGACCATGGGACCTCTCATCATTGTATGAACCCCTACCCCCATGATCATAACCATGCCTGAAAACATGAATCACTCAATCATGAGTCTAAATACATGAGCAATGTAACATACAAGTAGATTTAAATTTCAACAAGCTGAACGATCTCATCCCTATAAGATGCGGAACCTATTACGCATTTGGCGAGGGGCAAAAGACTAGACAACAAAGCAACAAACCAACCGATTGATCAAATTTCAATACCGCTTTAGCGTTGCTAATTCTCTAAAGACTAATTTCAGTACCCAAGCGTTATGACTATTATTTCAAACCAAATATCTATTGTCAAAATAAAGGGATAATATTCTTACTTACTTTTTAAGGTTAATATTTTATCTGAAAAGATTCACATAGAAAGAGAAGGATCTAAAAGTAAGATCTGAAATTTTGCACTAAAAAGAAATCTACAACATCGATTAACATGTGAATAACCAAACACTGTGCTTTTATTTAATTTTTGCCATTGTTGTTTTAGTTTGTTGTGGATCAAAGATAGCATATATTTTTGTAGTCGTCGCCTATTATTAAACTGGTAATAAGCGAGGTGTGAAATTAATAAGCAAAATTTAAGTGCACTTAAACATTTTACACTTATTGAAATTTGAATCTAAAAAAGGCTAGGAAGTACATTTCAGTTTAAATGTTTTTTTACAGTAAAGGTCAGAGCAGTAATCAATGAAACCAACTTTCTGATACACAATGTCTACCCATCCCAATTTTTAGTTTCAAGTATCAACTGGATTTCCATCTGACCATGCAAAGTGAGTGCTTCTTCAATTTATGTTACTCAAAGATGAAGAGAACATAAACAAACAATGGGTATCATAAAGTGCGTGCTGCTCCACCAAATCACAAACTGTAAACTGCAAAATGTTGGATTTGATTTTTGTGAATACTTGGTTTATTCACCAAGTTTCAAAAACAGCCTCTCCAGTAGTGGTAAGAGCACAACATGTCCACCCCAGGCCCCGCTCAAACGGAGGCTTGTGCACTGATTAGACGACCATGATGATAATGATGAGTATATATATATAACTAACTATATAACTAAAGTTGTATATACACACACACAAGGAAACATAAACACCCCCTATATAAATGTCAGGTCATGCTTAGTTAAGTAAAAATCTGCCTACAAAGGACTTCTCTTAAAAGCTTATGTAAAGTTCAAAATCACATCTAAAGGAAATTAACTGAACTACTTTACCTATATCATGACCCAGAGTACAACTTTAGTAGTAAATAAAGATACAAAGTATTATATTAGAAGATATTGCATATTCATTCTCATTTGGTTTGTAACACAAAATTCACTGACCTCCTATCGTCTGCTCCAAATCCACCTCTCCGATTTCGTCTTCTATCATACCCACCATTGTCATCTTTTCTTGACCTCTTAAAACCTCCAAAAGGTGACGGAGATCTTCTACCAGGGGACCTCATTGGCGGCGATGGAGAATATTCACGATAAGGTGGAGACCTGCTATTGCTGTTCCTCCTTCTATAATCTCTATCTCGAGGAGGTGGAAGGAATGGTGGCGATCGGTTCCTAGAGTCATCTCTTGAATCGCGATCCCGTTTTCTTGCCGGGGGTGGAGGACCAGGCGGCGGAGATCCGGATTTATCTCTGCGATCGCCTGACTCGGGTCGAAGTTCTATAAAATCCTCCATAGAAATAAAGTAATTATAGTTAAAAAACTTGTTTCCTACCGAAACCCTAGAAATTGGATAGAATGAAATGTAGGCTTGAGAAGGGAAAATGTTGGACGTGTGCGTGGGAACAGAGTTCACGATTAACGAAACGGAGTGGAGTCGAGGTTTGTTGGTTTAGTGCATTTTCTTTATATGTGTCTATACTTACTAACACATATTCAAGAAAAATTTGCACAAATATTTAGTTATATTTTTGCATTGAAATAATATGTAGGAATTTAAACAAGCGTTAAGACACGCGTTTTGCGCGTGATAAAGGCATCTATATTGTTTCTCTACAAACCGTATTTGTTTAATACGTTCAAAAATAATAATTTCTACAAATATTTAGTCATATTTCTTTGTTGAATCATACGTAGTTAATTTGAATTTTTATTTCTAAGTTTCAATGTATAATTTTTTTATTGTTAGTTTAAATTTTTATTTATATTATTAATTAATAAAAAAAATGAATTTGTAAAGTAGTTTATTTGTTAGATTCTATTTTTAAGTGATATTAAGACTTGGTAAATATTTGTAAAGAAAACTTTGAATTTGTAAAGTAGACTTAATTTTAATATAAGGGCATTTTTGGAACTTCGCGGTCGGACCAAAAGGTTGCGCTTTCAAGCCAACTATCAATAAAGATTTTTATTTGTAAGTTGGATAATTTTTTGTTAGTTTGAATTTTATTTTTTATTAATTACTAAATAACGAATTTATAAATTATGTTTATTTGTTAGATCCACTTTTTAAGTGTAGAGGAACATTTTGAATTTGTATAAAAGTTTAACGGTTAAATCCTATTTTTAAGAGATATTAAAAATTATTATTATCTGTAGAGGGACATTTTTGATAGTTCACTTTGACAACAAAAAAATGTGATGCCAAAAGTATCACAACTATTATTAAAGAAGTGCATGTGTATAGACACACGTGTTCTATTGTACGTTACATTTTTGAATCAAATCACATTTTATGCATGTAAAATATCATACTACTATTTCTTTTGTTTTGATTATTAGTTGATTGTAAATTAGAATTGTGGTAGGAAAAATATGCAAAATTCACCCGCTCCTCGAACACTTAAAGTGTCGCTTACTGTTTTGTGTGAGTTCGCAATCGTCTTTTCCAATTTTAACATTTGACATGTCCGACGCATCCCACATGTCCGACGGTAGAATGGGATAAAAGACATCTCTATACTTTGACCAGTTTATGTCGCACGAAGAAAATGTAAGCTGATGTCTGAAACATCTGACGCGTTTGACGCTTCCGAGCCAATAACTATTTTTCCACTAACTAATATTCTCCCATCATTTCCAATACCTTTGTAGAAGTTTACCAAGTCATAGCTTGAGATCCATATAATATGGAATAATCCCATTAATATAGGTGAATTAGACTTCTAGTGACAGCAAAAATTTTTTAGATAAGTACTTGTGTACATTAAGTGAAATAAAATATAAAAGAGACATTTTTCTCTACCTCATTATATTTTGTGCTTCTATATGGTATCAGAGCAACGGTGATTTAATTGTCTCTCATTATCAATTTCAAAATGTCTTCTGATGACTCAATTCATCCAACCTTCTCCATTTGCGTAGTTCTGATCAACTAGATATGTCATTAGTATCTCAACCCCTTACGGATATTAATATGCTACCCGGAGTAGTGGTGTTCGTAATGCCCTCAACGCAAAGAATATGATTGGATTTTATGATGGCTCTATTAAAAAACGTGATTGCTCTTCTTTTGATTTTGCTAAAAAGAATCATTTTAATACTATGGTCAAATCTTAGTTCCTCGGTTCTCTCTCTTCGGAGATTTGTGAGTGTTATCTATGTCATTGATGTTGTTATGGTTTAGACTGAACTTCGAGACCATTTTGCTCAATCTAATGCTCCAAGAATTTATCAATTGCGTCATGATATTGCTTTTTGCACTCAAGATTCACTTACCATTTATGCTTACTTTACTAAATTAAAACCTCTTTGGGATAAAATTGTTTCTTTGGTTGAATTGTCCACTTGTACATGTGGTTTTCTAAAACAATGTCATTCGTACTTTGCACAAGGACAACTTACTCAATTTTTGATGACAACTCTTCTCGTTGTAACATTCTTTTGGTGGATCCTTTACCAAACATCAAACGTGCATATGCACTTTTGATCCAATAAGAGCAACAACGTGCAATATTATATACTCCAACAATTTCTACCAAATCTATAGCAATGGCGGCCAAATTGCTCCTTTAATCGTTCTGCTGAAACTCTTACTAATGTACCTTCTGATGTTTCAAAACCACCTCGAGGTCGTCCATATTGTGAAAATTGCAAGGAACATGGTTGTAGTATTGATCAGTGTTATAAACTTCATGGTTATCCACATAACCATAAGCTTCATAAGAGATCTCCATCTTCGGTTATCACTCCAAATATGCCTTCTCTGACTCTTGAGCAGATTCAACAGTTGTTGCAACTCCTCAAAATCAGTAATTCTCGGTCCATGATTAATATGGCAGGTAAAAAGGCTTATTTTTATCCTAATAAAACCTCCATTGTTTTTTGGATATTGATCACGGCGCAACAGATCGCATGGTGTCTAATTTTGCCCTTCTTCATTCTTCGAAACATGTTCATAATCCTATCACTGTTAAGTTACCAACTGGTCAACATGCCTAGTTTCATATAGTGGGACAACAAAAATTTCTTCAAAATTCATTTTAAATGATGTTTTATACATTCCTTCTTTTGGCTTTGATCTCATTCAGTCAGAATGTTACTTGTTTCTATGTTGCTCAACTCATTTTTCCCACAACCTTGTTACTTTTAGGATCTATCCACAAAGAGGAGGATTAGAGTGGGTAGGCAAGTCAATGGTATTTACTTATTGGAACAATAACAGCCTTATCACGTTGTTGCCAAAGTAACCTCCTTTGATTTGTTACATAAACATAATGCTTCTTCCAAACTAATAAGTCATTTGAATAGCAATATTAAGTTGTCTTCCAATAATTTGTCTCGGTCTTGTGAAATTTGTCCTTTGGCGAAACAAATTCGACTTCCTTTTCATATTCGTTTATAAGTTTCAAATAATATTTTTGACATGATTCATTGTGATATATAGGATTTCTATTGTAATACCCCAAAAATTAACGGAAAATTTAATAAGAAAATTAAATTTAAATAAAACAAAGGCTAAAATAAAATTTTCACAAACATCCTTGCCTGTGAAACTTACACTATTGCATTCGTAACGATTTCATGGACAATTTTCATATATAGCACTTTGAAATCAAAGTTAGTACGAAGAAGTTAAAGATGTTTGAAAATTTAAAAATAGAATAAACTAAAAATAAAGGGTTTCCTAATAAAAACATTGTCACTAATCGATACCCTAGGGTGTGCCGGTCGACATGAAGCGATCGATCGGTCAACTGTAGCGATCGATCATTGACGTGTAATTTTAGTGTTCTGGAGCGACGATTGGATACACGATTGAACCAAATATTTTTCTTCGATGCCAAGTAACTGATGTGCGTCTATAGTGAGAGCAAAAATTCTCTAGGTCGATCTAATGCTTCACATCAATCCGTAACCCCTATAAATAAACATCTAACATAACCCTAATTTCATTAGAAAGTTAACAACATACTAAAACTCTGCCAAAATTTCTTCTCTCCACTTATAAAATTTCTTTTAAAAACTAAGTAATAGTGCATAAGTAAATCGGATCAAGTAGGGGTAAGCTAGTGGGTGACGATTCTCCAACGGAGTTTAGAGTTAGAGCTTAGATCTAAGGTGAGTAGGAACAAGTTTAATAAGTTGATTGTTTATAGTTAATTTTAACCTATTATATCTAGTCTAGGATGCTAGTAATCAAACTATAAACCCTAATTGTTTAAACCTAGAATTTGAATTGAAAAATGAAATTGGTATAAATTGGTTAATATAATTTTACCCAAGTTAAACCCTTTTTGTTATTGGATAGGAACCCTGAAAATTTGGTTAACCCTGACATAAACAAGTATAATTAAACTGGTATAGATCCGTGGATTTGATATCAATAAAAAGTATGATAAAATTGCAAAGACTGGTTAGTATAAATTGATGCTTAAGGTTCACTGTATAAGTGCGGAATCTATCATATTAACAAATAATTAAAATCAAAAATCCTAAAATTTTACACTACAATTGATCGATCGTTCACCCTGAGCGGTCGACCGCAAGCGGTCGACCAATAGGGTGTAGCAGTCGATCGATTAATGACTAAAATGCGTAATCTAAAACTCGACCTAAGGACCAGGTTAGAAATAAAAATAATAATAGTATGTATAGCCGTATTGTATACATATGTGTGGATGTTAGAGATAGTAGGGAAGTTGGTTCCCTATTGTGACATCCTGGAATTTCTAGCAATATCAATTTAATAATCTGCATTTAAAATTAAATTGATTTAATGATTTTGTTGATTAAATATCAATTGATTTAATAAATCTTCTTTTTATAAACATTTAAATTGTGAATTTATCTTTTAAAAGCTAAATAAATTGTTTTCTATTTATAATGTATATAAATTTATATATATTGTAAATAAATGAGCTTTGTTGTAAATTTAACTAATAAGGCATATTTTATAATTCTATAATATTTTGGTAATTTGGAAATTATGATTTAATTTAAAATATATGGTTTTAAAATATTTAAGGTAAATGTTTAATTAATTTAATTGTAGCTTAGGTTTAAGATTTAATTAAAAGGGCTGTTTAAAAAAATTATGGTTTAATAAATATGAGATATTAATTCATTTAATGATAATAGGAATGTATAACCTCTGTTATAAATTATTTAGATTGGACAAATTGTTATTTTCAAATAACATTATTAATATATTGGTTTATATATAAATATAAATAGATTTTTAAATAGAAGTGTTGTTTTCAAATTTAATATGTAGTTATATATGTACATATATAACTTGATTTTATAATTGGATTTTGAATTTATTTTGAATTCAAAAGCCTTGAGATTAAAAGAGTAAATTTAAAATGTTTCGATTTTAAAAGATAATTGTATAAGCTTTTATATAATTCGCTTTATTTTTATTTCTTAAAATTTATCTATATATATATATATATATATCTTAATAAGTAAATGAAGTATTGAATAGTTTAAGTTAAAATATAAAAGAGAATAAAAGCAAACACATTACCTAAACATCTAACAATATAGTCTATAAGAATACTCACATATGTTGGCAAGGCTGTAAGATTTTGAAGGCAGGAATAAACAAAACATAAGTAAACACATTTGAAATTCTGGAAAATACATTTCAAGGCTGTAAGACATAGGAAGGATAAAATGAAACAAAGTATAAAGGGAAACATACCTTCATGCTTGTACAGGGAGTATTAAATGAGTATGTACACATAATATATATACAAAGATACAAGTACCATATGAAATGTAAATTAAAAGGAAGGTTGTAGACATAAAGGACTAAGGCATTAAATGCCAGCACCTCTAGTAAGATAATATCAGGTTAATGAATAGAAGAGGGAAGAAATATCTCTGAATATATTTGTACCAGCAAATAAACAATACCTGTAAAACATCTATCTACTTATTTATTTGCTCTAGCTTTTTCATTTCATTTCGTTTACCAAAAAGAAACTTAGCATTTTCCATTCCAAAGTTTTCAAAGACATTTACAAAATGAAGCTTCAGTTCTACTCAACAAAACATGGAGATTTAACAAGTTCCAGTTGCAACTTTCAAAAGCATTACCAGTTTTCAAAATACAAAGCCTGTTTCAAAATGATGCTCTGTTCTTCCTCTTTTAAAAACTAGTGAGTAACATCACACTTTTAAAAGCTTTAAATTGATTTTGGTTGTATGTTAAGTTCTGGAATGTTTGTTTTTTTTGTGTGAATATATTTGTATGGTGTATTTCTGCATATATGTGAATGTGTTGATATGTGTATATGTATATTTCTTGTATCACTTCTGTTACCAGTTTTTTTACAAGTTCAAGACTTATTCAAAAATCCATTTCCCCCTTGATCTAGTTTCTGTTAGGATTTAGATTTTAAACAAAGGTTGTTTATTTAATCTTAGACTAATGTTTAAAATTTTAATTAAGTTAAAATTTAACTTGAATGTCTTAGGAAACTAAAAATAACAGAGCAAGCTCAAGATAACTAAGAATTCAACTGTCTTAATTCGTTAATTCAGATTTATGATCTGAAGCCTTATCAAAAGTTATGATTTTTAAAGGAGAAATCATAATATTTAGTTAAGTCTTGGATGAGCAGTTCTAGTTCATCAGAATATAGGAAATGAGATGATTTTCGGTGACCTCGTTGGTTTGGGAAGTCGTGATTCTTCCTGGAGGTGGAAGAGTAAACGGAGCTTAGAGGAAAAATAGTGGGTGGTGGTCCAGTTCATCGTGGAAGCAGCGGTGATTGTATCAAGTTTTTAACCCTAGTTTTTACTAGGCTCGGTATTTTGGTCATCTCGACATCAATGGTGGATCGAGTGCGGCCAGTCCTTGGGAGGTGGAGGAAGTCGTGTCGACGAAGTGGTGGCCGGAATCGTAGAGGTTCAGATGGCCGGAGATTCGAGAACGAGGGTGGTTCTAGGTTGGGAGTTGTTCCAGTTTTGGAGCATGAAGCTCGATTTCGATTTCGACTTAAAGATGACGATCTAATGATTGCGAGAGGGTGTGAGGGTGATTGCCGATGTGTGTAGATCATCGTTGATGATCAGGGTAGGCGAAGTTGATGGTGTACGTGCACAGTGCATGTTTGTGGATGGTGAGTTTGAGTTTGGTGTTCAGAGTATTTTAACTCGGGTTTTACTCGAGTCATTCGAGTATATTACTCGAAGCAGAAAGGAAAAGACTCGAAGAATTTTTGTTCGATTCGAGTATATGGTGGTTCCAGGCTTTTGTAAAAAAAGCAAAGCCTGACAGTGATTTGAGTTTAAATAATTCAAATGAAATTAATTTATGTAGTGGATTTCTACAAGTATAAATCTAGTTTGAAGTGTGGATTCAAATGTATTTTTGAATCCTAATCCTGAATGAAATAAAAGTTTAAAAAATATATATTAAAGAGGGTTTCAGGATTTAAAAACAAGCCTAGCAGTTTTCTTGATTTTAGAATTTAATATTAAATCTGAAACAGAATTTAAAACCAAGTTTAAATCAGAATTTTAAATCTGAATTCAAATTGAATTTGAATCTTAGGTTTTGAAAATAGAATAAAGTTTATAACTTTTAAATGAGGTAAATAAGTAAAAGTTAAAGTATACTCTAATGATTTGAATTTAAAAAGGAATTTAGTTTAAAATCTTTAACTTAGAATTTAATGATTTACGATTCATTTAAATTATTAAGTTAATTAAAATGGATTAATAAATCTAATTAATAACTGGATTAATTAAGTAATTAATTATGAGTTTTAAACTCATTAATTAAGTTTAAGTTAATTAATTAGGAATAATTAATTTGGAGTTAAGAATCATTAATTTGATAAGGTTAGACTTTAAATTAATGGTTAAATGTTAATTAATCAGGTAATTAAAGGTTAATTAAGTTACGGTTAAAAACTTAAATTAATTAAATAATTAGTGGTTAATTAATTGGTTATTAAGGATAAACTAAATTGTAATTAACATTGATTAATCTAAGTTTAATTTCTTAAGGAAAGAAATTAAGAATTGTTAATAAAAGATGAAGATCATTAACTTAAGATTATTAAATAATTAATTAATGTGATTTATTTTAATAATTAATTAGATTAATTAATTAAAGATAATTATTTGTGAAAATGTTTAAGTATAATTACTAAATGGAAGTAATTAAGGAATTTATTACTTAATATAATTAATTGAGTTTAATATGATTTGTTTAAGTTAATTAATTAAGTTTAATTAATTTTAATTAATCATTGGATGATTTGATAAGTATAATTACTTAAAAGTAATCAATGAAGTAATTAATGGTAATTACTATATGTAATTGATTTAAGATGATTTAAGTATGGAAGTAATTTGGATTAAATTACTTTGTGAAATTAATCAAGATAATTAATTAAGAAGTAATTAATTTATTAAATGAAGTAATTAAGGGTAGTTAATTACTGAATGGGATTAATCAAGACTGATTAATAAATGTGGTTTAATTGAAGATAAATTACTTAATGTAATTAATTTAAATGGAATAATTAAATCAAAAAATGAAATTAGGGATCATTAATGTATATAATTAATGATGTAATTAAGGATTGATTCATTAAAACTAATTAATCTATAATAAGTGATTTTGAGTAATTAATTAATGTAATTAATTAAGGATTAATGTAATTAATTATAGTTAATTAATTAATAGAGTAATTAAAGGTTAATTACTGTATTTGGTTAGGATAATTAATTTGTGAAATTAATTAAAGAATAATTACTTGAATGTAATTAAAGAATAATTAATCAAGGATGATTAATTAAGAAGGAAATTAGAGAATGATTAATTAATTGATTTGTAATTAATTAATGGTTATGTAAGCAAGATTTATAATGATGAAGTAATTAATTTAATTTACTTTAAATTAAGTAGAGATAAGATAATTAATTTAATTCATTTTAAATTAATTATAAGTACTGTGTTTATGAATCCTTGTTTATGTATTGATGGATGATATTGATTTCCTTGAATGGTTTGAAATCTCAGATATGAGATAAATAATGCTGTGTGATATGGATGCTTTGGTTGAAGTGTGATGATAATGTAGATTATCTATTGATGGTGATTTGTAATTATATATCTGTGATATTGTGAATTATCTATCTATGTGTATATGGATAATGAAATGAATTGTTTTAACTTTAAAACAACTTGGACTTAAAAGATGGCGTTTTGGATTTCGATGAGACCGGGATCGGGTTTCCAGATTTGGATATCCGAAAACCACATCGATCCAAATTAACGATAGGTCGTGAATCTCAAGTGAAGATGAAGATTCAGAGTGCAAGGGTTATTGTCGTTAACTCTGAGGATGATTCCAAAATGAGTGTAACAAGATAATGCCTTCGGTTTCGTTCGAACCCGGAATGAAATTGTATGGATTGAATGCTTTCAGAACATCGTCAGGTGGACGATGAGCATTCTAAGTGATGTGTTCTGATGAGGTAATCGTAGCCTCAAGCCTCATCAACCGGGAATGGCTAAAACAGGGGAGGTGCAGCAAGGCTTCGTGGGTAGCACCCACTTGAGAGCGAGATATACCCCTGTCTAGATGTCCCTTTATATTCGGCTTAGTGGGCAGTTGGTCGCGACAACTGCTGGGGTTGTTTCGTTCGGGACTATCCAGTAAGGGATGGTTCCGGCCTTGTGTTGTAGGGGATTGGGAGTAATCCTCGGTACGCTGATCTAGGCCAGGTACTGTGACGGGCGGTACCCCAGTAGCCCTGCCATTGTATGGAATCCAATCTCCAATAAGTGCCGTATGTATTAGTTGTGCCCAACTATGTTGGAACGTGAGATGTAAGCATTCCAGCTATTTCTGTATTTTACTTGAAAACCCTAGACACTATTATAATATCACTGGATTTCCTATCAAATGTTTGGTTAGCGTAAGGTAAAAACTTTTCCATGTTTATGTGTGGGAAGTCTTACGTGATACCTTTTGTTTTTCAAAGGATTTTCAAAGTTAAGAAACTTTAACCTGTTACTCATACCAGACCCATGTCTGACCCGGAGTTTATTTCTATTTTTCTTAAACTCTCGGGTACTCAAATTTTTATGAGTAGCCAAGGGATTCAGGTTAGCCTTGACGAATTGTGGAGGAGCAATGGAGCAGGAGGCTTCACCGTTGTAGATATATATAGTGTTCCGCTGTGTTGGTATCTCTGTGTTGTATCTGTGTTGTATTTGAGTTGTATCGAGTTGTATTAACTAGACAAGTGTTTATAACTGTCTAGTATGTGATGTATTATCTGTGTAACTCTGATTGATGTTGTATATTATGTAATATTTATGTGATATATTATATTTCATTCGTTCCGCTATTGAGATTCTGATGTTGTTTCTTCTTTCTTCACTGTCTTTTCTATTTCTCACCCCTTTCTTTCTTAAAGATGATGCAACTTTCTGGTAGTAGAAAGTTGGGTCGTCACAGTTGGTATCAGAGCAATAGGTTGAATGAATACCTAGGCTCTGGAGTGGTGTCTATCTTGAGAGAGCGTATTTGTAATTTATATATATATATATATATATATATATATATATATATATATATATATTTCTACCTATCTGTTGGGTTACCTGTTCGGGTTTTCCAATATAGGTTATAAAGGTAGATAGGGTAGTGGTGTGTGTAGCGCGACTACCAATTATTGAGGTTGGAAGTGTATCTGCCGAGACCGTAGACCCAATACCGTCTCGAGTGAATTTTTGTTGTGGTGTAAGGATTTCACCAATCTCTGTAGGAATCTGTTAGGGTTCGGAGTCCATTTTTGAAGTGCAAGTTGGATGAGCATAATTTGGATTCTGTCAGTTGAGCGGGAGCTAGTGATGGTATCTTGTTACCTCAGGAATTAGTAGTTGTGTGACGAGACACAGTGAATATGGATGTCTCCGAAGATTTTTCTTTGGAAAAGCTTAAGGAAGAGTGTTTGCATCGGTATTGAGGCTGAGTTCAGCTGGGTGTTTGTTTGGCTTTGAGGCCTGAGTTTCTCAAGGAGTTTTGGATTAGGGAGTCTTTGGCATCAGTGGCAGCGTCGCAGTTCTGATTGTTCTGTGTGTAGGCAGGAGGTTTCTGTCAACAGTTTTCTAGAAGTAAAGTTCAGAAGCAGCAGAATGGATCCATTTCTTCGATAGATTGGAGATAGGCTTGAGCTGTTCTGATTGGTAAAGAGAGAACAGTTTTCTTTGGATATTAGATTGGGTTGATCGCAAAAGTGACTTGCGATAGTTGAGTGTTCTCTTGGTTAGTCAGAGATATTTTGGGATTTCTGAGTTTTCTCTTTATGGATCCGTTGAACCATATTTCTGGGATGTGTTATCCAGTTTGTGCTCGTGTGTATCATCATCATTTCCATCTACTCAGATCAGAGTTGTGCAGCGGAAGCAGTTTGGGAGTGCATCTGTTTTATCTTTTCGGATAGGAAGAGTAAGTTCAGTCTTATGATATTTGAGGAGTAGAGTTTGGGTTCTTGGATTGATTGTGAGTGGATCCCTTTTTGATGAGTTGTTTTGAGGCATCAGCAAGGGTTGAGCTGATCGGTAAGGATGTAGACAGCCCAGGATCGTCAGAAGAGTTTTGAGGATAAGAGACGGAGGAATTTGGATTTCGAAGTCAGGGATTTGGTTTTGAGTAAGTTTTCTCTGATTCAGGGAGCTATAAGATTGGGTAAGATTGGGAAGCTAGCTCCGAGGTATCTTGGATTTTCTCTTGTTCTGGTGAGGATAAGTGTTGGTCTTTAGGATTGAATGTCAGTTTGGATAACTGGGGTTCGATGTGTTTCACGTATCTCTGAGGGAGTACGTGTATGATCCATCTCTGGTTTTGGAACCAGCAGTTCTAGAGGGTTTGGTTGTTGAGTCAGACTTGTCTATAGTCTGATATCCTATCTAGTTTTGTAGATCTATATGAGTAGGAGCTCTGTAGCTCAGTAGTATAGTTTTGTTTGGATTCTGTAGAGTGAGTATCCCGATATTTATACTTGGGAAACTCGAGATAACTCTATCCAGAATTTTGTCTGGATAGTTAGATTTGTTTGATTGAATGAATAGGTTGATATGGTTGTTAGCATATGATTGATATATGCTTGTGTTTTAGAATTAAATCTTAAATTTGATTATTAAATTACCTTTGTTTTAAATTTCGGGGACGAAATTCTTTTAAGGGGGGAGGAATGTGACATCCTGGAATTTCTGGCAATATCAATTTAATAATCTGCATTTAAAATTAAATTGATTTGATGATTTTGTTGATTAAATATGAATTGATTTAATAAATCTTCTTTTTATAAACATTTAAATTGTGAATTTATCTTTTAAAAGCTAAATAAATTGTTTTCTATTTACAATGTATATAAATTTATATATATTGTAAATAAATGAGCTTTGTTGTAAATTTAACTAATAAGGCATATTTTATAATTCTATAATATTTTGGTAATTTGGAAATTATGATTTAATTTAAAATATATGGTTTTAAAATATTTAAGGTAAATGTTTAATTGATTTAATTGTAGCTTAGGTTTAAGATTTAATTAAAAGGGCTGTTTAAAAAAAAATGGTTTAATAAATATGAGATATTAATTCATTTAATGATAATAGGAATGTATAACCTCTGTTATAAATTATTTAGATTGGAGAAATTGTTATTTTCAAATAACATTATTAATATATTGGTTTATATATAAATATAAATAGATTTTTAAATAGAAGTGTTGTTTTCAAATTTAATACGTAGTTATATATGTACATATATAACTTGATTTTAAAATTGGATTTTGGATTTATTTTGAATTCAAAAGCCTTGAGATTAAAAGAGTAAATATTTAAAATGTTTCGATTTTAAAAGATAATTGTATAAGCTTTTATATAATTGGCTTTATTTTTATTTCTTAAAATTTATCTATATATATATCTTAATAAGTAAATGAAGTATTGAATAGTTTAAGTTAAAATATAAAAGAGAATAAAAGCAAACACATTACCTAAACATCTAACAATATAGTCTATAAGAATACTCACATATGTTGGCAAGGCTGTAAGATTTTGAAGGCAGGAATAAACAAAACATAAGTAAACACATTTGAAATTCTGGAAAATACATTTCAAGGCTGTAAGACATAGGAAGGATAAAATGAAACAAAGTATAAAGGGAAACATACCTTCATGCTTGTACAGGGAGTATTAAATGAGTATGTACACATAATATATATACAAAGATACAAGTACAATATGAAATGTAAATTAAAAGGAAGGTTGTAGACATAAAGGACTAAGGCATTAAATGCCAGCACCTCTAGTAAGATCATATCAGGTTAATGAATAGAAGAGGGAAGAAATATCTCTAAATATATTTGTACCAGCTAATAAACAATACCTGTAAAACATCTATCTATTTATTTATCTGCTCTAGCTTTTTCATTTCATTTCGTTTACCAAAAAGAAACTTAGCATTTTCCATTCCAAAGTTTTCAAAGACATTTACAAAATGAAGCTTCAGTTCTACTCAACAAAACATGGAGATTTAACAAGTTCCAGTTGCAACTTTCAAAAGCATTACCAGTTTTCAAAATACAAAGCCTGTTTCAAAATGATGCTCTGTTCTTCCTCTTTTAAAAACTAGTGAGTAACATCACACTTTTAAAAGCTTTAAATTGATTTTGGTTGTATGTTAAGTTCTGGAATGTTTTTTTTTGTGTGAATATATTTGTATGGTGTATTTCTGCATATATGTGAATGTGTTGATATGTGTATATGTATATTTCCTGTATCACTTCTGTTACCAGTTTTTTTACAAGCTCAAGACTTATTCAAAAATCAATTTCCCCCTTGATCTAGTATCTGTTAGGATTTAGATTTTAAACAAAGGTTGTTTATTTAATCTTAGACTAATGTTTAAAATTTTAATTAAGTTAAAATTTAACTTGAATGTCTTAGGAAACTAAAAATAACAGAGCAAGCTCAAGATAACTAAGAATTCAACTGTCTTAATTCGTTAATTCAGATTTATGATCTGAAGCCTTATCAAAAGTTATGATTTTTAAAGGAGAAATCATAATTTTTAGTTAAGTCTTGGATGAGCAGTTCTAGTTCATCAGAATATAGGAACTGAGATGATTTCCGGTGACCTCGTTGGTTTGGGAAGTCGTGATTCTTCTTGGAGGTGGAAGAGTGAACGAAGCTTAGAGGAAAAATAGTGGGTGGTGGTCCAGTTCATCGTGGAAGCAGCGGTGATCGTATCAAGTTTTTAACCCTAGTTTTTACTAGGCTCGGTATTTTGGTCATCTCGACATCAATGGTGGATCGAGTGCGGCCAGTCCTTGGGAGGTGGAGGAAGTCGTGTCGACGAAGTGGTGGCCGGAATCGTAGAGGTTCAGATGGCCGGAGATTCGAGAACGAGGGTGGTTCTAGGTTGGGAGTTGTTCCAGTTTTGGAGCATGAAGCTCGATTTTGATTTCGACTTAAAGATGACGATCTGATGATTGCGAGAGGGTGTGAGGGTGATTGCCGATGTGTGTAGATCATCGTTGATGATCAGGGTAGGCGAAGTTGATGGTGTACGTGCACAGTGCATGTTTGTGGATGGTGAGTTTGAGTTTGGTGTTCAGAGTATTTTAACTCGGGTTTTACTCGAGTCATTCGAGTATATTACTCGAAGCAGAAAGGAAAAGACTCGAAGAATTTTTGTTCGATTCGAGTATATGGTGGTTCCAGGCTTTTGTAAAAAAAGCAAAGCCTGACAGTGATTTGAGTTTAAATAATTCAAATGAAATTAATTTATGTAGTGGATTTCTACAAGTTTAAATCTAGTTTGAAGTGTGGATTCAAATGTATTTTTGAATCCTAATCCGGAATGAAATAAAAGTTAAAAAATATATTAAAGAGGGTTTCAGGATTTAAAAACAAGCCTAGCAGTTTTCTTGATTTTAGAATTTAATATTAAATCTGAAACAGAATTTAAAACCAAGTTTAAATTAGAATTTTAAATCTGAATTCAAATTGAATTTGAATCTTAGGTTTTGAAAATAGAATAAAGTTTATAACTTTTAAATGAGGTAAATAAGTAAAAGTCAAAGTATACTCTAATGATTTGAATTTAAAAAGGAATTTAGTTTAAAATCTTTAACTTAGAATTTAATGATTTACGATTCATTTAAATTATTAAGTTAATTAAAATGGATTAATAAATCTAATTAATAACTGGATTAATTAAGTAATTAATTATGAGTTTTAAACTCATTAATTAAGTTTAAGTTAATTAATTAGGAATAATTAATTTGGAGTTAAGAATCATTAATTTGATAAGGTTAGACTTTAAATTAATGGTTAAATGTTAATTAATCAGGTAATTAAAGGTTAATTAAGTTACGGTTAAAAACTTAAATTAATTAAATAATTAGTGGTTAATTAATTGGTTATTAAGGATAAACTAAATTGTAATTAACATTGATTAATCTAAGTTTAATTTCTTAAGGAAAGAAATTAAGAATTGTTAATAAAAGATGAAGATCATTAACTTAAGATTATTAAATAATTAATTAATGTGATTTATTTTAATAATTAATTAGATTAATTAATTAAAGATAATCATTTGTGAAAATGTTTAAGTGTAATTACTAAATGGAAGTAATTAAGGAATTTATTACTTAATATAATTAATTGAGTTTAATATGATTTGTTTAAGTTGATTAATTAAGTTTAATTTATTTTAATTAATCATTGGATGATTTGATAAGTATAATTACTTAAAAGTAATCAATGAAGTAATTAATGGTAATTACTATATGTAATTGATTTAAGATGATTTAAGTATGGAAGTAATTTGGATTAAATTACTTTGTGAAATTAATCAAGGGATTAATTAAGATAATTAATTAAGAAGTAATTAATTTATTAAATGAAGTAATTAAGGGTAGTTAATTACTGAATGGGATTAATCAAGACTGATTAATAAATGTGGTTTAATTAAAGATAAATTACTTAATGTAATTAATTTAAATGGAATAATTAAATCAAAAAATGAAATTAGGGATCATTAATGTATATAATTAATGATGTAATTAAGGATTGATTCATTAAAACTAATTAATCTATAATAAGTGATTTTGAGTAATTAATTAATGTAATTAATTAAGGATTAATGTAACTAATTATAGTTAATTAATTAATAGAGTAATTAAAGGTTAATTACTGTATTTGGTTAGGATAATTAATTTGTGAAATTAATTAAAGAATAAATACTTGAATGTAATTAAAGAATAATTAATCAAGGATGATTAATTAAGAAGGAAATTAGAGAATGATTAATTAATTGATTTGTAATTAATTAATGGTTATGTAAGCAAGATTTATAATGATGAAGTAATTAATTTAATTTACTTTAAATTAATTAGAGATAAGATAATTAATTTAATTCATTTTAAATTAATTATAAGTACTGTGTTTATGAATCCTTGTTTATGTATTGATGGATGATATTGATTTCCTTGAATGGTTTGAAATCTCAGATATGAGATAAATAATGCTGTGTGATATGGATGCTTTGGTTGAAGTGTGATGATAATGTAGATTATCTATTGATGGTGATTTGTAATTATCTATCTGTGATATTGTGAATTATCTATCTATGTGTATATGGATAATGAAATGAATTGTTTTAACTTTAAAACAACTTGGACTTAAAAGATGGCGTTTTGGATTTCGATGAGACCGGGATCGGGTTTCCAGATTTGGATATCCAAAAACCACATCGATCCAAATTAACGATAGGTCGTGAATCTCAAGTGAAGATGAAGATTCAGAGTGCA
Organism: Allium fistulosum; assembly: GCA_030737815.1. Classification (NCBI taxonomy): domain Eukaryota; kingdom Viridiplantae; phylum Streptophyta; class Magnoliopsida; order Asparagales; family Amaryllidaceae; genus Allium; species Allium fistulosum. The sequence goes on along the minus strand of CM060907.1, from coordinate 458,498,227 downwards.
AGGGTTATTGTCGTTAACTCTGAGGATGATTCCAAAATGAGTGTAACGAGATAATGCCTTTGATTTCGTTCGAACCCGGAACGAACTTGTATGGATTGAATGCTTTTAGAACATCGTCAGGTGGACGATGAGCATTCTAAGTGATGTGTTCTGATGAGGTAATCGTAGCCTCAAGCCTCATCAACCGGGAATGGCTAAAACATGGGAGGTGCAGCAAGGCTTCGTGGGTAGCACCCACTTGAGAGCGAGATATACCCCTGTCTAGATGTCCCTTTATATTCGGCTTAGTGGGCAGTTGGTCGCGACAACTGCTGGGGTTGTTTCGTTCGGGACTGTCCAGTAAGAGATGGTTCCGACCTTGTGTTGTAGGGGATTGGGAGTAATCCTTGGTACGCTGATCTAGGCCAGGTACTGTGACGGGCGGTACCCCAGTAGCCCTGCCATTGTATGGAATCCAATCTCCAATAAGTGCCGTACGTATTAGTTGTGCCCAACTATGTTGGAACGTGAGATGTAAGCATTCCAGCTATTTCTGTATTTTACTTGAAAACCCTAGACACTATTATAATATCACTGGATTTCCTATCAAATGTTTGGTTAGCGTAAGGTAAAAACTTTTCCATGTTTATGTGTGGGAAGTCTTACGTGATACCTTTTGTTTTTCAAAGGATTTTCAAAGTTAAGAAACTTTAACCTGTTACTCATACCAGACCCATGTATGACCCAGAGTTTATTTCTATTTTTTTTAAACTCTCGGGTACTCAAATTTTTACGAGTAGCCAAGGGATTCAGGTTAGCCTTGACGAATTGTGGAGGAGCAATGGAGCAGGAGGCTTCACCGTTGTAGATATATATAGTGTTCCGCTGTGTTGGTATCTCTATGTTGTATCTGTGTTGTATTTGAGTTGTATCGAGTTGTATTAACTAGACAAGTGTTTATAACTGTCTAGTATGTGATGTATTATCTGTGTAACTCTGATTGATGTTGTATATTATGTAATATTTATGTGATATATTATATTTCATTCGTTCCGCTGTTGAGATTCTGATGTTGTTTCTTCTTTCTTCACTGTCTTTTCTATTTCTCACCCCTTTCTTTCTTAAAGATGATGCAACTTTCTGGTAGTAGAAAGTTGGGTCGTCACACCTATGAGTTGACGCTAGTTAGTTATGGGGTTAGGTAAATGTATTTTACCTAATAGAGTCGATTATTCGATTGGGGGTGATTCGATCGTAAATGGCACTTACAAGAGGTTCTACACTAGACGTGCAACACCAATTGATGTCTAGTGAAGTATGTGTCCCCGGCACAACGGGACTCCTCGGTATTCATGATTCTGACATGACATGATACTATGTTATTAGTGGATCTCGATGCATGCAATAAGAGGCATATGCTACGATCAAGAGGTGGACACGGATGTTGAAGATAAGACACTTCAGCGAGTTGATATTGTGGGCTCTCCTTCGATGCGTAGTTGGGTTAGGTGTAGTCATAGTTGTGGAAAATTTATTCTCATATGGTAATTGTAAGGAAATCTATACGCATAGGCATAATGTGATATGAAGTCCCATATGAGAGAGTTGTAGGATATTCCTATGTTGAGTAGTTTAGTAGCGGTGTTTCTATATTGAGTACCTCCGGTATCTGTATTTCCATATTGAGTACCTCCATTAGCAATATTTCCATATTGAGTAGCTCTAGGAGCGGTGGTCGATCGTTGGTTGTTGAGGTTCAATCCGTAGTTTGATCCTTGTAAGAGCCTACACAAGCTATAGTGTAGGTGTGTGTTAAATAAAGACCGTTAAGTAAAGGACCCTAAGAATGCATAGATAATTGTAGGACACCCTAGATCATATAGAGTATAATTAAAGTTAATTACACATGGTCACCATATATTAAACATGTATTCATTTACCTGACTTTTGTCAAACCCACCATTTTTCCTTTCTTTCCCCACTACAGAAGGACAGAGCAACAAATGATTTGGCCCGATTTTAGTACGAGGAGAGGTGAGCTCATCATAGGGGTTGCTTATCCCTTATTTACTCTCAGTATAATCGTCCATCTTTTAAGACTTAGTATTTTTTTTGTCAGACTATGAGTGGTATTTCTATATACTCTGTATTTGACTACGTATTGTTTTTCTAAGACCATATTTTTGAGATATTTTCTGAGATAGATACTTTCTGTATTTATATTTTGTTTCATTCCACTGTGAATTCTGAAAGTGTAGTTGTTGACCTGATTTTCCGTCATGAGTATGGAAAACCCAACCGAACCTTGGAATGCAATCGCACTGGTGAGGATACTGTCGTGCCAATGCTAGGCTTACTTTTTGAATGAGTCGACCCCGAGGGAAAGGCTCGCTGCTGGTGGAGGGCATGAACCCATTTGAGCCACAAGGTTGGTTGTAGGCTGATCACCCCCAAGCGGAGGGCGGTTGGTTAGGTCCTTTGTTGCTGGACCATTGCTTGAGGGGAATGTGGATTGAGATAGGCAAGAGGGACGGAGCGCTTGCCTCTGGTAGGAAGTATGGCGGGCTGGAGCGGACAGGGAGGCTTTCCCATGGCGGTAGACGGGCAAATAATGATCTTAGGGAGAACTAAATACAGAAAGTAAATACATAACAATATATAGTGGTGCACCCCAGTGCAACCTAAATCCATTGTGATGTTCCCTTACTATATCGATCTCTTACAATTTATAGACTGTTTCAAGAGAATAATAGAGAAGACTAGACTAAATATTAGAAGAGGATAATATCTTAGTCTAATGGTCTCGCGGTGAGGACACCTGAGGGAAGACCCACCGGGAGGGCCGTCCCTTGAGGAGGAGTCTCGGAGACGGAAGATCTTGAAGTAAGGGTTGCGGGCAGTAGTCGGAAGGTAGGCGCTAGAAGGAGGTGCCATTAGCAGGACTGATAAGCTTGTTGTTGGAGGCGATAATGGTGGTAGAGCTTGGTGGGTTAAGTGGTAGAGCTTGATGGAGGCTCTCTCTAATGGAAGTCGGGAGAAGCCGCCATTAGAGAGGCTTTGGAGGAGGAGAGAGTTGGTGAGGGAGATGGGTTGGAGAAATAGTTTTCTTAGTCTATCCCTCTGTTTCCTTTCGTATTTTTTCTCCCTCTACCATATGGTATGGCATCGGGTATATGTCGAGGATGTGGGGTGTAACGATCCACCTTTTTGGACGGTTTAAATCGACAATAAACCACACATGTCAACTCAAACCATTCAAAAGTGAGGATTGTTAATGGGGTAAATAAGAAAATAAATAGAAAAGAAGGAAAAACAAAACACAGAATCTCGCAGCGGAATGATAAAATATAATAATCAAATAAATAGTTCATGAAGCTGTTTTACAAATGGCATTTGATTACACTTTTACAATACAAATCAGAGTTATACATACAGCAAAAATAAATAAAAAATGCAGCGAAACACATAATGTAGTGGAATAATTAATAATAAATAGCAGACTCATCTCCGTCTTCATCCTCCAAAATAAAATGGTCTTCAATACACTGAAAAGCTCAGACTGATCCGAGCGTAATGAAAAGACAAAACACTCGAGTCAGGACTAAAAGATATTATGTAAGTCAAATCAAAATAAGTAGAATAGAAATATTATTGTAATGGCTTTAGAGATGTTACGGGATTTTCATCTCCTATCAAGTGTACAACGTGGATATAATTATTTAAAAGCTTTCAAATAATTCGAAATACCAATCTTAATCATTTTAATTAAAATAAATCTGAAGTTTAAATTTAAAACTTAAACCTTTCAAATAATTCAATTCCAATAAATAATCCAAATTCAAAAAAATTATATGGGTATATGTCATTTCAATCAGTATCCAAAATCAAAATTTCCAAATCAATGGAAACCGCTCGGGTTATCATTTCAATCCATAGTGATAACAGACATACAATTCCAAATAACTTTACAATTACTTCAATTACTGACATACAATTCCAACGTTAAACCCAACATTCAATTGCCTTAATTCCATTAGTTACCCATTCAATATTCAAACGGATAAATTATTGAGAAAATAGTTAATACAATCGTTTATAACAATAATTCATACCCATTATCTTATTCTTTACAACCAAAGGTTATAATTTGCTTACCCAAAAGGTTTTGTATTCAATATTAACCTATTTCAATTAATTACATATAAGTTCACCATTAACTACATCATTTAATTTACTTCATTATTTATGTGACGACTCGGGTTTTGCCCGCTCGAAAATCAACATCCGTACTTCACATTGTACTAGAATGCCGCAGATTCGACCGTTCAAATCCGATTCGCCGGAGCTATAACACAACTAAGTAAATAACACAGCGGAAGAAAAGAATAATACATTGATATATAATATCTGATACAACAGAGTGATACAATGAATATCAATATACATCAGAGATATGATACAAGAAATAGCAGCGGAAAAGAAAAGATAACAACAGCAGCGGAACAATATCAATAGAAGTGATAATTCCAAAATGATCTTCAGACAAGAATGAATCCACAACTCCAAGATAAGCAACTTCGATGAATGAACTAGCTCCAGATAATCTACTACCTGAATATCTGAAAAGAAACCCAACTCTAGACTGCTCGTGTGGAAAATTATGAGCACCCAGAGTTTAGGAAGGGAACAATAAACTCCGGATCAGTCATGGGACTGGTGTGAGCAACAAAAACAATTTAACTTTAAACAACAGCAAAAGAATTTAAACATTGAAATCCGCAATGCTTTTGGAAAATGAAACTACCATAAGACCTCCCGCCACACACACAATGCAAACGCAGAATTGGAGGAGATTTCTTCTTATGATAGTCAAAGATGCTTAGTACGCAAAATCATTGGATTATTATTATTAGTGCATAGTGCAGAAAACATTTCGAAAGTATAATATTAATCTTAGCCAACATACGACCAGTATCGTATGCCTACTATAGCTACCATGTTCAATAGCAGGTTACCACCACATTCCATGGCAGGTAATACAACTAAAACCGTACATGTCACGTATTGTTTCTTTGGATTTCCAACAAATGGTCAGGCTAAGGAACTTCCTTCCGCCGCATGGGATCGCCTCTGGCGGGACGCTCCGAGAGACAAACTGCTCTCTGCCAACAAGGCCGGGTTACCCCTGTAACAGGTAACTCACGAATATGCCACCTCCCGGTCCTTTGGGACCTTTATCCGAGCGCTCGATATCCAACATCACACATCATAAAGAAAGTGTATCCACATGAGTAAGTATCTGGGCTCCATACCATGATACCACCCCTTTCCAGAAGGAAATGACATACCCTAAAGGGCGCGACCCTCATAACCTTGCCGCAACATTCCTGTTTCGACCATTTCCGGGATGTGAGGCCCTGACGAAGTCTCGTCCACAAAGCTACGCTTTGTCACAAAGCCATGCTTTGGGTCAACAGATGATCAACCTATGATCACAAAGATAAATGATCAAACAAATGATCATATCACAAATGATCAAACACTGATCATCACACAGCAACACTCAGCATGCCACATTACCAAATTGGGAATATATCGCTGATAAATTTCAAATACATAACCTCTGAGCTCGTACGTCTTAGAGAAGGGTGTTAAGCTAAGAGAATAAATTCTCCGCCACCAACAGAAATGTATTTGAAAGAAATCAGCTTTATATCTCAAAGTGTAATGTCAGACATACAATCCATACAAGTCTGTTCCGGGTTCGAACAGAACCGAAGGCACTTCTCACGAAGCCCTTGCAAATCCGGATAATTTCCAATCACGTCCGGACTTCCCGTCACTAAGGGTGATAAAACCTCTATATCGGGGATCAGCCGATGCAGAGTAACTCGACGGTAATCCTTCCATTTTCAAAAATATCCGGTCTTCAAATGCCATCCATATCGACGTATCACATATTCGGAATGGGTTATACGACCCAAAGGTCCTCTCCCGGCTAAACCGAATAGTGAGTGTAATATTTAAAAACATATGGATATGAGATTTCAATTAAGTCACAACTTATTACCCAAAACTTCTCTTTTCAAATGGTTAAAACAAATTACCATTTAAATCTTTAAACAAAAAGATTCAATCTTTACGGTTTAAACAGTTTCCACATTTAAATCTTTTAAACAAAAGATTCATTCACAGATTTTCCAAATTAATTTCCATTTCAATTTGATTAACTCGTTAAACCTTTAAATCAAGATTTAACTTATAGCTTTCAAAACAATTCCATTTCAAATGATTTAAACCAATCATTATTTTAAATCTATTAAAAATAAACAGATTCAATTCATAGCTTTTCAAAACAATTCATTCATAACTTGGAAAACCATTTTCAATTCAATATTGAAATTCCTTTAATTAAACTGGAATTTCACTTCTTATCTGAAAGCTTTTATCATTTAAAACAATAGTTTTTATTTCAGAAAGTCTGATTCATTCATACGAGTTAAAGTCTTTGGGTTAAATCCAAATTCTCAAAATTATACTTTTAAATGGTTTAAATTCAGATAAACACATTTATAACATTTTCAATCCCTAGTTTCAAATCATAGGATTCAATTTCAAACTTGAATTCAAATTCAAATCAAATTATTTAAATTTTCAAAACTCGATTAAGTTATTCAAAATAACTTTTATCTTTGAAATTCCATTTCAAAAGCTTTTCATTTTAAACCCAAATTTCCAATTTCAAAATCAATTGAAATTAAAATTTCAATTTCAAAACATCAAATTTAAATTATCTGTGACTTAACCGATTTCCACGTGAAATCCATATTTGTGTGTGTAAGAGTGTAGTCCAGGGGTTTCACACAATAGTGCAACACAATGAATCATCACAGATCAAAATACAGGATATAGTTGATAAACGATATAAACTATATCGCTTATCTTTTATTCTCAGATCACAGATATATATAAATTTCAGATAAATAAACTGCAGTAAAGATTACACACAAAGCAGAATATATTACAAAGCATCACAGATCAGGAAATATCAAACAATTCAATCATCCAATCAAATCCAAATATTCATAAGTAATGTCAGTTAATTATCTGATTTATTCAAATCGAATTAATTTCTTATGAATTTCTAATCCGGGTTAATTAATCATTAATTAATTACAAACCATTTTAGATAAATGATCCATTAATCATTTATTAATTATCCTTTAATAATAAATTTATTAACCTTTAATTATTAATTAATCAACCTTTAATCATTACCATTTAATTAATTATTCTAAATTAATTATTCCTCAATTAATTACTTTAATTAATAATTCCTCAATTAATTATCATTCCTTAATCACCTTCATTAATTAACCTTCAATTAATTAACTTAAATTAACGATTCTTACTTACAAATGATTTAAATACGTAATTGTTAATTAACCAAATTTTCAATTTGACTAATCTCTAGTCACTTAGTTAATTACCATTTTAAATTAATTATCCATTCTTAATTGCCCTTTTTTAACAATCAATAATAATAGTTTATCTTATCTTCTTTAAACTTTGGAAACCAATTATTATTAACTACAAAAACTTTAATGTTAATTAATTAAATACTTAACTTAATTTATCTACTTAATTAAACATTAATTAAGATTTTAAAACATTTTAAAATAATTAAACTTGTATTGAGTTCTCAACTCAAAAATAGTCAAACATTAAATTCTTTGTTAACACAAAAACCTGTTTACACAACTTTAAAATTCGTTCAGCTTAACCCTGTTAAAAAAAACAAACCCCGAGCCTTTTCAGATTTTACTCGAGTGTTACTCGAGTTTCCCCTAGTTTCCCCGAGACCTCATCTCTCCCTCTCGTTCGTTCTTCTTCTTTTTTTTTCCCAGTTTAAAATCTGAAAACTTGCTAATCATAATATCACTGAAAAGCATACTCGAGCATGCACCCGAGTGTGACCCGTGCGAAAACTTCATGTGCTCGAGTTCCAACTCGAGTCACTTCCACGCGAACTATCACCAGACACGGCAGCCCAGCCGTGCACGTGCACAGATCATCGTCGACATTCTCATCATCGCTCCAACCTCCAACATGTCACTGACGACCTCGTCCATCAGTATGACCACCCAGACATCCCAATCTAACTCAAAAACTAGATCGAGCTATCTCGATCAAACTAGCGCAAGCGACATCACCAGAAAGCTGCCCTGAACTCACGTTGCCGGCCACCAGAGATCGAGCACCCCACTCCCAAGCTTCGCCAGACTTCCATGCTATCAATGCCCAAAGTCTCGATCAACTCGAAACACTGGAACCGCCACAGTAGCCTAAACTACTACCCTGACCAAAACTGGGTGTTAAACCCTACCTCGATCAATTTCTATTGCCATGGCGATTTATAAATTCAAACGCCATTTTTCCTTCATTCCCTAATCCCCAAGCTTCCCTCAGACCCAATCTCGACCGATATTATTTTGCCAATCGTCGGCAATTGGTAAAAACCCCAAATCTGATCATCCCATTATTTCTCTCAAACTACCATCCTAAAAATCTTGATTTTATCGTTAAAAATCATAGTTTTCAACTTCGAACAAGACTATATAAATAAACCAAGAAATCATGGTGGTTGAATTTTTAAGAAGGTTTAATTCTTACCATATCTTTCATTTTTTTTCAATAATCAAAAATGATTTCACTTAATATTATTTTTAATATTTAAGATCTTGCTAAATTGAACATGTTTTGTTTAAGCTTCCAAGCCTAAAAAGAATTGTGGGGTGAGATCTTGAATTTTGAACAGGTTTGGAACCTGAAATCTGGAACAGAAGTGAATTTGCCTGTATATTAGACATGCACAGACAAGTACTACCTATATACATACATCCCATTCATTTCATACATGCAAACATCATTCACATCATAATTTCAAAGAAGATCACAGGTATCACAGATAAAAACAAGTTTAAGCTTTTTAGAAAGAAGTTTACTCACATATTTTCCAGAGAAATGAAACAGAGCACTTCATGTTGGAACAAGCTTTGAAATTGTTTTCCAAGAGGAGAAAAACAGAGTTTTTCCTTATGAACCAAGCTTTGAAATTCAAGTTGAAATCTTTTTGTTTGTATTGATCTGTATTGTAGTTTTGTTTGAGTTTTGAAAAAAAAATGCTTGCTTCAGATTTCCTTAGTCTCTGGTGGACGAAATGAGATAAGGAAGAGGTTACAGTGTGATATGTATTTTTGTACAAGTGATAATGTGGTTTGCACAATGTTTAGCAGGGATATTTTCTTCTTTTGCTTGCTGATATTTTCCTTTGGTGGCTGATGCATTAATTAGTTTGTACCACATTTATATTTATATAGTATCCCTCCTTCCATCTCGGCTGTAAAATAAAATGAAATAGTTTAAATGTGGCTTGTATAAATCTATGTTGTGTACTAAGGATTCATGCATTAATTGCTCAAGTCCTTTATGTCTTCTTTCTCATATATATTTATTTTTTTCCCAGCCTACATACTTCTCTGTTTTCATATAAAATGTTGAATCAGCCTATATATATTTATCCAACTTGTATACATGATATTGTCTTCTTCAGCAAGCTTAGTGATAGATATATATATATATATATATTCTTATTTGTTTGCACTTGAATATATATTGTTGTCTTACTTACACTTGCATTCCTATATGTATATATAGATATCTTTCCTTTTGTCTTGTCTTATTACTTTATAGTATGAATAACTTCTATTTTATTATGTTGTTAGATTATTTTACTTTACTACTAACTATCTTGTATCCAAAGTATATACATACATATATATATATATATCTATATTTATTTTATGAATTCAAATTTAAACCATTTATTTTAAATTTAAACTCAAATTCAATATATATACAATATTTTTAATTTAAATGATTTATCCAAAATTTATTCGACGATCGGGGTAACTCGCATCACTTAAATCGATTTATTTCACAAATTTTATTCAAATATTCTTTAAATTATCAATTTAAATTTATATAAAATTCGGGGTCGTTACAATTTACAATTATAACCAAGTCAACCTACAATTTATTTCAATTAATTTGAAATTACATTAAATAGTTATCAACAGCATTCAAACAACATCACAGATTTCATATTCAATATTAGCCAATTCTAATTGATTACATATAATTTCAACATTTAATGTATTTCCTTATTTATAGTTATAACCAATTATAACTTTACAGTCACTTCAATTAATTGGAATTACCTTAAAATAGTTAGCAATTACCTTATTTTAACATTACTAACATTACATTCTAATTATTACTCTCATTATAACATCATAAATTTTAGTTTTCTTTCAATATAAAATTCTAAAATCTTATTTAATTAATATTTTAATTATTGAAAAATACGAGTCGTTACACTCTTCCCCACTCAAAAATTTTCGTCCTCGAAAAGGGAAAAGGAGGAAATAAGGAATCAATATATTTTAAGTATTCAATTTATAAACAATTAATTTTCATAATTAAGTAATTTAAATACAATATACAATTAATAACAAGTAAATCTTCATATTCAAGTCTACCAAAGTTTGAAAATATTTCATTTTTCATAAAATTTCTAAGTTTAAAATTCATGGAAAATTTCGGCAGTCTCCTTTGTACGGAGAGGTCCGGGAGAAATAATAATATCAATAACTACCATATATATATATATATCATATTTCAAAAATAAACATCCCAAACCACGGGAAAACAATATAATATCGCTAAAAACCCGTAATCCTAAAAGTACCTATTTGTCGGGCAAACAACGCTTAATTTATGAAATCAAAGCAGTAGCTATTGCTTCCATAAACTTGTACTTCACTTAAAAAAATCCAAAGAAGTTCATAAGTACGTGAAAAGAGATATATTTAAGTTGTTTCAATTAATAACAAACAAATCAACATAATATAATAATAGTCACATGCAAACAAACAACACGACCATCATATGTAACAAGGGAATCAATCATACGTCCATAGCAACCAAACTAATGATTTGTTCAGGTTTAGAAACTTTTAATCGTACAAGATGATAAATAAACTATTAAGTGTACTCTATGCTCAACAGCCTTAGATAATTATTGATAGATTATCTATACTTCCTTATACAGTTAGAAGTATCCTTTCCTAACATCCCATAAGCCAAAACAACCAATAATTTCAACACAATATTTAAGTTTATTCCATTGGTTTCTTTTACATCATCACTGTTCATTTTTTTTTTCATATAACGTCCATTTATTTTTCTTTCATGTACTTACATAAATTATTTCACAATATTAACTTACGTTCATAACATTTCTTGTACATCAAAATTCTTATTTAGAAATAATTTCATTGAACACTTCCATTACTTAAGTTTTACTTGTATAATATCCTATTACATATTCTATTAACATTTCAACTTATTAAACATTTCTGGTAAGTTATATATATATATATTTTAGGAATGTAATTGAATGTTACACAAGTTTTTGGTATTCGCCCTTGAAGAGAAAAGGAGTATTTCAATATATCTAAAAATTCAATTAAACATTTAACCTCATTCACTTAGTAAGAATATAAGATATATTTAAAACATCTTCATAGTATTATGCAAGAATTGTCCAAAAGTTTAAACAATGTTAGAAGTTTATATCAAAACATTATGATAAGCCCCTCTTTTTTTTATAAAGTTCCTTAAATCTGATAATTTATTAGACTCATATTTCAAAATAAGTATAACCCTAGATTATTAAACTAAAACTAATAGTATACTCAAATCTTACATTAAATATCCAAATCAAAGTATAAAATTTCATATCTTCAATATTAATTTTAAACACTTGTTTAAAATGAATATTCAAATCATGGAAAAACATTTATTATGGTTTAATACAAAAATTCAAATAGTGAATAAACCTATAAATTTACTGTTAGTGCTTTGAAATCAAGTAAATATTTCAAACCATAGTTCCAAAATAGAGATTCAAATTTATTGGTAAGTATATTACTATAAATAAAACTTCGCAAATCATTTTTTTCCCATTTATATAATATCTTTAAATTATACATTCAAAGAAACTTATATAAATTTTACTAGAAATATTCATTTGAAAACTTCATTTGCAAATCATCATCTTTAATACTTTAATACTTTACGGAAAAAAAATTCATTTGTAAAATTTCTTGCTTCATTTATAAATACCACATAAAAGTTTTTAAATAAAATCTTTATAAATATGTGTAAACTATTTCAAAACAATTATTTACATCACTACTTATATTTCAAAAGAAGTTATTGAAAACCTTAAATCTGTTATTTATAAATTTTATTAGTTTTAAATCTCAAAATACTTTTAAACATCATTAATAAATCAATAATCATTAACTTTAAATATGTTTTATTTAATTAATAACTTTTCATAATATTAACAACACTAATGATTTACTATTAAACCATGTTGTACATAAATAACAATATTTTAAACATTTTTAAAGTCTTTAGAAATGAAAAAAAAATGACCAAAATATTCTTTATATAATACTTTATCAAAATACTTTTATAACTCGATGTTTTAACAAGTTTATCCTCGTCCTTGCAAACTCTGGTCGTACGTTGATCAGGCGTAAGACTAGAAATCTCCAAGTACTTAGTAGACCTGTTTCAACACCCAGTGAAAAATACAAAAAAATAGGGATGAGAAGTACTGCTCAAAATCTGATGTCAAATGATGTTGTTACGATAGCAGTGGCCCGCTGCTGATCCAATGTTTACGCAATAGACACAAAACTTTCCAGAAGATCCTTCCACCTTCCGGATTCCAGAAAAATATTATAGCCATTTCATAAACAAGGGACCATCGACCCCTGCTGCAGTGGTAACTGCTAATACAATGATTTACGCAATGGATGCACTTCCTAGAAGATCCATAAACAACAAATCCCAAGATCGAAAGCGCCTCCATTGGGTAAACTAAAGAAGCATCTACCCTGGAAAAAAAATCGAGGAACTCATGAGTTTAAGTCCGGACAACCATATTAGTTCGAATCCATTTCTGAATTCACCCAAGTATATTAGTGTAACAACCCGCATATTTTACGATTCGTATATTTTAAATGTTTAATTTAAGTATAGCATCGTTCGTCGAATTTTAGTCCGAAAAAGTCACTATTCGTAAAAGAACAGTCAAAATAGTGAAAAGTATTTGTGGATCAAGATTCGGAGGTGTCTATTTGAGAAAAACTGTCTTACAGGGATTCAGACGTCTGAAATGAAGCATTCAGACGTCTGAAATTGTTCGAGTCAATCCAGAAAGGAAATATGCTAAAATTGCCATTTTCAAACGTTTGAAATGGACGATTCAGACGTCTGAATATTGTTCTAAACAACTTCTGTTTTTCCAGATTCAGACGTCTGAATCGTTCATTTCAGATTCTGAATGAAGTTAGCAAACTCATATTTTTCCAAATTCAGACGTTTGGTTTGAAAATTTCAGACGCCTGAATGAAGAATGAAGTTGAGAATCAACAGTTTGGACTCGAGACCACTTCCATTGAGTTCAAAATGGTGTTTGTGACTTTTTTGAGTATAAGCATCGATATGTTTGGAGTTGAGTGAATTTTGTTATTTTTCACTTAGGGCTTTGAGCTTGGGTTTGGGTTTCACCCAACTCATCCTATACCCTAACTCAGCCCCCTCTCCTCTCCATTCACTCATTTCATTTCTTAAACTCTAGCTCAACTGAAAATGGGGGAAGAGAATGGGAAATAGAAATTCCAAGCCCTATATTCAATTGCAAACTCAAATTCTTGCTCCAAAATCAAAGAGAAGCTTAGGTAAGCCTTCTTTTCATCTTCTCCATCTCAATCCCTCTTCAAATTCTCTAAAATTCCTAATATCTTAACTTAGAGAAAACTTCATCTTTGATTATAGATTGAAGTTCTTGAGGTATTGTTGAAGAGAGATTAACCTATTGCTTGTTCTAGAGCTTATCGTTTGTGTTTGGGTTTAAAAGGTGAGTTTTCAAACTCACATCTACGTCCATATCTTTGATAGTGTTAGGTAGCAATTCCTAACATATAATCCTTGTCCATTTGTTTTTGAATTGAATTGGTTTGATGAATATTCCAATTTTTGGCGTTTGAAGTCAAAATCTATGAAAAATCCTTATATGGTTGTTTGGGCATGTTGGTTGGAGTGTATTGGTGAGTCTTTAAGGTTGGGTAGTCGTTTGGCGTAAACACCTAGCCATCGTCACTCATCCGATTGCTTCCGATAGGATTTGGCCATTATTGGCCTAGGAAAAGTATTGCCTGAGCTCCAGTTTCAGACGTTTGAAATATACCATTTAGACGTCTGAATCTGCTTGTCTCAGCCCAATTTGCCTATTTTGTGTGGGATTCCAATTTTTGATCGATTCTTCTTTCTCCAATTAGTTGTTTAACTTTAGTTGACTTTGATGATTCTTTTAGATTTCGTACACGGGTTTTTATAAAGATATCTTTTTAAATGATATTTAAAGCTCGTTTCTCTAATTTATAATTTCTATATCAAACACACACAATTTTGCACTTCGAGCGAAGCGGGAGGAAAATTAAATGATTAAATAAAACGTGTGCTATGAACACGTGGGTTTATCTTTTCAGTTAATTCCTAATCTATTCGTTTGACCGTTTTGACCATTGGGTCTGGTTTACCGATGAGATTAGGTGAACTTTGTACTGCTTTGAGTGTGAAATTGACTAACGGTTAGTAAACCGTTTAGTGCGAATGTGTGGTATGGGACTTACGTTAACATTTTTCGGGTTCCTTTCCAAGAGTTTATGACACATTTGCTTCGGTGGCTAGTACTAGACCTATGTGGGTCATTGATTGTCTATGTGGACAATTGCTCCTATGTGGGAGTGTTATTATTAGTTTGGCTTTGTCTATGTGGACAATTGCTCCTATGTGGGAGTAGAGTCATCGTGCGTATCGCCTCTGGACGTGTGATAGCACTAAATTAATAGTACTTGGCATAAAGACTATGGTCTTAGTCCGCGTGACTTTCTGATGTTTTATTATTGCATTTCCCTTGAGTAGCGCCTTTCGGCGATGGTTCTATGGAACCACACGATATGAGTGCGACTACCCCAAGGAAACTTATATTGCCTACACTGGCACTATTCTTTGCTATGTTGCATTGATTTTTGGATATGTTTCCATTAATGCTTATGATTGCCGATATGGCGGGTTTTGGAATATCTCCTAGGTGGGAGTAATATTCTACAAACCATCTTTATTACTATTGCATCATGCCGATGAGATGAGGCTTATTATTCGACATTATGTGATGTCGATTCCTCTTTGGAGGATTTATTTATTTGCTAAGTGACTACGTTTTCACTATGTTAGTAATGTGGTTATTGTTGCACTTCTCTTTGGAGGAGTATAATATCATTATCTTATACCGCATTATTATTATCTAGCTTTATCTAACTGATCTGTTTAGCTAGACTGACCCGTGTATTTATATACCCGGGTCAAACCGAGTTGTTTCAGGTTAGATACATTGGACTTAGCCTATTTTGCTTCCGCATGGACTATTCCGCTAGCTCCTTTTTGTTAAAGCGTTTTGTGTAGTCCTTTTTGGCTATGACTCTGATATGTATTCTTTGACTCGCCTGTATATTGTGGTTTTCTTTACCACTTGACATGTATCATTTTGTAAACTCTGTAATGTATCTGTATACGTGTAAATGTTTGTGATGAACTACTGTTCTGTGATGTGTATTACATTTGAGTTGTTATATTCTGTTCTGATAGATCCTTCAGCCACCTATGGCTTTGTATTAAGTATTTGTTGGATACGTCGATTCATTTGAAAAAGAAGTGGCAATTGTCGGCGTATTCAATAGATAATTAAGACAAGGCTATAGATGGTCGCTCCTATCCAGCTCTATTCTCCGCATTAGCAGACGGTGTTACCTAGTAATACTCTTTGCTAATGTGGGTCTCGGAGTGGGGCGTCACAATTAGGGTTTATCGGTCGAATCCATTCCTGGATTCCCCAAGTCCATCTGGGTCGAAGCATATCATACTATACTTCTTCACGGAGGGTACCTCTCCATACCTTTTACTTCAAAATATATCATACTATATATAGTACCCTTCCAAAATCATAACTTCAAATATCACACTTATATAAATTCCATTATACACAAGATTTCATTTTCAAATCGAATACTTTCCAAAATCAATAGTCTCGAATATATCAAATCATTCTTATATAAATTCTGTTGTATATAAGATTTATCTCTTCAGATCGAATACCTTCCAAAATCAATAATCTTCAAAATCACCATATACTTATATAAATTCCATCTTATATAAGAATCAAATTTTCCCAAAATCAATTTCGCTGTATGAAGAGTCATATGGGATTAAACATCTTTGCTTTATAAAAGGTTTTGAATTTAGAATAGTTTTGTATATATAGAATAGTTTGTAAAATAGTTTGTATATAAAATAGTTGAAAACTAGTTTGTAAATAAAATAGTTCATAAAATAGTTTGTAAAATAGTTTGTAAATAAAATAGTTTGTAACATAGTTTGTAAATAAAATAGTTTGTAAAATAGTTTTGTATATAAAATAGAATAAACTAGTTTGTATAAGAAAAATAAAAGAAAATAGTTTTGTAAAATGGTTTTAAATTAATAGTAGTTTTGCATAAAAGAAAATTTCCAATTTAAATTACAAAGAATATCCAACCCAACAACTTTCAATTTCAACGTCAAAGAATATCAATAACATTAGAACATAAGATGTACATATGTCTTCATTTCGCAAAATCACATTCGATCGCTCGCTCGATCACACAAGTTCGCTTTCGAACTAGTATTGTTCATTCGACTTCCCTAATGCGGACTTTGATAAGGTTTCTTGACTAGAAACCATCATTCTCCTTGCATAGCCATACACTATGATAGAGAATTTTAGAATCAAATCAAAACTCCATATCAAATATTCGCCATCAAGAATCGAATGAAAAATCCTAATACGAAATGGTGTAATTCAACTCGAACTTGTGTACTCAAATCCAGATCAAATTAATTATGGGAATAAAATAATATACGTACAACTTACGTACTTATTCCAATTTGTTTTATCACCATTACATTTTGATTTAAATTCATTATTAATCTCATTGATTAACATAAATATCACTTCATACTTTAATATTTGTTTCACAGAATTTCTCCATTTAATATAAAACATTAATATATTCATTCTCATAACATTGCTTGTATTTCTCTTCATTTTTAAATTAAATTAAATTTCACATGTAAAATTTGTAACGATTCTGGATTTTTGACTTTCGAAAATCGACATTAATACGTCCACTGTATCAACTGTCGAGCAATCGAATGCCGGAAAACCGAATTGTTATGGTTAAAAAGAAGAGGTAGAAGAAGACAGAAGAAAGAAAAGGAAAAAGCAACAGAAACAATATCAGAATCTCACATTCGCGGTGGAACAACATATAATAGATAAATGAATAATCTTTAAATCAAAGAACTATATCAGTTTATACATTACATCATCAGAGTTAATATACACACTATACATCAATGGACAGTTATACAAACTTGTCCTCATACAGAATACACAGCGGAATAAAATAATATCATATACAAGTGATACGTCTCGTCATCCAGCTCGCCACTGAGCTCCACAACATCTCCTGAATCCAGAATGACCTGATAACCTAACTCTAGGCTGCCCGTGTGGAAAATTATGGGCACCCAGAGTTTAGGAAGGGAACAATAAACTCCAGGTCAGTCATGGGACTGGTGTGAGAACTTAAAACAGTTTATCTTTAAACAACAACAAAAGAATTTTAAACATTGAAACCCGCAATGTTTTTGGAAAATGAAACTACCATAAGACCTCCCACCACATACACAATGAAATCGCAGACTTGGAGGAGATTTCTTCTTATGATAGTCAAACATGCTTACTATGCAAAATCATTTGATTTTATTATTATTAGTGCATAGTGGAAAACATTTCGAAAGTATAATATTAATCTTAGCCAGCATAGACATTTCGAACTATGGCTAATATAGCTACCATCTAAACAGTGGTGACCACCATAAGTAAATGGCAGGTTCTATAACTAATACCGTACAAGGTTCGTATTGGAAGATGGATTGCCAACAAATGGTCAGGCTAAGGAACTTCCTACTGTCAATGTGATCGCCTCTGGCGGGACGTCCCGAGAACCTAACCGGATCTCTGCCAACACAAGGCCGGGTTACCTCTACACTAGGTAACTACTACACGAATATGCCACCCCCCGGTCCTTTGGGACCTTTATCCGAGGCGCTTCGATCACACAGCAATCACACAGTAAATGAGATTGGAGTATCCACATAGGTTAAATACCAGGGCTCCATACCTGATATCACCCTTTTCCAGAAGGAAATGGCATATCCTAAAGGGAGCGACCCTCATAACCTTGCCGCATCATTCCTGTTTCAACCATTTCTGGGGTGTGAGGTCCGAAGAGGCCTCGTCCACAAAGCTGTGATTTTTCACAAAGCCACGCTTTGATCAACAAATGATCAATAAATATTCATCACACAGCAACACTCAGCATGCCACACTACCAAATTGGGAATATATCGCTGATAACTTTCAACTACATAACCTCTGAGCTCGTACGTCTCAAAGAAGGGTGTTAAGCTAAGAGAATAAATTCTCCTCCACCAAACATAAATGTATTTGAAAGAAATCAGCTTTATATCTCAAAATGTAATGTCAGACATGTAACCATACAAGTCTGTTCCGGGTTCGAACAGAACCGAAGGCACTTCCAAAGAAGCCCTTGCAATCCGGGTATTCACAATCCCGATCGAACTTCCCATCACAAAGGAAATCTCTATACCATAGCTAACGGTGCAGAGACAATCGATACGTCATCCTATCGTTTTCACAAATACCCGGTCTTCACCACCGGTCTTCAATACGATCCATATCGTCGTATCACTAATTCGGAATGGGTCATATGACACAAATGTCCTCTCCCGGTTCAGCCGAATAGTGAGCACAATATTTAAAACATATGGATATAGGGATTTCAATTAAGTCACAACTTATTACCCAAATCCTTTCCTTTAAATGGTTTAAACAAATTACCATTTTAAATCTTTAAATAAAAAGATTTACTTCACAAAATTTACCCAGTTTCACAAAGATTCATTCACAGATTCCCAAATCATTTCCCATTTCAATTGGATTAACCCATTAAATCTTTAAATTAAGATTTAATTTATAGCTTTCAAAAAAGTTCAACTTCAAATTAAAATTCCTTTAACACAAATGGAAATTTCTTTCCTCATATGAAAGCTATTATTATTCGAAAACAGATAGTTTCGTTTTGGAAAAAACTGGTTACAATTACACAGGTTAAAGCCATCTAAGTATAAAACTTGAATTTAAATTTAAATTTCCAAAACCATATTTTAAATGGTTAAAAACCCATATAAACACCTTTTACACATGTAAAATCTTTTAGACCATAGTTCCCAAATCATTGAATTCAATTTCAAAATATTGAATTCAAATTTAAATCAAATGATTTAAATTCCAATTTTATTAAGTTATTTAAAATAACTTTTATTTCTGAAACTCATTTTCAAAAACTTTTCGATTTCAATTCCAAAACTATTTTGGATTCAAGAATTCAATTTTCAAAATTGATATAAATCTGTGATTTAACCGATTTCCACGTGAAATCCACATTTGTGTGTGTATTGTGTAGTCCAAGGGTTTAACACAATAGTGCAACTACATTCAATCATCACAGATCAAATATAATAATATAATTGCTAAGCAGTATAAACCATAACGCTTATCTTTAATTCACAGATCACAGATATTCATATCATAGATAAATAGATCACAAATCACAACACAGAACAGGATATATCACAAAGCATCACAAATTTGAGATATCAAACAATTCAACATCCAATATAATCCAAACATCCATAAGTAGGATTAATTTAATCATCTGATTAATTTAAAGTCGGATTAATTTCTAAACACCAAATCAAATATCCAATTAATTTCCAAATTATTCCCTTTTTAAAATAAATTTCTTTATCTCTTCAAAATTCAAAATTCGTCCTCGAAATTGCCAAGTAAGAAAAATGCCCAAATTCATTAACTTTTCAAAAATCCACTTAGTGAAAATTTTACATTCACCTTTTTTTTCAAAACCTTTAACTTCAACCAAAACAATGGTTTTCCATTTTCTAGTTCAATTCCTACGTTTTATTACAATTTGGAAAACCGACTTTCCGTTAACAAAAATTTTCCAAAATTTCCCGAAAATTTTCTAACGCCTTAAATTTTCAAAAAAATTCGCCATAGCCTTCTTTGCGCGGTTCAATCGTAGTAGGATCACAATAGACATAAATATATATACATCGACCCACATGGTCAGAAAAGCAGAAAAACAGTTCATATTTCCTATTTTTATTACGTAGGCGTACCTTTTAGCATTTTTAAGCAAAGCAGTTATTTATTAAGCATTTTGCGCAACCAAATCCCACCAAACGGTAGCCACAGCACATGTACTTAATCAATTTAAATATGTAAGTGACATATATACGAAATTATTAACATTTTACTCTTTTAAACAACTACAATACATGCATATTAAAAGAAATGCATACTAAACAAGGTTTATAAGCAACTTATATAATTTCGACATTACTTGTAATTGTTTACAACCAATTTATATACAACGACATTCAATTATCCATTTTCAATTAGTTTACATTCACTAATTTAAATTTAAGTTGGTTCACTTTCAATTTGGATTCAATTACATAGCTTTCATACGTTAGCTTTCCATTTGATTAATTCAATTACATATGAATTTCTATACAATCAATTAACAATCATCTAACAATCAAATCAAAATCAACATAACCAAATTCATTCAATTTACTTTACTTCACATTCAATTTGGTTCAATATTTTTAATTCCAATTGGTTTAATATTAAATTGACTTCCATTCAATTTATTCAAATTCCAATTTATTAGCTTTTAATGAATTAACACTTACATCCATTATTCCATATCAATTCATTTACATTAGATTGATTAGCATTCAATCCATTTATTAATTCAATTGCTAATTCATTTTACAAATAAAGTTGAATCTCCTTTATATAACTCAAGTTCACATTCTTAATGACTTCATTTCATTAATTCACTTATTAATTTACTTCTATACCAAAATCAACTTCATTCAACATTACTTAAGTTATATTCCATTTCAAATTTCCACTTATAAATCCAATTCAGATTTCAATTTTTAAAGTAAATCCTATTTAACTTTTACCAAAGCCAAATTCCATATCACCATTCAAATTTAGATTTCATTTTGCTTAACAAAATTGTTTAACCATTTTGATATTTGGTTTTACTTATCTTTTCCCATTCTATAAGTTATATACCCTTTTATTTAACCATTTCCATCAATGACTAGGCACTGGGGTACCACCTATCACAGTACGTGGCCTAGATCACAGTACCGAGGACCCACCCTAAGTCTCCTGCAACACAAGACCGGAACCATACCTTATTGGATAATTCCGAATAAAATCACCCCACGGTTGTGATCAGCAACCGCACCACTAAGCCGAAATAAAAAGGGACATCTAGACAGGGATGACCTTACTCTCAAGTGAGGGCGACCCACGAAGCCTTGCTGCATAACCCCTGATTTTCAGTCATTCCCGATTGATGAGGCTCGTGGCTAAGCGTTACCTTTTAGAACATATCCCTTAGAATGCCCATCGTCCACCTGACGATGTTTCGAAAGCATTCATCCATACAAGTCTGTCCCGGGTTCGAACGGAACCGAAGGCACTACTCCTACTACATCCATTTTGGAATCATCATCAGGATTAGTAGCGACTAGCCCTTGCACTTCACTGTACCATCTTCGATTCAACTCGTTTCCCCATGAAACGTACAAACCAGATCGAAGTGGTTTTCGAGAAATTAATCTCGATCCCGGTCTCTTCGAAACGATCAGTGCATTGGCCAATATTGATAGTCGGTGATTTAACTATCAATTAACATTCACAAACATCCATCAAACAATAAATAATTTCCCAAATTATTTATTAACATCAAATACCTTCGCAAGATATATTTCTATTTTCAAGCCCC
This sequence comes from Allium fistulosum, assembly GCA_030737815.1. Taxonomy (NCBI): domain Eukaryota; kingdom Viridiplantae; phylum Streptophyta; class Magnoliopsida; order Asparagales; family Amaryllidaceae; genus Allium; species Allium fistulosum. The sequence continues at coordinate 458,475,968 of CM060907.1, read as the reverse complement.
TTTTGAAAACAGTTCAAACAGTTTCCTCTTACGAAATACATATCTCAAATATTTATTTCCTCTGAATCACCAAGTACAAAATACTTTTAGATTTAAAAATAATTTAAAAGCACTTTTTATAAATATACTTTATAATATTGAAATTAAAACTACTTTAATACTTAATTAAAATATATACTTTAAGGATATTTTAAATAAAACCACTTTATAAAATATAAACTAAATTTTCTCCTTTTAAAACGTAATACCAAGTCACTTATTTATAAGTACTACCATGAGAGATTTGAACATAAACACTTACTTTAGAATTTAATATTTAAAAATAACAAATTTTCTAAAACATACGGTTTAAACAACATTAAAACTTTTAACGAATATTTAAAATTTCTTTGAAAACATACTTGGCTATCCAGAGAAATACACTTCTCTTTCCCATCTTTTAAAAATAAATTAACATTTATTTTTAAACCAATCCATATCCTTTTATAAATTCCCTCCTTGAATTTATATTTTCAAATATCCACTGATATTTTATTTTACTTTATAAACCCAGTTTATAAATTCCAAAATCTCACTTCTCTTTAAATTTCAATTCCAAACACTTAAATCAATTTCCAACTTATTTTCAATTTAATTCACTTGAAATAAATTTACTTACTTACTTCATTTCTTTCAAATCACATTAACTTCCAGATTTTAATTTCTTTATTCTGAGTTAGAACCCTTTTAACTAAAATATGAATTTCAGATTTCCAGAACTCCTTATTTATCCTTTAATTAAATTGGATCCTTGAATTTAAAAATAAATTCTTTTATTCTTTTAGATAGTATCACTTTAGTTTAAAATTTATTATTTCCCTGTTAATTCAAAATTCCCTTTCCCATATTTGTTTGAATTTTGAAATTGTTTTTATTTCTTTTCAATTCATTATTTACTTATTCAAATTCACTAGAATTATTTTACTTAAATTTTACTCTTTTATTTCTTTCCAAAAATCCAATTCTATAGAATTTAATAACTCATTATACTTAGATATTCAATCCAACTATATCTTCCAATATTTCAATTACCAATAAAATCATCACAGGATATCAATATTCATAACATAGAATATTAAATAATCTAAATTAATTTTGAGGAATCCAGTTGGATCCCTCCTACCTGTTTCCCTGCATCCATAGATGTTAGCACAATACCAATTCCACTTCGAGGTGGAATATCGCGGTATATGGGTTTATAAAATATCATCCGCTATTATGCGGCGCATAGGGTTTCATCCGCTATATAATGCGGGAATATCAACAACTCCAATATATACTATATATACTACTATATATATATAATATAACACATCAAACCAATTCAATCATTCAATCAATTATTTAAATTTAACCATTTAAATTTAAATAAAACCAGATGAGTGAGATTAACTCACCTTTGCTTTTATTTGCAATCCACCTCAATATTGCCTTGGTTTTCTCGATTTTTGACCTTGGATAAACAATTTATATGATTTATTAATATTTTGAACTAATCGAACAATTAATTTCCATCTAAGAAATTTAATTTAGGCTAATAGATTTTAATTTCTAGCTAATGATTTTATTTTAAACAAATTATTAAATTTACACAGATTTCCCTTTTTTAAAAAAATCTCTTAGTAATTAAAATAATTAAATAGGTTTATTAACAAGTTAATTACTCATATATATTATTTAAAAATATAGTAGCAGATATAAAATGCGAATATGTATATTTATTTTAATTTCATTCCCAACTGCATACAAAATAAAATATAACTTTTTATATAAACTCTTATATATCATTTTTTTTATAAATACAATAGTAACTTACTTCCAGTAAATATGTATATATAAAAATCTGCATATATCACTTCACTGTGATTCTTTCTGGCTACAAAAAATCAGTTTTAAACCTTACTGCAATTCTATGTTCATGTATATATATTATATAATTGAAAACTGCAGTTGCAATTCTCAGCTATATCCTCCAAACACATATAATTAGATTTAACGGAGGAACAAATTAAATAAAGAAGGAAACAAATACCTCTGCCTCAATTCGTATCGCGACACCATCTCGAAACCTTATTCGCTGCCGTGCCTGCCCATACGAGATGCTCGAGAACCCTAGTTCCAAACATCACGAAACCCCTAAATCGACGCTGCCTCGCAAACACAATTCGACTTCACCACCAGCCTCATCTGTTGCCACCGTGCCCACGCCCTTCGTTCCTAAAGGTCGAACAGCAGCCTAGCAGCACCGCGACTTCGAGTCGCCTTCCCCTTTGAATGAATTTGATCTCGCCCAAAACAGTAGACAGGGAAGCTCGCTCTACTTCTCCATGACATCGCCTCCTCGAGCTCGCGAATGTCTCCATTGCGACCTACCCAGCGCAAAGTCGAAGTCGCCTCCATGAATGTGACTCGAATTGAAAGAGGGATATGATTTTGATTTAGCCTTGCTTTGATTTTGAAGGGAAGAGGAAGAGTGAATATCGTGATAGTGGCTTCCTATTTTTATTCCGCCATTTATTTTGATTTTTCGAACGAAAGAGGGATCACGATTTAAATTTGAGTTCGAACGAACGAGGAGGATAGAAATGAAAAGTAATCAAGTTGTAACAGCAGCCATTCTATTTCCTTTTTTCTTCTTCTTTGCGTTTGAACTAATGAAGATAGAAAGGGGATGGACGTGATAAAATGTTGGGGAAGGCGTATTGGAGAAGGAATTGCTACAGTGTTTTGAAGAGAAACGAAAAAAACTCTGATGTGACAGAAGTTCAGCTGTAGTTGACCATTATAAAAATATATATTTTAAATTTGAATTCAAATTGTCTCTAAATTTACAACTCAAAATCTCGATCTCCTATCGAGACGTGCCGCTAGGCCTTTATAATGTTAAACCCCTATTTCGAACATAATGGAAAAGGTTTCGAGTCCCAATTCGATCGTATGGAGAAGATAGCTTTTTGGACCCAGTTATTATATTAAATTTTCGATATAAATTTCAACACGTTTCCTTACCGTACGATCACACGCCAACTCCAAACGCTCCGAAATTTGAAATCCGATAATAATACAATATTACGTATCCAATGGAACTGGTTTCAACGAATTCCGAGACCGTGCCTCGGAAGGCTATTTTTAAATTCAATTTAAACGATGTATTTTTAAAACTGAACAAACCACTTTTAAATTCAATTTTAAAAGTTCTATTACCTTCAGTATTATCAATGTAAATTTTCCAAGCCTTCAAATTATTTTTAACAGGCTTAAAACTCCCGATTCAATATTTACTAAATTTTAATTATTTAATTTAATAATTAAATTATCCAATAAATAGTGATATTTGAAATTCAAGTCAAAATTATCCCTTTTAATATTTAAAATCGATTAAATATTCCCATTTCAAATATCCAAAATTTCGGGTCGTCACATTCATACCCATTATCTTATTCTTTACAACCAAGGGTTATAATTTTCTTACCCAAAAGGTTTTGTATTCAATATTAACGTATTTCAATTAATTACATATAAGTTCACCATTAACTACATCATTTAATTTACTTCATTATTTACAATTATAACCAAGTCAACCTACAATTTATTTCAATTAATTTGAAATTACATTAAATAGTTATCAACAGCATTCAAACAACATCACTGATTTCATAATCAATATTAGTGTAACAACCCACATATTTATCAATTGTATATTTAAATATTTCATCGTTCATCGGATTTTAGTCCGAAAACCTACTTTTAGGAAACGGTCAAATTGGGACTCGAGACCACTTCCATTGAGTTCAAAATGTCGTTTACGACCTTTTTGAGTATAAGCTTCGATATGTTTGGAGTTAGTAGAATTTTGCTACTTTTTCACTTTGGACTTTGGGTTTGGGTTCAGCCCACTAGCTAAGTTATACTCAAATCTGAACCCCTCCTCCCCATTCACTCTCACTTCCTCCTCTTTTCAGTTCTAAAGCAACAATGGTGGAAGAGAATGGGAAATAGAAATTCAAAACCCTAGTCTTCATTAGCAAATCCAACTTCTAGCTCCAAATTCAAAGAGAACCCTTTGGTAAGCATCTCCTTCTTCTTCTCCAACTCTTTCTCCTTCCAATTTCAGAAATTCCTAAACCTAACTTTGGGAATGTTCTTCTTTTAAAGCTTAGATTTAAGCTTCTTGAGTTGTTATTGAAGAGGAATTGATCTTGGCTTGTTTTAAAAGCTTCTTCTTCATTTGTTTGGGTTCAAAGGTGAGATTTTTATCTCACATCTATGTCTATAACTATCCTTGATTGCTTGGTATGGATTCCTAACACCCTTTCTTGTTCATTTGATTTTGGTTTGGATTGATTCGGTGAACATTTCAATTTTTGGTGTTCTGGAAGTTAAAACTTTGAAAATCCTTGCTTTGATTTATGAACATGCTTTTGGTGGTGTTTCAGAGAGCTTATAGGGCTGGGTTACCACTTGGCATAAATCCTTTGTCGTTGTTGCTCATTCAATCGCCCCGAATCCGAGAATTTGTGTAGGTTTGCCCATTTATGGCTTTGCAAATCCTGCCCTACTTCAGGTGATAGACGTCTGTGGACTTCCCACAGACGTCTGTGGCTTCAGGAAATTATTTCCCGAAACAGGTGACAGACGTCTGTGGACTTTCCACAGACGTCTGTGGCTTCAGGAAAGATATTTCCCGAAACTGGTGACAGATGTCTGTGGATTTCCCACAGACGTCTGTGGCTATTGATTTCTGGAAATTAGTCTATTTTTATATGGATTTCCAAATTTATGGATTTTTGATTTTTCCATATAGTTATTGTCAATTAATAACAACTATGATGATTTCTTTTCTGGATTTTTGGTGTTTCTATTTGATCGATTTGATATCGATTTCCTTGGTTTGATTCACGTTATCGAAACGTGAATTCTTGTGATTGATTGTTTCTATAATCATTTCGGTGATTTGTCACTTTAAATTATAAAAGGTTTTTCTATACTATATAGTAGTAAATATTCAAACTCCTTTACAAAAATGATTTCAACTCTAGTTTAAATATAAAGCTTGTTTCCAAAACCGTTTTCCAATCTATTAGTATATACAAGCCTTTACTTCACTCGGATGAGAAATTGAATTAAACGACTTAGTAAAACGAGTGGTATGAAACGCTTGCGTTCACTTCGTCGGTTAGCTCTTGGACTTGTTCGATTGAGCCCCTTTTGTGACAATTTCCTAGTGAAGATCTACAATTTGTTCGTAAATATTTAAGTTAAGCAAGTGATTATGGGACATGAAGCTAAACTCATATATTTACTAGCTTAGTGTAATTGACACTTCTTGATGATCGATGATGATCATTTTATGGTTTAGACTAGCAATGTGCGATGTCTCTTTGTCCATGTGAAGGACTGTACTTCATTTTATTGAGCTTCGTCTCATTTCTTTGTGGGCTAGCAACCCATGTACTTTTAATGTGTTTCGATTCATCTGATGTACCGTTTGTACTACATCGATGTCTCGACTTTCCGGTTCATTGGACGTACCGTTTGCACTGCTTCAATGTTCCGAATTGTCATGTGTTTCGATTCATCTGATGTACCGTTTGTACTACATCGATGTCTCGACTTTCCGGTTCATTGGACATACCGTTTGCACTGCGTCAATGTTCTGAATTGTCTTGTGTTTCGATTCATCTGATGTACCGTTTGTACTACATCGATGTCTCGACTTTCCGGTTCATTGGACGTACCGTTTGCACTGCGTCAATGTTCCGAATTGTCATGTGTTTCGATTCATATGATGTACCATTTGTACTACATCGATGTCTCGACTTTCCGGTTCATTGGATGTACCGTTTGCACTGCGTCAATGTTCTGAATTGTCTTGTGTTTTGATTCATCTGATGTACCGTTTGTACTACATCGATGTCTCGACTTTTCGGTTCATTGGACGTACCGTTTGCACTGCGTCAATGTTCCTAATTGTTTTGTATTTCGATTCACCTGATGTACCGTTTGTACTACATCGATGTCTCGACTTTCCGGTTCATTGGACGTACCGTTTGCACTGCGTCAATGTTCCTAATTGTTTGTGAGTTTTCATGCTCCCGCTTAGGATTGGACATCCTTTTCTTGTGATTTCTGGATTTCTAATTATTGATTTCTGGGATTTATGTTTCACCACCTTTTCAGTTGGCATTGATATGTATGTCATTTATTGTGGCTTGGTGAATTAAATTAAGAATATGACATTCTTTTTAATCTTTGAGAAGATTCTTGTGATATTGATTAATCTCTTGTTGATTTTCAATTACGTACTTATCACAGTATGGTATTATGGTTATGATACGTTTTTGTCATACCTCTTATTCTATATCACTTTATTTGATATTTGTAGCTAGACTGATCCGTTTATTATTTTCTTCTTAAATAATACTCGGGTCAGACTGAGATATTACATGTGCTTCCTCATGACTTCTTATCTGGAGCCATCTTCTGACTTTTGTCTAACTACTCTAGTTTAGTAGTTTTTGGTTGTATACATTTGAGATTTAGACTCCTTGATGTATACATATTCTTTTGCCTTGCACTTGTATCTATTCTTTTGTGTTATTGTGGATCTTATTTGACCACTACTCTGATGTACACTTTCATGTGTTATATTCATATCTATTTCCGCCTTTGTGATATGAATTGTCTGTGACTGATTTGTGTTATGTTTATTTCTATATTTGTTTCCGAAGTCCATATAGCCACTGTGTAGTAGCTTTGAGTTTGTATCGGTATGTCGGATTTCCTCTTGAGATGAAAAGTTATATTTTTATCTGGCATATCGGTACTCGAACAAAGCAATTATACAGATGTTCGCTCCTCAACAGCCTTATTCTCCGTGCTAGTTGACGACATTACCTCGTAGTGTCCTTGGCTAGCGTGGGTATAGAGGTGGGGCGTCACAATTAGCCAATTCTAATTGATTACATATAATTTCAACATTTAATGTATTTCCTTATTTATAGTTATAACTAATTATAACTTTACAGTCACTTCAATTAATTGGAATTACCTTAAAATAGTTAGCAATTACCTTATATTAACATTACTAACATTACATTCTAATTATTACTCTCATTATAACATCATAAATTTTAGTTTTCTTTCAATATAAAATTCTAAAATCTTATTTAATTAATGTTTTAATTATTGAAAAATACGAGTCGTTACACTCTTCCCCACTCAAAACTTTTCGTCCTCGAAATGGGAAAAGGAGGAAATAAGGAATCAATATATTTTATTCAAAGTATTCAATTTATAAACAATTAATTTTCATAATTAAGTAATTTAAATACAATATACAATTAATAACAAGTAAATCTTCATATTCAAGTCTACCAAAGTTTGAAAATATTTCATTTTTCATAAAATTTCTAAGTTTAAAATTCACGGAAAATTTCGGCAGTCTCCATTGTACACAGAGGTCCGAGAGAAATAATAATATCAATAATTACCATATATATCATATTTCAAAAATAAACATCCCAAACCATGGGAAAACAATATAATATCGCTAAAAACCCGTAATCCTAAAAGTACCTATTTGTCGTGCAAACAACGCTTAATTTATGAAACCAAAGCAGTAGCTATTGCTTCCATAAACTTGTACTTCACTTAAAAAAACCCAAAGAAGTTAATAATTACGTGAAAAGAGATATATTTAAGTTGTTTCAATTAATAACAAACAAATCAACATAATATAATAATAGTCACATGCAAACAAACAACACGACCATCATATGTAATAAAGGAATCAATCATACGTCCATAGCAACCAAACTAATGATTTGTTTAGGTTCAGAAACTTTTAGTCGTACAAGATGATAAATAAACTATTAAGTGTACTCTATGCTCAACAGCCTTAGATAATTACTTGATAGATTATCTATACTTCCTTATACAGTTAGAAGTATCCTTTCCTAACATCCCATAAGCCAAAACAACCAATAATTTCAACACAATATTTAAGTTTATTCCATTGGTTTCTTTTACATCATTACTGTTCAATTTTTTTTCATATAATGTCCATTTCTTTTTCTTTCATGTACTTACATAAATTATTTCACAATATTAACTTACGTTCATAACATTTCTTGTACATCAAAATTCTTATTTAGAAATAATTTCATTGAACACTTCCATTATTTAAGTTTTACTTGTATAATATCCTATTACATATTCTATTAACATTTCAACTTATTAAACATTTCTGGTAAGTTATATATATATATATATATATATATATATATTTTAGGAATGTAATTGAATGTTACACAAGTTTTTGGTATTCGCCCTTGAAGAGAAAAGGAGTATTTCAATATATCTAAATCTGATGTCAAATGATGTTGTTACGATAGTAGTTGCCCGCTGCTGATCCAGTGTTTACGCAATAGACACAAAACTTTCCAGAAGATCCTTCCACCTTCCGGATTCCAAAAAGTTATTATAGCCATTTCGTAAACAAGGGACCATCGACCCCTGCTGCAGTGGTAACTGCTGATTCAATTATTTACGCAATGGATGCACTTCCTTCCCGGAAGATCCATAAACAACAGATCCCAAGATCAAAAGCGCCTCCATTGGGTAAATTAAAGAAGCATCTACCCTGAAAAAAAATCGAGGAACTCATGAGTTTAAGTCCAGACAACCATATCAGTTCGAATCCATTTCTGAATTCACCCAAGTATATTAGTGTAACAATCCGCATATTTTACGATTCGTATATTTTAAATGTTTAATTTAAGTATAGCATCGTTAGTCGGATTTTAGTCCGAAAAAGTCACTATTCGTAAAAGAACAGTCGAAATAGTGAAAAGTCTTTGTGGATCGAGATTCGGAGGTGTCTATTTGAGAAAAACTGTCTTATAGGGATTCAAACGTCTAAAATGAAGCATTTAGACGTTTGAAATTATTCGAGTCAATCTAGAAAGGAAATAGGCTAAAATTGCCATTTTTAGAAGTTTGAAATGGACGATTCAAACGTCTGAATATTGTTCTAGACAACTTCTGTTTTTCCAGACTCGGACATCTGAATCGTTCATTTCAGACGTCTGAATGAAGTTAGCAAACTCATAATTTTCCAGATTCAGACGTCTGGTTTGGAAATTTCAGACGTCTGAATGAAGAATTAAGTTGAGAATCAACAATTTGGACTCCATACCACTTCCATTGAGTTCAAAATGGTGTTTGTGACTTTTTTGAGTATAAGCATCGATATGTTTGGAGTTGAGTGAATTTTGTTATTTTTCACTTATGGCTTTGGGCTTGGGTTTGGGTTTCACCCAACTCATCCTATACCCTAACTCAGCCCCTCTCCTCTCCATTCACTCATTTCATTTCTTAAACTCTAGCTCAACTGAAAATGGGGGAAGAGAATGGGAAATAGAAATTCCAAGCCCAAGATTCAATTGCAAACTCAAATTCTTGCTCCAAAATCAAAGAGAAGCTTAGGTAAGCCTTCTTTTCATCTTCTCCATCTCAATCCCTCTTCAAATTCTCTAAAATTCCTAATATCTTAACTTAGAGAAAACTTCATCTTTGATTATAGATTGAAGTTCTTGAGGTATTGTTGAAGAGAGATTAACCTATTGCTTGTTCTAGAGCTTATCGTTTGTGTTTGGGTTTAAAAGGTGAGTTTTCAAACTCACATCTACGTCTATATCTTTGATAGTGTTAGGTAGCAATTCCTAACATATAATCTGTGACGACCTGGATTTTTGTATATTTGAAATGAGAATATTTAATTTATTTTAAATATTCGAAGGTTAAATTTTAACTTTATTTTCAAATATACAGTATTTATTGGATGATAGATTATTGAATTAAACAATCGAAAATAGGGTAAAATAGAGAATCCTGAGTTTTGAGCCTGTTAAAATTGTTTAAAGATTCAGAAAATTTATATTGTTAATATTGAAGGTGATGAAACTTTTAAAATTGAATTTCAAAGCGTTTTGTTCCGTTTTGAAATTTTATCGTTTAAATTAAATTTAAAAATAACCTTCCGAGGCACAGTCTCGGAATTCGACGAACCAGTTCCGTTGGATCCGTAATATTGAATTATTGCCGGATTTCAAATTTCGTAATTTTTGGAGTGATTGTGTGATCGTACGATATATAAACGCGTTGAACTTTGTTTCGAAACAAATTGGATCCAAATAAAATATGGTTGCTTTCCTTTGTCCGACCGTAAGTACAATACGCCTCCATCTTGTCTCGTTCGTACTCTATTATTTTCTTCCCCCTCTTCTCAGATGGCCATTCGAAAAAATATCTCGAGACGAGAGGATTTCTAAGTTGTTTCGTTCTGTTCAAAATCACTAGGGTAGATCTTTGAGCACGCATTCCCTTCCTTCTAAATCAAACGAAAATCCTCTCTCGTTCAAAATCATTAATGCCGCAGCCTCTTCAAAAAAAAAAAAACGAACGAACCAAAGAATGGCGACAGCCTTCCCTTCCTCATCGCATTCTACTTTCAAAATTTCCTAAGTCGAAATCCTATCCACGAATTTTAGAACGATTCTCGTTCGAGAAAGGGGAATGGAGTCAAGCTCGTTCGCGTCTCAGGGATCGGCATTCGATGTGTGGGAAGTCGCGATGTCTCTAGGCAAGGCTGGAAGGAAGTTGTGTCGCTGTGCTCGAATTTGTTTTGGTGAGGGCGACGACGACTGTGAAGCATCGTTCTCGAGGCGGGATGACTCGAGAGAGTGGAGGCGCGTACGTGGTGGGTCGATCGGAGAGAGGAAGCGTTGCTTTGGGTTAAGGTAGAAGCTCGTTTGGGTTTATCGGTTTCGAACTGGGGAGTGGTTCTGATCCAGTAGGTATAATTTTTATTTATTTATTTATTTAAATTCTATAATTATATATAGCTATATATGTATATAGGTGTTAAAATAACAATAGTAGTGAGGTATATGTTTCTACCAAAATTTATTAGCAGAAAGTTTTATCAGATTTTTATCTTTGATGAGTTTTACAAAAACATATATAACACATCATCTGATTTACAGTATGATGGAAAAGGAAGTTATTTTCATTTACTGGAAATGTATAGGATAAAAACAGAAATTTTTCTATATATGATAAGGAGAAAATTTATTACAGTAAGGTTTAGTTTGTTTAAAATAAAATATAAATACTGGAACTTACTATTTGGGTTTAAATTTGTAAAAATATATTTTTCATTCAAAAAGGTTGTTGATTATAAACTGTTTGAAAAAAAATATAATACACCTACATTGTTAATTTAAATATAAGCAGGGAAACCTGTTATTTTAAATTTGCAAGTATATTAAAGAAAGAAATGAATGATGTATTGAGGAAACTAATCTGTTTAATTTATCTATTTACATATTTTTATTATTAAAAATCTATTTATTTTCAGAAATCTGTTTAAAATCAATTTATTTGTTATAAAATCAAATGATTAGTTTAAATTAATTATTGGTCAATTTAATTCATTGAATGATAAATTACTTAGAGATTATTTCAGATATTAATAAATTATGTAATGTGTATAAGGTCTAATACTGTGAAGAGAACAAGTCAAGATGGATTGAATTTGCGAACAAAAATCTAAGGTGAGTTAATCTCACTCAGTTAAATTATAATTTAAATTTAATTGGTTAAATTTAAATATTGATGGATGATTGAATTGATTGATTTGATTGATATGGTATATAGCAGTATATACCAATATATATATATTGGAGTTGTTGATATTCCCGCATTTATATAGCGGATGAGACCCTATGCGCCGCATAATAGCGGATGATATTATATAAAACCCATATACCGCGATATTCCACTTTGAAGTGAAATTGGTATTGTGCTAACATCTGTGGATGCAGGGAAACAGGTTGGAGGGATCCAACTGGATTCCTCAAAATATTTAATTTTGTTTTAATATTATGTGATATGATTTTTGATATCCTGTGATGAATTATATGGATAATTGGATGTTATGGTTTGGTTGGATCGATTTGGATGTGCTGAATTATCAAAATCTCTAGAATGGAATTTTTGAAAAGAAATAAAAGAGTAAATTCTTAAGTAAAATAATTATAAAGAGTTTGGAATAAATTTGAGAATGAATCTGATTAAGAATAAAAGTGATTCCCAAATTCTAATAAATGGAAAGAGGAATTTTGAATAAACAGAGAAATATTGAATTTAAAGAAAACTTATGTGATATTATTTAAAAGAATAAATAATTTATTTTAATTAAGTGTTTAAATGTAATTAAAAAGAAAGAAGGAATTTGGGAAATGTGAAACTTGTGTTTCAGTTTAAAGATTTTAAATCATAATTAGAAATAAAATCTGGAAGTTAATGAATTTGGAAATAAATGGATTAATGTGGGAAATTTATTTCAAAGTAAAATAAATTGGGAAATCAATTATAAATTGATTTAAATACTTTGGGATTTGAAATTTAAAGAGAAATGAGATTTTGAAGAGATAAACTGGGTTTATAAAGTGAAATAAAATATCAGCGGATATTTGAAATATAAATTCAAGGTGGGAATTTATAAAGGAATATGAATTGGTTTAAAAATAAATGTTGATTTATTTTCAAAAGATGGAAATGAGAAGTGTATTTCTCTGGATAGCCAAGTACGTTTTCAAAGCAATTTTTAATATAAGTTAAAAGTTCTAATCGTGTTTTTAAAAGCATGTTTTATAAAATTGGTTATTTCTAAATGTTAATTTCCTAAGTAAGTACTTTCAAAATCTATTATTGTAGTAATTATATAAAGTGATTTGCTATTATGTTTTAAAAAGGAGAAATTTAGTTTATATTTATAAAGTGGTTTATTTTAAAGTATATATTTTTAATGAAGTATTAAAGTAGTTTGATTTCAATGTTATAAAATATATTTAAAATAAAGTGTTCTTAAATTATTTTAAAATTAAAAGTATTTTGTACTTGGTGATTCAGTGGAAATAAACCTTTGGGAAATGTATTCCGTAAGCGGAAACTGTTTGAAATTGTTTTCTAATGAGCTTTGAAAATTTGGAAATATATCTTGGAAAGATATTTGGGCAAATAAATAATGTGGGAAATTATTTATTGTGTGATGGTTGCTTGTGGATGTTAATTGATAGTTAAATAACCGACTATCAATATTGGCCAATGCGCTGATCGTTTCGAAGAGACCGGGATCGAGTTTCCGTATACCGGGATTCTAGGTCTGGAGACTCGAATACCACTTCATCCGGTTTGTACGTTTCGTGTAACGTGTTCGGAGTCGAAGATGGAGCTGTGAAGTGCAAGGGCTAGTCGCTACTAATCCTGAGGATATTTCCAAAATGGGTGTAGTAGGAATAGTGCCTTCGGTTCCGTTCGAACCCGGGACGGACTTGTATGGACGAATGCTTTCGTGACATCGTCAGGTGGACGATGGGCATTCTAAGGGATATGTGCTATAAAGGTATCGTTTAGCCTCGAACCTCATCAACCGGGAATGACTGAAAATCAGGGGTTATGCAGCAAGGCTTCGTGGGTAGCCCCCACTTGAGAGTAAGGTCATCCCTGTCTAGATGTCCCTTTTATTTCGGCTTAGTGGTGCGGTTGCTGATCCCAACCGTGGGGTGATTTTATTTGGAATTATCCAGTAAGGGATGATTCCGGCCTTGTGTTGCAGGGGAGCGGGCGTACTCCTCGGTACTGTGATCTAGGCCACGTACTGTGACAGGTGGTACCCCAGTGCCTAGTCATTCGTTGGAAATCCATTCTCCCTACGTTCCTTGTACGGTATTTGTTTGTATACCTAGTATGCTGGAATTTAATCATGTAACAATTTCAGCTATTTTAATAAGTATTTGTGAATAGACATTATTATAATATCAGAGGATTTTATAAAAGTGTTTTAGCTATCGTAAGGTAAAAACCCGACATGTTTATTTGTGGCGTGGTCTTACGAGATGCTTTTGTTTTTCAAAGGATTTTGAAACTTTAATAATCAAATTGAGTGTGATTTTCTCACGCTGGTATTCCAGACTGACTCGGGTGTTGTTTTATATAATGCTCGGGTCAGACCGAGATAAACAGGTTCAGATTGTAGCTGTGGAGCTCAGGAGACGAGCTGGATGGCGATACGTACTTCCGTATTTGTTTATTGTTCCGCTGTGTATTTGGATGTATGTCATTGATGTGATGAACTCTGATGATGTATTCTGTAAATATATTGTATAAACAGATATATTTTTCTGTTTGAGTAAAGATCTGTTTTGTATATATTATATTTTATTCCGCTGCGATGTGAGATTCTGTTGTTGATTTTCTGTTTCTTCTTCTTCTACCTCTTCTTCTTTAACACAAATGGTTCGATTTTCCGGGACTGGAAAGTCGGGTCGTTACAGTTGGTATCAGAGCAAAGGTTGGCGATAACCTTGGCTCTGGTGGGAAATTTTGAGAGTATAAATAGATATGAGCGCGTACTTGTTAGTGAATATAAAATGGTTTTATATTGTGTTGGTTGATTTATTGAGTGGTATATGAACCTTCGTCGGCACAGTCTGCGCAACTGTATCGAAGGGGTTTCTAAACACTCGAATAGAACAATTCGACACAATATTGTTTTGAAACGGGTAGATGAAATAATTTTACCCGAAAAATGTATTTTGATATAAAAGAAATATTTCTTTAAATTATTATATATTTGGATGTTTGGATGAAAATATTCTGACAAATTAAAATTGAAAAAAATATATGGTAAGATTGTAAAATCAGAATGATTTACTTAACCAATGGATATTTGTATAAATATGAATTGTACAAATGAATTATAACTAAAAATTTGATTTAATCAAACGGTAAATTTAAACCCTGGATATTTGGAAGTGTTTTCAAAGTGTTTTGAAGATAAACACAAGCATTATTATTTTGGAAAGTATTTCTGGAAGGGAAATTGTTTCAAATAAATTTTTGAAAGGGATATAGTAATAAATTCATTTCAGTTGCTGGAAATAATTCGGAGGATGACGGCCGCATCTTCAGAATTTATTTTCGAACTCCTGAGTGACGAATTGCTGCCAAATTGATTTATTCAGAAAAGCTAGTTGTTTTTGAAATTTCCAAAGGAAATTTGTTGGAAAAAAAAACCGGAATTGGTTTAAATATTTGAGAAATGTGATTTTGAAATAAGTGGAGATTTCAAAATAATTTGAAACTAAAAGCCGGGTGTTTAAAAAGGGAAATCCTGATAAAATGGGTTGTAAGCTTATATCTTGAAATGATTTTCAAACAGGAAGGAAATATAAGCTTTGGGTGTTAGAATTAACATGTAAAGTGGAAAGTTAAAAATGAAATTGATTTGGATTGGGAAATAAAAATTTGACTGGATTGAAAATATTAAAATAGGTTAAAAATAATATCCAGTCGTATTTGAATAAAATTGAATCAAATTAATCCAGTTGTATTCGAATTGAGTTGAAATCGAATTGAGTTAAATAAATCTGAGCTAAAATAAAATCTAATTAGAAATGACCGTTACTAATAAAATAAAATTCTAGTTGTATTTAATTGTGAAATAAGAATCAAAATTTAATTGTTAGTTATTTCGGATTGGCATAAAATCCAAAACACGAATTATAATAATAGATTAAACCCGAGAAAATTTACTAAAGTAAATATTTGTGGATAAAGATTAAATACTGAATTATAAAATGGGAGTATACTAATTTGGAATAGAATTGGTGAACTGGGTATGCTAATAGAACTTAAAATTTGGTAATAAAAGTTGAAGTATGAATGGATATTTGAATTGGATTGTAAGAAGAATGGTTGAGTTGTAAATAAATTCAAGTGGAAGTTGATTTGGAATAAGATTCAAATTGAGAAGAAGTGAAATTGTGAATAAACCAATGAAGCTACATTCGTGAATTAATGAATTGAAATTGAAAATTGAAATGGGATTTTAATCGAGTCAAGTTGAATTAGTTGGATGAAAGGTGAACTGGGTGTTAAATAAGATGGTAAATCTGTATATAAATTCAAGTAGTAAAAAATAAATTTGAAATTTCCTTGTTAATAATTAAATAAATTCATGATAAGTTGAATATGGAAATTGAAAATTTAAAATGAATAAGTGAATATATAAATTGAATTAAATTAATAAATGGAATAGATTTGATTAAATGAAAAATCAAACCAAAGATTTGAATTATAAATTGTTTACAAGGAAACAGTAATTTGAGTTTGGAAGTGGAATAGCTTAAGTCAACATTTGAATAAATGCTCGACTTAAGAAAAGAAATTGTGAAATGATTTCAAATGAAATAAAAGGAACGCAAGTGTGAAATGCAAATTAAATTGAATTGAATCAATTGAAATGGATATGGATTCATTTCGCTTAAAAATGAATAGAATGGAGGAAAATGAATTGCAAACCATTGAATTGAATAAAAACGGTATGTGAATTGGTTGTAAGCGATTAAAATTGTATTAAAACCATATAAATTGCTTATGGAAATTATTTTAAGTGCATTGCCTATGAAAACTATTGATTTGCTATTGGAATTTAATGGGATGTTAATAGAATTTTCTTAAATTGTCACTTATCAGTTTAAATGGAGTTAGTACAGGTTCAGGGAAGCCGTTCGGCTGCATTGTGGATTGCGTTGAATGCTAAATAAATCATCGCTTGCTTTAAAAATGCTAAAATAAAGGTACGCCTACGCCAAAAATTCAAAATAGGAAATATGAACTGTTTTGTTTCTTTTTCCGGCCTGAGGCCGATGTATATACATTTTTGTGCATCCTGCGATATCGCAGAAGTCCCTCCGTACAAGGGAGACTCTGCCAAAAAAATTCGTAAATTTTGGGAGTTAGAAAATTTTTGAGATTTTTGAAAATTTTCATTTAACGACAAATGATTTAAATTGGTTAGCAAATGAAATTGGAACTGGATATTGGAATCTAATTCAAATGTAAATGTAAGGATAAGTGAAATTGAGGGAACTAAAGAAGTGAAGTTTGCGAATAAACTGTTAATTGAAATTTAAATTAATTAGTAAGTGCAACTAATTAAATATTCGGGTGAAAGCCAAATTGAAATCAAATGGAATTGTAAAGACAAGAGTAAATAGAAATGGATATGAACTTCAATAATGAAGTGAAAATAAGTATAAGCAGTATGTAAAATATTTATTTTGAACTTAAGGAATATGGTGAGATTCTTAAGTAATTTGGTATTGAGGAAAGTTATTCTAGATGAATAATTGAATAACAATTAAAATTTGAAGTGGTGAAATGAGAAAATTGTGGATAGGTGAATGTAATCAAAATGAATGTAAATAAAAGAGAATTGATATAATGGATAATCAATTGGGCTAATTACGTAAGGTGTACGTATATTATTTGTTCGCATAGCTATTTGATCCAGATTCTAACAAAGAATTTCGAGATAGTTTTATCGATCCGAATTAGGATTTTTCACTCGATTCTCGACGGCGAACCTGGATATGGATTGTTGGTTGATTCTGGTAATTCTCTATCGTAGTTATGACTATGCAAGGAGAATGACGGTTTCTGATCAAGAAACCAAATCTGAGTCCGCACTAGGAAGTCGGGTGGACAATACTAGTTCGGAAGTGAAATTGTGTGATCGATTGAGCGATCGAATGTGATATTGCGTACGGGTAATATATGTGCATCGTACGGGCTTAAGTAAAGCAAATATTGAAAATTTGTAAAGAAAAGTATAAAATGACTTTGGGATTGTGATTGAATATTATTGCTTAATAGGATATACAGGTGTATAAAAGCAACGGATAGATTGGGATTTTGATTTTAAAAAGATAAATTTAATGGCCCGACAAAAAGGTATGTATTTGAATTTCTATATGAAATTTGATTGGGTTTTTGATACAGCCACTTGGCTTTTTGTTTTCTTTTTGAGATTGGGAGGCCGTAGAGCCATTTTGTAGTAGTACCGAGCTAGCCGCGCAAAGGAGACGCTGGCGAAATTTTTCAGAAATTTAGGGAGTTAGAAAAATTTCGAGAAAATTTTGATAATTCAAAATTTGAATTCAAATTTAAATTTGAACTGATAAGAAAGATAATATTGTTTGGGACTTAGGAGCAAGTTTGAAAGGTTAGAAAGAGGGATAATGTATCTCTATTAAAGGATTTGTTTTGGGAGATGGTTAAAACTATTTGGGTTAAGGAAATAGTTAATGGGGATTGAATCATTCCTCTTAACTAGTAATTTCGGGGACGAAATTCTTTTAAGGGGGAAGGAATGTGACGACCCGGATTTTTGTATATTTGAAATGAGAATATTTAATTTATTTTAAATATTCGAAGGTTAAATTTTAACTTTATTTTCAAATATACAGTATTTATTGGATGATAGATTATTGAATTAAACAATCGAAAATAGGGTAAAATAGAGAATCCTGAGTTTTGAGCTTGTTAAAATTGTTTAAAGATTCAGAAAATTTATATTGTTAATATTGAAGGTGATGAAACTTTTAAAATTGAATTTCAAAGCGTTTTGTTCCGTTTTGAAATTTTATCGTTTAAATTAAATTTAAAAATAACCTTCCGAGGCACAGTCTCGGAATTCGACGAACCAGTTCCGTTGGATCCGTAATATTGAATTATTGCCGGATTTCAAATTTCGTAATTTTTGGAGTGATTGTGTGATCGTACGATATATAAACGCGTTGAACTTTGTTTCGAAACAAATTGGATCCAAATAAAATATGGTTGCTTTCCTTTGTCCGACCGTAAGTACAATACGCCTCCATCTTGTCTCGTTTGTACTCTATTATTTTCTTCCCCCTCTTCTCAGATGGCCATTCGAAAAAATATCTCGAGACGAGAGGATTTCTAAGTTGTTTCGTTCTGTTCAAAATCACTAGGGTAGATCTTTGAGCACGCATTCCCTTCCTTCTAAATCAAACGAAAATCCTCTCTCGTTCAAAATCATTAATGCCGCAGCCTCTTCAAAAAAAAAAAAAAAACGAACGAACCAAAGAATGGCGACAGCCTTCCCTTCCTCATCGCATTCTACTTTCAAAATTTCCTAAGTCGAAATCCTATCCACGAATTTTAGAACGATTCTCGTTCGAGAAAGGGGAATGGAGTCAAGCTCGTTCGCGTCTCAGGGATCGGCATTCGATGTGTGGGAAGTCGCGATGTCTCTAGGCAAGGCTGGAAGGAAGTTGTGTCGCTGTGCTCGAATTTGTTTTGGTGAGGGCGACGACGACTGTGAACATCGTTCTCGAGGCGGGATGACTCGAGAGAGTGGAGGCGCGTACGTGGTGGGTCGATCGGAGAGAGGAAGCGTTGCTTTGGGTTAAGGTAGAAGCTCGTTTGGGTTTATCGGTTTCGAACTGGGGAGTGGTTCTGATCCAGTAGGTATAATTTTTATTTATTTATTTATTTAAATTCTATAATTATATATAGCTATATATGTATATAGGTGTTAAAATAACAATAGTAGTGAGGTATATGTTTCTACCAAAATTTATTAGCAGAAAGTTTTATCAGATTTTTATCTTTGATGAGTTTTACAAAAACATATATAACACATCATCTGATTTACAGTATGATGGAAAAGGAAGTTATTTTCATTTACTGGAAATGTATAGGATAAAAACAGAAATTTTTCTATATATGATAAGGAGAAAATTTATTACAGTAAGGTTTAGTTTGTTTAAAATAAAATATAAATACTGGAACTTACTATTTGGGTTTAAATTTGTAAAAATATATTTTTCATTCAAAAAGGTTGTTGATTATAAACTGTTTGAAAAAAAATATAATACACCTACATTGTTAATTTAAATATAAGCAGGGAAACCTGTTATTTTAAATTTGCAAGTATATTAAAGAAAGAAATGAATGATGTATTGAGGAAACTAATATGTTTAATTTATCTATTTACATATTTTTATTATTAAAAATCTATTTATTTTCAGAAATCTGTTTAAAATCAATTTATTTGTTATAAAATCAAATGATTAGTTTAAATTAATTATTGGTCAATTTAATTCATTGAATGATAAATTACTTAGAGATTATTTCAGATATTAATAAATTATGTAATGTGTATAAGGTCTAATACTGTGAAGAGAACAAGTCAAGATGGATTGAATTTGCGAACAAAAATCTAAGGTGAGTTAATCTCACTCAGTTAAATTATAATTTAAATTTAATTGGTTAAATTTAAATATTGATGGATGATTGAATTGATTGATTTGATTGATATGGTATATAGCAGTATATACCAATATATATATATTGGAGTTGTTGATATTCCCGCATTTATATAGCGGATGAGACCCTATGCGCCGCATAATAGCGGATGATATTATATAAAACCCATATACCGCGATATTCCACTTTGAAGTGAAATTGGTATTGTGCTAACATCTGTGGATGCAGGGAAACAGGTTGGAGGGATCCAACTGGATTCCTCAAAATATTTAATTTTGTTTTAATATTATGTGATATGATTTTTGATATCCTGTGATGAATTATATGGATAATTGGATGTTATGGTTTGGTTGGATCGATTTGGATGTGCTGAATTATCAAAATCTCTAGAATGGAATTTTTGAAAAGAAATAAAAGAGTAAATTCTTAAGTAAAATAATTATAAAGAGTTTGGAATAAATTTGAGAATGAATCTGATTAAGAATAAAAGTGATTCCCAAATTCTAATAAATGGAAAGAGGAATTTTGAATAAACAGAGAAATATTGAATTTAAAGAAAACTTATGTGATATTATTTAAAAGAATAAATAATTTATTTTAATTAAATGTTTAAATGTAATTAAAAAGAAAGAAGGAATTTGGGAAATGTGAAACTTGTGTTTCAGTTTAAAGATTTTAAATCATAATTAGAAATAAAATCTGGAAGTTAATGAATTTGGAAATAAATGGATTAATGTGGGAAATTTATTTCAAAGTAAAATAAATTGGGAAATCAATTATAAATTGATTTAAATACTTTGGGATTTGAAATTTAAAGAGAAATGAGATTTTGAAGAGATAAACTGGGTTTATAAAGTGAAATAAAATATCAGCGGATATTTGAAATATAAATTCAAGGTGGGAATTTATAAAGGAATATGAATTGGTTTAAAAATAAATGTTGATTTATTTTCAAAAGATGGAAATGAGAAGTGTATTTCTCTGGATAGCCAAGTACGTTTTCAAAGCAATTTTTAATATAAGTTAAAAGTTCTAATCGTGTTTTTAAAAGCATGTTTTAGAAAATTGGTTATTTCTAAATGTTAATTTCCTAAGTAAGTACTTTCAAAATCTATTATTGTAGTAATTATATAAAGTGATTTGCTATTATGTTTTAAAAAGGAGAAATTTAGTTTATATTTATAAAGTGGTTTATTTTAAAGTATATATTTTTAATGAAGTATTAAAGTAGTTTGATTTCAATGTTATAAAATATATTTAAAATAAAGTGTTCTTAAATTATTTTAAAATTAAAAGTATTTTGTACTTGGTGATTCAGTGGAAATAAACCTTTGGGAAATGTATTCCGTAAGCGGAAACTGTTTGAAATTGTTTTCTAATGAGCTTTGAAAATTTGGAAATATATCTTGGAAAGATATTTGGGCAAATAAATAATGTGGGAAATTATTTATTGTGTGATGGTTGCTTGTGGATGTTAATTGATAGTTAAATAACCGACTATCAATATTGGCCAATGCGCTGATCGTTTCGAAGAGACCGGGATCGAGTTTCCGTATACCGGGATTCTAGGTCTGGAGACTCGAATACCACTTCGATCCGGTTTGTACGTTTCGTGTAACGTGTTCGGAGTCGAAGATGGAGCTGTGAAGTGCAAGGGCTAGTCGCTACTAATCCTGAGGATATTTCCAAAATGGGTGTAGTAGGAATAGTGCCTTCGGTTCCGTTCGAACCCGGGACGGACTTGTATGGACGAATGCTTTCGTGACATCGTCAGGTGGACGATGGGCATTCTAAGGGATATGTGCTATAAAGGTATCGTTTAGCCTCGAACCTCATCAACCGGGAATGACTGAAAATCAGGGGTTATGCAGCAAGGCTTCGTGGGTAGCCCCCACTTGAGAGTAAGGTCATCCCTGTCTAGATGTCCCTTTTATTTCGGCTTAGTGGTGCGGTTGCTGATCCCAACCGTGGGGTGATTTTATTTGGAATTATCCAGTAAGGGATGATTCCGGCCTTGTGTTGCAGGGGAGCGGGCGTACTCCTCGGTACTGTGATCTAGGCCACGTACTGTGACAGGTGGTACCCCAGTGCCTAGTCATTCGTTGGAAATCCATTCTCCCTACGTTCCTTGTACGGTATTTGTTTGTCTACCTAGTATGCTGGAATTTAATCATGTAACAATTTCAGCTATTTTAATAAGTATTTGTGAATAGACATTATTATAATATCAGAGGATTTTATAAAAGTGTTTTAGCTATCGTAAGGTAAAAACCCGACATGTTTATTTGTGGCGTGGTCTTACGAGATGCTTTTGTTTTTCAAAGGATTTTGAAACTTTAATAATCAAATTGAGTGTGATTTTCTCACGCTGGTATTCCAGACTGACTCGGGTGTTGTTTTATATAATGCTCGGGTCAGACCGAGATAAACAGGTTCAGATTGTAGCTGTGGAGCTCAGGAGACGAGCTGGATGGCGATACGTACTTCCGTATTTGTTTATTGTTCCGCTGTGTATTTGGATGTATGTCATTGATGTGATGAACTCTGATGATGTATTCTGTAAATATATTGTATAAACAGATATATTTTTCTGTTTGAGTAAAGATCTGTTTTGTATATATTATATTTTATTCCGCTGCGATGTGAGATTCTGTTGTTGATTTTCTGTTTCTTCTTCTTCTACCTCTTCTTCTTTAACACAAATGGTTCGATTTTCCGGGACTGGAAAGTCGGGTCATTACATAATCCTTGTCCATTTGTTTTTGAATTGAATTGGTTTGATGAATATTCCAATTTTTGGCGTTTGAAGTCAAAATCTATGAAAAATCCTTATATGGTTGTTTGGGCATGTTGGTTGGAGTGTATTGGTGAGTCTTTAAGGTTGGGTAGTCGTTTGGCGTAAACCCCTAGCCATCGTCACTCATCTGATTGCTTCCGATAGGATTTGGCCATTATTGGCCTAGGAAAAGTATTGCCTGAGCTCCAGTTTCAGACGTCTGAAATATACCATTCAGACGTCTGAATCTGCTTGTCTCAGCCCAATTTGCCTATTTTGTGTGGGATTCCAATTTTTGATCGATTCTTCTTTCTCCAATTAGTTGTTTAACTTTAGTTGACTTTGATGATTCTTTTAGATTTCGTACACGGGTTTTTATAAAGAGATCTTTTTAAATGATATTAAAAGCTCGTTTCTCCAATTTATAATTTCTATATCAAACACACACAATTTTGCACTTCGAGCGAAGCGGGAGGAGAATTAAATGATTAAATAAAACGCGTGCTATGAACACGTAGGTTTATCTTTTCAGTTAATTCCTAATCTATTCGTTTGACCGTTTTGACCTTTGGGTCTGGTTTACCGATGAGATGAGGTGAACTTTGTACTGCTTTGAGTGTGAAATTGACTAACGGTTAGTAAACCGTTTAGTGCGAACGTGTGGTATGGGACTCACGTTAACATTTTTCGGGTTCCTTTCCAAGAGTTTATGACACATTTGCTTCGGTGGCCAGTACTGGACCTATGTGGGTCATTGATTGTCTATGTGGACAATTGCTCCCATGTGGGAGTGTTATTATTAGTTTGGCTTTGTCTATGTGGACAATTGCTCCTATGTGGGGGTAGAGTCTTCGTGCGTATCACCTCTGGGCGTGTGATAGCACTAAATTAATAGTACTTGGCATAAAGACTATGGCCTTAGTCCGCGCGACATTCTGATGTTTTATTATTGCATTTCCCTTGAGTAGCGCCTTTCGGCGATGGTTCTATGGAACCACACGATATGAGTGCGACTACTCCGGGGAAACTTATATTGCTTACACTGGCACTATTCTTTGCTATATTGCATTGATTTTTGGATATGTTTCCATTAATGCTTATGATTGCCGATATGGCAGGTTTTGGAATATCTCCTAGGTGGGAGTAATATTCTACAAACCATCTTATTACTATTGCATCATGCCGATGAGATGAGGCTTATTATTCGACATTATGTGATGTCGATTCCTCTTTGGAGGATTTATTTATTTGCTAAGTGACTACGTTTTCACTTGTTAGTAATGTGGTTATTTGTAACAACCCGACTTTTTCTCCACAGAAAGTCGCATCGTTAATTAAGAAAGAAAGGGGTAGAGAATAGAAAAGAAGAGAAAGAAAGAAACAACACATCAGAATCTCACAGCGGAAACGGAACAAATTATAATATATCACATAACTAATACATAGTCTTTACATAATCAGAGTACACAACTTATACATCACTTACTAGACAGTTATAAACATCTGTCTAGACATTACAACTCAAATACAAGACAAGACACTATCACAGATATCAACACAGCGGAATACTATATCTACGAACGCCGAAGCCTCCTGCTCCATTGCTTCTCCAGAATATTCGTCAAAGCTAAACCTGAATCCCTTGGCTACTCGTAAAAATTTGAGTACCCAAGAGTTTAATAAAACAGAAAATAAACACTTGGGTCAGACATGGGTCTGGTGTGAGTAAACGGGTTAAAATTGTTTAACTTCAAAACCTTTTGAAAACAAAGGTATCACGTAAGACTTCCCACACATAAACATGGAAAAGTTTTTACCTTACGCTAACCAAAACATTTGATAGGAAATCTGATTGTATTATAATAGGGTCTAGGGTTTTCAAGTAAAATACAGAAATAGCTGAAATGCTTACATCTCACATTCCAACATAGTTGGGCACAACTAATACGTACGACACTTATTGGAGTTTGGATTCCATACAATGGCAGGGCTACTGGGGTACCGCCCGTCACAGTACGTGGCCTAGATCACCGTACCGAGGAGTACGCCCGCTCCCCTGCAACACAAAGCCGGAACCATCCCTTACTGGATAATTCCGAACAAGACAATCCCGTAGTTGGCGCGACCAACCACACACTAAGCCGAAATAAAGAAAAGGGACCTCTAGACAGGGATCTATCTTGCTCTCAGTGGGTGCTACCCACGAAGCCTTGCTGCACCTCCCCTGTTTTAGCCATTCCCGGTTGATGAGGCTTGAGGTTACGATTACCTTTAATCAGAACATATCACTTAGAATGCTCATCGTCCGCCTGACGATGTGTTGAAAGCATTCAATCCATACAAGTTCGTTCCGGGTTCGAACGAAACCGAAGGCATTATCTCGTTACACTCGTTTTGGAATCACCCTCAGAGTTAACGACAATAACCCTTGCACTCTGAATCTTCATCTTCACTTGAGATTCACGACCTATCGTTAATTTGGATCGATGTGGTATTCGGGTCTCCAGACCTGGAATTCCGGTATACGGAAACCCGATCCCGGTCTCATCGAAATCCAAAACGTATCTTTTAAGGCCAAGTTGTTTTAAAGGTTTAAACAATTTAACTTATATTCAGGATGATATAAACAGATAGATAAATCACATTATCACAATAGATAATTCATATCAACATTTATCTCACAAAGCAGCATATCACATATCATAGATATCATATCCAAATCATCCAGTATCAATCAATCACCCAATATCAATCAATCATCCATAAGCAGAATTGATTAACTCTTAATCAATTTAATTAACCTTTAATTAAATTAATTACTATCCTTTAATTACTTGGATTATCAAAATCCTGCTTTCTATCATTAATTAATTACAAATTAATTAATTAAACATCTAAATGATCTTCCTTAATTAATCTCCTTTGATTAATTATCTTTAATTACATTCAAGTAATTATCCTTAACCATATACAGTAATTAACTTTTAATTACTATCATTAATTACAATAATTAATGAACCTTCATTTATTAATTAATTATAATTAATTATATTAATCTTCAATTAATTACAATTAATTAATTATACTCAAATTAATTACTTTTATTAATCAACTTGATTAATTCATTAATTAAACAACTCTTATTAATTAATTAACCTTTTAATTAATTAAATACTAATTTTAATCAACCACTTCATTAATTAGTCTTAATTAATCATAAACAGTAATTAACAATTTGTAATTACTTATCTTAATTAATTACTTCTTAATTAATTATGTTAAACTTGATTAATTAATCTAATTAATTAATCTTTAATTACTTCATTAAGTAATTATTAATCAATTTAAATTAACATTTAATCCTTAATTTATTACTTTATTAATTAATTACCATTTTAATTAATTACCCTTAGTAATTATCCATTAATTACTTGACTAAGTAATTATATTTAATTAATCAATAAGTGATTTATCTTTAATTAATTAGACTAATTAATTAACCTAACATTAATTACATTAATTAATTAATCAATTAATCATCACTTAATCTTTAATTAATTTATTTCTTAATTACATTCATTTCCACTAATTACTTCATTAGTAATTATCCTTAATTACATTAAGTAATTAACTTTTAATTTATTTTACTTGTTAATTATCTTTAATTAATTCCAATCTTTAAAGATAAACTCATTGTTTAAATTAAATACTTATTTCTATCATTTTATTTCATTTAAAACCAATATAGAAATTAATTTATATACTTGAAATATATAATTTTACTTAAGAACAAAACAATTTAAACATTTAAATTTGAATATTTAAAATCTTTGAGAACCCTTCCAAACATGTTTAATTTCGTTTAACAAATATTTATCTTTGGAACTAGATTATCATATTCTTTAAACTTATCCATTAAAAATATATTTTGAAATCTAGTTTGAACATTACTTTATAATTTCTTCAAATATACCTTAAATTTTTGAAACATTCTTATTAAAAATTGTTTTAAATTCTTAAAACTTTGATCTAATATATTAATTTGAAACACTCTTAAAATCTTAATTTTCATTTTTTTTTAAAACTTGTTTTTAAATTTAAACTTGATTTCCTTTTACAAAAATTTGTTTTACTTAATCAGATAAACACTACAACGTAAATACTCGAGTTAACCCTCACTAAAACCCGAGCCCGCCCCTAGACAAACACCCAATCAACTGCTTCGAGTCATCCCTAGCCCAGACTCGAGTACGACCCGAAACACTCTCTTCCCCGATCATCACAACTACTTCCAAACACACACCCACACACACGTCTTCTGCTTCGAGTCAATAAGCACAACCTCACGAGACCTTCCCGAGTTCCCTTCTTCTCCAACGCTACCCACAGTACACCAGAACGAAACAACGTGCACCGCGTACACGCGTGTACGTGTACGACTCACCCAAATGTCTCCGACCTTCCAGTTGATCGTCGACCAACCACGCATGATCTCGGCAGTACGTTCCTCAACCCAGATCGAACCAATTCACTCGAAACAAAAATTCGACCTCGTGCTCGAAAACTGCAGAACCACTCGACCCCATTACTACCATCGCCGCCGACCCTCCCTTCATCATTGACCATCGCCAACCTACCTGACGACGCTCCACTCCATGCCGAACAAAACCCACACCTCGCGATCGCCTCCGCATCATCATCCAAGTCGCGAATTCCCCAACAGTTCCACCTACCCAAAGCAGCCTAAAACCTTAGTTAGATCGATTACGATCATCACGGCTATTGGAAAAATTCAACGACATTTTTCCCATCATCCTCAACATGCAGACGAGCTTCAACCAAAATTCTAGCTACAATCATCATTCCAATCGACGACAATTGCCAAAAACCCCAATCGAACAAAACCCAGAATTCCCAATATCAAGTTAAAAATTTCGAATTGAATATTAAAATTCGTGATTTTCAAACACGAATCCATTTATACTATATAAACTATAAATTGAGTTCATTGATTTTTAACATGCACTAGATGTTTACTGTGTTTTCCATTTTTAAAACTATTCGTACATTTATATTTACAGAAACTATTTTTAACAACTTCATCAAACAATAACTAACAATTTTCATCTACAAATCACAATCCAACTTGTTTTAAAAATCAAGTTGTTGAGATATTATAGGATTTGGGTCTGTTTTTACATCACAGTGACCATTCTAATGTTCTACAGGCAATTCAATATTTATTTATTTTATAAATAAAAATACATTTAGATAAACAATTATTCATTATCAAAGCCAAATTCATATGCATGCAACGTTTAATCATAGATTATATCAAACTGTTTTTAAACTAGAATTTACTCACAGGTTATAAACAGAGAACAGGCAATTCATATACATATATCTATATACATGCACTTACACATATAAACACATGCAATCATATTTTATAAAGATTCATCACAATCATTAAGGCCAAGTCACAGATTTTAAAAAAAACTGTTTTTAAAAGAAATATTTACTCACCAATATTTTAAAGAAGCAGAGAACAAACAGAGCAGTGTTTTCCAGGCTTCTACATTTGATTTGCGAAAATGTTGAATTTGAAATCCTACTGCATGCTTTCAATTTGATGTTGAAACTGAAACTTGAATTGTTGCAGGTTGGTTTACTTGTTGAGTTGTTCCTTGCTCAGGTTGAAAATTAAAACTGATGTTGATCTTCTCATTTGCTCATTTGAAATACAGGTTGATTTGTAATTTGAATATCAAGTTTCAGGTTTCGATTTACTTTTAGTTTTCAATTTCAGGTTGAAGAAAATTTTCTGGTTTGAGTTAAGAAAAGAAGACAAGGAATGAATGTGTTATGTAAAAACTAGTTTTCTTCTTAAAACATATATTTAAAAATAAAAATAGAAATGTTGCCACATGTTATTAGATTGATTATCAAGCTTACACTTGTTATTACCATGTGTTAAGATATTAACACATGTCCTAAGTAATTTAAATAAATTTTTATTTAATTTAAATGTTAATATAAATATCTTCATACTTACTTTATTTAATAAATAACACTTATCTTAATATATGTATATATAAACTATTTTAAAGAAACATATTATAAAACAAATAAAATCTTATATATTTTTAAATCCAATTTAATTATCTTTTAAGAGATATAAATTAAAATACCAAATACCCTTTGAAAAAAATATTATATTAAATTATACTTTCCAAATTATACTTTATGTATATATATATATATAAATTTGAAACACTTTTATTAAATTCAAACCAAAATCCCAATATATACAAATATACATATATATTTAAATAGAAATATTTTTAACACAAATTTGAGAATTATTATATTAAATTTCAATACAACTTCAAATCATAACATATACATACACATATATTACAATTTGAAAATACATCTTTTATTTAAACATAAGATTTCTATTCACAATATATATAGCAAAATATATATTATAAATAGATTAAAACTTTATTAGCTTTGAAAATAAATCTTATTAATTTTAAATCAATATTTCCAGATTAAATATTTCCAGATTATTAAATTTATATTGCGCAAAAACCCGGGATATCACATTCCTCCCCCCTTAAAATAATTTCGTCCCCGAAATTAAAAGCAAAGTTAATTTAATAATCCAACAAATATTTTAAAACAGCAAAGCATACCTATCATCCAGTAACTAACAACCATAGCAACCAATCAAACAAACAAACCTAACTAACTATTCTAATATAAATCATAATAGATCTTACTACTGTTATCAAGAGTTTCCCCGAGTATAAATCACCGGGATACTCGCTCTATAGAAGCTAAACAAACAACACTACTATGATCCAGAGCTTCCCTCGTCTCTAGATCCACTAATCTGAATAAAAATATCAGATCACACTCAAGTCCAGTTCAACTTCCAAATCCATCTGAACTGTATAACCTACAATCAACAATGAATCATACACGTACTCCCTCAGAAATACGTGAAATACAATGAATTCCAGATATCCAAACTGGCTATTCAATCCTGTAGATCAAAGAACTACTTTTCTCGAGAACACAGGAAAATCCAAAATAATTCAGTGCTAGCTTTCCAAACTTACCAAATCTGATAGCTTTATAATCGGAGAAAACTTAAAACAAATTTCCAATCTCCAACTCCGAATTCCAAACTCTGTCTCATATCTGCATAACTCATTAGACGATCCCGAGCTACCTCATCTCTTCCCGATCAGCTTAACCCTTGCTGATGCCTTGAAACAAATATGAACCAAGCACAAAATGATCTTCAAATCTGCTGAAATCCACAAACTCTTCTCCACAAGAAATAGAAGACTGAACTTCCTTCTCCCAGATTCCAGAAAATTCTATACCCACTTAGAAATTCACATAAATTTCTTGTAGAAATCTGAGGTTACTTTCTTTCTTGCACAGCTACTACCTTTGCTTTCACTGCACAACTCTGATCTGAGGTAGAACACAAGCACAGACTGGACAACTCATTCCAGAAATAAGATTCACCGATCCATAAATAAAACTCAGATATTCCAGCAAAACTTGAGCTGTTTCACCAATTCCATCTCTAGGAAATATCCCTCCACTAGCTGAACCACTGGTATCACTCCTGGAATCCAGTCGATAAGAAAACTCAACCTTCAGATGCGGACAAACTTCTGACTTCTCTGAAGACACCCAGAAAAAAAATTCTGACAACCCAAGAGAACACTCAGACAATCGCAAGTCGCTTTTGCGATCAACCCATCCCAATTCCAAACAGACTGTTCTCTCTTTACCAATCAGAACAGCTTACACTTATTTATCCAATTTATCGAAGAAATGGATCCACTCTGCTGCTTCTGAACTTCACTTCCAGAAAAACTGCTCGGCTAGAAAACTTCTTGCCATCACAGAATACTCCGAGTAGCACTGCTGACACTGATGCTCCTATCCAAAGCTCTTCGAGAAACTCGAAATCCAAACCAAAGCAGAAACACCATGCTGAACTCAGCGACAATACCGAAACAGACACACTTCCTTAATCTTGTTCCAAAGAAAACATCTTCAGGAACATCCATAGTCACTGCAACTCATCATACAGCTACTATTACCTGAGGTATTCAGGTACCATTACTCACTTCTGCCTCATCGACAGATTCCAACCTTACTCATCCAAACTTCAAAGATAAACTCCGAACCTTTAAAAAGATTTCCTTCAGAGATCCGAGAAATTCTTACTCCATATTGCCCAACTTACTCGAGACGGTATTAGGTTTACAGTCTCGACAGATACTCTTCCAACCTCAAACATTCAAACTCCAACTATTGGTAATTGTGTTACACACACTACCACCTTATCTACCTTTATAACTTATATTGGAAAACCCGAACAGGTAACCCAATAAATCGGTAGAAATATATATATATTTAAAATGATACTTTTTATATAGAAATTATTTCTGGGTAAAATTATTTCATTTACCTCTTTAAAACAATATTGTGTCCGTTGGCCTGGTTCAAGTGTTTAGAGATCCCTATCAATAACGTTAGCTACTCGTATTGACCAGAATCCATATACCACTCAACCGATCAATTAACACAATATAAAATCATTTTTATATAACTAACAATTACGCGCTCTCAAGATAGACACCACTTCAGAGCCTAGGTATTCACTCAACCTACTGCTCTGATACCAACTGTGACAACCCGACTTTTTCTCCACAGAAAGTCGCATCGTTAATTAAGAAAGAAAGGGGTAGAGAATAGAAAAGAAGAGAAAGAAAGAAACAACACATCAGAATCTCACAGCGGAAACGGAACAAATTATAATATATCACATAACTAATACATAGTCTTTACATAATCAGAGTACACAACTTATACATCACTTACTAGACAGTTATAAACATCTGTCTAGACATTACAACTCAAATACAAGACAAGACACTATCACAGATATCAACACAGCGGAATACTATATCTACGAACGCCGAAGCCTCCTGCTCCATTGCTTCTCCAGAATATTCGTCAAAGCTAAACCTGAATCCCTTGGCTACTCGTAAAAATTTGAGTACCCAAGAGTTTAATAAAACAGAAAATAAACACTTGGGTCAGACATGGGTCTGGTGTGAGTAAACGGGTTAAAATTGTTTAACTTCAAAACCTTTTGAAAACAAAGGTATCACGTAAGACTTCCCACACATAAACATGGAAAAGTTTTTACCTTACGCTAACCAAAACATTTGATAGGAAATCTGATTGTATTATAATAGGGTCTAGGGTTTTCAAGTAAAATACAGAAATAGCTGAAATGCTTACATCTCACATTCCAACATAGTTGGGCACAACTAATACGTACGGCACTTATTGGAGTTTGGATTCCATACAATGGCAGGGCTACTGGAGTACCGCCCGTCACAGTACGTGGCCTAGATCACCGTACCGAGGAGTACGCCCGCTCCCCTGCAACACAAAGCCGGAACCATCCCTTACTGGATAATTCCGAACAAGACAATCCCGTAGTTGGCGCGACCAACCACACACTAAGCCGAAATAAAGAAAAGGGACCTCTAGACAGGGATCTATCTTGCTCTCAGTGGGTGCTACCCACGAAGCCTTGCTGCACCTCCCCTGTTTTAGCCATTCCCGGTTGATGAGGCTTGAGGTTACGATTACCTTTAATCAGAACATATCACTTAGAATGCTCATCGTCCGCCTGACGATGTGTTGAAAGCATTCAATCCATACAAGTTCGTTCCGGGTTCGAACGAAACCGAAGGCATTATCTCGTTACACTCGTTTTGGAATCACCCTCAGAGTTAACGACAATAACCCTTGCACTCTGAATCTTCATCTTCACTTGAGATTCACGACCTATCGTTAATTTGGATCGATGTGGTATTCGGGTCTCCAGACCTGGAATTCCGGTATACGGAAACCCGATCCCGGTCTCATCGAAATCCAAAACGTATCTTTTAAGGCCAAGTTGTTTTAAAGGTTTAAACAATTTAACTTATATTCAGGATGATATAAACAGATAGATAAATCACATTATCACAATAGATAATTCATATCAACATTTATCTCACAAAGCAGCATATCACATATCATAGATATCATATCCGAATCATCCAGTATCAATCAATCACCCAATATCAATCAATCATCCATAAGCAGAATTGATTAACTCTTAATCAATTTAATTAACCTTTAATTAAATTAATTACTATCCTTTAATTACTTGGATTATCAAAATCCTGCTTTCTATCATTAATTAATTACAAATTAATTAATTAAACATCTAAATGATCTTCCTTAATTAATCTCCTTTGATTAATTATCTTTAATTACATTCAAGTAATTATCCTTAACCATATACAGTAATTAACTTTTAATTACTATCATTAATTACAATAATTAATGAACCTTCATTTATTAATTAATTATAATTAATTATATTAATCTTCAATTAATTACAATTAATTAATTATACTCAAATTAATTACTTTTATTAATCAACTTGATTAATTCATTAATTAAACAACTCTTATTAATTAATTAACCTTTTAATTAATTAAATACTAATTTTAATCAACCACTTCATTAATTAGTCTTAATTAATCATAAACAGTAATTAACAATTTGTAATTACTTATCTTAATTAATTACTTCTTAATTAATTATGTTAAACTTGATTAATTAATCTAATTAATTAATCTTTAATTACTTCATTAAGTAATTATTAATCAATTTAAATTAACATTTAATCCTTAATTTATTACTTTATTAATTAATTACCATTTTAATTAATTACCCTTAGTAATTATCCATTAATTACTTGACTAAGTAATTATATTTAATTAATCAATAAGTGATTTATCTTTAATTAATTAGACTAATTAATTAACCTAACATTAATTACATTAATTAATTAATCAATTAATCATCACTTAATCTTTAATTAATTTATTTCTTAATTACATTCATTTCCACTAATTACTTCATTAGTAATTATCCTTAATTACATTAAGTAATTAACTTTTAATTTATTTTACTTGTTAATTATCTTTAATTAATTCCAATCTTTAAAGATAAACTCATTGTTTAAATTAAATACTTATTTCTATCATTTTATTTCATTTAAAACCAATATAGAAATTAATTTATATACTTGAAATATATAATTTTACTTAAGAACAAAACAATTTAAACATTTAAATTTGAATATTTAAAATCTTTGAGAACCCTTCCAAACATGTTTAATTTCGTTTAACAAATATTTATCTTTGGAACTAGATTATCATATTCTTTAAACTTATCCATTAAAAATATATTTTGAAATCTAGTTTGAACATTACTTTATAATTTCTTCAAATATACCTTAAATTTTTGAAACATTCTTATTAAAAATTGTTTTAAATTCTTAAAACTTTGATCTAATATATTAATTTGAAACACTCTTAAAATCTTAATTTTCATTTTTTTTAAAACTTGTTTTTAAATTTAAACTTGATTTCCTTTTACAAAAATTTGTTTTACTTAATCAGATAAACACTACAACGTAAATACTCGAGTTAACCCTCACTAAAACCCGAGCCCGCCCCTAGACAAACACCCAATCAACTGCTTCGAGTCATCCCTAGCCCAGACTCGAGTACGACCCGAAACACTCTCTTCCCCGATCATCACAACTACTTCCAGACACACACCCACACACACGTCTTCTGCTTCGAGTCAATAAGCACAACCTCACGAGACCTTCCCGAGTTCCCTTCTTCTCCAACGCTACCCACAGTACACCAGAACGAAACAACGTGCACCGCGTACACGCGTGTACGTGTACGACTCACCCAAATGTCTCCGACCTTCCAGTTGATCGTCGACCAACCACGCATGATCTCGGCAGTACGTTCCTCAACCCAGATCGAACCAATTCACTCGAAACAAAAATTCGACCTCGTGCTCGAAAACTGCAGAACCACTCGACCCCATTACTACCATCGCCGCCGACCCTCCCTTCATCATTGACCATCGCCAACCTACCTGACGACGCTCCACTCCATGCCGAACAAAACCCACACCTCGCGATCGCCTCCGCATCATCATCCAAGTCGCGAATTCCCCAACAGTTCCACCTACCCAAAGCAGCCTAAAACCCTAGTTAGATCGATTACGATCATCACGGCTATTGGAAAAATTCAACGACATTTTTCCCATCATCCTCAACATGCAGACGAGCTTCAACCAAAATTCTAGCTACAATCATCATTCCAATCGACGGCAATTGCCAAAAACCCCAATCGAACAAAACCCAGAATTCCCAAACGAATATCAAGTTAAAAATTTCGAATTGAATATTAAAATTCGTGATTTTCAAACACGAATCCATTTATACTATATAAACTATAAATTGAGTTCATTGATTTTTAACATGCACTAGATGTTTACTGTGTTTTCCATTTTTAAAACTATTCGTACATTTATATTTACAGAAACTATTTTTAACAACTTCATCAAACAATAACTAACAATTTTCATCTACAAATCACAATCCAACTTGTTTTAAAAATCAAGTTGTTGAGATATTATAGGATTTGGGTCTGTTTTTACATCACAGTGACCATTCTAATGTTCTACAGGCAATTCAATATTTATTTATTTTATAAATAAAAATACATTTAGATAAACAATTATTCATTATCAAAGCCAAATTCATATGCATGCAACGTTTAATCATAGATTATATCAAACTGTTTTTAAACTAGAATTTACTCACAGGTTATAAACAGAGAACAGGCAATTCATATACATATATCTATATACATGCACTTACACATATAAACACATGCAATCATATTTTATAAAGATTCATCACAATCATTAAGGCCAAGTCACAGATTTTAAAAAAAACTGTTTTTAAAAGAAATATTTACTCACCAATATTTTAAAGAAGCAGAGAACAAACAGAGCAGTGTTTTCCAGGCTTCTACATTTGATTTGCAAAAATGTTGAATTTGAAATCCTACTGCATGCTTTCAATTTGATGTTGAAACTGAAACTTGAATTGTTGCAGGTTGGTTTACTTGTTGAGTTGTTCCTTGCTCAGGTTGAAAATTAAAACTGATGTTGATCTTCTCATTTGCTCATTTGAAATACAGGTTGATTTGTAATTTGAATATCAAGTTTCAGGTTTCGATTTACTTTTAGTTTTCAATTTCAGGTTGAAGAAAATTTTCTGGTTTGAGTTAAGAAAAGAAGACGAGGAATGAATGTGTTATGTAAAAACTAGTTTTCTTCTTAAAACATATATTTAAAAATAAAAATAGAAATGTTGCCACATGTTATTAGATTGATTATCAAGCTTACACTTGTTATTACCATGTGTTAAGATATTAACACATGTCCTAAGTAATTTAAATAAATTTTTATTTAATTTAAATGTTAATATAAATATCTTCATACTTACTTTATTTAATAAATAACACTTATCTTAATATATGTATATATAAACTATTTTAAAGAAACATATTATAAAACAAATAAAATCTTATATATTTTTAAATCCAATTTAATTATCTTTTAAGAGATATAAATTAAAATACCAAATACCCTTTGAAAAAAAATATTATATTAAATTATACTTTCCAAATTATACTTTATATATATATATATAAATTTGAAACACTTTTATTAAATTCAAACCAAAATCCCAATATATACAAATATACATATATATTTAAATAGAAATATTTTTAACACAAATTTGAGAATTATTATATTAAATTTCAATACAACTTCAAATCATAACATATACATACACATATATTACAATTTGAAAATACATCTTTTATTTAAACATAAGATTTCTATTCACAATATATATAGCAAAATATATATTATAAATAGATTAAAACTTTATTAGCTTTGAAAATAAATCTTATTAATTTTAAATCAATATTTCCAGATTAAATATTTCCAGATTATTAAATTTATATTGCGCAAAAACCCGGGATATCACATTATTGTTGCACTTCTCTTTGGAGGAGTATAATATCATTATCTTATACCGCATTTGTAACGACCCGTATTTTCACGGATCGAAAAGTTCGTCAAATCTGGAGTTTAGCATTTTTGAGCCATTTCAGATTTTAGGCAAATTTTGCCTAAGTCCTAAGTCGTTCACGACTTAGCATAAGTCGTAAGTCGTATACGACTTAGGAGATGGGAGTGACCCAGGGCTTGGAGATAGGTTGTTTGTATGACCTAAGGAGATAAGTCGTAGCTGGGCTAAGTTAGTAGGTCGAAGTTAACTCGGCAAGTGTTAAGTCGTAGGTTGTAAGTCGTTGCCGAGTTAAGGGATAGACAACCTAAGGA
Organism: Allium fistulosum; assembly: GCA_030737815.1. NCBI lineage: Eukaryota > Viridiplantae > Streptophyta > Magnoliopsida > Asparagales > Amaryllidaceae > Allium > Allium fistulosum. The sequence continues at coordinate 458,438,545 of CM060907.1, read as the reverse complement.
AGTGACCGACTTAAGGTATGGTAGACGACTTAAGGTTTTGACCGAGTTAAGTGTTTAAGTCGTAGCCAAGAGTCGTGGCCGGGTTAAGGAGAATGCTAAGTCTTAGGTCGCGAGATCACTAAGTCGTAGCATGTAAGTCGGAGGCCCTGTTTAGTTATGAGTCGTAAACTGGGGGTTTTGTTAAGTCGTAAGTTGTGAACGACTTATGAGTGTGTTAAGTCGTAGACGACTTAGGTGTTTGTTTGTTGAGTCATATCCCAGCAAGTTGTTAAGTCGTGAGCTCTGTTTTAGTTAGGTCGCGTGTTGGCTTAAGCGTTAGGTCGTATACGACTTAAGGAGTTAAGTCGTATGATTTAAGTCGAAAGTCGTGACCAATGGTAAGTCGCTGGGTGCGCATGGGCTTAAGTCGTAGGCTGTTGAGCACGTTAAGTCGTAGACGACTTAGTGGTTGAGTCGTAGACTGTTAGGTTGAAGGCTTTGTTAAGTCGTAGCTTGGTTAAGTCGCAGGTGAGCGTTAGGTCGCGAAGGAGAGTCTGGTTAGGTCGTAGAAGCCAGCAGTTGTTAGGTCGGAAGGTTTTAAGTCGTAAGTCGTAAACGACTTATGAGGACAGACGACTTAAGGGAGTTTCTGGCTATAAATAGGAGGGGTTGTTCTCACTTTTTGGGATCCAGATTTTGAAGCGACGAAGTGCTGCCATTTTGAGAGCTCGACTATTACACTTCTTCACTTCTTTTCTCCACTCTAATCTAGTGCTTCCATCCATCCAAATTGAAGATCAAGATTGAAGATTCAAGAGCTTAAATTGAAGATCTTCATCTTTTCAAGAGAGATTTCTTTGTTTGAAACGGATTCGTGATAGATCAAGCTTGATCCTTCGCTGTCCAGATCTGAAGCGTGTTGATTTGAGGTTGTTTAGGTGATTTGGTGAGTGGTGATTATCTCTCACACGGATCCAAAGGAGTATATCGGATTGTTGGCTCGTTTTGGTGTTAAAATAGTGATTTCCATGCATTTTCTTCATCCTAAAGTGTAGATCCATATAGATCCATTATTCATGATGATGTTACATCCATTTTATCATATGTTAACCTATGCAAGTTCATTCATCAAGTTTGTAGGGATATAATTCATGTTTTCATGCTTATTGGACTTTCAACTCTTTAATTACGAAAATGCCATTATTGTGATAATTGTCTACTTAGATCTTATTTGAATGCTTGATTGTTTGGATTAATGTTTGATTTGATTGATTGTTATGAATTAGATGATTGATGGTTTGGTTTAGACCGAAGATGATTCAAAAGCTAAGGGAAAGGCTCTTGAATTGGGAAAGCTGCTCGTGGCATATGTAGCGGGATGATGAAGCTCTTATGCATAGATTTGATGATGTGATGTTGAGATGAGGCTTCGCGAGGATGTGATGAAGCGAGGCAATCATGTGATGAAGACTTGGTCTAATCCAGATGGGATCATTCCAAGCATGTTGATAACTCGGTGATATGATTCGAGTTGAGGATAATGAATGGATATGAGAATAGTCGTCGAGGAGGATGACTAGGAGGCTTGGATAGCATCGTTGTTGAAGGTTCTAGCATGCTCTAAGCAAGAGTACGTTTGGGCAGATTCGATAGTCCCAACAACTAACTGTTGATGGTCGAGTACTCTGGGCAGATTCGATAGTCCTAGGCACGGGTTGCGACGACGTGCGGGAGTTATGTCTAGAACCGGGGTTTCCATTAGCCCTTGACGGACGGCTGAAAGAATGTGCCGTTCATTCAATTAATGGTGATATCGAAGCAATGATAACAGTTATAGCCAGAGTCATGGATGTTTGGTTGTATCGTCATTCGGACTCAAGAGTGGTATTTTCTGGGTGCTTATCTGATTTAGGCCTTGGTACTTGGAAAACATCGCCCTTGACTCGAGTGATAGTAGCTTTACTTTAAATTGTATGCTCTGCTATGTTTGCTTCTGCTTAGTGTGTGTCTGGGGGCTATCACTGTAGAATGAGGTTGGAGTGGGAGGGTTGTATTCCTATTCCTTTTCCTTTATGCTCTTTTGGTATGTTGTTAGTTAATTTACTGCTCACTAAGACTGTTGTCTGACTCAAGGCTTTTTAATTCTTATTGCCTTGGGCTGTTCGTCCATTTTGGGACGGGCAGACTAGGTAGCAAGTGACAGGTGCTGTTCTCTTCTCACGATGCTGATATCGAAGACAAGATGGAGAGTTGCATATTATCTTCTTATTATATGTACTGGATATTCCGCTGTTTTGTATTCTCTGAGAGATATGTAGTGAGGCTTGATGTATTGACTATTTGGATGCTTGTATTCAACTATTATGGAGTTTTATATGATGTCATTTTGTTCTGTAAAGCTTCACTATACATATGTTCTATTGTATTTTGTCCATGCGCTGTGAGTAATACGATAGATTCTGTTATTTTAATCTACCCTGACAATCGTCCATGGTCGCCTGGCACACTTTACAGCGCACTATCTCTAGATTCGGTGCAGGGGTCATGGGCGGTCGTCACAGCATTATTATTATCTAGCTTTATCTAACCGATTTGTTTAGCTAGACTGACCCATGTATTTGTATACCCGGGTCAGACCGAGTTGTTTCAGGTTAGGTACATTGGACTTAGCCTATTTTGCTTCCGCATGGACTATTTCGCTAGCTCCTTTTTGTTAAAGCTTTTTGTGTAGTCCTTTTTGGCTAAGACTCTGATATGTATTCTTTGACTCGCCTGTATATTGTGGTTTGCTGTGAAGACCCAAAATTTTTTGAGAATAAAAATTACTCTAAAATAAATACAAGAATGAATAAAGTAAATAAGAATGGGGAGAAAAATAGCTTGATATTAAATATCAGAAGTGAGTGAAGAAATTATGCAAGGAATAAGTGTTTTTATACAGTGATAAAAGGAAAATGATTAAGTATAAAATAAATTCAAAAATTCACATGATTTGAGTAGGTGTGGATATTGTATAGAAAGAATATATACATATGATCAGAGAAGTATGGGATGTTAATAATAAAAATCCTTTTGATAATTAAGTTGCATAGAAATCAGTTAAGAAATATTTATGAGTGAGAATGTATTTTTGAAATAAATATCAAAAAGGGAATAAATATTTCAATAAATAATAAGAAGAAAAATAACTAAGGTATGAATGAGTTTTAAATACACATATCTTATGAATACTATAAATTTATATGGCTAGAAAAAATATTTGGGTAGTAAAATAACTTCTTTTGATAATTAAAATGCATACCAACTAGTCAAGTAATATTTATGGGTATGAATGCATTTTCAAATAAATCAAGATAGATGATAAAAATTTGTTAGCTAAAAATCAAGCTTACAAAAGAAATGAGAAAAAGAAATATAAGGCTGAGTCATATAAAAATAATGTGCAAGGAAATCATGCAAATAGCATGTGCACAGAAAAGCAACGAGGCAACCGTTTTACTGAAAATGGAAACCAAGAGAAAATGGCACTTTTAGCCATAAAGATGCATACATGAATCTCTGAGTAAGGTAAGGATAGAATGGGTTTTTCCTCCATTTAAACCCTAACAGAGTGATTTAAATCAGGGGAGGGACAATAGTTGTCCAGGAGAGAAAACAAAAATTAAAATAAAATAAACTCACCTTGCCTTCAGAACAGAGCATTCCTAGAGAGGAGCAAAGGAAGGTGAGTGATTAATCAATCTCATGAGGCTAAGGCATTAAGACCTAAGTTAAGGGCAGCCATTTTATTTTTGTGCTTGATCAACTTGTTTTTCTCTGAATAGATGAATGCTGAAAATGGTTGGTGTATTGATAAATCTTTGGTTGATGCTTTGATTTGTTTTGTTTGATTGTTTGATAAGAATAATGCCATGATCTCTGATATGGATCCGGTACCTTAAACCATCAGTTAGTAAATATGTTTAGTAAGATAAATACATTTTATTATGAAGTAGGGTATCACTGGAAAATAAGCTAGGCAGTGTGAATAAAGGAGGTTCATGCTTATGTCTAGGTTGTTTTAAATTTGAGATGAACAATGCAATAAATTATTTATGTGCTGATTTGTTCAGATCTAAAGCTAAAATGCTTTATAGGTTTTTCTCTAAAAACCTTACCCTATGTTCACAATAGAATTTAGTATAAGTATTTTTATATGATTCAACTGGATTTGTTTAAGAGATCATGACATTCTTGAATATAGGAGATATGCAAATGATAAAACAAATTTTGAATGAGACAACTAGAAAAATGAAATAAAGCATTATTTTCATGAATGAAAGTATGGTCAGTTGAAATCCCTGAGAGAGTCTAACTCTCTCTGATTTAGGGAAAAAGAAAGAAAGAATGTAAAAGCAATTTTCAAGAGTTAATAAATCTTTCAGGAATAAGAAATGAGACTGGTCACTAGATTATAAAACTAATCTAGGAAAGAAGCCTTGATCTATTCATCATAAGGAGTATGATGGGTATGTGCATGACTTGTTTAAGTCCTATAGGCCTTTGTGCCGGGGTTAACAGAATTGAGTCCCTTGCAATGCACACATGGTGTTCAATGGCAAAGAGATATGACCAAATTAAATTAATAAATCAAGATTTAGAGCTGAGCTGTGGAATTAAAATGAGTTAATTCCATAAGAGTATGTGTACATGTATACTGTATTGAATGATTGAATGGTTGCTTGTGTGCATGAGTGTAGTAAGAGCTTATATATATATACCCAGTTACCTTATAAATCCAAATTGCATTTAGCATATTATTACTCTGCACAACAATTTAAAAATGATAAGTTATTATATTTTGATTTCACTCATACCAGAATCATATTTCTGACCCTATTTGTTGCTTTGTAACATCTGGGGTGTCTTATTTTTATTGAGGCAACTCTAGATGTTGCTGCAGGAAAGGAAGCATAAGAAACTTGTATGCATGGACAGTTGAAGATTTACTTGCATTAGAATGTTTAAGAAGTTTGGCAGAAGTGTTGTAATAATTAGACCATGACAAAAATATTATTATGTTTAAGTATTTTCTAGATTGATATGTGTTTGCTTTGTTTTTTTCTAAAGAGAGAACATGTAAGAATTTTAGTATTATATATAAATATACATATGTGGGTTTCTGATTTAAGTAGCTAATTTGCATAGTCTTTGGTGAAGTATGATATAGGAGATCATGCCATGTAATTTGATATGTGATTATGTCTCCTTTGGCAGTGTCTGATGAATCCTTAAAATGGTAGAGTAGAAATAATCATAGGAAGAAAGGAATATAGCACAATCATTGAATCTGGTAAAGGGTGAGTTGAACCAAAACTGGGCTAACTAGAAATACATGAATATGACTTATAATTGATATAAGCACATAGTTAACCTGAAATGAAATTTATAACTTTAGACTGGGCATTTAAATTACAGTAGAAGTTGCATTGCTCTGTGAAGTAGATACATATATATTTTGGTAAAAATTGAAGGTCTCACTGCACCATGCTCACACATTTTATTACCTAAATATAAGACTCAAGTCTGAGTGCATCTGATCATGATCAACTTGAGGCTATTAAAAATGACTTGCAGTCCTGTTTGTAATAGACAAGACCATCACCCCACAACTCTTTAGACACTTCCACATGTTGTTTAGAATACTTAAGTAGTTGACTTGATAAGTTCACCTGAGAATTGTGTATTAATTTGGTTTGTAACATGGCTTAATTATCTTGTCTTCAATCATATGCTAAGTCCTAGATTTGTATATGTGTTTGCATATGTACTCTGCCTAAATACATTGTTTCCTCTGCTTAAACTTTAATCCAGTTTAACATCTGATCATTCATAGAAACCTTGTTTAACATATAAATCAGAACATGAATACCCTTACCTGTCACAAAAAAATTGTTAGAACATGAATTATGAATCCCGGGCTAATTTGTAATGAGTGAGTTATCTTAAACACCCTGACATGTAGCATAGAATCTAGTATTGGCAAATTACAAAATCCCAGAATCTGAATATTCTGCTTGTAAAATTCAGAGATCAAATAATCTGAGGAGTAAAACAAGAAGATAAGAAAAATGGAGTTATTTTATTTTATAATCAAGCTTGAGTTTAAAAGAAAAAAATGAAAAAAGGCTATGTGACACCATATCTCTAGAATGTGAGAGATTAGGTGTGATTGAATTTCTTTGTCAATTTAAATTACTCTGATAGGCAAAGAGCCATATGCATATCTTCATATATATATATATGAATTAAGTTAATTTTATATACTAATACTTTTATATTGGTAAAATAAGGGATCCTGGAAAAATAAAATTTAAGAGGAGTGGTCCATTGAAGCATGTATATATATACATGTATATAAAAAAAACTTAACAGAAAATTCTCTAAAATACTTTAAAAAGAAATGGGTCACTTCAGTTGGTATCAGAGCTATGTTGTTAAAACATAGCATAAATACATTATCCAATTTTCTTGTAGGGATAAAATTCTAAATAATAATAATAATAAATAAATATCTGTAGTAGAAATAGATTGCAGAAAATAATTAAATTAGAAATTAGACTAACTAGCTATGCAATTGAATAGTGAATCATGGTAGGAAGACCACCAAGTCATGGAGCAGGACCCTCCAATACAACACCAATGGTTAACTTGCAAGATTTGGTGAGGGCATTTAGAGAAGGAGCAGTGCACAGAGAAGAAAATCCTCATGAGGAATTAGCCAAACTATTGAAGACATTTTCAAATTTAGGAGGCAAGGATTTTGAAGGCACTGAGGGGGTTATGGGAGTACAGACATGGTTGAGAACTTTGGAAAGGATATTTGCAGATATGCAAATTAATGACCAAAGGAAGAGGCAGATAGCTTCAAGGAGACTCAAAGGAGCAGCCTTAGATTGGTGGGAAGTGATCATCACAGGAAGGCTAGAAAATGAGATAACATGGGATCAATTCAAGGAGATGCTTGAGGCAAGGTTTGTTCCAGCAACAGCTAAGGCAACATTGCTTGAGGAATTCATAAGGCTGAGGCAAGGACCAATGAGTGTGACTGAATACACTCAAAAATTTGAGAGTTTGTCCAAGTATGGAGCTATGCTCATAGGAGATGAAGAATCAAAGAATTCAAGATTTATCCAAGGATTAAATGCAGGTTTCAGTAGAGCAATGTTACCATACAAGGATAAAACATTTGATCAAGTCATAGACCTTGCTCTTTCTTTTGAACAACATGACAATGCAAGGGAAAAATTTAGGAGCATGAGGGCTAACCATCAAAAGAAGGGGAAAAATAGGACGTATCCCTATGACAAAAAGAATGTGGAAAAGAAAATGGAGGGAGCAGCCACTGGGGAAGCTAAGAAGAAAGTTACTTGTTATAATTGTGGCAAAGAAGGACACATGAGTAATAGGTGTCAAGCAGCCAAGAAGGCACCATTTCGCTGTTATAACTGTGGGAAGGAAGGTCATATTAAAAGAAACTGCCCAGAATTCAAAAAGGGAGTAAAGATAGGAGCACTTGAGGGTAAAGCAAAAGCAACTTCAGTGGGAAGTTCTGGACAATTGGAATGTATACTTCTAATTAAAGATCACCCCATCTCAGTTATATATGATACTGGAGCAACACATTCACTAATATCCCAAGACATAGTGAATAAATTGACTCTCACATGCTATTTAGTTGATAATCCCTTGTTTATTCAAAGTCCCCTGGGTAGTTCTTGTTTGCTAGGATTAAAATGTCTGGGGGTAGAATTAAACATAGGAGGAAATGTGTTCAAATCTGATTTGTTTGTATTGAAATACCCTGGAATAGGAATTATTTTAGGGGTAGATTGGTTGAGAAAATTCAAAGCAATTTTGAATTTGGAAAATTTCACTATTTCACTGAAAACAGAAAATGGTAAAAATATTATAGTCATGAGTGAAATTGCCAAAATCAATTATTTTAACCAAATATGTAGCATGACTGAGAAAGAATTAGAACTGGAAGACATAAAAATTATAAATGAATACCCAGATGTCTTTGGTGAAGTCATAGGTGTTCCAGAAAATAAGCAAGTAGAATTTCAAATAAGACTAATCCCAGGAGCAAGTCCAATCATCAAGAAGCCTACTAGGATGGGTCCTAAAGAATTAGTGGAGTTGAAACATCAGTTGGAAGAACTGGAGCAGAAAGGCTTCATAAGGCCTAGTAGTTCAAACTGGGGTTCTCCAGTTGTATTTGTGAAGAAGCATGATGGTACTTTGAGAATGTGCATTGATTACAGGGAATTAAACAAAGTCACCATTAAAAACAAATACCCACTCCCCAGAATTGATGATCTATTCGATCAATTAAATGGAGCAAAGGTCTTTTCAAGGCTAGATTTAGCTTCTGGGTTCCATCAGATGAAGGTAGCTAGAGGAAGAAAGTATTAAGTATACTGCCTTCAACACACGGTATGGATTATATGAATTTTTGGTGATGCCTTTTGGATTGACAAATGCACCATCATATTTTGTAGATTTAATGAATATAACATTTAGAGATTTTCTAGACAAATTTATGGTTGTATTTATTGATGACATATTAGTGTATTCAAAATCAGAAGGAGATCATGCAAAACACTTGCATCTGGTTTTGTCTAGACCGAGGGCACATGATTAAAGGCCAAATTCTCTAAATGTACATTTTGGCAGAATGAAGTAAAATTTTTGGGGCACATTGTATCATAACAAGGGGTTAGTGTAGACCCAAATAAGGTGATGGCAGTGCAATCTTGGAGTAGACCCAAATCAGTGACTGAGGTGAGATCATTTTTGGGAATGGCAGGCTACTATAGAAGGTTTATAAAAGACTTTGCAAGAATAGCCATCCCATTGACCAAGTTAACCAAAAAGGAGCAACCATATGTGTGGACAAAGAAGTGTGAGCAAGCTTTTTCATCACTAAAGAAGGCACTGGTGGAAGCTCCAGTCTTACAGGTTCCAGAGGGTAATGAAGAGTTAGTGGTTTATACATATGCTAGTGGATCTGGATTAGGAGTAGTGCTTATGCAACATGGTAGAGTCATAGCATATGCATCAAGGCAACTCAAGCCAAATGAAACTAGGTATGCTACACATGACTTAGAACTAGCTGCTGTAGTATATGCATTGAAACTATGGAGACATTACTTATTAGGTGCTAAGTTTGAATTGTTTACAGATCACAAGTCACTTAAATATTTGTTTTCCCAGAAAGACTTGAACATGAGGCAACATAGGTGGGTAGAATTTCTAGCTGCCTATGATCTTAATATATTATACACCCCAGGAAAAGCTAATAAAGTGGCAGATGCATTGAGTAGGCATCAAGCAAAAGTGGCAAGTTTAATGATGAGTGAATTCAAGGATTTGACCATCCTTAGTGAAGTAGAAATAAGAGCAGAAAGTAGAGTAGCAAATAAGGCACACAGTGATATGATTGAATATGGTAAACTAAGCCTCATTTCCTTAAGGTCAACTCTGGTTGATAAAATAGGACAAATGCAAGATCAAGACACAAATTTAAAAGAGAAGAAAGATATGATGTCACAAGGCATGACAGTAGAAAATTATGAAGTAGATGAAAAAGGATACTTAAGGAAAAAGGGGAAGCTCTGTCTACCAAATGTAGAGGAACTAAAGTAAGAAGTTATGGATGAGCAAAACAAAACCAAATATACTATCCATCCAGGTGGTACAAAAATGTACCATGATCTCAAGAGAAATTACTGGTGGCCAGGAATGAAAGGAGCAGTGGCAAGATATGTGGCAAATTGTTTAACATGCCAACAAGTTAAGGCAGATTATCAAAGACCCTCGGGTTTACTGCAACCTTTGGAAGTGCCTACCTGGAAGTGGGAAAGCATTTCAATGGATTTTGTGGATGGTTTGCCAAGAACAAGAATGGGCAATGATAGTATTTGGGTAGTGGTTGATAGACTCACAAAAACAGCACACTTCATCCCAATAAGTTCAAAAAGAAATGCTCACAAGCTAGTTCAATTGTTTGTGAAGGAGATAGTGAGATTGCATGGCATCCCCAAGACTATCATTAGTGATAGAGATACTTTGTTTACTTCAAGGTTTTGGAGTAGCTTTCAAGAAGCTATGGGGACAGAACTAAGCCTAAGTACAGCCTACCACCCACAAACAGATGGGCAAACTGAGATTGTTAATAAAGTTTTAGAAGATTTGCTGAGAGCATGCATACTTGATTTTGGAGGCAACTGGGTGGATCATATTTATTTAGCTGAGTTTGCTTATAATAATAGCTACCAGTCCACCATAGGAATGGCTCCATTTGAGGCTTTGTATGGAAAGCCTTGTTTATCTCCTGCATGTTGGATGGAGGCTAGTGAAAGGATATTGCTTGGACCAGATTATGTAAAAGAAACCTCTGAAAGAATTGAACTGGTAAGGCAAAGAATGAGAGTAGCTCAAGAGAGACAGAAAGCCTATGCAGATAAAAGAAGAAGGCCAGTAGAATTTGTGGTGGGAGACTATGTGTTTCTCAAAGTTTCACCAATGAGAAAAATATTGAGATTTGGCAAAGCAGGGAAACTGTCACCCAGGTATATAGGACCATATGAAATTGTTCAAAGAATAGGGACTTTAGCTTATAGGTTGAAGTTACCAGAGGAATTGAGCAAAATACATGATGTATTTCATGTATCCCAATTGAGAAAATGGCTGCATGATAAAGAATCCATTCTTGAATCTCCTACACATGTTGAAATTCAAGAAAATCTGGTTTACAAAAAGGAACCAGTGGGCATTGTGGCTAGAGAAGAAAGGAAACTGAGAAATAAAATAATTAAACTAGTTAAAATCCAATGGAGTTTGGATGGGGATGATTGCACTTGGGAGGCTGAAGAGAGGATAAAGGATAAATATCCTAATCTGTTTTCTGCTTAAGGTATGTTTAAAATTATGATGAGACCCTAAAATTATTTATGTATGTTTGATTGATTTAGAATGAATGAATTTCTAAAATTGCATTCAATGGGGATTATGCTTTGTATACATTTGGATGGAAATGTATGAGAGAATAATTGTGGGACACAATTCCTTTTTAGGGGGAGAGTATGTGAAGACCCAAAAATTTTTGAGAATAAAAATTACTCTAAAATAAATACAAGAATGAATAAAGTAAATAAGAATGGGGAGAAAAATAGCTTGATATTAAATATCAGAAGTGAGTGAAGAAATTATGCAAGGAATAAGTGTTTTTATACAGTGATAAAAGGAAAATGATTAAGTATAAAATAAATTCAAAAATTCACATGATTTGAGTAGGTGTGAATATTGTATAGAAAGAATATATACATATGATCAGAGAAGTATGGGATGTTAATAATAAAAATCCTTTTGATAATTAAGTTGCATAGAAATCAGTTAAGAAATATTTATGAGTGAGAATGTATTTTTGAAATAAATATCAAAAAGGGAATAAATATTTCAATAAATAATAAGAAGAAAAATAACTAAGGTATGAATGAGTTTTAAATACACATATCTTATGAATACTATAAATTTGTATGGCGAGAAAAAATATTTGGGTAGTAAAATAACTTCTTTTGATAATTAAAATGCATACCAACTAGTCAAGTAATATTTATGGGTATGAATGCATTTTCAAATAAATCAAGATAGATGATAAAAATTTGTTAGCTAAAAATCAAGCTTACAAAAGAAATGAGAAAAAGAAATATAAGGCTGAGTCATATAAAAATAATGTGCAAGGAAATCATGCAAATAGCATGTGCACAGAAAAGCAACGAGGCAACCGTTTTACTGAAAATGGAAACCAAGAGAAAATGGCACTTTTAGCCATAAAGATGCATACATGAATCTCTGAGTAAGGTAAGGATAGAATGGGTTTTTCCTCCATTTAAACCCTAACAGAGTGATTTAAATCAGGGGAGGGACAATAGTTGTCCAGGAGAGAAAACAAAAATTAAAATAAAATAAACTCACCTTGCCTTCAGACCTGAGCATTCCCGAAGAGGAGCAAAGGAAGGTGAGTGATTAATCAATCTCATGAGGCTAAGGCATTAAGACCCAAGTTAAGGGCAGCCATTTTATTTTTGTGCTTGATCAACTTGTTTTTCTCTGAATAGATGAATGCTGAAAATGGTTGGTGTATTGATAAATCTTTGGTTGATGCTTTGATTTGTTTTGTTTGATTGTTTGATAAGAATAATGCCATGATCTCTGATATGGATCCAGTACCTTAAACCATCAGTTAATGTTAACGCTAAAAAGTGAACGCTAACACCCGGTGTGTGTAATAGAATTGTGAAAGCACCACCCGTTGGTACGGGAACAGAATATAAGCTGAAAATAGCAGAAAAAGCAGTAAATGAACAACCGATTTATAGTGGTTCGGCCCGTAATTGAGCCTACGTCCACTTTATAGTCTTTTATTGCTGATTCGGTTACAATTCGATACAAATCACTTGTCAAATACAATGCAACTTGATCACACAACAATCTCGACTACTAGCTCAAACTTCGGTGATGAATCTTGCTAAATCCGTGTCGGATGAATGAAGTCCTTCACGAAGCTTGTTGTAGTGCCTTGAGTGTTGGAAGATCTTTACTTGTTGAATGAGTTGTGAGTGCAGTAGAGTATGGACGCTTGAAGAAATGATTTGCCAAAAGTCCCCTTCATGTTGGAAGTGGTAGGGTATTTATAGGAGCGGCTCTGAATTCTGGACAGAAAAAGTGCTAAGTCTTAGGTCGCGAACGACCTTAGTTAGGTCGTAGGTCGCGAGCGACCTAAGCTAGGTCGCAGTCTCCTTGCGACGTAGGAAATTAGCTGGTGAAGTTGCACTTGGCTTCATTCGAACAAGTGGTAGGTCGGTCTCGACTTAAGGTAGGTTTTAAGTCGTAGACTCTTAAGTCGCAGACTCTTAAGTCGCAGACTCTTAAGTCGCAGACTCTTAAGTCGCAGACTCTTAAGTCGCAGACTCTTAAGTCGCAGACTCTTAAGTCGTAGACTCTTAAGTCGGCGATGAGATAGAAGCAGTTGTATTAGTTGTTCCTGATTAGGTACTTTCTCCAAGTCTTAAGTCGCAGATCCCTTGAGTTGGCTCTGTAGTTAAGCCGGAGACTTCCTTTAGTCGTAGCCTGTTAGGTCGCTTAGGTAGCAATACTGCTAGGTCGCAATATCCCCTAAGTCGTTAGGTCGCAGCTTCACCAAGTCGTAGGTTACGAGCTTCCTTTAGCAGTTAGGTCGCTAAGTCTTCTTAGGTCGTTAACTACCTTAGGTCGCGACATTTTTTAGGTCGCTATGTTCTTAGGTCGCATACTTTAGTTAGGTCGCAAGCTTCATTGACTCGCTCAATATTTTAGGTCGCTTCTCAATGGGAGTTAACATTTGCCCCTCGAAGTACGGGCCGAAGTCATAGGTCGTGTGCTTCGACTTAACTTCGCTAGGTCGCGAGCGACCTAAAACACTAACTTGCTTGTCTATTCATCTCCCTTTCTTGGTTTCATATAAATCGGTTAGGTCGCTTCTTCCTCCCTACTCTACTGCTTCGATCCCCTGCTGCCATTGACGAATTTTCGAGTTTTCAAAGGCGAATTCAACCTATTCCAGTCATCGATTCTTCCTTACCATTACATCCCGTAAGTGAGTTTGATATCCATCCTATCATAATCATCGTCTATTCTTGAATCCCTGCTTTTTCGACCTTAGCCCCATTCTATAAGTTGTGCATCGTCTCAAGTGGCTGTCGTAGTTGACTCTCGATCATTGCTTTGGCTGATTCATGAGGGCATAGTAATGTGTTGAATCTGCGATGGATTGGGGATGTGTTGAATCGCTTTTGGTATCTTTAGATGAATTGAAGGGGTGAGGAAGGCGATGGGTTTATAGGTGTAATTGATAACGGGTTATAGGGTTTGGTGGTTTGTGGCGTGGAGAGGAAGTTAGCAGCATAAGGGTTTCAGGCGACTTAAGACCATTCGCGACCTAAGGAATAGTTCGGCCTAAGGAAGACTATAACCTGAGTTAGGTCGCTGAACGACCTAATAGTTGCTTGAACCAGAAACTGCACGACCTAACTTTCCCGTGACATAAGCTTTAAATCGCAGCCGAGCTAGGACTTGATCAAATCTGCATTGCTTTTAACCCTTCAGTTGCACTGTGCGACCTAAAGGTGCCTCGACCAAGGATAGGTCGCCGAACGACCTAGAACTTGAAACAATTCTGCACAGCCCTGAATGCTTTTATTTGCACTGCACGACTTAAAATTGCTCCGACTTATGTTAGGTCGTGAACGACCGGGGACTTAGAAATTTAGGCAGAATTTGGCTGATTTTTGAATTTGAATTGTTTTAGACTTTGTTGTACTTCTTTTCAGATTGCCTTAACTTTAATGCTGATAACCTGTTTAAAAGCAACATTCACAGAAAAAATGGGACGAATATACTGCCATTGATTACCCACATCAAATGACAGATTAGTCGACAAAGAATATCAAACTTAAATGAACTTCACGAATGAAATGCTGTGAACTAACAAATCTAAGTGAAGTATTAAAGAAAAATTGAAATGATCAACTAAAGCTGATTTATTTGCATCAACACAACACTGTCCTTGGACTTAAGATATCAAGCCTCGAAACTTTATAATCGACAAGTATCAACTAAGTTAGTTTCATTTATATTTGCTTGTTATTGCGTTAGTTTTGCACAACACTTCACTCTTTTTTAGGAAACGTGCACCTTAATATTTGATCGTCCAGTTCCTTGTGTAGAATGGCATCTCAACAGGAAGACTTGGAAATAGCTGGAGAAGCTTTTCCAATTGCTACTCCACTGAACGACCCTCCGGAACGGACTTCTACTACTCTGAGCCACAAGGTCTTCAGACATCTGTGCATCCAGTTCGGTATTGCCGAAGCAGATGCTTTACTTCCTGGGTCAAGCGACACTGCTGACAGGCCGCCTCTTGGCTTTGTTGCTGTGAATCGTCAGATGTGCTTGAGCGGAGCTATTCCGCCCTTTAATGATTGTCTTCGAGAACTTCTCCTTCGGCTATCTATCTCCCCTTTTCAACTGCACCCTAATGGATACTCCATCCTGCTGGGACTGTGCGTGCTTTTCAGGAGAACGTTGGGCCGTTTTCCCAGTTTTGCCGAAATTCGCTTCTTGTGCACATTTGCAAAGAACAAAGATCATCCCTCTATTACACTTGTGAGGAGTGCTAGGAACCGTAAACTAATTCTGGACTTGCCCGAAAGTGCCCATGGGTTCTTGACTCAATTCTTTTACGTCCGCTGTCCTCCGGGATTTTATGCCATCTGGAGAGTCGGAATTAAGATTGCCTCTTTCCGATTTGTTCTCAAGACTTTTCAGAATTCGAACTGTCAAATGCTTAACTCCATTCTTTCTTTTTTGCAGCACTTCCTCCTCCACTTCGAGATACCAGTCACAAGGTGACTTTTGAGAGGCTTATGGCGGTGCCGGTAGAGGAGAGGAGTATCCAGTTTCTATTAGATGATGAGCTTTTGCACCAATTTGGGCTTTTACATTCTTCCTGGTCGACTCGGATTTATGAAATCTCTAGTTCTGATGCAGAAATGTTAGCTGCTTCGGGCCCTCAAGCAGAGGCATCGAATGCCCCAATTTCTGCAGAAGAAGTTGCATCAGAAACACTCGTCGTAGAGGCTGCCTTGATAAAGTGTTCCGCATCCACTAATGTTGTAGGGTCAGTCAGCAAGTCGGCACTTGCCCCAATTATCGAAGAGGAAGAAAATCCTCGAGTTTCTGAAAAATCAATTGATGTGGAAGTTGAAAAAGAGAAGTCGGCTGAATACCAGGGTGATGATACTTTCGATGACTTGAGTGACATAATGATAACTTCTCAAGAGCTTTTCAAGGATAATATTCCAAAGGCGAACTCTCCTGTCGTTGAAGCGACGTCCTCTTTGAAACAGACCTCGACGCCTTCTACACCTGCCGTCTCCGTTCCCGCACTGAAGCGTGGTTTGTAGTTTGACGCACGTAGTTCGCACGCCGCACACACTTAGGATTTTTCTGCACTTATAAGCATTTACTCTTTCTTTCTGGAAATTTCTAAACTTTACTTCTTTTCCGTTTTCAGATTCTCCGATGGGGCGCTCCGGCTCATACTATGACTCATTTCAGCGCCATGGAGGTCGCGGATCCTATGACTTTAGGAAATATCTTGGTGACCAGAGAGAGACAGATGATGAACGGGCCCAAAGGAAGGCTCAAGAAAAATGGGATTATAAGCAGCGGCAGAGAAGAAGAGATGCTGACCGATATGATTCTTCTTACAGAACTTACGATTCTCATAAGCAAAAGTCCTACGATGACAAAGGGAAGACTCATATTACTGATGAATCGAGCAAACGGTCTAAGCCAAGTGACGCGTCTGCTATTTCTGAGAAGACTAACGCTCCCATTTCTTCTGATATTCCGGCCGGCTCTCCTCCTCTAAAGGAATCTGATATTCAAACCATCATTAACAGGCCACAATATCAAGTTAAAGACGGCCCTCCAACGCTTCAGAGCCGATTTCCGAATTGGTGTCTAAGAGGAGTCCGTTTTGACTTAGATTTGGTTCCCATTGATAAGCAGGCAATGCTGAGAAATGTCGATGCTGTCAAGCTTGATATTGAAAGAATGTCTGGATGGCAGAAGCTGGTTGATGAACTTCAAAGGGTCAACCATTTGAACCTTGAGGCGATGATGACCATGGAGAACGATAAATCAGAATGGGACAAATGGCGTAAGCAGCATGATGCGGAGATGACGAGCATTGCAGACAACAACGCAAAGCTTGCATCTGAAGTCAAGCGACTTAAGGAAGATCTCGCCTCATCTTCTGCATCGCACACTCAAAAAGAAGAAGTCTTTCAGAAGCAAGTGCGGGATGCACATGCTGCACAAAGAGATGTTGAAATGAAGCTTGCCGCCGAACAGCACATTACTGAGAAATATCGCATAAAAAATACCGAACTGCGGGAAAAGGTCACCTCCCAGAACGTAGAGATTGAGTTACTAAAGTCTCGACTCGCTAAAGCTGAGATAGAGCGTGATGCGGCTATTGCTGGTCGGGTTGCTGCCGTTGCCGAAAAGGAAGCGGCTGAGCAATCACATGAGGCGACGAAAGCAGACATCAGCTCTACCTTATTCGACTTTTATTTACACAGTGTTCTGGGTCGTGGGAGCCTTGCTTTTCTGGGTCCTGATTATGAAATCACTCTGGCTGAAGTGTGGGAAGCCGCACTTGATATGTTTAAAGGTGCCGGCTATGATGAAGCAGAACTCGAGGCTCGCTATCTTGATGATGAGGCTCGCGCCGCTCTTGTTAAAGGGAAGGAGCAGCTTGCTAAAGTACGAGCTGAATCAACGGAAGAAGAGCTTCCAAAAGAGGAAGCTCCTTTAACTGCCCCTGTCATACTTCAACTTTAGCCGATGTTAATATTACGGATTCCAGCTCTCATTCTTCGCATCCAGCTAAAGTTGCCCAAGAAACTGTGACCACCCCTACAGAAGAAGAGGCAATGAAGGACTTTCAGGCTCGGGAATTTGAGATTGATCTCGCCAAACCGACTTCTTCAGGTAACTTAGACGAGACGAATTCAGTGAATTACTTATTCGACTTAACCGAGTTCGACGAACTTCTTACTTATTACTTAAGCTTTGACGATCCACTGTCTTCTTTTTTCTCGGAGAATACTGATTTTGATTTCTTTTATTATGCAGCGGACGTGCCGGAAACTGCACCAATTTCTCCTTCTTCAGCTGCCGTTCCTCCTCCTTCTCAAGTTACTCCTCTTCCAGCTTCTCAACCAGGTTCACAGGAAGAACAGATAGCAGCCCTTCAAGGCTTGGATGAACCACCTGCTTCCGAGGAGCAGAAAGCAGAAGATCTGGAAGATAGTGAGAAGACCCCGGAGCAGTCTTTTGACTACGACACAAAGCTTTCTACATTTCTTACTCCGGGGAGTGAGTCTTCTTCCAAGAAGAAGGGGAAACGTGTGGTTTCGAAGAAAGGAAAGAAAAGTTCTTTTGCTGCTGGAGATGAAGCAGAAGTCGATCCGGCTGAGTCTCTTTCTCCTTCTTCTCCAATACGTCCTCCGAAACTAATTACCAGGCCGGGTAAAGGCTCCAAGGGTGGGAAGAAGGAGAAATGAGTTTGATTTTGACTTTTCTGCTTTTTGCATGTATTGACCGGAGATTGTGCGGATACCGGTCTCCGCTCCTTTTTGTAATCTGCACAATGTAAAAAATTTCCATAGTATTGAATAAAATAGCTATTTTACTTGTACAAATTCTTTGTGTATGTGAGAATGCATCTGTTTCTCTTTTTTGGTGTAGAATAAACAATTCCTTTTACTTGTACAAACTTTTTGTCTGTGTTTGGGAATACATTTATTCCACATCTATTTTATTTTTTGTGATATTGCAATGAACTTGTGGCATGTTGCTTTTACTAATACAATTAAATTATGTAGTGTTGCCCCCATACCGCAAGTGCATTGCAACATTTCTAGCTTCTTCAAGACTGATATTCTTACTTCAGAGAATAACTACTTCACTTTTAAGGGAAGAATCATTCTGCTTTTAATAGAGTATATCTCATCTTCGGAGAAGCTTTTTACTTTCTCTTTCTTCCTGAAGAACATTTCGACTTTTGGGAATGATCACTTTTATTTGTTTAAAAGTGAATTTTCCTGCACAGTGAAATGAGCTTCTGAAGAAGGTTTTGATTTTGTGCCCCAGTAAAGGGTTTATTTTTGGCACTTCAAGCAAGGTGAAGTACGCCTCTGAAGAGGTCTTTTGGTCTCTGAAGAGAAGCGATTTTGGTCTTCGAAGAAAAGCCACTTTGGTCTCCGAAGAGAAGCAATTTTGGTCTCCGAAGAGAAGCAATTTTGGTCTCCGAAGAGAAGCAATTTTGGCATTTCAGCTCTGGTGAAGTGGGTCTCCGAAGAGAAGCATTTTGCACTTCTACACGGGTGAAATGTGCCTCCGAAAAGGGCTTTTTAGCATTTCATCACTGGTGAAGTGGGCCTCCGAAGAGGAGCATTTTGCACTTCTACACGGGTGAAATGTGCCTCCGAAAAGGGCTTTTGCCTCCGAAGAGGTCTTGAAATTGCCTGGAAGTTACTTTCTCATGGTTGAGTGGATCCACGGGGCGGACGCAAGTTGCTTGATTGGATGTTCGTTTGCACAAATGATCGCAATCAATTAACAAGGGCCCTGTTCCTTCAGCTTGGGAAGGTGCCCCTCCGGTGGGTCCACCAATCTTGTTATTGAGAGAAGCACTTTCATTTATTGGCGTGCCTCGTTAGAGGGCTTTGTTGACCTTTGGGAAGGAGCATCGGTTGGTTGGTGTGCCAGGAAGGTTGCTTCTCAGGGGCGAGTAGATCCACGGGACGGACGCAAGCTGCCTGATTGGATGCATCACGATCAGTTAGCAAGGGCCCTGTTCCTTTTGCTTGGGAAGGTGTCCCTTCGGTGGTTCTACCGGCCCTTTTATTGAGGAGCAAAATTCCTTTTGGTTGCTTCCGTGCTTGCTTGGCCATGTTCTCCCATCATCTGTCCATTAGCGATCTTTTATTATCATTCCCAAGCGTATCTTCGTTCCTTTTGTAAGTAAATTGCCTTATCCGAAGAAGTGAACTTCACTGTTGAATAACTTCATGGGACAAACGTGAGTTACCTAGCTGGATGTCTGTTCATATTGACAATCACAACTGGTTAACGAAGGCTTGCCCCAGTGAAGTTGCCAACTTTTTATGTGAGGTTCTTCTTGTATAGGATTTGAATATGGAATTCTTTGTTGCTTGGTATTTGCTTTAATAAATGATTTGTAAGGCTCGCTTAGCTTTGCGATGGGTGAGCTTTGCTTTAATGACCTGCAATATTAGATCGACATTTTAGCAATACATTTAGAGTATTTACACATCGAAATATAACAGGCATTTTACAATAGAAAACACAGAATGCATAGTTTTTCATTATTCAGTCACGCTGATTTCTCAGCGGTTTACAATGCAGAAGTTATACATCCATCATCATTTTTTTACAAATTTAAGCAACGCTGTTAAGCAAAAAATGGATGCTAGTGATTGTTGTTTCAGAATCTCCGGACTGATTTTCCATTTGCACTAGATTTGCAGCTTCGGATTTATATGCCAGAGAAAGTGAAAGATGCCCCAGTTGCAGTTTTGTGGACAATTAGCAGTCGTCCCAACTTCTGCCTGCTGGGTGTGGACCTCCTGTAACAACATTAATGACAAGCTTTTCTGTATCTTGCACTGCAGTGTTGTTGAGAGAATCAGATTGATGGGTAGGATGTTGTTGATCCCGAGTGGATGAGGTTGGAGCGACTCCGCTTCTCTTAACGTATTGTTGGAGTTTACCCTGCTCCAGCAATTCTTCAATCACATTCTTTAATTGGCGACATTGGTCAGTGTCATGGCCAGGTTGATTGTGAAATTGGCAGAATTTTCCATTACGCTTTGCACCTCTCGTCATCTCAGGTGGCTTAGAATACCTGACAACGTCCTTTGTTGCAAAAAAGATATTTCTTGGTGTATCAGTTAAAGGAGTATAATCCGAAGGATTAAAGCGGCGAGGTTTCTTTTCATTTTCCTGGCTCTTTCCTCCTTCATTCTCCCTTTTCTGCCTTTCAGATTCTCTTTTATTAGATGGGACATTGTTATTATTAGTTTGGGCAGCAACCACATTCGATATCGTAGAAAGGCTTTCAAGGCGAATGAACTCGTCGGCCTTTTTATAAAATTTATCAAGTGAGTTTGTTTCCTTCATCTTTAGCCATATTCCAAACTTACTCGATTTAGCAATGGCTCGCATCAAATAAGTCAGGATCATGCGTGGTTCCGCATTTTCTACTTCGGCTAAAGCTATATTGAAACGGCTCAAGAAAGATTTGATTGATTCTCCGGGCGCTTATTCAAGGTTAGACAACGACATTATATCCTTAGCTTTTGAAGCATACAATCTGAACTATTCTTTAAACTTTTGCGTTAAGTCGGAGAACTTATCTACAAACCGAACTGGAAGCTTTGTGAACCAAAGTAAAGCCACACCTTCCAGGTATACTGGAAAGTACCGACACTTGATCTCGTCTGATGCTCTTGCCCCGGTCATATGCCAATCGTATTTGTATAGGAAATGATTAGGGTCACTCGTTCCCCTATAGGCTTGGATAGTAGGAGGTGCAAATTTCCTTGGAAACTCCGCTTTCAGGATCCTTTCAGTGAACGAAGTTCTGCTTGGTGCAAATCCCCAGTCGTTCTCATCCTCTTCCCTTTGCATGCTCTCTTTCATGATGCGGCCTACCATTTCGGACAGGTATTCTTTATTGTTCAAAGACACCTCCGGACAAGCATCAGTTCTTCCCTCGGAAGTTTGCCCGGGCATATGTTCATGACAAGTTGGTTGCGGCATAGAACCATCAGCCTGGAAAGGTGGCATTTCAGGAAGAGTAGTTTGATGGTTTTCTGGTTGACAATTTGCCCCGAGCAGAGCAGTTAACCTATCCATCATCAAAGCATTTTGGGTTTCAATCTGTTGGTATAATCCAGAAACTGCATCATCCAATTCAGCCCTGGTGACTCCAACGGTTGGAGTTGCTTGGTCTGTTGTTAGGGAAGCGGAAGTCCCTTCGTGAGCATTTCCGGATCTGATAGGACTACCCCTTCTTCCAGGAGCCATTATTTCGGATCTGGTTTTTAAGAGAGGTTCTTTTTATGAATCTTTGCGAAACAACGGTGGATAAGCGGGAGGTCTTGAGTTCAACTCTCAATGAAAGCACCAAAATGTTAACGCTAAAAAGTGAACGCTAACACCCAGTGTGTGTAATAGAATTGTGAAAGCACCACCCGTTGGTACGGGAACAGAATATAAGCTGAAAATAGCAGAAAAAGCAGTAAATGAACAACAGATTTATAGTGGTTCGGCCCGTAATTGAGCCTACGTCCACTTTATAGTCTTTTATTGCTGATTCGGTTACAATTCGATACAAATCACTTGTCAAATACAATGCAACTTGATCACACAACAATCTCGACTACTAGCTCAAACTTCGGTGATGAATCTTGCTAAATCCGTGTCGGATGAATGAAGTCCTTCACGAAGCTTGTTGTAGTGCCTTGAGTGTTGGAAGATCTTTACTTATTGAATGAGTTGTGAGTGCAGTAGAGTATGGACGCTTGAAGAAATGATTTGCCAAAAGTCCCCTTCATGTTGGAAGTGGTAGGGTATTTATAGGAGCGGCTCTGAATTCTGGACAGAAAAAGTGCTAAGTCTTAGGTCACGAACGACCTTAGTTAGGTCGTAGGTCGCGAGCGACCTAAGCTAGGTCGCAGTCTCCTTGCGACGTAGGAAATTAGCTGGTGAAGTTGCACTTGGCTTCATTCGAACAAGTGATAGGTCGGTCTCGACTTAAGGTAGGTTTTAAGTCGTAGACTCTTAAGTCGCAGACTCTTAAGTCGTACACTCTTAAGTCGCAGACTCTTAAGTCGTAGACTCTTAAGTCGCAGACTCTTAAGTCGTAGACTCTTAAGTCGGCGATGAGATAGAAGCAGTTGTATTAGTTGTTCCTGATCAGGTACTTTCTCCAAGTCTTAAGTCGTAGATCCCTTGAGTTGGCTCTGTAGTTAAGCCGGAGACTTCCTTAAGTCGTAGCCTGTTAGGTCGCTTAGGTAGCAATACTGCTAGGTCGCAATATCCCCTAAGTCGTTAGGTCGCAGCTTCACCAAGTCGTAGGTTATGAGCTTCCTTTAGCAGTTAGGTCGCTAAGTCTTCTTAGGTCGTTAACTACCTTAGGTCGCGACATTTTTTAGGTCGCTATGTTCTTAGGTCGCAGACTTTAGTTAGGTCGCAAGCTTCATTGACTCGCTCAATATTTTAGGTCGCTTCTCAATGGGAGTTAACAGTTAGTAAATATGTTTAGTATGACAAATACATTTTATTATGAAGTAGGGTATCACTGGAAAATAAGCTAGGCAGTGTGAATAAAGGAGGTTCATGCTTATGTCTAGGTTGTTTTAAATTTGAGATGAACAATGCAATAAATTATTTATGTGCTGATTTGTTCAAATCTAAAGCTAAAATGCTTTATAGGTTTTTCTCTAAAAACCTTACCCTATGTTCACAATAGAATTTAGTATAAGTATTTTTATATGATTCAACTGGATTTGTTTAAGAGATCATGACATTCTTGAATATATGAGATATGCAAATGATAAAACAAATTTTGAATGAGACAACTGGAAAAATGAAATAAAGCATTATTTTCATGAATGAAAGTATGGTAAGTTGAAATCCCTGAGAGAGTCTGACTCTCTCTGATTTAGGGAAAAAGAAAGAAAGAATGTAAAAGCAATTTTCAAGAGTTAATAAATCTTTCAGGAATAAGAAATGAGACTAGTCACTAGATTATAAAACTAATCTAGGAGAGAAGCCTTGATCTATTCATCATAAGGAGTATGATGGATATGTGCATGACTTGTTAAAGTCCTATAGGCCTTTGTGCAGGGGTTAACAGAATTGAGTCCCTTGCAATGCACACATGGTGTTCAATGGCAAAGAGATATGACCAAATTAAATTAATAAATCAAGATATAGAGCTGAGCTATGGAATTAAAATGAGTTAATTCCATAAGAGTATGTGTACATGTATACTGTATTGAATGATTGAATGGTTGCTTGTGTACATGAGTGTAGTATGAGCTTATTATATATATATATATACCCAGTTACCTTATAAATCCAAATTGCATTTAGCATATTATTACTCTGCACAACAATTTAAAAATGATAAGTTATTATATTTTGATTTCACTCATACCAGAATCATATTTCTGACCCTATTTGTTGCTTTGTAACATCTGGGGTGTCTCATTTTTATTGAGGCAACTCTAGATGTTGCTGCAGGAAAGGAAGCATAAGAAACTTGTATGCATGGACAGTTGAAGATTTACTTGCATTAGAATGTTTAAGAAGTTTGGCAGAAGTGTTTTAATAATTAGACCATGACAAAAATATTATTATGTTTAAGTATTTTCTGGATTGATATGTGTTTGCTTTGTTTTTTTCTGAAGAGAGAACATGTAAGAATTTTAGTATTATATATAAATATACATATGTGGTTTCTGATTTAAGTAGCTAATTTGCATAGTCTTTGGTAAAGTATGATATAGGAGATCATGCCATGTAATTTGATATGTGATCATGTCTCCTTTGGCAGTGTCTGATGAATCCTTAAAATGGTAGAGTAGAAATAATCATAGGAAGAAAGGAATATAGCACAATCATTGAATCTGGTAAAGGGTGAGTTGAACCAAAACTGGGCTAACTAGAAATACATGAATATGACTTATAATTGATATAAGCACATAGTTAACCTGAAATGAAATTTATAACTTTAGACTGGGCATTTAAATTACAGTAGAAGTTGCATTGCTCTGTGAAGTAGATACATATATATTTTGGTAAAAATTGAAGGTCTCACTGCACCATGCTCACACATTTTATTACCTAAATACAAGACTCAAGTCTGAGTGCATCTGATCATGATCAACTTGAGGCTATTAAAAATGACTTGCAGTCCTGTTTGTAATAGACAAGACCATCACCCCACAACTCTTTAGACACTTCCACATGTTGTTTAGAATACTTCAGTAGTTGACTTGATAAGTTCACCTGAGAATTGTGTATTAATTTGGTTTGTAACATGGCTTAATTATCTTGTCTTCAATCATATGCTAAGTCCTAGATTTGTATATGTGTTTGCATATGTACTCTGCCTAAATACATTGTTTCCTCTGCTTAAACTTTAATCCAGTTTAACATCTGATCATTCATAGAAACCTTGTTTAACATATAAATCAGAACATGAATACCCTTACCTGTCACAAAAAAATTGTTAGAACATGAATTATGAATCCCGGGCTAATTTGTAATGAGTGAGTTATCTTAAACACCCTGATATGTAGCATAGAATCTAGTAGTGGCAAATTACAAAATCCCAGAATCTGAATATTCTGCTTGTAAAATTCAGAGATCAAATAATCTGAGGAGTAAAACAAGAAGATAAGAAAAATGGAGTTATTTTATTTTATAATCAAGCTTGAGTTTAAAAGAAAAAAATGAAAAAAAGGCTATGTGACACCATATCTCTGGAATGTGAGAGATTAGGTGTGATTGAATTTCTTTGTCAATTTAAATTACTCTGATAGGCAAAGAGCCATATGTATATCTTCATATATATATATGAATTAAGTTAATTTTATATACTAATACTTTTATATTGGTAAAATAAGGGATCCTGGAAAAATAAAATTTAAGAGGAGTGGTCCATTGAAGCATGTATATATATATACATGTATATAAAAAAACCTTAACAGAAAATTCTCTAAAATACTTTAAAAAGAAATGGGTCACTTCATTTGCTTTACCACTTGACATGTATCATTTTGTAAACTCTGTAATGTATCTTTATATGTGTAAATGTTTGTGATGATCTACTGTTCTGTGATGTGTATTACATTTGAGTTGTTATATTCTGTTCTGATAGATCCTTCAGCCACCTATGGCTTTGTATTAAGTATTTGTTGGATATGTCGATTCATTTGAGAAAGAAGTGGCAATTGTCGGCGTATTCAATAGATAATTAAGACAAGGCTATAGATGGTCGCTCCTATCCATCTCTATTCTCCGCATTAGCAGACGGTGTTACCTAGTAATACTCTTTGCTAATGTGGGTCTCGGAGTGGGGCGTCACAATTAGGGTTTATCGGTCGAATCCATTCCTGGATTCCCCAAGTCCATCTGGGTCGAAGCATATCATACTATACTTCTTCACGGAGGGTACCTCTTCATACCTTTTACTTCAAAATATATCATACTATATATAGTACCCTTCCAAAATCATAACTTAAATATCACACTTATATAAATTCCATTATACACAAGATTTCATTTTCAAATCGAATACTTTCCAAAATCAATAGTCTCGAATATATCAAATCATTCTTATATAAATTCTGTTGTATATAAGATTTATCTCTTCAGATCGAATACCTTCCAAAATCAATAATCTTCAAAATCACCATATACTTATATAAATTCCATCTTATATAAGAATCAAATTTTCCCAAAATCAATTTCGCTGTATGAAGAGTCATATGGGATTAAACATCTTTGCTTTATAAAAGGTTTTGAATTTAGAATAGTTTTGTATATATAGAATAGTTTGTAAAATAGTTTGTATATAAAATAGTTGAAAACTAGTTTGTAAATAAAATAGTTCATAAAATAGTTTGTAAATAAAATAGTTTGTAAATAAAATAGTTTGTAACATAATTTGTAAATAAAATAGTTTGTAAAATAGTTTTGTATATAAAATAGAATAAACTAGTTTGTATAAGAAAAATAAAAGAAAATAGTTTTGTAAAATGGTTTTAAATTAATAGTAGTTTTGCATAAAAGAAAATTTCCAATTTAAATTACAAAGAATATCCAACCAAATAACATTCAATTTCAACGTCAAAGAATATCAATAACATTAGAACATAAGATGTACATATGTCTTCAATTCGCAAAATCACATTCGATCGCTCGCTCGATCACACAAGTTCGCTTTCGAACTAGTATTGTTCATTCGACTTCCCTAATGCGGACTTTGATAAGGTTTCTTGACTAGAAACCATCATTCTCCTTGCATAGCGATACACTATGATAGAGAATTTTAGAATCAAATCAAAAATCCATATCAAATATTCGCCATCAAGAATCAAATGAAAAATCCTAATACAAAATGGTGTAATTCACCTCGAACTTGTGTACTCAAATCCAGATCAAATTAATTATGGGAATAAAATAATTACGTACAACTTACGTACTTATTCCAATTTGTTTTATCACCATTACATTTTGATTTAAATTCATTATTAATCTCATTGATTAACATAAATATCACTTCATACTTTAATATTTGTTTCACAGAATTTCTCCATTTAATATAAAACATTAATATATTCATTCTCATAACATTGCTTGTATTTCTCTTCATTTATAAATTAAATTAAATTTCACATGTAAAATTTCTCATTCAATACTACATTTATTGCAACATCCATTTATTTCATAAACAATTTACAAGTCGTGACTTTATTTAAAATCATTTCACTTTTAGTTCATATTCGTTTATCCAATTAGTTTTCACTTACCTTTCAAATTTATTTATGCCACATTTCATAAATTTAATTAAGTTCATAACACTTTTTTTTAAATCTCAATTACAGCTTTTCCTTAATCACAATTTTGATTTAGACATGCTAAGGCTTAAAGTTCACACTTGTATATTATTACATTACATGCCAATAATGTATACAACAATTCTATTCATTTACTAACATAGATATAACAAATTTAACCTTGTCTCACTTGCTTTCAATTTAAGGTTACCAAATTCAACTCCATAATTCAACAAAATTTCTACATTTCAACTCATACATTAATTTAGAAGTTTCGACTATCCAAAATATCTAGATATCCCATTTTATTTCAATAGTTGAAACTACCAATCAACAAACAACAATAGTCACAACCAAACATTTCAATTTCATAACCAAATATCCTAATTATTCATTTTATTCTCTTTAATACACCATTACTAAACTAGTGTTTAGTCCATAAATTAAATCAACAATAATTAGCCAATGCTTATAAACTGACTAAATACAACAAATCAACAATAAATGATAATAATTAAATATTACCATTTCACAAATCAAACACATTACAAATAACTATAACAGTTATAAAAAATTCTTTATATATAACATATAATATTAGAAAAAATTATTTCATTTCAAAACTTATATAAAACATTTTATAACACTAACAAATACACGCCCTTGTATATACACACACACTCAAACTCATTCTAGGGTATTGCTAACCCTATCTCTAATGAGTTTACCCCAACATGCTAAGGTATCTCTAAACCAAAGCACTGATACCAACTATAACGACCCACCTTTTTGGACGGTTTAAATCGACAATAAACCACACATGTCAACTCAAACCATTCAAAAGGGAGGATTGTTAATGGGGTAAATAAGAAAATAATAGAAAAGAAGGAAAAACAAAACACAGAATCTCGCAGCGGAATGATAAAATATAATAATCAAATAAATAGTTCATGAAGCCGTTTTACAAATGACATTTGATTACACTTTTACAATACAAATCAGAGTTATACATACAGCAAAAATAAATAAAAAATGCAGCGAAACACATAATGTAGTGGAATAATTAATAATAAATAGTAGACT
Organism: Allium fistulosum; assembly: GCA_030737815.1. Classification (NCBI taxonomy): domain Eukaryota; kingdom Viridiplantae; phylum Streptophyta; class Magnoliopsida; order Asparagales; family Amaryllidaceae; genus Allium; species Allium fistulosum. The sequence goes on along the minus strand of CM060907.1, from coordinate 458,410,166 downwards.
CATCTCCGTCTTCATCCTCCAAAATAAAATGGTCTTCAATACACTGAAAAGCTCAGACTGATCCGAGCGTAATGAAAAGACAAAACACTCGAGTCAAGACTAAAAGATATTATGTAAGTCAAATCAAAATAAGTAGAATATAAATATTACTGTAAGGGTTTCAGAGATGTTACGGGATTTTCATCTCCTATTAAGTGTACAACGTGGATATAATTATTTAGAAGATTTCAAATAATTCGAAATAACAATCTTAATCAATTTAATTAAAATAAATACGAAGTTTAAATTTAAAACTTAAACCTTTCAAATAATTCAATTCCAATATATAATCCAAATTCAAAAAAATTATATGGGTATGTGTCATTTCAATCAGTATCCAAAATCAAAATTTCCAAATCAATGGAAACTACTGGGGTTATCATTTCAATCCATAGTGATAACAGAGATATATACATAAATAAACATCCAATCATCCAAAATGTCAACCAATAACATCCATCACAATCCAACATCCAAATCAGCCAATAAATCACAACAATCAATTGATTATCATTATCAGGTGTTTAACTAGCAATTTATATTCAATATTAATTAAATGACAATTCAATATAAATTCAAATTTAACTTAAATGACAATCGAAAAAAAATACCAAACAGCAATCAATAAATTTCTAATCACATCATAAATTTAATTTAACTAACATAAGATAATTTAGTATTTATTTACTGGGTCAAAACACTCACCTTTGATATTTAGAACGCAAAAATTCAAACAAAGATGCCTTTCCCAAAAGTCTCCAAACTCAGCCAAACCTATTTCATGTCGTCAAGAATTCCAATACGAGTCCAATGGAAGAAACTACCCATGTATCGAAGCTCGTATGTGGAAGGTATTCAGGCTATAAGGATATATTAAAAAAATACGTACACATTTAATTATTAAAATAAGAAACTTTAATAACTCATGTTTTCAAATTTGATGTACCAAAAACAAAGGCAAGAAGTAAAAAACCAAAACCATGAAAGCTAATTCTCATTGTTCATTTTTTTGAAGGCTTCTTACAAAAGAAGGCAAGGTGATGAGGAAAGGTGCAGATGTGGTTGAGGAAGAAATAGATGCTCACACTTTTTTTTTGAACATAGCTTCAGTAAAAATGAATTGGCAATAACTAAGTGGAGGTATAAAGCTATGTTGGAATTGAGACTTTGAGAAAAAACATAGAGGCCCTGATGTTTGAAAAATAATGAAGTTTTAGGGGAAAGAATGAGATATGATATGAAACAAAAGAAGAAAGGGAAGTAACAAATGAAATAGGTATGGAAGGGACAATATGATCTAAATAAATGCTTTGGTAATAAAGTAAACAAAATGGAAGAATGAGAAAGGATGTGAATTCACGTTTCAACTACATCAGAGAATTGCAATAAAACCAAAGGGTACTTTTGGCACAGGTCCTTATTAAGGTTTAAAATACACGAAAAGTCCTTCACTAAATTTCAGTGTAAATTAGGTCCCTGTTTTTTATTCACGATTATTGCAGAGCATGATGCAACTTTTCATAAAAGTTGCTGACATTTCCGCAACTTTTCTGTACACTGATATGAAAGTTGCTGAAATATCAGCACTTATTTATAAAAGTTGCTGACATTTCAGCAACATTTATGTACACTGTGAACACAGTGTATGAAAGTTGCTGAAATATCAGTACTTATTTATAAAAGTTGCTAACATTTCAGCAATAATTTTTCTTTGTTTTTAGAAAATAGGGACCAGATTTACAATGAAACTTTGACAGGGAAAGTTGCTGAAATATCAGCACTTATTTATAAAAGTTGTTGATATTTCAGCAATAATTTTTCTTTGTTTCTAAAAATAGGGACCAAATTTACAATGAAACTTTAACAGGGATCCGCTTTACAATATGAAAGTATGATAGGGATGTCTTCCTAATTTCCACAAAACCAAATGTAGAAATAGTGGCAGCTGTATTGAATAATAAGGAAATGAAGGGACCACTTAGGATCTAATTAATTGCATGTTCCACTCAATTAAATATATTAACACCAATTATACTTTTTTTTACACCCGTTTAAACATAATTAACATACAATAAATAAATTTGAATACAACAACCAACGTAACGTTACACAAAATAAAAGATGATCCGGAACTCAAATTCAAGTTTTTTTTTCAAAACAAAGTTTTTCTCAGAGCGCAAATCACGAAACCTAAAAAGTTAATTTAATTTAAATTTCAAGATTATTGTTAAAATTACTTATATACAACCTCAAATTGATATTTAATGACTGTAAAATATTGTTTTAAAATTCATTTTTTTCTTCTTTTTATAAAATTATTTTTACCTTTAAAATGAAAATGTTCGTTTTATTTTCATTAAAACATTCTTTTTATTTTTAACAATAATGTATGTTTCTTTCGTTAAATCCATTAATTAAAATTAATGTTTCTTTTTTTACTCTTTTAAATTAAAAGATTCCAAATCGACATAATTGTAATTAATTTCAAAATTACACCTTAAAACGAATCCTACCAAACGTACATTTCTTTCATTAAACGCCATTAATTTCAAATAAATTCTCTTTCCCTTTTATTGAAAGATTCCAAGTCAAATTAATGATAATAAATTCATTAATTAATTTAAATTCCAATATATATTTATTTTGATTTTCATCTTAGTATTCAATCAATTATCATCTTATAGACATACTTAACGTTGGTTTACCATTTCATTACCTCAATCTTCTATAGTTATCACTTTAATTCATATTAACTGTAATAAGTAATTAGATTAATAACAATTGATTTTCAATTTAATTTCAATGGATTAAATAAATAGGTGATAAATGACAAATGTTACCTTTTACTTACTTAATCACATTTATAAGTTTATTATCAACAACAAATGTTATGACTACTTACACAATCCTGATTATACTCAATTTTCTATTAATTTCATATAATTTTCCCCTTTTTATATAACATTTAATTCATTTCCTTATTTCAACCTATCACCAAATAACTTTACAATTACTTCAATTACTGACATACAATTCCAACATTAAACCCAACATTCAATTGCCTTAATTCCATTAGTTACCCATTCAATATTCAAACGGATAAATTAATGAGAAAATAGTTAATACAATCGTTTATAACAATAATTCATACCCATTATCTTATTCTTTATAACCAAGGGTTATAATTTGCTTACCCAAAAGGTTTTGTATTCAATATGAACCTATTTCAATTAATTACATATAAGTTCACCATTAACTAAATCATTTAATTTATTTAATTATTTACAATTATAACCAAGTCAACCTACAATTTATTTCAATTAATTTGAAATTACATTAAATAGTTATCAACAACATTCAAACAACATCACTGATTTCATATTCAATATTAGCCAATTCTAATTGATTACATATAATTTCAACATTTAATGTATTTCCTTATTTATAGTTATAACCAATTATTACTTACAGTCACTTCAATTAATTGGAATTACCTTAAAATAGTTAACAATTACCTTATATTAACATTACTAACATTACATTCTAATTATTACTCTCATTATAACATCATAAATTTTAGTTTTCTTTCAATATAAAATTCTAAAATCTTATTTGATTAATATTTTAATCATCGAAAAATACGAGTCGTTACACGGGGTGTGAATGGATGGTCGAGATTGTAGAATAACAGTGCAGGAGGGGCTTTGGGCCGTGGATTGGAGTGGACGTAGGATGGGAGCAGTTGGAAAGCAGATTCGAGCCCACGGGTCAGATTGCTTAGTCAGCTAAAAAGAAGGGTCTATGGAAGACCTAGGGAAGGCGGTAGGCTTTAGTAGGTAGGGGTGCAGGCATTCTAATTGGCTATTGGAAAGGTGGGGGAGGGAAAGGGCTGCACGTGGAGTAATGTTGGCAAAGGAATAGTACTTTTCTCTGATGGCACGTACTTCAGAGTAGTTGGATTGGAAATGGTTATGGTACCTCATGGTTAGCTGTTTCAGACTAACCGGCCGGTCCTAGTTGGTAGTTTTAGGATTGTTAAGGACATAAGGCGGTCGGTCCACCGTGGTCGGGCGGATCCTTATGTAGGAGTAGTTTGGGCACTCGAGATAGCCAATTCGATGTCGGCTCTGAGCGACCCGAGCATCCAGCGGAGGGCGGACATGCAGGGCTCGGTTGCAGCCGTGTGGAGAGCATGTCGGCGGATGGTCACATGAGAGCGGAGCTACTTTTGATACTAGGATCATTCCCAAGGCGGTCCTGGGCCTTAGAGGGGGAGGAAAGCCGCTAAGGAATGGCATTGCTCGAAAGGTGTGGTAGTTGGCGCATGGGTTGGAATGAAGGACCGAATTTGGCGGGTGTCGAAGAGGTCGAGGGTGGCCCTGGCTGCTAAGGGAAAGGATACCAAGAAAGGCTTAGGGGCGCAACCTTAGGCTTATTCCTTGAGGAGTGGTTAAGGCTGACCAGATCGAAGGGATGCCAAGGAATACTAAGTGAGTGCGTCCTTGGGCTTATGCTTCTCGTTGAGATTGATTAAGGGTTGGGCTTCCACCCCGGTGTCTTCGAATGTGGAGTAGGCGTGGTTGGTCATTGAAGACGATGGACTGGTTGCCCGTTGACGGAGGTAACCAGCTGGCTGAGCGAGCATCTGACGGACGGACCGACTTTAAAGCTTCCCAGAAAGTTTTTGTTTACCCAAAATATTATGTAATAGTAGTAAATCTTAGATCACAACTATTTTTCTTTAGTCTTTGTAATGTTATAAAAACCCGATAACTCGTACTTATCGGCACCGACGCTGTAACGACCCATAATTTTATCGCTTTGATTTGTGAATGTTTGATAAATTTTATATATCCAATTAATGTTTTTAACTATCAAATAACCCTCTTTTAACTAATAAATAATGATAGTAAACTTATTTAGAAAGTTTGTTTACAAAATAGGTAGTTCAATGAAAAATGTGACCAAAAATTGTTTTTCGGATTTTCGACTTGTTATTGAACAGAAGTTATCGCAACGTCATTGCATATATATGCATGATTTTGTAACATAAATACACATTTAATAAAATGTTAAAAAGTATAAAAATGGGTTAATTAAAGTTAAGAATCCTTAAGTGTTTTTAAACTAAAACTAAAAGTTAATAAAGTAAAGAGTGGACTTTTCCTTCTTATTTTAAGTGCATTAGTACAAATTAGTACATGGAAAGGATTTGCACATAGTTTTCATACTTTATCACATGGAGGTAGCTTAGCATGGAAGGGTAAGAGAGGGTAATTGAGTGATTTAGCTTAAGGGTATGTGATGTAATTTGCCTTTTTTTTTCAAATTCTATAAATAGAACCACTTTACTTCTTTTTTTCCTACTTCATTTCATTTCCAGCTTTTGCTTTCTCTCGTCATCTTCTTTCCCATGTCTTCCTCCTTGATTCATAACCCAAAAACACATCAAAAACACTTCTTTTCTCCTTATACTTCTTCCATAGCCTTAAAATTGCATAACAACTACCACTACCTCCCAAAAATTTGAAGCTTTGAAGCCGAGCACTCCACTTTGGCCTTGGGCCGTGAGAATTACGAGGGAGGAGGCATATGGCCATGTACATCTAACAAAGTGGGGAGAGCCTAGGTCGAGCCAATGCAAGGAGAAGGTGGCTTGTGGTGTGTGGTTGGTAGTAGGAAGGAAGTGGTTGCCTTTGGTAATGTTTGGTCGTGATTTAAAGTGAGTTAAACTTACTTAAAAGCAACTTTAAAAATGAACTTACTTAAAAGCAACTTTAAAAATGAATTTAATTGGTTGTAATAATAATTCATTGTTTGGTTATGTTGTATTTACATATGTATGTAATATGTACACTTGTTTGGTTTGGTATCCGCTTGGAAGAAAATGTTATATTCAACTTTGTTTTGCAAGATATATGAGAATGGAAGTCGAATTGTCTTTGTAGCAAATAGGTCGCTATGGAGCACTTCGAATAATAGAAATTTTATGGAGGGATCCTAAAAGATTCCTCATCTTGTTATTTTACTTTATATTATTATTTGCTATGTATGATGTAACGAAGTGGATGTTGTTGATAATCGACTTACTTTAATAATTCATTTTTATGTGACACTGAAATCCCATGCTTTCTTTTAAGTAGTTTACCACTTTGTTTTCAAAAGTATTTTGAAAATGGTTTTCGAACTTGACTTTGGTTTTCAAACCTTTTTTGGCAAAGTTATTTGAAGTGGTCTAAAATATAGAAGGAAAGGGTTTAAAAGCTATTTTATTTACAAAACAAAGTTTAAAAGTTACGATCTATATAGAGATAGTCACTATGGATGCACTTTGAAAATATACGATTTTTGTAAAGTAAAAAGAGTTATCTACTTTAGATATTTTGTAAATTCTTTGCTAATGTGTTTTATAAAAGTAGCATTAGCATTTAAAAAAGGGGGATTGAAAATTTAAATATATTATTAAGAATTTATTTGAGTTATTTAAACAAGAGGTTTAAATTTTATAAAGGAAGCCATTTTGTTTCAAAGTTAAGTTTTGTTTAAGCGACCATCTTTAAGGGGATGTTTTAAATACAAGTTTCAAACTATGTTTTAACGAGTTTCAAAAGTAATTTTAAAAGAGGGAAGCGTGGATTACAATACCATTGTTGTAATAAATGTTTCCGAGAAAAGGAAAGAGACCATAGACTATAACATTTTTGTTATAGTAAACGGTTTTTGAAAATTGGAAAGAAGGTTTGGTTTATAACACTTTGTAATTAAATAAGTTGTTTACTTTATAAAAAGGAAAAATGTCACTTTTTTAAATCAAAATTTGGTTTAAATAAATTATTTTGGAATATTTTTTTAAGAATAAGTATATTGGAACTCTTGAATCCTATTTTAATTACCAGACTTTATGGTATGGAAACTTGTTTATTTTGAAGTTAGAAATGTTATCGAGTCAAGGTTTGAGAGGTAATAATACCCCAACTTGAACGGTTTCATTTCTAACCAATGAATACATTAGTTTTGAAATCGAATACTAATAATAAATTTATGGAGTCGGTTTTTAGATTGTTTTAAAAAGACTTTGTTTTATGCAAGGTATTTCTTTGTCGGTGTCTTTAAGTAACATAAAACAAATATGATAAGCAGTGCTAAAATGTGAGATCTAGAATCAGAGTGCTTTAACTAAGGCAAGGCCAGGTGCAACTAGTGCCTTGACTTATCTAGCTTCGATTCTAAGCGAGGGATAGAGAAGTTGAAACATTGGAAGTGTGATATGTATAAGAGGGTTAATTTCTATAAATAGGTCATGATTAATTAAGTATATGTGAGGTACTTCATCTTATACTTGACCCTAAATTTCAAGGTATGGAGCCTATTTCTATCTGTGAGAGTTTGAGGATGTACGTCGAGGCAAGAGTAGTTCTCTATGCAATGGGGTTGAAATCGAAAATTGACGATAAGTATATGATGTCTGATTTTCTATATGCAAACCATATACTTACACCAGATAGTGGTTTGTCCACTGTCAATAACTTGACCTATTTTGACATAGGAAGTATATGAAAGCTTAGCGATTTCATACGGTTTGAGATTCCCTTGGGACTCTTATAGCATCCATTTACTTCTAAAAGAACTGGATTGAGTCAACCAAAAACTATCAATTCTTGGTTCGGAGAGACCGAGATCAGATAAGCATGAGTTATACAAAAACCACTTTGAACTAGCATTAGCGTTCGAATTGGGACATCTTGAAGATGATGGAAATCGAAGACTGAGTTCTTTGAAGTGCAAGGGCTACTAATCCTGATGGTGATTCCAAAAAAGATGTAATAAAAATAGAGTCTTCGGCTTGTTCATATCATAAACATCTTATATGGATGAATGATGGCATTGCATTGTCGTCTAGAGGGTAGTGTTAGCATTCCAAGTGAGATTTGCTAAAAAGGTAAAACATAGCCTCGAGCCTCACATCCGATAATTACTAAAACATGGAATATGCAGTAGGGCTATGTGGGTCTCACCCATTAGGGTAGGATATGATCATCACCTTTCTAGATCACTGTTTAAGGATTTAGTATGTGCATGAGAGCTCACGAGGAAAAGGTAAAGATTGCAAAGCAACCTGAGTGATGACATATTCGGTACTATTCAAGAAGGGTTTGGTCGGTTCTGTGTTGGTAGGGGGTCCATGTGAGACCCTCGATATATTTTTTCTAGAGGTGTACTATGGTAGGCGGTACCCCTGTAGTCTTATCATTGTATAGAATCTATTTTCCAATACGTGCCTTTACGGACTTAGTTCTATACCAAATATGCTGAAATGTGAGATGTAAGCATTTCAACTATGTTATATATAAACGTTTATTTATTTATTTTAAATCCTAGACATTATTATAATATCACTCGGTTTTCTATTCGAAATTGTTTGATTATCGTAAATAAAAACCCGTCCGTGTTTATGTGCGGCATGGTCTTATAAGATACCTTTATTTTTGAAAGGGTTTTATAAATATAATAATCCATATGATTTGAGTTTCTTATGCTGGTTTACCAGACTGATCCCGGTGTTATTTTCTTATAATGCTCGGGTCAGACTCGAGCATATTTCCAAGTTTAGCGATGGATACTTGAAGCTTCAGGAGACAAGCCAAATGCTTTTAAGATTTAACGTTTTTATTTTCCGCTATATTTCCTATTTTATATTTATAAGCAATTGTAAAGACAGGCGGTTATAACTGTTCAGGCTAATGATAGATTAGTTACTCTAATTTGTTGTATGAATATTAAAGTTTTTCTTTGTAAAGACCATTTGGATAATCTATATTACTTATCATAATGTGAGTTTCTATTCTATCTTTTCTTTTCTTTCACCCTAACAATTCATCTTTCCAGCATTTGGATGTTTGGCACATGAATACCATGGATGTATTAGTGTCGATTTTTGAGTGTCGAAAAGAGGGTCGTTACAGTTGGTATCAGAGCTGAAGGTTAGTTGAGAACCTTGGCCTTGGTGGTGTAACTCATTAGAGATAGGGTACGCATATTTATTAGTGATATAAAAATGTTTTATATTGTGTTGAAATTGGTAAATGAAATAATTTTACCTAGATTTTATATTTTATATATAAAAGAATAATTTTCAAAAATTGATATAGTTATTTTTTTATTTGTTACAAAATGATGATATTTAATCATCGTCATTTGTTGACTGATTATTTATGCTTGGCCAGTTTATGAGCATTTGTGGTTTAATTGAATTAAATAGGAACACTTTGTGAATCCAGTTTCACGATTTGACTATAAGGCATTCGTTAATAATGTAGGTTTAACAAGTTTACTTTGTTAAATTGTTACTATAAAGAAGGAATGATTTTAAATAAATAGGATTTTATAAATTGAGTTTATAAATATATTTTGTGAATAAGGAAGATTATTGAGAATTTGAATCCCGTGTCATTAAAAAGGATTTCAAATGATTTTTAGAAAAAGTAATAATAATATTACTTGAAGGAATTTATAAGTACAAATATTTTAAAAGAGAATTTTAAAGTAAGAAACATTTTCTTTAGATAGTTCTGGGAAAACATCTCAATTAGTTTTGTGCTAATCTGAATAATGTTCTAAGTGACAATCAGATATTTGCATAGGCAAACGTTGTAGTGCACTTTGTAAATCATTCCTTTTGTCATTGTACGATCGAAATGAGTTCGAATTCGAACGAACTGAAAGCTAGTTTTAGTAAATAAGGCACTAAAGCTATTTTATTATACATGAGAAATATATATAATACAAAATGGGATTCGAAAAAGAAGAAGTATTTTATGCTAATTAGTTCGAGTGGCTCAAAAATGACTAAAGTTTGGCAAGAGATGTGTTCGGATGGTAAGTATTTCACTTACCTATTACCCTTCTTGGTAAGGGTATCTGATATTTCCTTGGTATCATTTTGGTGTTACTTGGTTTATATGTATGTATTTTCTATGGATTAAAATATATTGTGTCATTTCAAAAAAGTTTTGAAATAAAAACTGGATATTTATTTATTAGGTTTCCTTAAAATAAAACGGTTTCAAAATAAAAAGGTATTTCGATAAAGGACCGTGTTGATAAATGAAATTGTTAATATGGGTTTATATCACTCTTGGTTAGAGGAGAAATAAGTTAACACAAGTTTTAATGGGTCAAATTTAATAAGAATGTTTTAATAAAAAAGAAATTAGTAAAACCATGTCTCTTATTTTAACATCTAAGTTGTATAAATTATTTGATGTTATTGGACCGGTTAATAAACATCTTTACCTTAGAGATTTTTAAGGAAAAATAGACTCTAAGACTGAGTTTGGGTACCAACATCATCCTCTTCTTAGCTACTTACCAGACCGGATGGGTAAAGAGGTCAAAGAGTTATTTTTATTTGTATAAAATACTTGTGGAGGGTACGCTATTATGTTATGTACTTGTATTTTGCTATATAGATATTGTAGCGACTCGGAAATCCGAACACTTCATCTTTGAATATCGTAATGTTTTAAAATATAATAAAGTGTATAAATATGATTTTATAGACGTCATTAATTAATGAATACTGATAAGAAACGTGTTTTTAAAAATTGTTTAAAGTATATTCTTCGAAGAAAAATCGATAATATCACCGAAAATCAGTTTATTGGTAAAATATAAGGTGTTCGAACTCTTGTGCACGTGTCTAATGATCAAATGAACACATTAGCAACTAATTAACATACACCTTTTCATGAAGCATGGAACATTCTTGAAGCTTCCATTAGGATAAGAGATATTATCATGAGAGGGGTATAATGGTAATTATCATAAAAGAGAAGTGATGGGTGGTCGGCCCTCCATGGCATGGTTGGGGAATTGAATGCAAGCTTAAAGAACACCATTCCTATGCCTATATAAGGAGAGGCATACCATAGAGTTATAACCACAAATTCACAAAGCTTAAAGCAAGCTACTTCCATGTCTTCTTCTTCTCTTATGTTCTAAAGAATTTTTTTACAAATCTTGTCCAAATCATCTCAAATTTAGAGCGAATCCTTAAGGGAATATTACAACTCCATAATATAAGAAGTTGAAGAAGTGAGGCCAACGTAACAACCCGTATTTTTTAGCTATTTTAAATTATTAAATTTAATGTAATTATTGACTAAAAAGGGTTAAAAATAAAAATTAATGAATTATTAATGTAGTTATTGCATATGAACTTGAATAAAAATTCGAAATAATAATGTGACGACCGCCCATGACCCCTGCACCGAATCTAGAGATAGTGCGCTGTAAAGTGTGCCAGGCAGCCATGGACGATTGTCAGGGTAAGTTGAAAACAACAGAATCTATCGTATTACTCACAGCGCATGGACAAAATACAATAGAACATATATATAGTGAAGCTTTACAGAAAAGAATCTCATTAATAAAACTTCATAATAGTTGAATACAACATCTCAATAGTCATCACAATAAGCCTCACTACATAACACTCAAAGAATACAAAACAGCGGAACATCCAGTACATATAGTAAGAAAGAAACAATATGCAATACTCCAACTCGTCTTCGATATCAGCACCGTGAAAAGCTAGAACAGCACCTGTCACCTGCTACCTAGTCTGCCCGTCCCAAAATGGACGAACAGCCCAAGGCAATAAGAATTAAAACATAAAGCCTTGAGTCAGACAACAGTCTTAGTGAGTAGTAAATTAACTAACAACATACCAAAAGAGCATAAAGGAAAAGGAATAGGAATACAACCCTCCCACTCCAACCTCATTCTACAGTGATAGCCCCCAGACACACACTAAGCAGAAGCAAACATAGCAGAGCATACAATTTAAAGTAAAGCTATTATCACTCGAGTCAAGGGCGATGTTTTCCAGGTACAAACCCCCAAGGCCTAAAAGAGGATCAGATAAGCACCCAGAAAATACCGCTCTTGAGATCGAATGACGATACAACCAAACATCCATGACTCCGGCTATCACTGTTATCACTGCTTTGATATCACCGTTAATTGAATGACCGGCACATTCTTTCAGCCGTCCGTCAAGGGCTAATGGAAACCCCGGTTCTAGACATAACTCCCGCACGTCGTCGCAGCCCGTGCCTAGGACTATCGAATCTGCCCAGAGTACTCGACCATCAACAGTTGGCCGTTGGGACTATCGAATCTGCCCAAACGTACTCTTGCTTAGAGCATGCTAGAACCTTCAACAACGATGCTATCCAAGCCTCCTAGTCATCCTCCTCGACGACTATTTCCATACTAGCTCAAGCGCCTCTCAAGCATCCATTACCCTTAACTCGAATCATATCACCGAGTTACCAACGTGCTTGGAATGATCCCGTCTGGATTAGACCAAGACTATCTCATATCATACTTCGCTTCATCACATTCTCGCAAAGTCTCATCTCAACATCATCATCATCGAATCTATGCATAATAGCTTCATCACCCGCTACATATGCCACAAGCAGCTTTCCCAATTCAAGAGCCTTTCTCTTAGCTTTTGAATCATCTTCGGTCTAAATCAAATCATCAATCATCTAATTTATAGCAATCAATCAAGTCAAACATTAATCCAAGCAATGAAGCATTCAAATATGATCTATGTAGACAATTATCACTATAATGGCAATTTCGTAATTAAAGAGTCGAAAGTCAAATAAGCATGAAAACATGAGCAATGTCTCTATAATCTTGATGAATGAACTTGCATAGGTTAACATGTAGTAAAATAGTTGTCAAATCATTATGAACAATGGATCTATATGGATCTACACTTAGGATGAAGAAAATGTATGGAAATCACTATTTTAACACCAAATCGAGCCAACAATCCGATATACTCCTTTGGATCCGTGTAAGAGATAATCACCACTCACCAAATCACCTAAACAACCCCAAATCAACACGCTTCAGATCTGGACAGCGAAGGATCGAGCTTGATCTATCACGAATCCGTTTCAAACGAAGAAATCTCACTTCAAAGGATGAAGATCTTCAATCTAAGCTCTTGAATCTTCAATTTGATCTTCAACTTGGATGGATGGAAGCACTAGATTAGAGTGGAGAGAAGAAGTGTAGAAGTCGAGCTCTCAAAATGGCAGCACTTCGTCGCTTCGAAATCCGGATCCCAAAAATGAAGCCAACCCCCTTCTATTTATAGCTGAAAATTCACTAAGTCGTAATTCGGCTATCTCCATAAGTCGTCTCCGACTTACGACCTAAGACCCCTCTGACCTAAGCCTTCATCGACTTAACACTTCTGCGCATCCAAGCACCCAGCGACCTAACAGCTACGACTTAACTCCTCAGCGACCTAACTGCTAAGTCCTTACGCGACCTAACACTCACGCGCCTCAACAACCCAGCGACCTAACAGTGTAATAGCCTAGCGACCTAAAAATGTTACGACCTAACACTTAGACCCACGCGACTTAACACTAAACTACTAGGTCGCTCACTGTTACCCAGCTTCTCTAGGTCGTTGCCGACCTAACTATACTAACTGGATAACCCCTAGGTCGTAAACCCTCATAACTCGCTAACATCCCATAAGTCGTCAATGCTTAGGTCGCTCGACCTACCATACGACCTAACCACCTACGACCTAAAATCCTTAGGTCGCTAACATTCTATAGGTCGTTCCAACCGACCTAGTACTTAACCAATTCACCTCCTTAGGTCATCTAGACGACCTAACAATACAATTCCCATACTTAGGTCGCTCACACACTAGGTCGCGCTACCTCTTAGGTCGCTAACATTCTATAGGTTGTCCCAAACTAACTCGCGACCTAAAACACAACGCAACCTAATTGTTGGTCCTCCTTAGGTCGTTACCGACCTATCCCTTAGGTTGCTCAAAACCCTTAACTCGCCCGAAACCCTTAAGTCTCCTATCCCTTAGGTCATCTACGACCTAAACCCTTACCATCCATCATACGACCTAACTCCAAATCTTTAGGTCGCCAACCCCAACATCCTTAACTCGGTTACGACTTAACTCTTAGGTCGTGTATGACCTAGGACTTAAACAATATTTTGCCTAAAATCTGAAATGGCTCAACAACACTAAAAATTCCAGATTTTGACAAACTTTTCGATTCGTAAAAATACGGGTCGTTACATTCTCTCCCCCTTAGGAATTTCGCCCCCGAAATTCCAAACAAACAAAGCAATCAAAACTATTCTGCACGCCTATCATCCATAGCAATCAACAAACCATGCATCCAATTCTAGCTTAGCGCGCATAATTCTAAAACTAGAACAAGTTACAATATCGTGAGATGACACGACACCTTAGGGCCATACCTTGAAGAGTTCAGGATGAGCTGCTTTCATCCTCTCTTCCACCTCCCACATACAGTCGTTATCATCGTCACTCCATTGTATCTTGAGCAACTTAACTACCTTCCTTCTAAGCTGTTTCGTGTCGGTTTCCACAACACGAAGCGGTTTACGAGGTCTTCTATCGACTGGATCAACTTCGAAATCTTCACAGTTATCAGCAGAAACCACCGTACCCGAGTCGTGCACATACTTCCGTAGGTATGATACATGAAAAACATTGTGCACACTCGACATCTTCTCAGGTAGCTCCAATCTATAGGCGAGCTTTCCAATTCGCTCGATGATCGGGAATGGTCCAACAAATCTCGGAGTCAATTTTCCTTTCTTCCCGAATCGAATAACATTCTTCAGTGGAGAAATCTTCACAAAAACCATATCTCCTACGTCGAATTCCAAGTCCTTACGACGCTTATCAGCATAACTCTTTTGACGGTCTTGGACTGCCTTCATTCGTTGCCGAATGGTCTCTATGCAATCCGAAGTCTGTCGAATCATCTCTGGCCCAAGCATCAGCTTTTCTCCAGTTTCTATCCAACACGTCGGTGAGTTACACGGTCTTCCATACAATGCCTCATACGGTGCCATACCAATGCTTGACTGGTAACTGTTGTTGTATGAAAATTCCACCAAATGAAGGTGATCTTCCCATGATCCTCCGAAATCCAAAACACAAGCTCTGAGGAGATCTTCCAAAACTCGGTTGACTCTCTCGGTCTGACCATCTGTTTGAGGGTGATAAGCTGTACTCAAACACAACTCAGTTCCCAAAACTTCCTGGAAGCTCTTCCAAAATCCACTAGTGAACAATGGGTCTCGATCGCTCACTATACTCTTCGGAATACCATGGAATCGAACTATCCACTTAACATACAACTCAGCCAACTTTGATGCAGTCCTAGTCGATCGAACAGGAATGAATCTAGCACTCTTAGTCAAACGATCTACGATGACCCAAATCCCTTCATTTCCTGTTCTGGTTCTAGGCAATCCATCGATAAAATCCATCGACACTTGCTCCCACTTCCATGTAGGAACTTCTAATGGCTGAAGCAATCCACTAGGCTTCTTCTGTTCGGCTTTTACCAACTGGCAGTTCATACACTTGGAAATAAAATTTCCAACATCCTTCTTCATACCTTCCCAGTAGTAGATTCTCTTCATATCCCGATACATCTTATTTCCACCTGGACGAATTGTCAGCTTCGAGTGATGACTTTCCTTCAGAACTTCACTCCTCAATTCATCTATATCGGGAACAACTAGTCGTCCTTGCTTCCGAAGCCAAACCCTCTCGATCGACCTCGAATCCTTTATCCTTCTCTGGATCTAATCCAGATTCCAAATCCCGGATAACCTTGACAAGCTTATCATCTCGCTTTTGGCTCTCGCCAATCCTTTCCACAAGAGAAGGTCTTATCGATAAGTTTGCCAACATCTCAGGTTCCAATTCACATCTAGGCCTGAAGTCAAATCCAGCTAAATACTCGAGATTCTTCCATTCAGAAAACATGGCTCCCAATCCTGCATGTCTTCGACTTAACGCATCTGCCACCGCGTTACCTTTTCCCGGAGTATAAGCTATACCAAAATCATATGATGCCAAAAACTCTAGCCAAGTTGCTGCCGAAGATTCAAATCCCTTTGGGAGAAAAGATACTTCAACGACTTATGATCCGTAAACAACTCAAATCGAACTCCCAATAGATAATGTCTCCACACCTTCAGAGCAAAAACAATCACCGCTAACTCCAAATCATGAGTCGGGTAATTCCTTTCATGCGGCTTCAGTTGTCGACTGGCATACGCAACAACTTTATCCTTCTGCATTAGCACTGCTCCAAGTCCAGAACCACATGCATCGGTGTAAACCACCATCTCATCATTCCCACTTGGAATAGTCAAAACAGGAGCACTTGTCAATCGCTCTTTCAGGATTCTGAAAGCTTGCTCACACTTATCATCCCATCTAAACACTAGGTTCTTCTTTGTCAATCCTGATAACGGTGCAGCTACCTTGGAGAAGTCTTTGATAAACCGTCGATAATATCCTGCTAATCCAAGAAAACTTCTCACATCAGATGCATTCTTAGGTCTAACCCAATCCTGGATTGCTGCCACCTTAGTGGGATCAACCGCTATTCCACTTCCAGAAATCACATGGCCTAAGAACCTCACTTCACTCTTCCAGAAGTGACACTTCGAAAACTTAGCCTTCAGCTGATGTTTCCGCAAGATTTCCAAGACAATATACAAGTGCGTCTTGTGCTCTTCTTTAGTTCTGGAATAAATCAGAATATCATCCACGAACACAAGCACAAACTTGTTCAACTGATCTCTGAACACTCTATTCATAAGATCCACAAAATATGCTGGCGCGTTAGTCAATCCAAACGGCATTACCAGCCACTCAAAGAAACCGGATGGTGTTCGAAAAGCAGTCTTCGGCACACTATCCTTAGCTACTCTCAACTGGTGAAATCCCGTTGCCAAATCCATCTGAGAAAACACCTTGGCTTCGTGAAGCTGATCAAACAAGTCATCTATTCTCGGCAATGGATACTTGTTCTTCTTAGTCACCTTATTCAGCTCACGATAATCGACGCACAATCTCAACGACCCATCTGCCTTGGTTGCAAACACAACTGGTGCACCCCACTCGGACACACTACGCCGAATGAATCCTTTCTGCAAAAGATCATCAACTTGCACCCTCAACTCCTGCTGTTCCCTAGGCGCCATCCGCCTAAGAGGCATCACAACAGGTCTGGCTCCTTCAACTAGATCTATACGAAACTCAATCTCTCTTTGCGGCGGCAACCCTTTGACTTCGTCAAAGACATCCTCGAATCCATTAGCGATTGGCACCGATGACAGTCCATCCCGTGGAACAACCAGCGAATACATGAAGCTCTTGAAGACGCCTTCTTCATGCTTACATCGTATCACAATCTTTCGCCCTTCCACATTCTCGACTGTCACTTCCAGCCTCTCACAATCAACCTTTGCCGCATACCTCCTAAGCCAGTCCATACCCAAAATAATTCCGAACCCCGCAAAGTTCAGAACGAAACAATCACAAACAAAAGAGCAACCATGACTCGATATAATCAGACCACGGCATAACATACACAAACAAGACGAACCCCCAACTGGATTAGTCACAACCAATGACCTATCAACAATATCCGGTTCCAAACCCAACCGGCCTACAAGTTCACTACAAACAAACGAATGCGACGCTCCAGTATCAAACAGAACTCTAACTGGAACACCACATAGGAAAAGAGTACCTTAAACCACCACACTCTTTCCCTTCTCTTCAGCGGTAGGAGCCTTCGAAGATGACGGAACAGCTCCCAAAGCATAAGCTTGCACAATCTGCTTGTCTCTCCTCAGTTCTGGACAATTCTTCCTGAAATGCCCTGGCTTGTCACAGTTGTGACACTTCATCGGCACCTTAGGATTCTTACAATCCTTCGAGAAATGGCCCTTCTGCTGACAATTGTAGCAAGTCACTTCGCCCTTTGGCTTCTTCTGGCCATCCTTACCCTTCTGCTGCTGCTGCTTCCTCTTCTTGTTTCCACCCTGCTGGGGTTTAGACTCTTCTCTGGTCACAGCAACAACAGATCCTTCCTTAGGAAACAGACTCTCATGCCTAAGAGCCTTCTCCACAAGCTTCTCAAATGAATCGTCCAAATGATCCACCAACTGTCTCCCAAGATAACTGTCCAAGCCTGTCACAAACTTTTCATTCTTCTGATATGCAGATTCGATATACGACCGGGCATACTTGGACAAAGCTTCAAACTCAGAAACATACTCAAGAACTGGTCTTCCACCTTGCTTGAGCTCCACAAAATTCTTGAACAGAACAGACTTCTGAGCTGTAGAAATGAACTTAGCCTCAAATCTGACTTGGAATTGCTCCCAAGTAATCTCTTCCTCTGGAGTATTGATGGTAATAGAGTTCCACCAATCAGAAGCTCTCCCTTGAAGCTGCCTTGATGCCAACTTCCTCTTAGTTGCATCATCAATTCCCAAATCACCAAAGATTCTTCTACAAGCATCTATCCATCTCTGGACTTCGATAGTTGATTCTGTTCCCAAGAAAACCTTTCCTCCAAGAGCAGTATAGTCCTTACACAACTTAGCGAAATCCACCGGCTTTGGAGTTTGGACTTGAACTCCAACATCAACTGCTGCCCCCGGAACTGGTATCCTTCTCATGATCGAAGTCATCATAGCTTCGAACATAGCTGCATAATCAGCAGTCCCCTCAGTAGCACGGCCTTCCCTAGCAGCTGGTCTCCCTCTTCGACTCATTCTCAATATCTATAAAAAGGAATGATCAGAACATCTAGAGAAACAACTGCATAAAGGACTCAAACTCAACTAAACTACTATATTATATATAGTATTCATCCATCAAAATACAATTACGTCTCTCATACGTAGTTACGTCAGCGAGCGTTGGGTAAGATCGATTAACCAATGCTCTGATACCAAATGTGACGACCGCCCATGACCCCTGCACCGAATCTAGAGATAGTGCGCTGTAAAGTGTGCCAGGCAGCCATGGACGATTGTCAGGGTAAGTTGAAAACAACAGAATCTATCGTATTACTCACAGCGCATGGACAAAATACAATAGAACATATATATAGTGAAGCTTTACAGAAAAGAATCTCATCAATAAAACTTCATAATAGTTGAATACAAACATCTGAATAGTCAATACATCAAACCTCACTACATAACACTCAAAGAATACAAAACGGCGGAACATCCAGTACATATAGTAAGAAAGAAACAATATGCAATACTCCAACTCATCTTCGATATCAGCACCGTGAAAAGCTAGAACAACACCTGTCACCTGCTACCTAGTCTGCCCGTCCCAAAATGGACGAACAGCCCAAGGCAATAAGAATTAAAACATAAAGCCTTGAGTCAGACAACAGTCTTAGTGAGCAGTAAATTAACTAACAACATACCAAAAGAGCATAAAGGAAAAGGAATAGGAATACAACCCTCCCACTCCAACCTCATTCTACAGTGATAGCCCCCAAACACACACTAAGCAGAAGCAAACATAGCAGAGCATACAATTTAAAGTAAAGCTATTATCACTCGAGTCAAGGGCGATGTTTTCCAGGTACAAACCCCCAAGGCCTAAACCAGGATCAGATAAGCACCCAGAAAATACCGCTCTTGAGATCGATTGACGATACAACCAAACATCCATGACTCCGGCTATCACTGTTATCACTGCTTCGATATCACCGTTAATTGAATGACCGACACATTCTTTCAGCCGTCCGTCAAGGGCTAATGGAAACCCCGGTTCTAGACATAACCGCACGTCGTCGCAGCCCGTGCCTAGGACTATCGAATCTGCCCAGAGTACTCGACCATCAACAGTTGGCCGTTGAGACTATCGAATCTGCCTAAACGTACTCTTGCTTAGAGCATGCTAGAACCTTCAACAACGATGCTATCCAAGCCTCCTAGTCATCCTCCTCGACGACTATTTCCATACAAGCTCAAGCGCCTCTCAAGCATCCATTACCCTTAACTCGAATCATATCACCGAGTTACCAACGTGCTTGGAATGATCCCGTCTGGATTAGACCAAGACTATCTCATATCATACTTCACTTCATCACATTCTCGCAAAGTCTCATCTCAACATCATCATCATCGAATCTATGCATAATAGCTTCATCACCCGCTACATATGCCACAAGCAGCTTTCCCAATTCAAGAGCCTTTCTCTTAGCTTTTGAATCATCTTCGGTCTAAATCAAATCATCAATCATCTAATTTATAGCAATCAATCAAGTCAAACATTAATCCAAGCAATGAAGCATTCAAATATGATCTATGTAGACAATTATCACTATAATGGCAATTTCGTAATTAAAGAGTCGAAAGTCAAATAAGCATGAAAACATGAGCAATGTCTCTATAATCTTGATGAATGAACTTGCATAGGTTAACATGTAGTAAAATAGTTGTCAAATCATTATGAACAATGGATCTATACGGATCTACACTTAGGATGAAGAAAATGTATGGAAATCACTATTTTAACACCAAATCGAGCCAACAATCCGATATACACCTTTGGATCCGTGTGAGAGATAATCACCACTCACCAAATCACCTAAACAACCCCAAATCAACACGCTTCAGATCTGGACAGCGAAGGATCGAGCTTGATCTATCACGAATCCGTTTCAAACGAAGAAATCTCACTTCAAAGGATGAAGATCTTCAATCTAAGCTCTTGAATCTTCAATTTGATCTTCAACTTGGATGGGTGGAAGCACTAGATTAGCGTGGAGAGAAGAAGTGTAGAAGTCGAGCTCTCAAAATGGCAGCACTTCGTCGATTCGAAATCCGGATCCCAAAAATGAAGCCAACCCCCTTCTATTTATAGCTGAAAATTCACTAAGTCGTAATTCGGCTATCTCCATAAGTCATCTCCGACTTACGACCTAAGACCCCTCCGACCTAAGCCTTCACCGACTTAACACTTCTGCGCATCCAAGCACCCAGCGACCTAACAG
Source organism: Allium fistulosum (assembly GCA_030737815.1). NCBI lineage: Eukaryota > Viridiplantae > Streptophyta > Magnoliopsida > Asparagales > Amaryllidaceae > Allium > Allium fistulosum. The sequence continues at coordinate 458,389,188 of CM060907.1, read as the reverse complement.
CTACGACTTAATTCCTCAGCGACCTAACTGCTAAGTCCTTACGCGACCTAACACTCACGCGCCTCAACAACCCAGCGACCTAACAGTGTAATAGCCTAGCGACCTAAAAATGTTACGACCTAACACTTAGACCCACGCGACTTAACACTAAACTACTAGGTCGCTCACTGTTACCCAGCTTCTCTAGGTCGTTGCCGACCTAACTATACTAACTGGATAACCCCTAGGTCGTTAACCCTCATAACTCGCTAACATCCCATAAGTCGTCAACGCTTAGGTCGCTCGACCTACCATACGACCTAACCATCTACGACCTAAAATCCTTAGGTCGCTAACATTCTATAGGTCGTTCCAACCGACCTAGTACTTAACCAATTCACCTCCTTAGGTCATCTAGACGACCTAACAATACAATTCCCAAACTTAGGTCGCTCACACACTAGGTCGCGCTACCTCTTAGGTCGCTAACATTCTATAGGTTGTCCCAAACTAACTCGCGACCTAAAACACTACGCAACCTAACTGCTGGTCCTCCTTAGGTCGTTACCGACCTATCCCTTAGGTCGCTCAAAACCCTTAACTCGCCCGAAACCCTTAAGTCTCCTATCCCTTAGGTCGTCTACGACCTAAACCCTTACCATCCATCATACGACCTAACTCCAAATCTTTAGGTCGCCAACCCCAACATCCTTAACTCGGTTACGACTTAACTCTTAGGTCGTGTACGACCTAGGACTTAAACAATATTTTGCCTAAAATCTGAAATGGCTCAACAACACTAAAAATTCCAGATTTTGACAAACTTTTCGATTCGTAAAAATATGGGTCGTTACATTCTCTCCCCCTTAGGAATTTCGCCCCCGAAATTCCAAACAAACAAAGCAATCAAAACTATTCTGCACGCCTATCATCCATAGCAATCAACAAACTATGCATCCAATTCTAGCTTAGCGCGCAGAATTCTAAAACTAGAACAAGTTACAATATCGTGAGATGACACGACACCTTAGGGCCATACCTTGAAGAGTTCAGGATGAGCTGCTTTCATCCTCTCTTCCACCTCCCACGTACAGTCGTTATCATCGTCACTCCATTGTATCTTGAGCAACTTAACTACCTTCCTTCTAAGCTGTTTCATGTCGGTTTCCACAACACGAAGCGGTTTACGAGGTCTTCTATCGACTGGATCAACTTCGAAATCTTCATAGTTATCAACAGAAACCACCGTACCCGAGTCGTGCACATACTTCCATAGGTATGATACATGAAAAACATTGTGCACACTCGACATCTTCTCAGGTAGCTCCAATCTATAGGCGAGCTTTCCAATTTGCTCGATGATCGGGAATGGTCCAACAAATCTCGGAATCAATTTTCCTTTCTTCCCGAATCGAATAACATTCTTCAGTGGAGAAATCTTCACAAAAACCATATCTCCTACGTCGAATTCCAAGTCCTTACGACGCTTATCAGCATAACTCTTCTGACGGTCTTGGACTGCCTTCATTCGTTGCCGAATGGTCTCTATGCAATCCGAAGTCTGTCGAATCATCTCTGGCCCAAGCATCAGCTTTTCTCCAATTTCTATCCAACACGTCGGTGAGTTACACGGTCTTCCATACAATGCCTCATACGGTGCCATACCAATGCTTGACTGGTAACTGTTGTTGTATGAAAATTCCACCAAATGAAGGTGATCTTCCCATGATCCTCCGAAATCCAAAACACAAGCTCTGAGGAGATCTTCCAAAACTCGGTTGACTCTCTCGGTCTGACCATCTGTTTGAGGGTGATAAGCTGTACTCAAACACATCTCAGTTCCCAAAACTTCCTGGAAGCTCTTCCAAAATCCACTAGTGAACAATGGGTCTCGATCGCTCACTATACTCTTCGGAATACCATGGAATCGAACTATCCACTTAACATGCAACTCAGCCAACTTTGATGCAGTCCTAGTCGATCGAACAGGAATGAATCTAGCACTCTTAGTCAAACGATCTACGATGACCCAAATCCCTTCATTTCCTGTTCTGGTTCTAGGCAATCCATCGATAAAATCCATCGACACTTGCTCCCACTTCCATGTAGGAACTTCTAATGGCTGAAGCAATCCACTAGGCTTCTTTTGTTCGGCTTTTACCAACTGGCAGTTCATACACTTGGAAATAAAATTTCCAACATCCTTCTTCATACCTTCCCAGTAGTAGATTCTCTTCATATCCCGATACATCTTATTTCCACCTGGATGAATTGTCAGCTTCGAGTGATGACTTTCCTTCAGAACTTCACTCCTCAATTCATCTATATCGGGAACAACTAGTCGTCCTTGCTTCCGAAGCCAACCCTATCGATCGACCTCGAATCCTTTATCCTTCTCTGGATCCAATCCAGATTCCAAATCACGGATAACCTTGACAAGCTTATCATCTCGCTTTTGGCTCTCGCCAATCCTTTCCACAAGAGAAGGTCTTATCGATAAGTTTGCCAACATCTTAGGTTCCAATTCACATCTAGGCCTGAAGTCAAATCCAGCTAAATACTCGAGATTCTTCCATTCAGAAAACATGGCTCCCAATCCTGCATGTCTTCGACTTAACGCATCTGCCACCCTGTTACCTTTTCTCGGAGTATAAGCTATACCAAAATCATATGATTACAAAAACTCCAGCCAACGTTGCTGCCGAAGATTCAAATCCCTTTGGGAGAAAAGATACTTCAACGACTTATGATCCGTAAACAACTCAAATCGAACTCCCAATAGATAATGTCTCCACACCTTCAGAGCAAAAACAATCGCCGCTAACTCCAAATCATGAGTCGGGTAATTCCTTTCATGCGGCTTCAGTTGTCGACTGGCATACACAACAACTTTATCCTTCTGCATCAGCACTGCTCCAAGTCCAGTACCACATGCGTCGGTGTAAACCACCATCTCATCATTCCCACTTGGAATAGTCAAAACAGGAGCACTTGTCAATCGCTCTTTCAGGATTCTGAAAGCTTGCTCACACTTATCATCCCATCTAAACACTAGGTTCTTCTTTGTCAATCCTGATAATGGTGCAGCTACCTTGGAGAAGTCTTTGATAAACCGTCGATAATATCCTGCTAATCCAAGAAAACTTCTCACATCAGATGCATTCTTAGGTCTAACCCAATCCTGGATTGCTGCCACCTTAGTGGGATCAACCGCTATTCCACTTCCAGAAATCACATGGCCTAAGAACCTCACTTCACTCTTCCAGAAGTGACACTTCGAAAACTTAGCCTTCAGCTGATGTTTCCGCAAGATTTCCAAGACAATATACAAGTGCGTCTTGTGCTCTTCTTCAGTTCTGGAATAAATCAGAATATCATCCACAAACACAAGCACATACTTGTTCAACTGATCTTTGAACACTCTATTCATAAGATCCACAAAATATGCTGGAGCGTTAGTCAATCCAAACGGCATTACCAGCCACTCAAAGAAACCGGATGGTGTTCGAAAAGCAGTCTTCGGCACACAATCCTTAGCTACTCTCAACTGGTGAAATCCCGTCGCCAAATCCATCTGAGAAAACACCTTGGCTTCGTGAAGCTGATCAAACAAGTCATCTATTCTCGGCAATGGATACTTGTTCTTCTTAGTCACCTTATTCAGCTCACGATAATCGACGCTCAATCTCAACGACCCATCTGCCTTGGTTGCAAACACAACTGGTGCACCCCACTCGAACACACTACGCCGAATGAATCCTTTCTGCAAAAGATCATCAACTTGCACCCTCAACTCCTGCTGTTCCCTATGCGCCATCCGCCTAAGAGGCATCACAACAGGTCTGGCTCCTTCAACTAGATCTATACGAAACTCGATCTCTCTATGCGGCGGCAACCCTTTGACTTCGTCAAAGACATCCTCGAATCCATTAGCGATTGGCACCGATGACAGTCCATCCCGTGGAACAACCAGCGAATACATGAAGCTCATGAAGACGACTTCTTCATGCTTACATCGTATCACAATCTTTCGCCCTTCCACATTCTCGACTGTCACTTCCAGCCTCTCACAATTAACCTTTGCCGCATACCTCCTAAGCCAGTCCATACCCAAAATAATTCCGAACCCCGCAAAGTTCAGAACAAAAAAATCACAAACAAAAGAGCAACCATAACTCGATATAATCAGACCACGGCATAACATACACAAACAAGACGAACCCCCAACTGGATTAGTCACAACCAATGGCCTATCAACAATATCCGGTTCCAAACCCAACCGGCCTACAAGTTCACTACAAACAAACGAATGCGACGCTCCAGTATCAAACAGAACTCTAACTGGAACACCACATAGGAAAAGAGTACCTTGAACCACCACACTCTTTCCCTTCTCTTCAGCGGTAGGAGCCTTCGAAGACGACGGAACAGCTCCCAAATCATAAGCTTGCACAATCTGCTTGTCTCTCCTCGGTTCTGGACAATTCTTCCTGAAATGCCCTGGCTTGTCACAGTTGTGACACTTCATCGGCACCTTAGGATTCTTACAATCCTTCGAGAAATGGCCCTTCTGCTGACAATTGTAGCAAGTCACTTCGCCCTTTGGCTTCTTCTGGCCATCCTTACCCTTCTGCTGCTGCTGCTTCCTCTTCTTGTTTCCACCCTGCTGGGGTTTAGACTCTTCTCTGGTCACAGCAACAACAGATCCTTCCTTAGGAAACAGACTCTCATGCCTAAGAGCCTTCTCCACAAGCTTCTCAAATGAATCGTCCAAATGATCCACCAACTGTCTCCCAAGATAACTGTCCAAGCCTTTCACAAACTTCTCATTCTTCTGATATGCAGATTCGATATACGACCGGGCATACTTGGACAAAGCTTCAAACTCAGAAACATACTCAAGAACTGGTCTTCCACCTTGCTTGAGCTCCACAAACTTCTTGAACAGAACAGATTTCTGAGCTATAGAAATGAACTTAGCCTCAAATCTGACTTGGAATTGCTCCCAAGTAATCTCTTCCTCCGGAGTATTGATGGTAATAGAGTTCCACCAACCAGAAGCTCTCCCTTAAAGCTGCCTTGATGCCAACTTCCTCTTAGTTGCATCATCAATTCCCAAATCACCAAAGATTCTTCTACAAGCATCTATCCATCTCTGGACTTCGATAGTTGATTCTGTTCCCAAGAAAACCTTTCCTCCAAGAGCAGTATAGTCCTTACACAACTTAGCGAAATCCACCGGCTTTGGAGTTTGGACTTGAACTCCAACATCAACTGCTGCCCCCGGAACTGGTATCCTTCTCATGATCGAAGTCATCATAGCTTCGAACATAGCTGCATAATCAGAAGTCCCCTCAGTAGCACGGCCTTCCCTAGCAGCTGATCTCCCTCTTCGACTCATTCTCAATATCTATAAAAAGGAATGATCAGAACATCTAGAGAAACAACTGCATAAAGGACTCAAACTCAACTAAACTACTATATTATATATAGTATTCATCCACTAAAATACAATTATGTCTCTCATACGTAGTTACGTCAGCGAGCGTTGGGTAAGATCGATTAACCAATGCTCTGATACCAAATGTGACGACCGCCCATGACCCCTGCACCGAATCTAGAGATAGTGCGCTGTAAAGTGTGCCAGGCAGCCATGGACGATTGTCAGGGTAAGTTGAAAACAACAGAATCTATCGTATTACTCACAGCGCATGGACAAAATACAATAGAACATATATATAGTGAAGCTTTACAGAAAAGAATCTCATTAATAAAACTTCATAATAGTTCAATACAACATCTCAATAGTCATCACAATAAGCCTCACTACATAACACTCAAAGAATACAAAACGGCGGAACATCCAGTACATATAGTAAGAAAGAAACAATATGCAATACTCCAACTCGTCTTCGATATCTACACCGTGAAAAGCTAGAACAGCACCTGTCACCTGCTACCTAGTCTGCCCGTCCCAAAATGGACGAACATCCCAAGGCAATAAGAATTAAAACATAAAGCCTTGAGTCAGACAACAGTCTTAGTGAGCAGTAAATTAACTAACAACATACCAAAAGAGCATAAAGGAAAAGGAATAGGAATACAACCCTCCCACTCCAACCTCATTCTACAGTGATAGCCCCCAGACACACACTAAGCAGAAGCAAACATAGCAGAGCATACAATTTAAAGTAAAGCTATTATCACTCGAGTCAAGGGCGATGTTTTCCAGGTACAAACCCCCAAGGCCTAAACCAGGATCAAATAAGCACCCAGAAAATACCGCTCTTGAGATCGAATGACGATACAACCAAACATCCATGACTCCGGCTATCACTATTATCACTGCATCGATATCACCGTTAATTGAATGACCGGCACATTCTTTCAGCCGTCCGTCAAGGGCTAATGGAAACCCCGGTTCTAGACATAACTCCTGCACGTCTTCGCAGCCCGTGCCTAGGACTATCGAATCTGCCTAGAGTACTCGACCATCAACAATTGGCCGTTGGGACTATCGAATCTGCCCAAACGTACTCTTGCTTAGAGCATGCTAGAACCTTCAACAACGATGCTATCCAAGCCTCCTAGTCATCCTCCTCGACGACTATTTCCATACTAGCTCAAGTGCCTCTCAAGCATCCATTACCCTTAACTCGAATCATATCACCGAGTTACCACCGTGCTTGGAATGATCCCGTCTGGATTAGACCAAGACTATCTCATATCATACTTCGCTTCATCACATTCTCGCAAAGTCTCATCTCAACATCATCATCATCATCGAATCTATGCAAAATAGCTTCATCACCCGCTACATATGCCACAAGCAGCTTTCCTAATTCAAGAGCCTTTCTCTTAGCTTTTGAATCATCTTCGGTCTAAATCAAATCATCAATCATCTAATTTATAGCAATCAATCAAGTCAAACATTAATCCAAGCAATGAAGCATTCAAATATGATCTATGTAGACAATTATCACTATAATGGCAATTTCGTAATTAAAGAGTCGAAAGTCAAATAAGCATGAAAACATGAGCAATGTCTCTATAATCTTGATGAATGAACTTGCATAGGTTAACATGTAGTAAAATAGTTGTCAAATCATTATGAATAATGGATCTATATGGATCTACACTTAGGATGAAGAAAATGTATGGAAATCACTATTTTAACACCAAATCGAGCCAACAATCCGATATACTCCTTTGGATCCGTGTGAGAGATAATCACCACTCACCAAATCACCTAAACAACCCCAAATCAACACGCTTCAGATCTGGACAGCGAAGGATCGAGCTTGATCTATCACGAATCCATTTCAAACGAAGAAATCTCACTTCAAAGGATGAAGATCTTCAATCTAAGCTCTTGAATCTTCAATTTGATCTTCAACTTGGATGGATGGAAGCACTTGATTAGAGTGGAGAGAAGAAGTGAAGAAGTGTAGAAGTCGAGCTCTCAAAATGGCAGCACTTCGTCGCTTCGAAATCCGGATCCCAAAAATGAAGCCAACCCCCTTCTATTTATAGCTGAAAATTCACTAAGTCGTAATTCGGCTATCTCCATAAGTCGTCTCCGACTTACGACCTAAGACCCCTCCGACCTAAGCCTTCACCGACTTAACACTTCTGCGCATCCAAGCACCCAGCGACCTAACAGCTACGACTTAACTCCTCAGCGACCTAACTGCTAAGTCCTTACGCGACCTAACACTCAAGCGCCTCAACAACCCAGCGACCTAACAGTGTAATAGCCTAGCGACCTAAAAATGTTACGACCTAACACTTAGACCCACGCGACTTAACACTAAACTACTAGGTCGCTCACTGTTACCCAGCTTCTCTAGGTCGTTGCCGACCTAACTATACTAACTGGATAACCCCTAGGTCGTAAACCCTCATAACTCGCTAACATCCCATAAGTCGTCAATGCTTAGGTCGCTCGACCTACCATACGACCTAACCACCTACGACCTAAAATCCTTAGGTCGCTAACATTCTATAGGTCGTTCCAACCGACCTAGTACTTAACCAATTCACCTCCTTAGGTCATCTAGACGACCTAACAATACAATTCCCAAACTTAGGTCGCTCACACACTAGGTCGCGCTACCTCTTAGGTCGCTAACATTCTATAGGTTGTCCCAAACTAACTCGCGACCTAAAACACTACGCAACCTAACTGCTGGTCCTCCTTAGGTCGTTACCGACCTATCCCTTAGGTCGCTCAAAACCCTTAACTCACCCGAAACCCTTAAGTCTCCTATCCCTTAGGTCGTCTACGACCTAAACCCTTACCATCCATCATACGACCTAACTCCAAATCTTTAGGTCGCCAACCCCAACATCCTTAACTCGGTTACGACTTAACTCTTAGGTCGTGTACGACCTAGGACTTAAACAATATTTTGCCTAAAATTTGAAATGGCTCAACAACACTAAAAATTCCAGATTTTGACAAACTTTTCGATTCGTAAAAATACGGGTCGTTACAAATAATTTTGAAGATTTTGGCAATAACGAGCATTGAAAGGAAATTCTGTGTATTGGTTGTGTTTATAATCAATAACTGGAATAGGATAATAAATGTTGAATTATTTAGATGATAATAAAATAACTGTTAATAAATGTTGAATTATTTATTAATGGTGATTTATTGAAAATTGAATCGCTTGAATTTAATATGGGAATTATTTAAATAATCGAATTCTGAATTTAATGTGAATGAAAATGATTTCAAAAGTTGATTTAAATTTTATTTGAACAAGAATGAAATTATAAACTTTTAAAATTGAATTTAAAATGAATAATTTGATTTTGGAAAATAGCTCGTTTGACGAGTAAAAATAGCCAATTTGGGCACTATCTCGGATTTCGATGAAACTAGTTTCATCGGATCCGTAATAGTGAATTATTATAGGATTTCAAGTTTCGTATAGATCAGACTTGTTGTTTGGCCGTGCGAGCTTGAAACGCGTAGAAATTAATTAAAGGAATTTAATTTAAATAGTTGATTTGAAATGCTATCTTCTGAATACGATCGAATTAGGCTTCAGAACTAGTTCCATTATGTTCGAAATAGGGGTATAACATTAGAAATGCCAGGCGATACACCTCAATAGGAGTTCGAGGTTTCCCTGTATATAATACGAAATATTCTGAATTGATAAATAAGAAATCAAATCTCAGCCACCCTAACACTTGTACGAAGCTTCCTATTTGTTGTTTAAAGCACGTACCCTTTCTTCCCTTTCAAAATCAGTTCGAACGAAGAAAATTCAAAATCAATATCAGATAAGGAAAAAAAATCACGACAAGGTCACGATGTTTGATCGAACTCAAGCGTGGCAGGCAAGTCTAGGGCGGCGCGTGCATAGAGCAGGGGGATGGCATGCGAGGGTGTTGCGGTCGAGAGTAAGCGGTCATTTAGGGTTTCACACGTGGTTAGGTTGGGGCGATGTGGTGGTCGCGGCGACCACGATGTGGCGCGCACAGGTAGTCAGGTGGCGCTAGGTATCAAGGTTTGGCGAACGCGATTTCACAAAAAAAAATACGAAGAAGGTCACGAGCGTTATAGATGTAGTCCTGAGCCTGTTTGCATGAGGAAGATGGTAACATTTGTTTTATTTTATATAAATTTTGTTTGTTAATTTTTTTTTTAATTTTATCGTTATGCAAATTATCGCGTATCCTTTTCATGTGAGATCAATTTCGAGCGAAAAGAGTTAGGAGACTCGTATCGTCGTTGTTTACAGCGTGGAGTTGATCTGGAATTTATTTGGAGCTGAAATAATTTCAGTTTCAAATAAAAGGTGAGTGTTTATATGCTCATAAGTACTAAAATATTTTTTTATGTAGTTAAATTTATATCGCGAAGTGAATTGAATTTATTGATTGTTGTTTGATAAATTAATTGACCTTTAAATTGACATCTGAATTAATTGATAGAATTTGAATTGACAGTTAAATTGAATTAGAATTTAATTGCCAATAAATACTCGATATTGATATCTATGAAATTGTTGTGAATTTTACTGACTGTTTGGATGATTGATTATGATGGATGCCATTGGTTGATATTTTGGATGTTTATTTATTTTGATATATCATGTTATCATCCTGTATATCATTTACAGTATATAAAACTATAAATTGAATTATTTTGAATAAATTAAGAAATAGGTTAAAATGTTATATACCTATGACATTTATTTGGATTGAAATGATATATATCCATCCTTGAATTTAATTGGAATAACTGGTTCACTTGGCCATAGGATAGAAAATTATATATGAACACCAGATTGGTTAAATTAAATGATTTTAGAATTTTATTTGAAATTATTTAAATGATTTTGATTTAGAGATATAAATTGAAATGGTTTAAATTGAGAATTGAACTATTTCGAGTTCTGAAATATTGAATCTAAAATTTGTAAAAGAAATCGTTTAAAGAATTCAATTTGGAATTTGAAGTTATTATTGAATTATGGATATCAAAAATTGATTGAAGGTTGAATTTTATTCGAACTTCGAATTTGTATTAGAAAAGAGATTTAAATTGATATGTCAAACTTAGGCTCGAAATTGAATTATTTTAAAACATTGAACTTTTAATTGAACATCGAAGTAAAATTTGATTTAAATGATTTAAATCGATATTTGAAAATCGAGCTCGAAATTTATATAAATTGAAATGGTTTAAATTTGAGAATTGAATTGAAATTTAGCTATTGAAATCAAAGTTGAATTAGTTTGAAATCGAAATTGAATTAATTTGAAATCGAAATCGAAATTGATTTGAATTGCAATTAAAATTGAAATTGTTTGGAATTGAATCGAAGTTTAATCGATTTGAATTGAAATGAGATTGAAAATGATTTGAAACAAAATAAATTGAAATTGAATTAGTTAATTGGAATTTGGAATTAGGTCTAGATTGGAAGTGACAGTTTGATTTGGAAATAAAATATTTTAATATAAACTGTTTAAAATCTATCTTTCTAAATATTCAAATTATTTTGATTTTTCAAGCTATTTTATTATATAAACCATTTTCAATACTTAAACTATTTTATATCAAACTATTTTAACTTTTTAAACTATTTAAAACTATTCAAACTATTTTCTAAAAATTCAAACTGGTCAGAGTGGGAATGTTTATATTTAAATCATGGATTTAAATGCGAATTGGGTTAAATTGAAGTTATAACCTAAATGGAAATTCGAAAATTTTTTGGAAGCGAAATGGAGAGATTGAGGCGAAAATGATTTTGAAGTGGAATAGCGTATTTTGAGTAAATATGATGATTTCAAAATGGATTTGATTTGAAGCGAATATGATATTTTGATATCAAGTATGAATCTTTTCAAAATGTAGAAGTACCAACTAGTGTGTAAAACGACGAATGGTTGTTAAAGAGACCGGGGCCTCTTATTGGCATACTCTCTGTCAATATTGGAACCACTTTAACAATTGTGTACACGGAGGAGGCTCCAGAACGAAGTGGTTGGATTTGGCATCGTTTGCTAGATTTAAAGAAAGAGAACGATGATGGATAGACTCCGGCACTTGTGCCAATTTGAAATGACTAAAACATGACGGCTTGACAGGGCCAAGTGGGCTAATTACCCCCAATGGACATCCGTTCTTCGGATTTCTTGGACTCGGTCCATATTATTACTCTTGTTGTTGGTTTCGATTGGTGCACCTTGATTTGAGATAACCTCCCTTTGACTCGATATGGGATGGATGGACGCGGTGGGCAGTCATGGGTATGATGCGTTACCACCTGCCCTACGACCCGAACTAGTAGTATCCTACCTTGGGCATTGCCTCACGTGCCTTGTCATACTTTTATCCTTATACGAGACCCCTAAGATTTTGGTTTAGTGTTGTCGTATCATGGCGCATCACTGACTACCGACGTGCTACTGGTTGTGTCAAATGAAAACTGTACGCCAATGCTTAAAAACGCATTAAGGGGGATCAATGTAAAGCCTTAACTCTAAGAAAAATATTTATTTTACTGATTATACATTATATATGTAGCGTATTCTAATACATATAAATATTTTGACGGATCCTTAAGAGATGGAAAATCCCGTAACATCTCTTGAGTTATTGCACGTACCTTATACACCGGATAGGAGATGTAAAACCCGTAAACATCTCTGACGCCACAACACTCATGTTATATGCGATATCGATTTGACTCACATAAGAATATTTTAGTCTCGACTCGAGTGTTTTGTCTTTTCATTATGCTCGGGTCAGCCCTGAGTTTTCAGCTTATTGAAGATTTATTCTGGAGGACGAAGACGAAGATTTGGTATATTATCACTATTATTATTCTCTACATCATGTTGTTCTGCTGCATTATTTATTTATCCCTGTTGTATATATAACTCTGATAAATGTTGTATAATAATCAAATGTATAATATAAACAGCTTCATGAACTATTTATTTGATTATTATATTTTGTCATTCCGTTGCGAGATCCTGTGTTTGTTTCCTTCTTCTTTTCTATATTAACCCCAATGATTATCAATGTTCTGGATTGTTTATGTGTGACATGTGTGGATTATTGTTGATTTAAACCTTCCGGAATGTGTTTCGTCACAGCCAATCTCTCACTACCCTTGAAGGTTGTGAGAATTTGGTGTGAGAAGGAGAGGAAGAGAGCAAGGCAAAGAAAGGAGGAGGAGGAGGAAGAAGGTGGTTGCAAGGTGGAGGTTTGACTTGGTTAGCATGGATCTTGGTTGTTATTAGAAAAAAAGTAAGTTAAAACACCTCTTTGAATGGAAAATATAACTTATATATGTTGTGTTTTGATTATGTTTAAGTTGTTGAATTGTTATTAACATTTACAGAAATTCACTTCCAATATGCTATCTAATATATAAAAATTTCAGACCCAAATTCTTTACAAAATAACAGAAATTAATTTCTAAGCCCAACTATTCATATTTTACTTTGAAAATTCATAATAAATTTTCCATAGCTTGGAAAATTATAAAATTAAAATCCATCTCCAAAATCATGTTTTACATAACATTTAATTTCCTCATGGCATTCAAAATTCAATATAATCGGTTTTACCTTAAAACCATATAAACAATTTTGTTTGAATCAAATATATTATAAAATCTAAGCATATCATCATAAAAAATCATCATAATGGATTTAATCTTAAACCCGAAAATCAAATGATCATAAAAAAAATAGAGATGGTTTAGATTATTATTCACCTTGATTAGGATAATGACTTTGAGATTTGATTGAAATTAATCTTCCTTGCTTTAATTCCTTAGCTTTAGATTGATTTTCTCTTCTTTTCTCCTAAGTAATGGTCGACACCTCTTTTGATTTACGTTTGTTTGTGTTTTGTAAAATGAACGTGAATGAGAATGAAATGAGAATATAAGGTAATGGTGTGGCAATTTCCCAATAAGCCCTTGCGTTAATTGTTTCCTTGTTAATTAACAATTAAAACCATTTATAAGCCCACTTATATCATTAAGCTCGGCCTCTAGGTATTTATTCAAATCTCAATCCCCTTATCACTCTAATATTTACATTATTCTATTTAATTTATTTAATTAAATCTCCTGAATATTGTTATTAAAAATTAGGGGTGTTACACTATACATCAACTCCCAAGTACCTAATTGTACTATAAAAAGAGGATTGTGCACGAACGTAGAATTCAAACATGTACAACCTCAGTGTAGTAATCGATACAACTATAGTCATACACGACAATCAATTGGAGAGTAAGCTCAAGTAAGTTAGTATCAAAATATACCATAGACCCTGAGTCACATCAAAAGGCATTAGACTCATATAAATCTCATCTCGAGTCCATACTGGGCATGGATGATGCGCGATTTATTTTAGATAACTATTATCATCACTCTCCGAACATACTTCACTTAAAAAATTATAACTTCCATAGTGACAACATAGGATAAAGTCCACTAAATCTAACCCATATCTAATCATATGCACCTGATCGAACCCAAAGTCCTAGCTCACATGCCAATGTCCAAACTCCCAACTTGTTATGGTTGAAAACATATACGACTCACTATTAAGGAACTATAAGTCTCAGCCAATTGTCGTCAAATTGTAAGAGACTCGTTGTCGAGAATCACAATTTCTTAGCCCGCTATCGCCAAAATTGTGACTACCATATAGGCAATCAAACATACACTCGAACAAACAACCAATCAATGTCTATAAATGAAAAGTAACCATCAAACAATAGCTGTAAATGATAAGCAATAATAATTAGCATATAAACCATCAACCATGCATGCAAGCAACAAAATCAACAATAATCAAAATCAGCTATTAACAAAATCAAACACAACAAACAACATCACACAGTAGCAAGAAAACATGAGCAATGGAAAATAACAAGCAACAACAACCGTTAACAATTAACAATAAACAATCAACGTACACTTTTTTATACAAAAAACCATTCAGCAAGCAACAAAAAGCATACAAAGCAACTAAGAAATCCTGAAAAAGTCTATACCGACATGCATAGTAACCAATCAATAGTTAAAACATGCATGGCGAACTATAAGCTCTAATGAGTCCGTTCGCCATTCAAAAAGAACAACATGTCTAAGTGTTGTAACCTTTTTCGTGAATATAATACACAAAAGACTGTTACACCTCCCATTATGAAAAGGAAAACTTATACGATATGCAGGATTACCGAGTCTCAAAACACTCAAATAAATCTAGCAACCAATTCCTCAACTTTCCTTTTCTTCTAAACAGAACTCATTCTCTAGAAGAGAAAATTATACTAATTAAATCATCATTAAATAAAGATATACAATTGCTTGAGTTTGCTCAGGTTCAAACTCACCTCAACCGATAATATTAATAAAGTAAATATACTAAGTGCACCATGACGCTCGCCTAGGTAGGTATAATCTTGTCACTCAGAAGATTATCTGAATCGCCATAAAACTAGTTTCGAAATCTTTCCCTGAACTATCCCATGCAACAATAATTATACTATGCTAAAATTTTACAATAACCAAAGATCATCCCAAATGGCACGATGCCTATTCCAACCCTTTATTTGCTCGTATGATTTCTTTGTTAAATTAGGGTTGGCCACCTAACTCTATCCATGCAAACTCTGATCCAGTTCCTTAAACCGACCACTGAAATCTCCTCCCACGACTAAATCCATGTTTAAGAAATCTCTCAGTTATCTCAAAAATCCGACTCAAGTGCTCGTCTTTCGGAATCAAGTGAAAAACCCTTTCTTAACCAGTGCAAATCACTTGGAAACTCTACGTTCAAACTATAGATTAAGAACCGGCGTGGGAATGGACCAATATTTAGAAAATATCCCAACATAGGGGATTACTCCCATTACTAGAGGTTTACTGATACATAAAAAACAATTATAACATGAACGACTCTAGGTAAACATCTATAAGTCATCCACTCGATCTCTGCTCATTAGGCATCAATCGAATCCTATTGGATATAAATCCAAGTCACACTTTGTCGACCAAACCCACTCGACTTGAAAGCTTGTGCATTAGGTTTGAATGGTAATACTCTCGGTCGCTTCACCTTAGCTTTGCAACTAAGGTTCTCATAAAAGGTTTATCACTACCGAAGAATTTACCTACTATGAAAGGCCTCAAGTTTAGCCTATCTATCGAGTAAGTAGCAACAGATAAAATATACCGCTCAAATGTCGAGAGGAATAGAAGTTAGTTTCCCTAAAATATAACATACCTTACTACATAAGCTCTTTTCATTTGTCCTAAGCCATAGGCCTGCTAGGACCCGGTAATGCCTACAAGACATAATTCATCATCACTTACTCACCCTTCGAAAATGTAGGATAGTGCTTCTTCAAGTGATCAAGCCAATCACAAATGAAGCACTTACGCTCTACTTTAGCTGGATGACATTTCAGAGAGAAATGCCCCCATATGCCATAGGAGTGACATACTAGGTCATCTTTTTTTTCCCCATAAGCTCGATCTTCCTTGTATCACGGTTTTTACGCTTCGGTTGGAGCTTCGGTTGTTTTCCTCTTTTGTTACCTAAAATGGTATCTCATGGGCATTCTCATGGAGGAGAATTATCCCAATGAGACTTTCAAAAGTGGATCCTAGCAGGGATAAGATTGTACACTGACTCCCCTACTGATGCTTTAAGACCTAAAGCAAACACCTTGCCCAAACCAATGAAGTACCGACCATCTCGAACCCTTATAAATAAAAGGTTGAATTGGTCAACACTCCTTCACTGACAAGCTGCCCTGCTTAAAAAGGATGGAATGCTCAAGCTACACGCCCTTCTCGATCTAAGCAATGAACCGAGACCCAAATGACGCCAGAATTAATTCCAAATCATGGCCTAGCTCATAAGCCACCCAAATGCTATGTCCTACCCAGCCAATGCCTCCCATCTTTAAATGTCAAGAGTCAATCTTCCTTACGAGGACTTCTCTAGACATATATTGATGAAAGCCTTCTCATGCATGTGTCCAAGGCCACGTCCCAGCAATAGTCTCTGGATATTAATATTGCTTCCCTAAGGCTAAGGAAATCCCGACATAGCTTTGAAGAGTCTAAAGCTCGTGGACCTAGAAATACTAGTGCCCAAAGAGCCACACCATCTCTGATGCTAAATGCATCTACTGGGAAAGATTATAGGTGGGGTATCCTTCACATTTCTCTAAACTACTTAGGAATATCAGATTGCCTATCCGCGGTCACTCGTATACTCCGTCTACTCATACTGATAGCCTGACGAAGATACCTTGGCAACTAGTGATAGAAATAAGTCAAAGTCCAAAAGACAAGTGGTGTATGCAATATAATATAGTACAAAAAATACAAATACGCTATCTCTACGTATCTCCTTTCACCAAATTGATTAACTCAAATTGATCTACTTGGTCCGGGTGTTGAGCCTAAGCTTTGATACCAACTGTAACGACCCGTCCTTCGTAATACCCAAAAATCACCATCTTACATAAAATATCGACTTCTGAATACCATAACAAATGGATTGTGGAGGTAAAATTAAAACGAAACACTAAACCAATACATCGATAAGATCTCTTAACGAAATGATAACATATAATATACTGAATATACATGAATAGAATAGAATGACAATATATAGGAGACCACACTAGTGGAAGAAATTGATAAAATAAATAATAGTACAGAAAGTCAGAATACGTCGACTCCCAACAATGCGAACTTCTGAGTAATATATGATACAACAGGTTTCATACATAATACGTATCTATCATGTGCTACTAAATAATCAAGTATACATATCTAAAAACATCGATGACATGCCTCCAAAATTCCCAGCTGCGCATTCAGATAGCGTATCCCAAAAGCAACTGACTTCTAAACTACTCAATCGAGTATTTGAGAGTTATCATAACATAAACATACAAAGATAAAATGCGAGTCAGACTTAAAGCCCTATGAGAGGGGAACTATCCCAAAATACTGTATATCAAATCTCATATTCCTATGAAAACTACCTAAGTGTGCTAACCAACACATGTTTTCCTTGACTCACTGTCATACAACTTGAATTTCTTCACTCCACAAACTAATAATACATTTTCATCTAATATTGAAACCAACATAGGTCAGAACATTTTATAATATATCTGTAACTCAGACTCCAACACATACTATAATCCCAACACAAAAAAGATATCTTTCCCCAAAATTTTCTTATCATCAGAACCATTCTTATAAAATTTGTTAGAACCTTTATTCTATGGTTTCGATGAAACTATACAATCATACACATACAATATATTCCATCTTTTTGCAGGTAAATGCTTCGAGAATTCACAATATCATGACTTGAAGATGAATAGTAGAAGAAAAGAATCATCGGTATTAGAGAAGCTATTATAGTATGTTATAGTCATAGATAGATGGTTTATAAAATCTCCTTTAATAGTTTTTTACACAAAATTGCACATTAAAGTTATTACAAGGTTTTCACTATTTCAAACAAAATTAATTTTAGAAGTACACAGGCATCAGACGTCTGTCCATATAAGTCAAACGTCTGACTGAGTTCTCTGGTTAAAAAATACATAAGCATACATACATTTGAATTTTATCCCAGACGTCTGACTAAGTTCACTGGTTAAAAGTATATAACCAGACAGACTTCTAACTTTATCCTAGACGTTTGAACTGGGTAACGAGCTAAAACTATGAATAGACACGTGCTTCATTCTAATGGTTGCATCCATATCTTTTCACTACATCTCTTCTTCCTCAAAGATTGCAACCCTTAGACTGAAGTAGAACATACAAAGGTTGTAACTTTTTAAGAAAACCCTTTAATACCTATAAATATGTAAAGATTTTGAGAAACAAAATTACTTGAATTTTCTGAATCTTTTCTCTTTACTCTTTGCATACTTTGATTTCTAAAAGCAATCAATACATCATATTTATTTCTTCCTAAAAATAGCCTCAAATACACATACTACGCAAAGGAGATTACAGGAAGATTTGTACTGTGCAGTCAAAATCAGTGTTACTAAGAACACATAGTAGTTAAGAAAAGACTTTTTATATCAAGCCTATTCCTCCGGGTGAAGCGAGGGTTGTTTGCTAGTTTAAAGCCGAAGGGGAGCTTCAGGACTGGACGTAGGACTGGAGGTCCGAACCAGTATAAAAACTCTAGTGTGATTATTTCTTTAGTTTTATTTACTTTACTCTGGCAGTTATAATTTACATTTTTATTACACTTGCACATTAAGATGTAAATACACGATCCATACACACTTTCATTTGGTATCAGAGCACGGTTATTTCATATTACAGTAACACATAATTGAAACATATTTAATATGGCAAGTACATTTCAAGAAGGTCAATCCACTGCACGTCCTCCACTGTTCACTGGATCTAATTATGCTTACTGGTCTACACGTATGTGTATTTTTATGGAAGCTAATGGTCTAGAAATTTGGCAAGCAACATAAGCTAGATATGAAGCGCTAGACACAGATATAAGCACTTGGACGGATGTTCAAAAGAACACAGCAACAAACAATGCTAAAGCCATGAATGTTCTATTCTATTCACTTGACAAAAATGAATTTTCACGCTGCATATGGTATATGGCATACACTACAAATCACTCATGAATGCACAAACAAAGTTAAACAAACAAAGATTTCTATTTTACAAAATCAATTTTCTTCATTTAAAATGAAAGTAAATAATTTATTGGTGATTTGTATGCTAGATTTCAAACTATTCAACATGATCTTATGGCACTTGGAGTCAAATTTACAACTTTTAATCTAGTTACATGTATTTTAAATTCCTTAACTAATGAATGAGAATGAAAAGTGTTGGCCATCGAAGAGGCTAATGACATATCTCAACTGAAAGTTGAAAAATTAATAGGAAATTTGATGTAGTATGAAGCAAATTTGCAGGCAAGAAAAGAACAAAATAATGAAAAGTAAAATGTAGCTTTTCAAGCCAACAATAATGATTCAGACTTAGATGAAGATGAGATCGTATTTGTTGCCAAAAACTACAACAAGTTCAAGAAATTCAAGAAGATGACGAAATCCCAAAATGGAGGAAATTCAAATTCATCCAGCCAAACTTCAATCAAACGCTTTGGATGTGACAAGTTCAGACACATGAAGAAACAATGGCCAGAACTCAATAATGACAAAAAGAAAAGAAAATTTGAGAAATTCAAGAAAGGAAGACGAGCTTTTCAAGTAACTTTGGATGACTCAGATTCATCTTCACCATCAGACAATAACAGTGATAGTGATTCTAAGCAAGCCAATATATGCTTCATGGCAAACACTAAGGAGGTATATCCTGATCTTACTTATAATGAAATTTTAGAACTTAGCATGGAACTAGATGACAAATATGGAGAAACTAAAAAGTTAAATAAAGAATATGTTGCTACATTTAATCGAATGGAACTTGAAATAGGATTATTAAAAGATGAGAAAACCATTCTAAAAGAAGAAGTAAAAACTACGCAAGAAAAATATTAGAATCTATCTAGTCAAAATGATTCTTTATTATGTGAAATAGGAAGAGTTGAACTAGAAAATGACGATATTAGAAAAGAAAATATTGCATTAAAGGATAATCTAGAAGCATCAAAATCTGAAATTTCCTATCTTAAAACCAAGTTAGATAAGATTACAAACAATATTTCCAAATTCAATAAAGGAAAGCAGAATTTGGACAATTTGATCAAAAGTTCTAAACCATCTGTAAATGGAAATGGATTAGGATTCAAGAAAACTTCAAAATATAGAAACTATAGCTCACTATATAAAAGGTTCAAGAAGCCACATACTAGAGAAAAGACTTCTAACTCTAAAATAATAAAAATATGGATTCAAAACTCTGGTAATAAATTAATTAGACAAATACACATAGATAACTATTTGAAAAGTGTTGTTAATAATAACAATTACTCTTTTAAAGGTCCCAAAACCCTCCTGGGTATGGAAACCTTCACTCTCTAACACTTAAGACCTAACAAAGGAAGTGGGTACTAATTAAATTGTTTTTATCTTGCAGGTACCCAAAAGAAAATCTAATAACAAGGAGAAATGGATACTTGATAGCGGATGCTCCAAATATATGATTGGAAATGCACAAATGTTGTCGAATATAACATACAGAGACGGTGGTACTGTAATTTTCGGGGATAATTCAAAGGGATTGTTAATTGAATTGGAGATGTCATTAACGTTGGTATGTCCACTTCATATGTTACTACAAATATTCTTTTAGTTGAAAATCTAAAACATAACCTATTAAGCATTAGTCAACTTTGTGATAGAGGATTCAAAATTGATTTTGAAAAGAATAAATGCAACATATTTGATAAAAATAAAAATCTAATTGTTGAAGGTTTAATAAAAAGAAACATCCATGTCTTAAATATGGAATTCAATAAATCCATCAATTTATGCCTATCTGCAGATTTTAATGATCCATGGATATGGAATAAACAGTTGTGTCACATAAACTTTAGGTTTATAAACAAATTGGCTAAACATGACTTGGTTAGAGGTCTTCCTAAAATAAACTATGAAGTTAAAAATTATGTGATGCATGTCAATATGGCAAATTAAAAAAGAGTTCTTTTAAATCTAAAAAAGAAATTTCTACCAAACAACCTTTGGAATTATTACATGATGATTTATTTGGAGCTACTCAAGTATGTTCAATAAATCATAACAAGTATGTATTTGTTATTGTAGATGATTTTTCAAGATATACATGGACACCGTTTTTAGAACAAAAGAGTGATACGTTTGAGATGTTTAAAATTTTTGCTAAAAGAATTAAAAACTTAATGAATCTTAAAATAAAAAGTATAAGAAGTGATCATGGAGGTGAATTCAAAAATGATATTTTTGAAAATTTTTGTAACAAAAAGGGAATTCCACATAATTTTTCATTTCCTCGGACACCAAAACAAAATGGTGTTGTAGAAAGAAAAAATCGTACACTACAAGAATGTGCACAAACTATGCTTAAAAGTAGTAATCTACCAAAGAATTTTTGGGAAGAAGCTGTAGCTACTGCTAGTTATGTATTGAACTGTGTCACATTACGTCCTTTAACCAAAAATACCTATTATGAAATGTTTTTTGATAAAAAACCCAAAGTATCATACTTTTGAATATTTGGTTCAAAATGTTTTATACTAAACACTAAAGATAATCTTGGAAAATTTGATTCAAAAACCGATGAAGGAATCTTTTTCGGATACTCAGATCATAGCAAAGCGTATAAAATATTTAATAAACGTACCAGTGCTATAGAAGAAAGTCTACATGTTTCGTTTGATGAAAATTTTCTAATAACAAAAACAGTATGATGACGAAATACTAAAACCATCTGAAAATAACACTGTTTCAAATAACAATAATGAAAATACAGTTGAAAATGAGAATACGTTAAGAACACCACCTCGTATTTTGAAAGACCATCCAATTAATAATATAATTGGTGATTTGAATACAAAAGTTTCTACTAAATCAAATGAGTCACATTGCATTCATTTTAAATTTTGAGCCAAAGAATTATATAGAAGTATTGAATGACGAGTCATCGATTATGGAAATGTAAGAAGAACTCAATCAATTCGAAAGAAGTGAAGTATGAGAACTTGTACCGAGACCTACAGATCAATCTATAATCGGAACAAAATGGGCTAATAAGAATAAAACTAATGAAAATGGAAATATTGTTCGAAACAAAGCAAGTTTAGTAGCACAATGATATAATCAAAAGGAAGGCATTGACAATGAAGAAACATTTGTTCCAATCGCACGTTTAGAAGCCATCCGAACGTTACTCGCTTTTGCATGTCATCATAACTTTAAACTCTTTCAAATGGATGTAAAAAGTGCCTTTTTAAACGTTTTATAAAAGAAAAGGTTTATGTCGAGTAGCATCCGTTGTTCATACATGAAAAATTTCCTAAACATGTTTATAAACTAAAGAAAGCTTTATATGGTTTTAAACAAGCACCTCATGCTTGGTATGATAGATCAAAAACTCATTTAATAACTTCTGGATTTTAAATTGGAAAAATAGATACAACTTTGTTTATAAAAAGAGATTATAATGATATTCTACTTGTTCAAATATATGTGGACGACATAATATTTGGATTAACAAACGAAAAGTTATGTAATAATTTTGCAGATATCATGAAAAATGAATTTGAAATGTCCCATATATGAGAATTAAATTTTTTTCTTAGGATTACAGATTAAACAATTAGAAAATGATATTTTTATAAATCAAGAAAAATATTGTCATGATTTGTTAAAACGCCTTGGAATGGAAAAGACATCTTGTAAACCAACACCCATGAGCACCAGTAGCCATTTAGATAATGATGAAAACGGAAAGGATTTTGATCAAAAAGTATATCGAAGTATAATAGGATCACCCTAGTATATCGAGATATGCTAAGCGTGATATTTTGAATATAAAAATATAATAAAATCAAATCGACTTGCCATCAGCCATTTAAAACGTTTCCATCAGCCACCCTAGTATCTGATTCGAGACGACCTACTTCCCTTCTCGTTTAAAATCGCGTCTTCCCTCAACACAAATAAAATCGAGAACAAAAAAAGAGAAATATAATCGAACTAAGTTCGAATTAAAAAAAAGAAGAGAGCTCGCATGGTCGCCCTGAAATGGAGATTAATGTCGCACTTAGGGGAGGGGGTGGGGGTTAAGGGGTGATGCCGAAGGCGCAACCGTGGAGGAAGTTCTGGGTTTCGCGACTTCGAATTGATGGCAGAAAGGCTTGAATGCGATTGAAGCAAGTCGCGATTTAGGGATTGGGCTTGGGGTTATGTCACGTTCGTTTGTTTTGGTGGCTGCTCGATTTTTGGGTCGTCGTGGTGATAGAAACAAAGAGGCACTGGCGTATGTTGGATGCCGACAACGTTTGCTTGTGCGCATCAGGTGGAGGATGATGCAACGACAGGAAGTGGTGGGTGTTCTTGCAGCATGGGGGGGGGACTGCTAGGGGGTTTCTCGATGCTAGTAGAGGTTATTGAGAACACAAAAATCAAATTCAGAGGTGAAGAAAAAATTATGAACTGCAGTCGCGATCCAAGAGTGTGGACTTGGGAGGAGTAGCTGCGCGTGAGAGAGGGCGGGTTAGGAAAGGTGATTAAGCCTAATGAAGGTCCAAAAATCACGAAATCGGTCACGTTGTATTCATAGCTATGAAATATCAATCTGGAAATTAGTCTGGGATTTTTCGAAGTCAGTTGGAAATTAGAAAATTAAAATTTGGATGTTCGAAAAAATAAAAATCAAGGTGAGAAATTCTCACTCATTTGGATTACTGAATTAAATTTTAAACAGTTAAAATAATCTATTGGATGCCTGGTTAAATTTATAAATTATTATCAGTTTGGATGTTATATATATATATATTAGTAGTTGGATATATTTCCCGTCGATTGGAGCGGATGAGACCTTATGCGCCCCGCATAATAGCGGATGGCCCTATATTACCGCGATATCCCGCCTCGAAGCGGGATTGGTATTTTATGTTGTTTAACATCTGTGGATGCAGGGAAAACAGGTTGGAGGGATCCATCTGAATTTCTCAAAAGTATATTAATTGTTCATATATATTGATATATGACGTGTGAGAAAAATCTGCTATAGATTTTAGTTGTGATTGAATTTTGGATGATATAGTAGCACCAGCCTTAATTTTGGAATTTTAAATACCATAAATATTATATTTGAATTTTTAAGAAATTACAAGGAGATTTTGAATATAAAAATAATTATATCAAAAATTTGACTATTTAAAAAGAGAATGGTTGAATAAACGATAAATTTGAGTTTTGGTTGTACTTAACTATTCGTAAATTGTTTAATAGAGATTTTTAAAAATATTTATACAAGAGATTTTTAAATGCTATCCTGGAAAATATAAAAGGGAGTTGAAATCGATATTAAAAGTAGATTGGCAAAATAAATGGAATTATATGGGAATGGATTTATAAAATAGAATTTTATAAATGAGATTAGTTTTATAAAAAGTGAAACTCAAAGGAGTTATAAATTTATAAACGATGTTATAAATAAAGGAAATCAATATCAGTTTATGGAGTTATTTAGGAGCACTCAGCCTCCAGCTCCTACTCGAGCATCTCCTCCACGCAAGTCTGTCTTTGCACGCTTGTGCAGTGATTTCTCTCATCTTGGAGGAAAGCCGTTCAGAGGCTCTGAGTTCGTTCTTGAGGTCCAAGCTTGGATTCGTACGTGCGAGCGCATCTTCTCTCGCATGGATCTTTCTAATCACGATAGAGTTCTTGTAGCATCTAGCCTATTGCAAGAGCATGCCCTTGATTGGTACGAGCTTCTCATAGCCGAGCTCAATGAGTCTACTCTTTCTTGGACTCGGTTTCGGGAACGATTCGAGATGAAATTCGTTCCTGAATCTGAGAAAGCTTTATTAGCCCGTCGCTTCCTCGAGTTGAAGCAAGGGAAATCATCCATCTCTTAGTATGTTTCTTCATTTGTGGCCTTATCCAAATATGGTCTTGAATATATCAGCACTCCCTATAAGAAGAATCTGAAGTTTGTCTCTGGTCTTAAGAAGATTTGAGTAAGTCTTTGATGCTCCAGCTCAAGCTTTCTTTCGAGGAGTTGGTTGACTCGGCGCTTCATCTTGAAGCCGTCGAGAAGGAGTTTGATAGTGGTGATGAGGCTAAGGTTCGCAAGAACCCTAATAAGAAGAAGTTCCCATTTCATAAGCTAAAGTTCTTTCCGTCCAAGAAGAAGAAGCCAGTTGGTTCTACTTCTCAGCCTCAGTCTCGACCTCAGTCTCAGCCTCAGTCTTTTGGAGCACCTCCCTCTCGCAAGGGGTGTTTCAATTGTGGTTCTCCTGACCATATGATTCGAGATTTTCCTAAGCCTCTCTTCTGTTGCTATTGCAAGAAGGAAGGCCATTGTATTTCCACTTGTCCTATTGCTCTGAATAATTCTAAATCTGGCAAGCTGAATGTAGCGGATACTTCAGAGGTTCTTCTCAGCGCAGAGGTACTTCTCCTTCTATTCTTGAAGGTTCATTGTTGTTTCGTGATCGTTCTATTCGAGTCCTCTTTGATACGGGTGCGTCGCATTCATTCGTATCGAAGAAGCTCGTCGATGATTTGTCTTTGGATGTTTCTTGTATGGTTACTTCATTAAGGATTGCGAATCCTATCGGGGGATCTGCAACCCTTAGCATGCTTTGTGATGATGTTGAGATTGTTTTATGTGGCTTTCCTTTTCGTGCGAATCTGCACGTTATTTCTTATTTGGGATTTGATATGATTTTGGGTATGGACTGGCTAGTGCGATACGATGCCAGGATTATTTGTTCTGAGAGAATTTTATATCTTCGACATCCAGATTCGTCTACTCAGCGATCACTTGTTCTTCGGAATGTGGATAATTCTGAAATGGCTTTATATTCTCTAGACTCACGAGATGCTGATGATATATCTCGTATTCCTATTGTTTGTGACTTCTCTGATGTATTTGAGCCTGTTTCGGGTTTGCCACCCAAGCGGGCAATTGAGTTCCACATTGATCTCATTCCAGGCACGCAGCCAGTTAGTCGTCCTCCCATGAGGATGTCTACAAAAGAAAATGAGGAACTCAAGAAGCTGCTTTTAGAGCTTGAGTCCAAGAAGTTGATTCAGTCTAGTTTTTCACCTTCGGGTGCCGCGGTCGTCTTCATGAAGAAGTTCGATGGAACTCTTAGGCTTTGCATCGACTATCGCAAGCTTAACGAGTTGACCATCAAGAATAGGTATCCATTGCCTAGGATCGATGATATGTTCGATCAATTGGGTGGCGCTAAGGTCTTCTCTCAACTCGACCTTGCCACTGGTTTTCATTAGCTCCGAGTTGCGGAAGGTAGCATACCTCTTACAGCTTTCTGCACTCGATATGGATTTTACGAGTGGTTCGTTATGCCGTTCGGTTTGATGAACACTCCTGCTTTCTTTGTCGATCTTATGAATCGAGTATTCCGAGAATATCTCGATAAGTTCGTCCTTGTGTTCATCGACGACATCCTTGTTTATTCAAAGTCTGAAGCCGACATGCTAATCACTTGAGAATTGTCTTGAGTACTCTTCGTCACCATCAGCTTAAAGCCAAATTCTCCAAGTGCCATTTTTGGGAGAATAAGGTTAAGTTCTTAGGCCATGTTGTTTCTTCCGAAGGCATTTTGGTCGATCCTTCGAAGATCGAATCCATCCAGAATTGGAAGAGGCCTGAGAATGTTTATGAGATTCGTAGCTTCCTTGGATTGGCGGGTTATTACCGCTGATTCATTAAGGATTTCTCTCGTATTGTGCTTCCTCTCACCAGCCTTACTCGGAAAGGCGTTCGATTTATTTGGTCCGACAAGTGTGAAGCTTCTTTTCAGCAATTGAAGGAGCTTCTCACTAATGCTCCTATTCTAGTGGTTGCCGAAGGGAATCAAGATCTTGTTATCTACACTGATGCTAGTAGGTGTGGCCTCAGTGCCGTGCTTATGCAGAAGGATCAGGTAGTTTCTTATGCTTCTAGGCAACTGCGTCCGAATGAAGTCCACTATGCCACTCATGACCTTGAGTTAGCTGCTATCGTCTTCGCCTTGAAAATTTGGTGCCATTATCTACTAGGCGAGCACTTCATTCTATACACCGATCACAAGTCCTTGAAATATCTATTCACACAGAAGAAGATCAATATGAGGCAACAACGTTGGCTCGAGTTCCTTGCCTCATATGACTTCGATATCCAGTATACCCCTGGTAAGGGAAATCATGTTGCTGATGCGCTTAGTCGCAAACATTCGACAGTTATTTCTATGATGCTAGTCGAGTGGGATGTTCTTGAGACCTTATCCCTTTGTGATATTCGTGATCGAGCTCCATCTTCTGATTCTCCTATCTTATTATTATTCAGTTTGGAAGCTCGACCCAGCTTATTGGATTGTATTGCCGATGCTCAATGGCGTGATCCCGATCTTGTGCACATTATTCAGATTTGTGAATCTGAGTCTCGTGATGAGGAGTTTCGGGATTTCAACATTGATTCTCATAGGTGTCTTTGCAAGAAGAACCGTCTTGTCATGCCATCTTATTTTGCACTTAGGCATGACATTCTCGATGACTGTCATCGTTCTAAGTATACCATTCATCCCGGCAGTAGTAAGATGTATGCCGATATGCATCGCCTTTATTATTGGGAAGGCATGAAGCACGACATTGTAAGTTATGTGAGTAATTGCATGACTTGTCAGCTTATCAAGGCCGAGCATCAGTGGCCTTCTGGTCTTCTTTAGCCCTTAGAGGTCCCGTTATGGAAATGGGATCAGATTTCGATGGATTTCATTGATGGCCTACCTCGTGAGAGATCGGGCCATTCTAGCATTTGGGTTATTGTTGATCGCCTCACCAAATCAGCTCATTTCATTCCTATTAAGTCTAATAGGAGTGCTTCTCATTTGGCCAAGTTATATATCAATGAAATCGTGAGACTTCATGGAGTTCCTAGTTCGATTGTTTGTGACCGTGACCCGTTATTCACAAGTCATTTCTGGCAGAGTCTTCAGCAAGCTTTGGGAACAAAGCTTAATTTCAGCACAGCATATCATCCGCAGTCTGGTGGATAGACTGGACGGGTGAATCATATTCTCGAGGATCTTCTTCGTGCTTGCATTCTAGATTTCGATGGTAGTTGGGAGGATCACCTACCTCTTGTGGAATTCTCCTACAACAATAGTTTTCAGTCGAGTATCGGTATGTCTCCTTTCGATGCCTTATACGGAAGGCCATGTCGATCACCTTCATGTTGGTTGGAATCTGGTGAGGAGCTTATTCTAGGCCTTGATTCTGTTCGTGATTCTTCTGAGAAGATTATTCTTATTCGGCAGAGAATGAAAGAGGCACAGAGCCGCCAGAAATCCTACGCGGACAACCGTAGGAAGCCTCTCGAATTCTCTATTGGTGATCTCGTCTTTATTCATGTTTCTCCTTTGAAGGGGGTTATGCATTTCAGTACGACTGGGAAATTGGCTCCTCGCTTTATAGGACCATTTCCTATTACTGAACGTATTGGCCCTGTGGCTTATAGAGTTTCACTTCCAGCTCATCTATCTAGCATTCACGACGTGTTTCACGTCTCTCAGCTTCGGAAGTGTCTTCGAGAGTCGGATTCTATAATCGATTCTCCTGATTTGCAAGAGCTTGAGATCTCACCAGACCTATCTGTTGTGCAACAACCTATACGCGTACTTGCTTCGGAGGTGAAACGCCTACGAAATAAGGACGTGCCGCTCGTTAAAGTTCAATGGTCCGCTAATCCCAATGACTACACTTGTGAAACCAAAGAGTTTATCGAGCGATCCTACCCTAGTTTTCTTTCTTCGCATAGCGATGGTGAGAATATTTTTAACTCAAGCTTGTCGTTTTCTTTTGAACTGATGAAATAATTTTGTTGAATACAAACTCTTCTCTAGAAATTGCGAGGACGCAATTTTGTTAAGGGGGGGAGTCTGTAACAACCCTGGTTTTGGAGATTACCTGTAAATATTAGATTATAACGGTAGTTATAATTTAATATTATGAATTAAAATAAAATTGGAAATTGTTTATTTGGAATAAACAATGAATTTTGAATTTAAAATGAGAAAATGAAATTCCAAGCTTTATTTCATTTGTTTGGGTTAATAATGAATGGAAAATTATTTTTATTTAGAGAAAATGCAATAATTTTATTAATTATTGCCAATTACTTCTTTTAATAATTTTTAATGGAAGTATTTGATTTTTTTAAAGGAGTTTATTGAAATAAAAGGTGGAAATTGGATTAAAAATAAGTTTTGGCTATAAAAATGCTTTGAAATGGTTTGAAATATTTTTCTAAGTGATAAAATAAATTTTATGGAATTTTAGGAGTTAAAAACATGGTTTTATTCATTTATTTGAGTAAATAGTGCATTTTTGTTAAATAAAGGAATTTAATAATAAAAATGTTTTAAAAATAAAAATTAATCTTTTTATATGATGAAAAATATTTTATTTAATATGTATGTGAGTTTACATTTTTTTTTTGTGTAAAAATTGGAAGAAAAATGCATTTGTTTTATAATATAGTGTAAATATGTACATATTTGGTTTTAGTACTAAATAAATTCACTTAGGCTAATTAATTTCTCTTTTAATTAATGGGTCCAAAGCCCATTAGCACTTAACCAGTAAATGAGAAAGTGAGAAAAGAGTTACCTGTACGTTCATAACTCATTCTCATCTTCTTCTTCTTCTGGAAAGAGAATACAGTAAACAAACCTCACCAATTTCTCAATTCAAAGCCTCCAAACTCAAAATCGATTCAAGAAAACTGTAATTTCTTCAATCTAAGGTGTAAATTCAAAAGGTAATCAACTCCAAAACCCTATAATTTCAGCAAAATCCTAATTTCATAAATGGGTTTTCTAATTTATTGTTGAATTCCTCTTGCATTCCTTTTTCTTTTGTTCTACAGGTTCCTAGAGACTAGAGTCAAGCAAAAAGCCTTCAACTTTCTTCAATTCTCCAAATTTTGGTCTTCATATTTGCATAGGTGAGTGATAAGCTCACAATTTCTAGCTGAAGCAAAGCTTCAAAAATCAAAATTTGAGCTTTTGTAATCATTTTTTTTGTTGATAGTTTTCTTTCTGTAAATCTAGTTTGGGTTGCTTCTTTGCAAGCTTGTATCTTTTGATTCCGGCAACGAAATGCTGCCGGATTTCTTGCATTTGGTAGATTGCATGTTGAAATTCATTTTTGCAAATTTTGGTTGAAAAATATTATCATTTGGATGTTCAAATCAATGGTAGAAAATCAACTCGGAAGTAGATTTAAGCCTGTAGAAACTGTTTTCTGAGTTGCTGCAAACATGGCCTGAGTCCATGTTTGAGATAACATAACTCTTTCATTCCTTACTGAAATTGCATGATTCTTTTTTTTTGAAAGATAATGTTTTGTACTTTAAGCACACCAAATTTCAGATCATTTCGACCTACATAGCATATATAAATATGCTGCCGAACTTTGATCCGGAGCATGTTTTTTCCCAGATTTTTACAGTAAAAACACTGCCTGGGTTCAACTTTGAGATATCATAACTTTCTCATACTGTATCCAAATTATTTTATTCTTTTTTTTTAAAGATAAAGTTTTCTAATATATGTCTACCAATTTTGAGCTCAATCCAACGTAGTTTGTTGCTCTGTTTTATGCCTGGAAGTTGAACCCAGAATGGATTTTTAGGCCTGGGCACATTCTTGATGAACTGTTACAAACATGGTCTGGGTCCATGTTTGAGACAGCATAACATTTTCATTTTCTTTTGGAATTCATTGGTTCTTTTTTTGTTTGAAAGATTAAGTTTTATAATTTATGTACTCCAATTTTTAGTTCAATCAAAGGTTGTTCGGCCACTTGTTTTATATCCGAAAGTTGAACCCAGAGAAGATTTCAGACCTAAGTATTATTTTTGCCAAGTGTTTTTATGTTCATTTTCCGTCCGATTTTTGACCTTTACTTCATGTTTTGTGATATTTCTGAAATGTTGAGGGCTATGATGCCTATCAATAGGCTAGCCAAGTTTTGATGAATTTGAAATTCAAATTTGAATTGAATTTGAATGACAGTTTTGAGTGATTTCTTTGATTTGGAGCACAAATTTTTCCAAACAATTTTGAAATAATTTTCAAAATAAGTTGGCATTTAAAATAATTATTATGTAACATTTTTAAATTATTTTAAGCTATAAAATCTATTTATTCTCTATAATAAGAGAATTTTCAAATATTGTCTTCAAAATTGATTTCGTAAAATGGTTTTAAAAGCTTGTTTTCTCAAATAAATTATTTTATATATAAAATACACGTTTTTGCACTATTCGAGCGAATGAGAAGGATAATTAAACAGTTTGGTAAAACACGTGGTATGGGACACATGCGTTTATCTTATCGGTTAATTCCTGACTTGTCCGTTTGATCGTTTTGACCTTCGGGTTGAGTTTACCGATGAGATGAGGTAAAGTTTTCACTGCTTTGAGTGTGAAATTTACTGGCAATTAGTAAACCGTTTAGTGCGAACGTGTGGTATGGGACACACGTTAACACTATTCGGGTTCCTATTCGAGAATTTGTGAAACATTTGCCATTGCGGCGTGCCAATACTGGACCTTCGGGTCATTGCCATTGCGGTGTTTGCCATTGCGGCGTATTTTGCTATTGCGGCGTATTTGCCTTCGAGACGTTTTCCATTACGGCGTATTTTCCATTGCAGCCTATTTGTCATTGTGACGTTTTGCCTTCGGGCGAGGTACCTATTTGAGATAACAGTACTTGGCAAGGCTTCGGCCACATGCACGTGCAAACACTTTTGAGATGGTTTCTTTGACTATTTTCCCTAATGTATCGCCCCTTTCCGAAATTGGTCCTTTGAACCATTCGATATATATTTGTGGCGATTACCTTTTGGGAATTTGAACTCTTGAAAGTTCTATTTTCGAGATTTGAATTGCCTACACTAGCGTTATATGAGATTTGCCTTTTGGCGTTTACTTGAGATTTTATTCTCCTCTTTGGAGATATATTTGCCTTATGGCATGTTTGAGATGAGATCTCTTTATGCATGTTTTGGGTTTGCCAAGATGGCGGGTTTAGATTTTCTCCTAAACCATATTTGATGTTTTATGAATGCCGATGATACGAGGCTCGCTACTTTTAGCGTTTTATGGGTTATTTTATCTCTTTTGAGATTATATGTTTGTGCAGTGATACCATACTATCACTCGATGTAATCATACTTTTTAGTTGTCCCTTCTCACTCGAGAATATTATCACATTATCCTTATGCTCATATTATCGCTTATCCTTGTTAACTGATTTGTTTAGCTAGACTGACCCGTGTATTTTATACTCGGGTCAGACCGAGGTGTTTCAGGTTAGGTACATTTGGACTTAGCCTATTCTACTTCTGCATGGACTATTCTGCTAGCTCCTTTTGTTATAGCTTTTTGTGTAGTCCTTTTTGGTTGTAACTCTGATATGTATATTCTTTTGACTCGCCTGTATATTGTGGTTGCTATACCACTTGACATGTATCATTTTGTATACTCTGTGATGTATCTGTATATGTGTATATGTATGTGATGATCTACTGTTCTGTGATGTGTTTTGCATTCGAGTTGTTGTATATATTTTGTTCTGATAGATCCTATAGCCACCAATGGCTTTGTATTAAGTATTTATTGGATATGTCGATCCACTTGAGATAGAAAAGAAAAATATATGGCATTTGTCGACGTATTCAATAGATATTTAAGACAAGGCTATAGATGGTCGCTCCTATCCAACCCTATTCTCTACATTAGCAGACAGTATTACCTAGTAATACTCTTTGTTAATGTAAGTCTTGGGGTGGGGCGTCACAGCTTAGTATCATATGTCTAATTTGGGAATATAAAATGCATAGAATGAATTTATATTAGGATATGGAAATAGGGTTGAGGAAAAATAGTGGATACTATTTTTGAAAAGTGGAAATGGTTAAGGAGATCGGAATGAAAGCGATGTGTTGGGAATCGAGAGGAATTTATAAATTTAATTGGTTATTGAGATTTTAAAAATATATTTTTAATTTTAAGAAGTTAAGTTTTTTTTAAAAGGAAAGTTTTATTTACCAAGCTATGAAATTTTGAAGTAGTAGAATTGAAAAACATCAAAAAGTGATTTTTTTCTATTTAATACCTATTTTAATAAATTCTATTTCTTAAAATCAGCTTTGAAAACTGATTTGTTTATATAAAAATGAGTTATTGATGTTTA
The DNA here is from genome assembly GCA_030737815.1 of Allium fistulosum. Lineage (NCBI taxonomy): Eukaryota > Viridiplantae > Streptophyta > Magnoliopsida > Asparagales > Amaryllidaceae > Allium > Allium fistulosum. The sequence goes on along the minus strand of CM060907.1, from coordinate 458,355,732 downwards.
TAAAAAGAGTTTCAATATTTTAAATAATTACTTGAACATGTTTTAAAAATAAATTGTTATTCTTTAAATACATATTATATATATATAGAGTTTTGTAACGATTTAAATTTATTATTAATCTTCTCGAGGTTTGGAAACGGGTTTATTCAGTAGATGGGGTTTATAAGAGAAATTCTCAACATGGAATTTGGGATAATGTAAGGAAAATTTCCGAAGTATTTAAATAAAAGTGAACTTCGAAAAAATGAATTAGGATTCATAAAAGAAGTTAAAATGGATATTTGGAATTATAAACAAGTGTTTTGACTTTGGAAATATTAAAGGAAATTAATTAAGGAACCCCGGATATTATAGAATTCGTTATAAACGAGTTAAGGAATTTAGAATATAAATTATGAAGGATTTTGAGAAAAGAGAAATAAATGGAACTTTCCTAAGTGTTGAGAAGTAAGGGGTTTAGAAATATATATTTTAAAATATTTTTCTAAGTGTTGAAATAAGAGATGGTTTGAAATATCCTGATATGGGTATAAGTATTTGAGTTGTCTCAAATATTGAAAATTTGGAAAGGATTTGAATATATGTCATATAAAGATATTTTGAAAATAAATTTTGGAAAATTATAATATGGGCCTAGTGACTGCTTATGGATGTTATATTGATAGTTAAATAGCCGACTATCAAATATTTGCAAAATTCGTTGATCGTTTCGAAGAGACCGGGATCGGATTCAATTATCCGAAAACCACTTCGATCCGATTTGAGCGTTACGAATGAATATCGTGAAGATAGTGAAGACGGTGATTCGGTTTGTCCAGACCCAGGACAACTTGTATGGACGAATGCTATCAGAACATCGTCATTGGAGGACGATGAGCATTCTAAGTGGAATTGTTCTTGAAAGGTAAATGTAGCCTCAAGCCTCATCATCCGGAAATGACTAAAACAGGGGAGATGCAGCAAGGCTAAGTGGGTAACACCCAATTAGGGTATGTTATCACCTTTTTAGATACCCTCGGAAATATATTATAAATTATGGATATGGTTGTGCATGGAAAAGTGAGCGCTCGATTAAGGGAGGGAACACCCGGGGTGATAACATATTCGGTATTATCCAGGTTAGGAGTAGGCCGGTCTTGTGTTGGTAGGGGATCCAGTTGAGGTCCTCGGTACATTTTTCTAGAAGTGTACTGTGATGGGCGGTACCCTAGTAGCCCAGTCATTGTATGGAATCCATTCTCCACTACGAGCCATTACGGTTTTGATTGTAGAGCCTAGTATACTGGAATTTGATTAATGTAACAATTTTGGCTATTTGAATAAGTATTTGTACTTAAACACTATTATAATATCACTGGATTTTCTATAAAACGTTTTGGTTATCGTAAGGGAAAAACCCGTCGTGTTTATGTGTGACGCGGTCTTACGAGATACCTTTGTTTTTCAAAAGATTTTGATAACTTTAATAATTCAAGTTGAGTGTGTTTTTTCACATTGGTTTTCCAGACCGACTCTGGTGTTATTTTATTATAATGTTCGCACAGACCGAGTATTACAGATTCAGGCTAGGATACTATGGAGCTCAGGAGTTGAGCTGGATGACAGAGACATATACTCGTTCTTGATTATATTCCGCTGTGTGTGTAGATTGTATAGTCAACACTGGTGAGGACAAGTTGTAGATAACTATCCATATTGATGTATCGATGGTTATACTCTGATGGTTGTATATATATATTGACAGTTATAGATTCTCCTGTATAAAAATATGTTATTATATATTTTATTTTGTTCCGCTACGATTGTGAGATTCTGTGTTGTTTTTTTGTTTCTTCTTCTACCTTTTCTTCTTTACCCCTAGCAATCGGTATTTCCAGCACTTGAATATTCGGCATGTTATATAGTGAACTTATTTATGTCGAATTTTCGAGAGTCGAAAATTCCGGGTCGCTACACTTCATATCAGAGTTGAAGGTTAAGTGAGAACCTTGGCTTTGGTGGGGTCTACTCATTAGAGATTGGGTCAGTAGTACCCTAGAATGAGTTTGAGTGTATTAATAGATATGAGCGCGTATTTGTTAGTGAATAAAAATTGTTTATATTGTGTTGGTTGATTTATTGAATGGCTTATGAACTCTGGTCAGCACAGTCCGTACAACTATATCGATAGGGGTTTCTAAACACTTGAATAGAGTAATTCGACACAGTATTGTTTTGAAATGTGGTAAATGAAATAATTTTACCCAAAGATATATTTTGATATAAAGGAAATAATTTTCCGAAATTATTATAGTATATTGGAGTGTTTGGGTGATAATATTATATTCTAACCAGATTATAAAATTTAAAATGGTTATATATAACCAAATGAAAATTGTATAAGTATGAATTATACAAATAAATTATAATTAAAATGGATTCAAACTAAAATTCAGAAATTTAAATCTTGGGAGGTTTTGAAAATATTTTCAGAAGTATTATGGAAATGAAATTGTTGTTATTTTGGAAACATTTTTGAAATGAATAATTGTAATATTATCTTGGAGATATTTTTAAATAGAAAATGTTTTAAATGGATTTTTGAAGTAATATAGCACTGAACTCACTTCAGTCGTTGGAAAATTATTCCGATGATGATCGCGACATCATCGGTTCATTTTCGAGTTTCTAAGTGATAGATTGCTACCGTAATTGATATGTTTCAGATTGTTGAGAAAACAAGTTTTGTTTAAAAATTTCGAAAGGAATTGTTTTGGATAACATTAGGTTGACTTTGAAATTCCAAGGAAGTGGTTGTTGAACCAAAGGGAGTGTGTGTATATATATCTATGATTTCAAAGTGATTTGCAATATATACCGGGTGTTTAAAAAAATTCTGGAATCCTTATTTAAATGTTTTAGAAAATATCAGAAAATAAGCTATGAACTTACAAATGGTGAATGATTTTAAAGAAAAATATGGAAATTGAATTATAAATTTTAACTTGAGTAAGTTAAAATGAATGAAATTTAACTTGAGCTAAGTTAAATGAAATTGGATTGGAAATGGTTTGGATTGGGATTGAGATATTAAATTAAATGGAATTCAACTTAAGTTAAGCTGAATGAATTAAATTTTAGAAATTTAATTGATTGGGTTTGAGTTGAATTAATGTAGTGCATTATTGAAATTGGAATTTAACTTAAGCAAAGTTAAAGTGAATCAATAAATTAAGTGATTCTAATAAATGGAATGAAATGAATAGTATGTAATGAAGTTAACTAAACATAAATGCATATGAATGTGAATGGAACAAATAAATATAAGTAAGGAAGTGTGGAAACATTTTGAAATCGAAATTGAATTCTTACTTGATTAAATTGAATGAATTAAAAATAAAATTATTTGAAGCGAAATTTAATTTAAGTATGAATAACTCGAATATGGTTTTGAAATGTCGGTTAAAATGAATTGAAATTTAAATTAAATTGGATTGGATTAGAAATAATATCGAATTGAAGTAAATATAAATTTTGAGTTGTGAAATAATTATATAACTATAAAATATAAATTTTAAATGGAATAAAACTTAAGGGAAAGGAATTATGGAAATAGTAAATAATTAGTAATTGAATATTGGAATGGAATTTAACTTGATTAAATAGAATGGATTGTGGACTAAAACTGAAATTGAATATGGAACTTGAGTAATAAATAAAATTCGACTTATATATAAGCCGATTAAATATATGTTGAATGTGATCAAATAAAATAGAATTGGATTGAAATGGTGATGAGTTGAGTTATAAATAAATTCAATTTAAGTGTAAATAAATTGAATACGGCTTTGGAATATTATTTGAAATGAATATGACTCTGTTGGGTATAAATAAGGATTGAATGCAAATAAATTGTTGTGAATCGTTGTAGTTGAATAAATGATGTATAAATCGATTTGAAGATGATAATCGTACGTTGGAACTTTGTAATTGTTATAACTTCATGCTATAACTTGTTGGTTAGGAGATCTATATGTTTGCACTAGTTAAAATAAATGAAATAGTAGCAAATTTCATATTTTTGGAACTTATGTGTTTAAATTAAGTACAGGTACAAGAAGACCATTTGGCTAGACTTTGGTCACGCAAATTGCATATAAAATAAGCCGCTTGCTTAAAAACGCTAAATAAAGGTACGTTTTTAGATTAAATACCGTAAAGATAATAATATTGATATATATTGTATTTCCGACCGTGTAGATCGATGTATATATTTTTATCTCTTTTGTCATATTGCAAAGGGCTCTCCGTACAAAGGAGACTCCTGCCAAAAATTTTCTGATAATTAAGGTGTTAGAAAAATTTTGAAAATTTTTGTTAACTAAAAAGTTGATTTTTGAATTGTAATGAAAATGAAGGGTTTTGAATTAGAAAAGGGAAAACTAATTGTTTGGTTAGAACTAAAAAATTAGAAAAGTGTAATGTCGAGTTTTAAGTAAGTGGGTTTTTGAAAAGTAATGGGTTTAAGATCATTCGTCCTACCTCAGAAATTTCGGGGACGAAATTCTTTTAAGGGCGGAGGAATGTAACGACCTAGATTTTTTCGACGTTTGATTTTGAATATTTAGATGGTTTTGAATATTGATTTGGAATATAATTCGATTTTGGATAAGAAGATTTTTGGTTTGGATTATAGAATGAATTTAAAATTTAAATATATTGATTTATCGAAATACGGAAATAATGAATAATTGAAAATTGGAGTTGAATATGAATCAAAACGATTTCTAATGTTGATATAAATTATATTGAGAGTAGAATTGAGTGAATAAGTTTTTAAAACTGGAATTTTAATTGATTTCGCCAAATTTTGAAATCGTCTATTTAATCGACGCGATTAAATAGCAATCCCTCGGATTTTGATGAAACCAGTTTCATTAGATTCGTAATAGTGCATTATTATTAGATTTCAAATTTCGTAGCGTTTGGATTTACCGTTTGGTCGTGCGATCTGAAAAACGCCTAGAAATAATTTAATTTAATTTAATTTAAATAGTCGATTTAAAAAGCTAATTTCCACAAACAATCGAGTTAGGCCTCGAAACTTGTTCCATTGCATTCGGAATAGCAGTATAACATTATGAACACCAGGCGGCACGCCTCGATAGGGGTTTGAAATTTCGAGATATGCTAAGCGTGATATTTTGAATATAAAAATATAATAAAATCAAATCGAGTTGCCATCAGCCGTTTAAAACGTTTCCATCAGCTACCCTAGTATCTAATTTGAGCCGACCCACTTTCCTTCTCGTTTAAAATCGCGTCTTCCCTCAGCACAAACGAAATTGAGAACGAAAAAAGAGAAATATAATCGAACTAAGTTCGAATTAAAAAAAAGAAGAGAGCTCGCGTGGTCGCCCTGAAATGCAGATTAATGTCGCACTTATGGGAGGTGGGGGGGTGGGGGTTAAGGGGTGATGCCGAAGGCGCAACCGTGGAGGAAGTTCTGGGTTTCGCGACTTTAAATTGATGGCTGAAGGGCTTGAATGCGATTGAAGCAAGTCGCGATTTAGGGATTGGGCTTGGGGTTATGTCACATTCGTTTGTTTTGGTGGCTGCTCGATTTTTGGGTCCTCTTGGTGATAGAAGCAAAGAGGCGCTGGCGTATGTTGGATGCCGACAACGTTTGCTTGCGCGCATCAGGTGGAGGATGATGCAATGACATGAAGTGGTGGGTGTTCTTGCAGCATGGGGGGACTGCTAGGTGGTTTCTCGATGCTAGTAGAGGTTGTTGAGAACACTAAAATCAAATTCAGAAGTAAAGAAAAAATTATGAACTGCAGTCGCGATCCAAGAGTGTGGACTTGGGAGGAGTAGCTGCGCGTGAGAGAGGGCGGGTTAGGAAAGGTGATTAAGCCTAATTAAGGTCCAAAAATCACGAAATCGGTCACGTTGTATTCATAGCTGCGAAATATAAATCTGGAAATTAGTTTGGGGTTTTTCGAAGTCAGTTGGAAATTAGAAAACTAAAATCTGGATGTTCGGAAAAATAAAAATCAAGGTGAGAAATTCTCACTCATTTGGATTACCGAATTTAATTTTGAATAGTTAAAATAACCTTTTGGATGCCTGGTTAAATTTATAAATTATTATCTGTTTGGATGTTAAAAATATATATATATATATATATATATATATATATATATATTAGTAGTTGGATATATTCCCCCCCGATTGGAGCGGATGAGACCCTATGCGCCCCGCATAATAGCGGATGACCCTATATTATCGCGATATCCCGCCTCGAAGCGGGATTGGTATTTTATGTTGTCTAACATCTGTGGATGCAGGGAAAACAGGTTGGAGGGATCCAACTGGATTCCTCAAAAATATATTTATTGTTTATATATATTAATATATGATGTGTGAGAAAAAATCTGCTATAGATTTTAGTTGTGATTGAATTTTGGATGCTATAGTAGCACTGGCCTTAATTTTGGTATTTTAAATACCATAAATATTATATTTGAATTTTTAAGAAATTAAAGGGAGATTTTGAATATAAAAATAATTATATCGAAAATTTGACTATTTAAAAAGAGATTGGTTGAATAAACGATAAATTTGAGTTTGAGTTGTACTTAACTATTCGTAAATTGTTTAATAGAGATTTTTAAAAATATTTATACAAGACATTTTTAAATGCTATCCTGGAAAATATAAATGGGAGTTGAAATCGATATTAAAAATAGATTGGCAAAATAAATGGAAGTATACGGGAATGGATTTATAAAATAGAATTTTATAAATGAGATTACTTTTATAAAAAGTGAAACTCAAAGGAGTTATAAATTTATAAACGATGTTATAAATAAAGGAAATCGATATCAGATGATAATTTGGGAATATAAAATGCATAAGGTGAATTTATATTAGGATATGGTAATAGGGTTGAGAAAAAATAGTGGATACTATTTTTGAAAAGTGGAAATGGTTAAGGAGATCGGAATGAAAGCGATGTGTTGGGAATCGAGAGGAATTTATAAATTTAATTGGTTATTGAGATTTTAAAAATATATTTTTAATTTTAAGAAGTTAAGTTGTTTTTTTAAAAGGAAAGTTTTATTTATCAAGCTATGAAATTTTGAAGTGGTAGAATTGAAAAACATCGAAAAGTGATTTTTTTTTCTATTTAATACCTATTTTAATAAATTCTAATTCTTAAAATCAGCTTTGAAAATTGATTTGTTTATCTAAAAATGAGTTATTGATGTTTATAAAAAGAGTTTCGATATTTTAAATAATTACTTGAACATGTTTTAAAAATAAATTATTATTCTTTAAATGCTTATTATATATATATATATATAGAGTTTTGTAATGATTTAAATTTATTTATAAATCTTCTCGAGGTTTGGAAATGGGTTTATTCAGTAGATGGGGTTTATAAGAGAAATTATCAACATGGAATTTGGGAAAATGTAAGGAAAATTTCTGAAGTATTTAAATAAAAGTGAACTTCAAAAAAATGAATTAGGATTCATAAAAGAAGTTAGAAATGGATATTTGGAATTATAGACAAGTGTTTTGACTTTGGAAATATTAAAGGAAATTAATTAAGGAACCCCGGAACTTATGGAATTCGTTATAAACGAGTTAAGGAATTTACAATATAAATTGTTAAGGATTTTGAGAAAAGAGAAATAAATGGAACTTTCCTAAGTCCTGAGAAGCAAGGGATTTAGAAAAATATATTTTTAAATATTTTTCTAAGTGTTGAAATTAGAGATGGTTTGAAATATCCTCATATGTATATAAGTATTTGAGTTGTCTCAAATATTGAAAATTTGGAAGGGATTTGAATATATATATATATATATATATCTTATAAAGATATTTTGAAAATAAATTTTGGAAAATTATAATATAGGCCTAGTGACTGCTTATGGATGTTATATTGATAGTTAAATAGCCGACTATCAAATATTGGCCAATTTCGTTGATCGTTTCGAAGAGACCGGGATCGGATTTAATTATCCGAAAACCACTTCGATCTGATTTGACCGTTACGAATGAATATCGTGAAGATAGTGAAGACGGTGATTCGGTTTGTCCAAACCCAGGACAACTTATATGGACGAATGCTATCAGAACATCGTCATTGGAGGACGATGAGCATTTTAAGTGGAATTGTTCTTGATAGGTAAATGTAGCCTCAAGCCTCATCAACCGGAAATGACTAAAACATGGGAGATGTAGCAAGGCTAAGTGGGTTGCACCCAATTAGGGTATGTTATCACCTTTTTATATACCCTCGGAAATATATTATAAATTATGGATATGGTTGTGCATGGAAAAGTGAGTGCTCGATTAAGGGTAGGAACACCCAGGGTGATACATATTCGGTACTATCCAGGTTAGGGGTAGGCCGGTCATGTGTTGGCTGGAAATCCAAGCGAGGTCCTCGGTACATTTTTCTAGAAGTGTACTGTGATGGGCGGTACCCAAGTTGCCCAGTCATTGTATGGAATCCATTCTCCACTACGGGCCTTTATGGTTTTGATCGTAGAGCCTAGTATGCTGGAATTTAATTAATGTAACAATTTCGGCTATTTGAATAAGTATTTGTACTTAGACACTATTATAATATCACCGGATTTTCTATAAAACGTTTTGGTTATCGCAAGGGAAAAACCTGTCGTGTTTATGTGTGACATGGTCTTACGAGATACCTTTGTTTTTCAAAGGATCTTGATAACTTTAATTATTCAAGTTGCGTGTGTTTTCTCACGCTGGTTTTCCAGACCGACTCGGGTGTTATTTTATTATAATGCTCGGGTCAGACCGAGTATTACAGATTCAGGCTAGGATACTTTGGAGCTCAGTAGATGAGTTGTATGACAGAGACTTATACTCGTAGTTGATTATATTCCGCTATGTGTGTAGATTGTATAGTCAACACTTTTGAGGACAAGTTGTAGATAACTGTCCATATTGATGTATTGATGGTTGTACTCTGATGGTTGTATATATATTGACAGTTACAGATTCTCTTGTATAAAAATCTGTTATTATATATTATATTTTGTTCCGCTGCGATTGTGAGATTCTTTGTTTTACTTTTGTTTCTTCTTCTACCTTTTCTTCTTTACCCCTAGCAATCGGTATTTCCGGCACTTGAATATTCGGCATGTTATATAATGAACGTATTTATGTCGAATTTTCGAGAGTCGAAAATTCCGGGTCGCTGCAAAGGATTACGGTCTTTTCTATACTAAAGGGAGCTCTTTCGAACTCGTATCATATTGTAACAGCCCGCAAACCCATACCCCTTGAATTGACATTAATCTCCATTAATGAACTCAAGAAGAACGGAAATACGAACTATTTGGGTTAAAGAAGAAGAGGTAGAAGAAGAAAATAAAACAACAATAGAATCTAACCATTGCAGTGGAATAAAATATAATAGATAATAAATGATCTTTACACAAAGAAAATACATCTGTTTATACATTACATCATCAGAGTATACATCAGAGTACAATACAAATCACATCACAACTCAGGACAGTTATAATAACTTGTCCCATAACAGAATACACAGTACACACAACACAACAGAATATACAACAAATACGAGTGATACGTCTCGCCATCCAGCTCGTCTCCTGAGCTCCACAGCATCCTTTCCTGTAATCTATAATACTCGGTCTGACCCGAGCATTACAGTTAAATAACACCCGAGTCAGTCTGGAATACCAGCGTGAGAAAATCACACTCAAATTTATTATTAAAGTTCCAAAATCCTTTTGAAAACAAAAGCATCTCGTAAGACCACACCACAAATAAACATGTCGGGTTTTTACCTTACGATAGCTAAAACACTTTTTATCAAAATCCTCTGATATTATAGTAGTGTCTATATACAAATATCAATGACTAGGCACTGGGGTACCACCTGTCACAGTACGTGGCCTAGATCACAGTACCGAGGAGTACGCCTGCTCCGCTGCAACACAAGGCCGGAACCATCCCTTACTGGATAATTCCGAATAAAATCATGTGACGCCCCACCTTAATGCTCACAATAACAAAGAGTATTAAAAGAAATACTGTTTGTTATCGCGAAGAATAAGGCTGGATTAGAGCGGCCATCCGTAGTTGGCCTTACACTAGTATTGGTTACCTCGATAAGAGTGGTATATATTTTTCATTTTACATTTCTTATTTATTTACTCACATCGACATACCCAATTCTAGTATAAAACGAACTACGACGGTTCATAATAGTTTAGGACAATGTATATAATAATAACACAGATACAAAAGAATGCGGAACACAGATAAAACAAAAAGTCTCATATATATAATACCTGATGTCAGTTACAATACATTTGACACAATACATATGATACAACTACAACTGTCGACTCAAGAAGTTATATATACAAGTACATTATCGACTAATATACATGAATACATATCCACTTAAAACAGACACACTGACTACTACAAAAAAACGTAGACCACTTCAAATGATATGAAAAGTCTTCATAGCTCAACAGCAACTCAAAGCAGTAAATCTACAACCTGAAATAACTCGGGTCTGACCCGAGTATTAAATTCAAAAGAAAATAATACACGGGTCAGTCTAATTCAAACTCAGTTATTAATGCACAGAAGCAATAATAATCAAATAACGAATAGACGACAGTCACAGAAATCTCGTATATCCGACTCCTCGATGAGAGAATCGGATAACGACGGATATAACACTAAAGAGTGTTAAACAACAAACCAGCAAATCCAAATCATCAACAAAGATAAATAAAAGATTACCAATGCAGATAATTCGGAAAACAACAGAATTGCTTAATGGCAATTAACAACAAAATGATCAAATCACAAAGCAAAACACAATATCGGACTATCGAATTGGCAACACAAAACAATTTCATCAATTGAAATCAATCAATTCAAAACGTCAAATTCTGAATTGGCTGCAGTACACGCACGCGTGCACTGCCTCGCCAATACAGTGATGAAATCCACAAAAGCTCAATGAAACAGAAGCAAATGGTAACAACTCAAATCAAAATACAATTCAAACTATATTGGATTGAACACAGGAACAATTTCAAACAATTGAAATTTCAATTAAAGAGTCAATGCTAATTTGGCTGCAGTACACGCAACTCACGTGTACTGCCTCGCCAATACAACAAATGATGAAATATGCAAAAGATTTAGATATGCACAAGATCATATGAATTGTGCACTTCAGCCCAGTACTGCATATACAGGAATGCAATATCACAAAATAGTGATAAACTATTTCCTGTCAAACTCCAGGATATATATATAGTATATAAATGACCAACTCAATGAAAATACTTGAGGACAATACTTAAACATGTATACACACATGTATGTATACATGTTGTAACGGCAAACCCAAACCAGCCATGGTATGGAAGCAACCAGACTAGTACAAGCAACTGGAAATAACCAGTGAAACAAAAATGGCAACAGAGAAGTAAAGCAATATCAAGTAAATGACTCAAGTGAGGCTACGCTTAAGAACAAATGTATGCACATATATGAAGGCTACACATGAATACATTGGAGCAATGCAGCAGTCAGCAACTAAAGCATGAATGCTACTGTGGAGGCCAGAGCATAGAAATGCCCAAACTCAAGTAAAATCAACAAACCAAGGATCTGACAACAAGAATGAATGTAATTCAAGTGACAGTGCAACCAAAAATGGTGACAATGAAGAAATTCAAATAAATACCAGAGTGCTCAACACACAGTGAACAGGAGGAAGTTAAGGTAACTTATAGTGCAACATGATCAACAACACAATGCAGATGAACATGGTCAGAACACAAATGCAATAACCAGACAGAGTATCACAGGTACAAAGTGCACCAGAGGGAACACGATGCAACAGTGAACTGCAAGAGGCAACAACAGGGTAATGACCAAACATGTTGACCAGAGCTTAAAGCAACCCTAAAACACCAACCATAATGACCAACAGTAACATGGAATCAAAGTAGTGCACAAGTCGAACGAGTCAACATAGATTCACAACACTAGATATGCAAACTCATGAATAAAACAATGAAATACATGGCAGAAGACAATGCAATGCAGACCAAAACTGCAATGCTACAGGAATTAGCACACACGTCAAAGCCAGGAGATAAGAATCGAAGTGGCCAAAGGCAAAAATAAAAATAGTTAAAACCCAGAATTTTGAAGCAGTAGTAATCAAGGTGTCAAAACAAGAAATTCACGGAGCAGTAAACTCAAAGCCGCAATGAACAAGTCAGAACACAGAACCAAAATCAACATCGTCAATACAATTCAATGCCGTGATGACAAAGCAAATTGACCAAGCAAAGAATCAAAGCACTACGCCATAAATGGCCTACTGCAACACAAAAAAAATGTTGGCTCAGGCCCGAAAAATGTTGCCATAGGTCTATGGCAACACTTTTAGGGTGATGCAATTTTTGCCGTTGCCTTAGACCTCAAAGGCAACATTTTGACTATCTAAGGCAACATAAGTAATATTGTTGCAATAGAACCCTATTTGGGTCTATGGCAACACCCATAGGTATCTGTAGCAACATTCCAAAATGTTGCTATAGATATTAACTTTCTGAATTTGTGGGGCCCACATTGTAGAGCATATTTGATTTTTTAATAAAAATAAATTTTTATTTAATAAAATGCTATTGCATAGAATTTGATATTTAAACAGTAATTTATTTAAATAAATATTTTATTTCAACATTTGAAATAGTACAAATTCCTGACTCCACTATTTTACAATTCAATGATATATAACACTGATATTCACATATATAGATATTCCTCACTACATCACTCAGTTCACTCATTACATATGCAGTTTCAATTTATACAGACACCGACACTAACAAATATATGCCGAGCCGAAGGCGAGCCGAGTGCCGAGCCGAAGGCGAGCCGAGAAGCGGGCCCGAGTGCAGCGCCGGCGGGGGTTCGGGGCACCGCAGTCCAGGCGGGGGTCCGGGGCACCGCCCGATTCATCCGATTTTGGAAGATCGAGCCTTCTTTGAAACGACGTAAAATGATGCACCACACATACTTCTAAACCACCAGCCTCCATCCTCTAATTGCCTCACCAACAAACTATTTCAGTTGCCAAATCGTCTAATCACCTAATCACAATCACTGATTACCCATTCCGACAACCCAAAAATCTTCAAACTTTCACACTGCAAATTCGCAACAAAACCAAGCACCACCCTTGGCTGATAGCAAACAACATTGCTTCTCACTGCAAGCTATATATCTACAGATTTGGACCATCAACTCTAAGCAGACTGCTTCGCCTTTCATCAACAAGAGAATCAAAGGTCAGTTCATACATGTAGATTAGTTCAAAGCACCAAGCTATATATCTTCAGATTTGGACCATCATTAGCCTACAAAAGAAAAACCAAACTCGTTTACTCAATATCAAATGAACTCAATATCAAATGAATGGGGAACATATTCAGCCGCATTCCTTGGCATTATACTAAAAAGAGAAGACCATTTGCTACCGGGCATATGAGAAGGACCTGGATCAATTTTAGGCTTAAGGGAAGTAAAAACTGCAGTAGTTCTAGGCAAAACATCAGAAGCAATAGCAGTACTGAGCTAGGCATTTAAACAAATAAATTGCAAGCATATAACATAACTCGCTTTATTCGACCCTTTGACTTCACCAACACCATCAAGCATAACCTTCTTACCCAAAGTAACACTACAATGCAGTTATCAGTGATAATCCACTGCCCTTATCATATCAGCAGCCAACAGTGGTGAAATAGGTGAATTACCTTCGACAATAGCAGCTATAGGAAAACCCGACAGTAGAGAGCAACTAGGGTCGATGCAATTCAAGGTCGATTCAAGCACAACGAATACATACATCAATGGAGGAACTGGAGTAATAGGTATAACAGGCGGACTCAAGAGAGAAGTAACAGAGCCTCCTAGCAGCGGGAAATCATTGTCAGAAGTTAAGAAATCAGACGGTAGCATGGTTGGTCGAGAAGAATGAGGCATTGAAATCAGGAGTACACTTCACTTAAGCCTGCAACTGGAACAACCATAGCCCGCTACATCACTTCATCGACCGCATCCAGACACATCGCCACTGCCTATCTTCTCACCGCATCCAGATCTAAACTCATAAGAGCGAAGAGAAAACGAAGTTGTGTCCTTTGAATACTGGAGTGGAAGATTGAATAGAAATGTAATAGCATCAGATCCGATTGGGTTAAAAGGGAACATCTTCTATACAGATTAGGGAAAACGAAATTAGGGATTTGAAAATTGGGGGTGAGAACGAAATTAGGGATTTGGAAATTGGGGGTGAGAACGAAATGATATGAAAAGTAAAGCGGGAAAACGAAAATTTGGGGCAAATTGTAGCGGTGATCCAGTTTAACAATCAGATTAAATGTAGACCGTTGGATCGTATTCACGCGGATTGCTAATTTTATTTATTTATTAATCTGAATACATCTATAGCAACACTATATAAAAATGTTGCATCGTGTTACACTTTTTTAGCTAGAGCAACACATTTTTATGGCTAAGGTAACACCATAAATACAACGTTGCAGTAGGACCAAAATTTTATATCTATCGCAACATTTTAGCTGGCAACACCTTGCAAAAATGTTGTAGAAGGTCATTTATGGCGTAGTGAAGCCGTAAGAATCAAGCAATGAAAGTATATACGTTTATGAACAAGTCAATACAATCTCAATCATCCAAGTAAAATCGAGTGGTCGATCAAACAGAATTGACAAAATCGGAAATCATCTCAGACATCAAATCAAAACCAAATGGTCGAAGCCCAATTATTACCACAAATCAAAGTGACCGAAGTCATAAAATCACAAATGCATAAAGTATGAATTAGATGTGAGTAATCTAAAATTACTCACCTTTGCAAACGAATTGGAGCAGTCGAAGTCGAGGCCGAAGCAATCGAAGAAAACGAACGATGTTAAGCCCTAGCTGCTGAAGATATTCCAGAGAGAACCAACAGTCGATCGATTAGGTAATCGCAAGCCAGAGCAACAGAGATCGGAAGCTCATAATTTCAGAGTCGCCACAAACGAAGCCAAAGTTCCAATTCTCTAGCAAAACGAACAAGGGCAAAGCCCTAATTTTCTCTTTTGAACGGGGCCGCCATTATTAATCTTTTCGAACGTTTAGGGTTTGAAATGAAAATGAAAGAGGGTCCAATGGAATGGGTTGAACACTTAGGTGGTTATCACGGCAGAAACAATCAAATGAATACGTGGGCAAATATTCAATGTGTAAAGCCCACTCAACAATCAACGAATTTTTAAAAGAATTTCAACCCAACATTCGAAGAGAATTTAACCGATTAAAATACCAACAGTAATTAGCTACCGATTTAATCGTCTAATGATGATGATCAATCGATATGAAACCTCGGGTTGTTACAGACTCCCCTCCTTATAAAAATTGCGTCCTCGCAATTTTCATAATTAAAGTTGTCTATAACAATTGTTTTTCTAATAAAAACTGGTTTAGCTAGAAAATAAAGATCGAAAACACAAACGCCCAAGAAATCTTTCAATTTCATAAAAGATATTCACTAATTCTCAATAAAATCTAACTATCAATAGATAAACAGAACACAACAAGACTGAATAAATGCAATCATCAGCAATATTCAATTACCAATTAGATATTCAAAAATACAGAAATCACAAAACAACAATATCCAATTGTTGATACGATAATTAGAAAATAGTAAAATCTAATTATCAATAAAAGATGATTAGAAAGCGCAAATCATAGTTCACAAAGCTGCAGATATCCAGTTATCCACAAATAACTGAAAAACGCAAACTTCATAATCAGTAAACTCTAACTATCAACAGAGATAGATAGAAAATAGCAATTCAATAAAATTAACATAATCTAGAATCAATTCGAGACTAGAAAATCTCAAAATCAGCAAAATTAGCAATTAACCAATATCTAATCATCACGACGATAATCAGGAAACATCCAATCATCAATTATCTAATTATCAAAAATGATTATCAAAAACAATAATCAAATCTCAAATCAACAAATATTTAATTACCACAATAGTAATCAAATTTCAAATTCACAAATATTTAATTATCAAAAGCGATAATTAAATCTCAAATCAGCAATTATTCGATTATCAAATACGATAATCAAATTTCAAATCAACAAATATTCGATTATCAAAAACGATAATCAAATTTCAAATCAGCAAATATCTAATTATCTCAAACGATAATCAAAAAACAAATCAACAAGTATCTAATTATCTCAAGCGATAATTAGAAAACAAATCAACAAGTATCTAATTATCTCAAGCGATAATTAGAAAACAAATCAACAAATATCTAATTATCTCAAACGATAATCAGAAACAAGTATCTAATTATCTCAAACGATAATTAGAGAACAAATCAACAAATATCTAATTATCTCAAACGATAATCAGAAAACAAATCAGCACATATCTAATCACCACAAACGGTAATTAAAATTTCAAATCAACAAATATTCAATTGTCAAAAATGATAATCAAATTTCAAATCAACAAATATTCGATTATCAAAAACGATAATCAAATTTCAAATCAACAAATATTCGATTATCAAAAGCGATAATTAAATCCCAAATCAACAAATATTTAATTATCAAAGGCGATAATTAAATCCCAAATCAACAAATATTTAATTATCAAAGGCGATAATTAAATCCCAAATCAACAAATATTTAATTATCAATACGATAATTAAATCTCAAATCAGCAAATATTTAATTATCAAAAGCGACAATTAAAAGCAACAAATATCCGATTATCAAAAGCGATAATCAGAATCAACAAATATCTAATTATCACAAGCGATAATTAGAAGCAACAAATATCCGATTATCAAAAACGATAATCAGAACTCATAACAACAAATATCCAATTATCACAAGCGATAATCAGAAACATCAAATATTTAATTACCGATACGATAATTAAATCTTATAACATCAGATATCTAATTACGTGCAGATAATTAGAAACAACAAATATCTAGAAATCAATTAAGAAGACTAGAAAATCAACATAAAAGCTTGGATCGATCCCATCAGATGGCGAGTTTTTAATTCGCCGCACCTGCATCAACAAATGGCCGAAGCCTACCAAGTACTCAACATAATTTTGGCACCCAACAAATGACCCGAAGGTCCAACAAATGACCCGAAGGTCTAGTACTAGTATTTGACCCGAAGGTCCATCATATGACCCGAAGGTCCATCATAGTGGCTCGAAAGCACATGAAAGCATCAAATATTTCAATTAACGAGTCCGGAATTAACCGAAATAGCAAACGCACATGTCCCATACCACGTGTTTTACTAAATCGTTTGATTCTCTTCATCGTTTCCTTGAAAGTGCAAAATCATCAAAATCATCAAAACAACAGATATTCAATTAACGAGTCCGGAATTAACCGAAATAGCATACGCACATGTCCCATACCACGTGTTTTACTAAATCGTTTGATTCTCTTCATCGTTTCCTTGAAAGTGCAAAATTGTGTATTTTATAAAAATACGCTTTACATTCTCAAACGTACAAGTCCGGAATTAAGCGAATCAGTAAAAGAAAGGGGTCATAGTCCTCGATTTTGCTGAAACGTTTAAATCGCTTCCTCATTCTTTTGAAAGTGCAAACTGTAAAATTCTTGAAAACAATTTTATTTATTTTATAAAAATAACAATTCACATTCTCAACTGGACAAGTCCGGAGTTAAGCGAAATAGTAAAAGAAAGGGGTCATAATCCTCGATTTTGCTGAAACATTTAAATCGCTTCCTCATTCTTTTGAAAACGCAAACTGTTAAAATTTATAAAACAATTTTCATTTTAAAATGATTTTCCAATCGCGTGATTAAAGCAGCAATATTAGTAACAATTTCGATAAGGAAATTGTACTTCTCAAAACACCGTGAAAACGGGTCACAAATCAGCATTGCGGTATAACCGCTTGAAAATCCACTTTTAAAATTTGACGGTTACTGAAGCCAAAGCGACAGAAATTTTAAAACGTCAAAATCACATCAAAACAATTTACATCAAAATGTAATATTAGTGAATTTTCATTCATAAAAAATGCCATAAAACACCGTGCTTCAAAAATTTAGCATTGGTGTAAAAATCCCGTTATAAAAGTAACGGCAACGAAATACGTTTCATAACCAAGCATCGGTTCAACGTAAAATTAATGCAGTAACGTGCAACTCAAATTTGCACGTACTACAAAATGAACAAAGGAATCATTCGAATGTATCTTCAATGAAGATAATTCAAAACAGAAGAAATCTAATCAATATATGACTAGCATAAAAGAAACCCAGCAAAATCTCAACAAAATCACATAGCTGCTATCGTTTCGAATCCTCAATTCGGATTCGAAATTCTCAAAGAAACAAAATAAACACAGCTATGTAAACAGCAAATGAAATCTATTTCAATTTCACATTTTGATTTTTAAATCAAAAGATTATCAGCTGTATTCAGCGAAGACAGTTTCACTGTTTCCGCTGCGTACTCTGATAACAAAACACAAATCATCAGAACACAATTTCACTTTTATTTCTAAATAAAATATTTAAAAATTTCATCAAAATTTCAAAACTTTAGTTTTGACTCAAAATACAATTAAACATCGACAATTAGTTGTAACATATGTTCCATCCAAGTTATGTTTTATATTATGTCCATAAACCCCAAGCTCTGATACCAACTGTGACGCCCCACCTTTATGCTCACAATAACAAAGAGTATTAAAAGAAATACTGTCTGTTATCGCGAAGAATAAGGCTGGATAGGAGCGGCCATCCGTAGTTGGCCTTACACTAGTATTGGTTACCTCGATAAGAGTGGTATATATTTTTCATTTTACAGTTCTTATTTATTTACTCCCATCGACATACCCAATTCTAGTATAAAACGAACTACGACGGTTCATAATAGTTTAGGACAATGTATATAATAATAACACAGATACAAAAGAATGCGGAACACAGATAAAATAAAAAGTCTCATATATATAATAACTGATGTCAGTTACAATACATTTGACACAATATGTAACGACCCGGAATTTTCGAACCCGAAAATTCCAGATAGTTATGAAAAAGAAGAAAGAGGTAGAAGAAGAAGAACAGAAACATCAACATCTCACATTCGTAGCGGATAATGTAACAACCCTGTATTTTACAATTAATTTTAATTTGATTTTTCCAAATTTAAGAGCTTTATTTATGAAAAGAATAAATGTTGTTATTGTAAATATAAAAACTTTGATTTTGTATGTGGATTTGAATTCCAAATATGACTAAATTTAATATTTCCAGAAAATGTGAATTTTGGTCAAATAGTCAAACTTCGACTTTTAACTTGAAAATTTAAAAGTTTGAAATTTATGAATTTTATCTTTTATTATAAAAATAGATTTAATAACTTGAATACTGCTTTTCGTTTCATTGCAAACGGATTTAAATTGCAAAAGTTATACTATTTTCAATATTGTGTGTATATTGGGTTATTCAGCAATATTCTTTATTTTAAAATTATATAAATGACATTTTTATTTGATATATTTTATTCTAATTTGTACATTTATGTTATATAAAATATATTTTGGCTTTTAAATATTTTTAAAGTAAGGTAGGAATTTTTCCAGAGTTAGTAGTATTTTTCTTGCAAATTTCCATGCCCTGTTTGTAAATTTTAAACATTTTTCTTTAATCCTTTTCTATTTTCTCCAATTTAATTATCTATTTTATTTTGAAAATGATAAATAAATTATTTTAATTCAAATTTTCACTTCATAATATTTTTATAATGAAGTGTATAGTTTTTCAAGACTGACAGTGATTTATTTATAATTTTTGAACACTGTTTGGTATTTTTAAGTAATTTTTCTTCATTCTTTTTATATTTTTCCAAAATTTATTATTTGTTTTCTCATATTTATAATTGATTTCGGTTTGTAAATTATTTTTCTGAATATTTTTGTTTATATAAAGATTAAAAAGAAAAGAAATATGAAATGTTGTAAAACACTTTGAAACTTAAGCCCTTTTTTGTCCAAACCCTTCATTTTCTTTAACTCCTCAAATTTTGCCCTAGCCATCTAAAACCCTAGTGTAGCCGCCACTTTTTGTTTCTCATCTTTTCACGTGAAAACAAATCAGCTCCTCATTTCTCATGGCTTCATCCAAAAATATGTAATGGCCTCTCTTTCTTTTTCTTCTTTTCTCTTCATTTTCAATGATTTTTGCCTTGTTTCTCTTGCTTTGCTTGGCCTAACACCTCCACCATCTCCTCCACCGACCACCACCACTTCCTTCCCCACACCATCCACGACCAAACCCCCTCCTCCTCTGACCATGACAGGCCATGCACTCCTTTTGACTAAAAACCACACAAAACCTTGCACAAATCCCTTAAAACAATGCATAGCCACCACTAGTTGCAACATACCTTCGCCCACCACCTTGGACACCACCTCTACCCGCCACCACCACCTTGCTACCACCACTACACATCACCATCTCCTCTGTCCAGACCTGTAGCAAGTCATGGCCAAGCCTAGGACCTTGTAGACCGAGCCAAAGATGAACCAAAACTCCACCATATTGCATAAAACTCTTCACATGCCTATGTTGTAACTTCCCCATCATCTCTAGCTTGTAGCCGTGCATCCCTTGGTCCAAACCAGACCCAAACCATGTCCAAACCTGAACCAAAACATTCCCTAGGCCATGCAAAAGGATAGAGAAAGCAAGGCAAAAGATTTGACATTCAAATCTCTTTTTGTTTAAAAGTTATTCCATTTCAAGTGCGTTGAAATTGTGTTTGTTTTGATGTATGTTTTGGGTTGTAATACAAGAGTTGTAGCTTTGGATCTTGCTCTCCACTCAAGTCCGTAGTCTTGTCATCGTGCTTTTGTTCCATTGTGTCATTGGTTTTGATATCTCCAGCACAAACAGGTGAGTTATTCTCACCAGACAATATGTACCTATATAACTGATAAACCGACACCATTTGAATCTGTAATGTATATCATCATGTTATATATGTTTATATTATTATCATATGATGTTCACACCTGTTATTACACTTATTATATCATATGTTACTATTATTTAATGTTATTCTGTTATTTATATCTGTTATCACCATTGCAAGTTCCCTGTAGATTAGAATCACTATGGGTTGAAATGATACATACCCGAACGGACTTTAGAATAGGGAAAAATCTTTATGGGCTGAAATGATAGGCCTGAATGATTTTTATTTAAATTATTTTAACTTGGGATTGCGGGTTTGAAATGATAGAACCCGGATTTTTCCTTTTTAACTGCGGATTGAAATGATACATATCCGTATCACTTGACCTAGGTTAGAAAATTATAAACAGGCCCGTGGTTATTTTATAAAGTGTTTTGAATATTTTTAAGTATTTTAAAAATATAAATTTATGAAATTTGATTTAAACAGATTTTGAAATATTTTGAATTAAAGAAATTATGATTTTTCTATGTGTTAAAAATGTAATTAATGAATGGTTTAACTGGATTTTTGAAATATAACTTAAGTTGGAAATTTGGAATTTTGGTTAAAAATGATATTTAAGTTATATAAATAAAATGGATATTAAATTTTATTTGGAAATGGTAAATATGATAATTTGATTAAATTTGAATTTAAGTGATGTATTATTGATTTTTCTATGAATTTAAGTGGTTAAATAAATGAATGTTTAAAAGTGATCTTTTAAAATATAACTTGACTAGGAAATGTGAAATTTGGTTTTAATTAAAGGTTTAAGTTAATTAAATAAAATTGGAAATTTTGTTAAATTGTGAAATGGTAATTTAAATTTGAAGTGTTAAGTCTATTTGTTGAAATGTGAAGAATTGGAACTTTTACACTTAAACTTATTAAGTAAATTGTTGAAAATTGGATTTAATTATAAGAAATTTATTGTGAAAGAAACGTGTAAAGTTCTAATTAATGAAAGAAATATGTAAAGTTTAATTTATGAAAGAAACGTGTAAAGTTCTAATTAATGAAAGAAATATGTAAAGTTTTACCTACTGAGAGAAACATGTAAAGTCTTAATTAATGAAAGAAACATGTAAGTCTTAATTTGTGTAATATTAATTTAAAATAATAAATGCCCCTTTTGTAATAAAACGTAAATTAAAACGTACATTCGATAATGTAAGTTTAATTAGTGTAATATTGATTAAATGATAAATGCTCTTTACTGTAATAGGAATGTAAGTTAAAAAGTACATTTAATATGTAAGTTTTAATTAATGTAAATGACATATTTTAATGACTAAAATAATAAAGTTTCTTTATTGTAATGATAATGTAAGTTAATAAGGTACTCTTAACTTAACATAAGAATTTTAGCATTAAATTGGATATTACAGTAACAAAGTTTATTTAACTATAAGGCTATGATAAAATGACCATGTTAAAAAATTTGTAAGTATATAAATACTTTGATTATATAAAATTTTAAATTGGGAAGTATTACATTCCAAAAATGCTATGATTCCTTAAGGTTACATTACCAAAATGCTATGATAATTTAAAGGAAGATTTCAAGTTTAATAAATTAAAGGAAATATTCAATGATTTTGAAATTTGGGTTTTATTGAAATGATATATTATTGAATTGGTTTTGAAATGGAAATGATATATTTTTGAATTGGTTTTGAATAGATATGTTTTGGGTTTGAAAGTATGTATTAGTTTGAAATAAATGATATGATTTTGAAATGGTTTAAAGGATGTATTTTGATTTGAAACATAAACTATTTTTAAAAGTTATAACCACGGGTTATAATAACGATTGGTTGGCAAAGAGACCGGGATCAGATATGGACATACTCTCTATCGATACCGAAAACCACTTTGACAACCGTGTACGCGGTGGAGATTCCAGAATGAAGTAGGATGGTGGCGACGTTCTTAAGGTATGTTACGTGGACCCAACTCCCGTGAGTTGGCATAAGGTGGCTAAAACAGGAGCGATCTCGGACCAGTGAGGTAGCACCTCTTCTCGGACACATTTCTTCGATATTATACTCTTACTTGTGATTGATTAGATGGCCATCCTCCGATTTGGGAGTGTTGTTCGAGGTGGAACGGTAGTGGCTGCTATGCGTATCCATCAGTCCATGTGCGTAATTGGTATATCTACCCTGGCATTGCCTAGTTGTGCCGTGTCACCTACCATATCGAGCTTTACTACGATTATGATTTTAAGATCCGACTGCGTTAAGGTTCTCCATCCCCTTAACGCTATTTTCTATATGATTATACTTTACTTATTAGACATTATTATGATAGCGAATATTACTACATAGTAGATATTTTAACGGATCCTTAGAGGATGGGCGGTCCCAAGCATCTTCTAAGTTACTTGTACCTTTATTACAGTTCACTTGAGTTGATTTACATTATATAAGTATATATTGTCCTGACTCGAGTGTTTTGTGTTTTGCTTTACGCTCGGGTCAGCCTGAGTATTCACAGATTTGGATTTCCACCTTCTGGAGATTTGAATCGCTGGAGATTATTTGCTAGTCTTGTTCTATCAACTTCGGTTCCGTTGTTCTATTCAGCCTGTACTTGGTTATTGTATTGAGACTTCTGCTGTACTTTATTTCTTATGTTGTATCTTATGTAACTCTGATATATTTTCATAGTAGCTTCATGAACTACTATTTCTTTTACTTCCGCTGCATTATTTTACTCTGTGTTTGTGATCTGTGATTATATTTATTTACTGTATATTCTAAGATTTGCCAAATTTTAATTACAACACGGTATTTTGAGCAATTCAACTCCGGCATGAGTGTCTACCTATACACTTATAATGGATGCGAATGGTTGAAAATATCGGGTCGTTACAGATAAAATATAGTAGTAAATAATAACAGTTTACAAAAGATTATTATATCTGTCGATTACATTTTAATACATCAGAGTTTTACATATCCACAGTCACTGAATATATACAAATCAACATATCCTAGATAAACAAAAATTTATTACAGCGGAAATACTCCATACGTTCCTGCCATACAGCTCGTTCCCTGAGCTCTCGAACGTCCTTACCTGAAAATCTGTAATACTCGGTCTGACCCGAGCATTACATCAAAGTAACACCCGGGTCAGGCTGGAAACCAGCGTGAGTAAACCCATCTAACATGGAATACAAGAGCATAAAACTTACACAAAACCCAGGGTAACTCGTACTTACTACACGTAAACAACTTATAAAGTCTTCACTTAACTCATTCTATTCCAGCCTATTGATTTCACATTCCAAGTCTATATAGAATCGAAGTGGTTTCGGGTATTGACTAGTTCCCAACTCCGGACTCTTCGAATTCAATTCAATCATACATAAGAAAGACAAATCAATCACACCATCTCGAATAAATCTAATTAGCCATAATTTAATTAAATCAATCACCCTTAAGTCCTGCTTATTTATTAATTTCAACCCAATCGATTAACCATCCCATAGCCATTCATCTTAATTAATCCTCCTTGATTAATTATTCCTTGATTACATCATTAACTAATTACTTCATTAAGTAATCATACTTAACCACATTCCATGAATGCTTATCCTTAGTTAATAGATTGAACTTAATTAATTGTATAATAACCCTAAGTTAACGTCCTTCATTAACAATTCTTTAATTGCTTCTCTACAGTAATTAAATCTAGACTAACCATTATTAATTTCAAATTAATTATTCTTTATTAGTTGATCTTAAAACTTAATTGATTAACTTAAATTCTTAATTGTTAAATTAATTATTCCTTTTTAATTCCGTGAATAACTTAATGGATCTCAAATCCCATTTAATGTTAAGATAAAACTTATTCTTACTTATGATTGAAGTATCATTAACAAAGTATTAAGAACAATTATGAATTATTAATCAATAAGACTTAATTACCCATTTATTACCAATTAATTACTTTGATTGTTAGCCACTATTTGTTAGTAAACTTTACATAGTAGATTAAATTCTTAAGCTCAAATTGATTTAAACACAAAATTATTAATATCAATCTTAAATTACAAATTTATTTAAAATCTTAAATTATTCATTAAATTACCAGTATAAATTAATTTACATTCTTAATTACTTACACCTTAAATTAAATAAATAATCTTACATTTGTAACCCTCACTTGATAATTTTAAATCAACTCTTAGCTTAAATTAATTTTTTTTTTCAGTAAGCTTTAAGTTTAGTTACACTTGGTTATAGATTAAGCAACAGGGAACCTATTCACGCACACGAAGAAAAAAAACTCGAAGCTACCACCTCATTTACTCGAGAACGACTCGAGTCACATGACAATCAGAGCTGCTGACACCCAACCCATGCCGTACACGTGCACGGCAACTCGGCTCAACTCCGGCGAACCCCACGACCATCAGCAAGTCGTCAACGACTCCACTTCTCCTTCCGACAACCCAGAATCTCAAAACGTTGGCGAACTCGAGATTTTGTCCTCCAACTCAAACTGGAACAAAGCTTCGATCAGCCAAATTGATTCGCCCCGCCGCCTCAGTCCACCTGAGGCCACGAAAACTTTGTCAGACCTTCGCCTATCTCTCAAGCTTCGATCGCCACTGTCGCGATCGATTCCGGTGCAACGACGACACCACAGCGATCAAAAATATGCCCTCGACCAAACTAAGGGTTTAAACCCTGAATCCCTACCTACCAATCACCACAGAGTAATATAAATTCATTGGACATTTTTCTGATGATCTCCGAGTCTCCCTCTACCTCCAAGCCAAACCCCGATCACCCCGAATGCCTCGATTGCCAGCAAAGTCTCAAAACACCAAAACCGATCAACTACCAAAATCTCACTCGTTTCCCCACTAAAAATCTGGAATTTACTCTTAAAATTCACGATTTTAGATGGTGATTTCGATCATATAGGTAAATCAAAGAATTGTGATGCTTAAATTTTCATGCTTCATAAGTTCTTACTGATTTTTTTTTCTTACTTTCCAAAAATATACTAAGTTATTTCACTTAAATACATTTTAAAATTTTACTTATACTTAAACAAAAATAACCTGTTTGAATTTCTTAGCCTATAGAAGATTGTATGAAGAGAATTTAGGTTTGCTCTAAATTTTTAACCTGTCAGTATAAGAACAGTGATATATCTATGTATACAGACTGGTATACCTATATTACTTATATATAAACATTAAATCACATTTACACATCCATACAAAGCATTTCCACAGCACGTTTCAAACATCATTCATAAGTAATCTAGATATAACTCATTCCAGATTTTATATAGTGAGTTTGTTCACAGAAAATATTGAACCAGAGAACACGGCTACTTATATAACCAACTTGCCCATTGATTAGCATAAGAGAATTAGCTTACTCACCTTGCATGAGCTTTTGAAATAGTTCTGGATCAAGAAAACTTGAATGATTTTGAAACTGGAATGCTTGCAGCAAGTTTTAATTTGAAAACTTTTGATGGTCTTTGAATGCTCTGATTTGAAAACTGGGAAATGTTTGTGGATTTCTGGTTTTGAAATTGGTTTACAGGGGAAGTTTCTTTGTTTTTATTTTATTTTATTTTTAAAGAAATGAAGATAGAAAACAATTGAAGAAGGCCTGACTTTTCAGTTGATGGTGGTAATACTTAGTTCGAATGTAGTAAAGTGTGAACAAGGTAGTGATGGATAAATGTATATATATATATACATAGGATGGAGATGTGTAGAAGAAGCCAGGCTGAGATGTCCTATGAACGAATTGGAATAAGAGGATGTATATATGAAAAGAAAGTGTGTACAGGTTGGAGTATTATACTGGTACAAGAAAATAATTTGACAGAGATATTTTTTTTCTTTTTGGAGGCAGAGATGCTAAAGTTTGTACTGGCATTTATTATACTTGTCTTGTTGCCGCATTTCCTTTCATACTACATGTAATCCCAGTAACTATCTGTATATATTTTTCTAGAATTACTTTATGTTTTATATATATACATTTATGTTAATATCACATATTTGTTTTATACTTAGGTTGTACATACACAAGAATCACTTATATATATTATATCTATCTAGTATAAATACTTATTTCATTCCTATTTTGTATTTTAGACATCAACATCTAAATTATATACATAAGTTTTTCTTATGTTTTATATTTATATTTTATATTTTATATTGATAGACTTTACTTTTATTTCAAACATTATCATCCATATATATTTATTTTGTAAGTACAATTTGTTTGTATTTATTTTTCTTTATATATTTTATTTCTTCTCCTAACATAAACTATCAACATTGAATTTCTTATTTATTATCAAATTTTTTTTTACAACTTATCACTTATAAGATCATTAATATATTTATTTAAAAAAAATAAGTAGTATTTTAAATTAATTAAATTAAATATTTATTTAAAATAATCCTTGCCAAAACCCCGGATGTCACACAATACATATGATACAACTACAACTGTCGACTCAAGAAGTTATATATACAAGTACATTATCGACTAATATACATGAATACTACAAAAAAACGTAGACCACTTCAAATGATATGAAAAGTCTTCATAGCTCAACAGCAACTCAAAGCAGGAAATCTACAACCTGAAATAACTCGGGTCTGACCCGAGTATTAAATTCAAAAGAAAATAATACATGGGTCAGTCTAATTCAAACTCAGTTATTAATGCACAGAAGCAATAATAATCAAATAACGAATAGACGACAGTCACAGAAATCTCGTATATCCGACTCCTCGATGAGAGAATCAGATAACGACGGATATAACACTAAACAGTGTTAAACAACAAACCAGCAAATCCAAATCATCAACAAAGATAGATAAAAGATTACCAATGCAGATAATTCGGAAAACAATAGAATTTCTTAATGGCAATTAACAACAAAATGATCAAATCACAAAGCAAAACACAATATCGGACTATCGAACTGGCAACACAAAACAATTTCATCAATTGAAATCAATCAATTCAAAACGTCAAATTCTGAATTGGCTGCAGTACACGCATGCGTGCACTGCCTCGCCAATACAGTGATGAAATCCACAAAAGCTCAATGAAACAGAAGCAAATGGTAACAACTCAAATCAAAATACAATTCAAACTATATTGGATTGAACACACGAACAATTTCAGACAATTGAAATTTCAATTAAAGAGTCAATGCTAATTTGGCTGCAGTACACGCAACTCACGTGTACTGCCTCGCCAATACAACAAATGATGAAATATGCAAAAGATTTAGATATGCACAAGATCAGATGAATTGTGCACTTCAGCCCAGTACTGCATATACAGGAATGCAATATCACAAAATAGTGATAAACTATTTCCTATCAAACTCCAGGATATATATATATATATATAGTATATAAATGACCAACTCAATGAAACTACTTGAGGACAATACTTAAACATGTATACACACATGTATGTATACATGTTGTAACGGCAGACCCAAACCAGCCATGGTATGGAAGCAACCAGACCAGTTCAAGCAACTGGAAATAACCAGTGAAACAAAAATGGCAAC
This sequence comes from Allium fistulosum, assembly GCA_030737815.1. Taxonomy (NCBI): domain Eukaryota; kingdom Viridiplantae; phylum Streptophyta; class Magnoliopsida; order Asparagales; family Amaryllidaceae; genus Allium; species Allium fistulosum. The sequence goes on along the minus strand of CM060907.1, from coordinate 458,326,959 downwards.
AGAGAAGTAAAGCAATATCAAGTAAATGACTCAAGTGAGGCTACACTTCAGAACAAATGTATGCACATATATGAAGGCTACACATGAATACATTGGAGCAATGCAGCAGTCAGCAACTAAAGCATGAATGCTACTGTGGAGGCCAGAGCATAGAAATGCCCAGACTCAAGTAAAATCAACAAACCAAGGATCTGACAACAAGAATGAATGTAATTCAAGTGACAGTGCAACCAAAAATGGTGACAATGAAGAAATTCAAATAAATACCAGAGTGCTCAACACACAGTGAACAGGAGGAAGTTAAGGTAACTTATAGTGCAACATGATCAACAACACAATGCAGATGAACATGGTCAGAACACAAATGCAATAACCAAACAGAGTATCACAGGTACAAAGTGCACCAGAGGGAACACGATGCAACAGTGAACTGCAAGAGGCAACAATAAGGTAATGACCAAACATGTTGACCAAAGCTTAAAGCAACCCTAAAACAACAACCATAATGACCAACAGTAACATAGAATCAAAGTAGTGCACAAGTCGAATGAGTCAACATAGATTCACAACACTAGATATGCAAACTCATGAATAAAACAATGAAATACATGGCAGAAGACAATGCAATGCAGACCAAAACTGCAATGCTACAGGAATTAGCACACACATCAAAGCCAGGAGATAAGAATCGAAGTGGCCAAAGGCAAAAATAAAAATAGTTAAAACCCAGAATTTTGAAGCAGTAGTAATCAAGGTGTCAAAACAAGAAATTCACGGAGCAGTAAACTCAAAGCCGCAATGAACAAGTCAGAACACGGAACCAAAATCAACATCGTCAATACAATTCAATGCCGTGATGACAAAGAAAATTGACCAAGCAAAGAATCAAAGCCGTAAGAATCAAGCAATGAAAGTATATACGTTTATGAACAAGCCAATACAATCTCAAGCATCCAAGTAAAATCGAGTGGTCGATCAAACAGAATTGACAAAATCGGAAATCATCTCAGACATCAAATCAAAACCAAATGGTCGAAGCCCAATTATTACCACAAATCAAAGTGACTGAAGTTACAAAATCACAAATGCATAAAGTATGAATTAGATGTGAGTAATCTAAAATTACTCATCTTTGCAAATGAATTAGAGCAGTCGAAGTCGAGGCCGAAGCAATCGAAGAAAACAAACGAAGTTAAGCCCTAGCTGCTGAAGATATTCCAGAGAGAACCAACAGTCGATCGATTAGGTAATCGCAAGCCAGAGCAACAGAGATCCGAAGCTCATAATTTCAGAGTCGCCACAAACGAAGCCAAAGTTCCAATTCTCCAGCAAAACGAACAAGGGCAAAGCCCTAATTTTCTCTTTTGAACGGGGCCGCCATTATTAATCTTTTCGAACGTTTAGGGTTTGAAATGAAAATGAAAGAGGGTCCAAAGGAATGGGTTGAACACTTAGGTGGTTATCACGGCAGAAACAATCAAATGAATACGTGGGCAAATATTCAAAGTGTAAAGCCCACTCAACAATCAACGAATTTTTAAAAGAATTTCAACCCAACATTTGAAGAGAATTTAACCGATTAAAATACCAACAGTAATTAGCTACCGATTTAATCGTCTAATGACGATGATCAATCGATATGAAACCTCGGGTTGTTACAAACCACCCCACTGTTGGGATCAGCAACCACACCACTAAGCCAAAATAAAAAGGGACATCTAGACAGGGATGACCTTACTCTCAAGTGGGGGCTACCCACGAAGCCTTGCTGCATAACCCCTGATTTTCAGTCATTCCCGGTTGATGAGGCTTGAGTCTAAACGTCACCTTTATAGAACATCCCTTAGAATGCCCATCGTCTGCTGACGATGTTCCGAAAGCATTCATCCATTCAAGTCCGTTCCAGGTCCGAACGGAACCGAAGGCACTATTCCTACTACATCCTTTTTGGAAATATCCTTAGGATTAGTAGCAACTAGCCCTTTCACTTCACTGCTCCAACTTCAATTCCAAACTCGTTTTCCACGAAAACGTACAAACCGAATCGAAGTGGTTTTCGGGAAAATTAATCCCGATCCCGGTCTCTTCGAACCGATCATCGCATTAGCCAATATTGATAGTCGGTTATTTAACTATCCAATAACATTCACAAACACCCATCAAACAATAAATAATTTTCCAAAATTATTTATTAACCTCAAAATATCTTCACAAGATATATTTCCATTTTCAATCCTTTAAAAACAATTTCAAACCGTCCTTCACTCATGGAATAAATTTTCCAAATATTCCTATTTCCACTGAAATCACCAAGTACCAAAAACATTAGATTTTTAAGATAATTGAGAAACACTTTATTATAAAATATACTCCAAACCATTTAAATTAAAACTACTTTAATACTTTATTCAAAGATACATACTTTAAGAATATTTAAAATAAAGCTACTTAATAAAATATAAAACTAGATTCTTTTATCATTTAAACATAATACCAACCATCTTTAAATAATTACTATTAAAATAGATTTGCAAATACTTACTTTAAAGTTTTAAACATTTAAAAATAATAGATTTTCCAAACATACTTTAAATCAACTTTTAAACCTTTAGCTTATACTTAAAAGTTTACTTTGAAAACGTACTTGGCTATTCAGGGAAATACACTTTTCTTTCACATCTTTCAAAATAAAACACTATTTATTTTTAAACAAATTTACCCATTCCTAAAATAAATTCCCACCACCAAATATCCACTGATATATTTCTTTAATTTTATAAACCCGGTTTATAAATCCAAAGTCTCACATCTCTTTTAAAAATCCCGTTTTACACTTAAATCAATTCCCAAATTGATTACCGATTTACTTTACTTTTAAATAAATTTCTTTACTTATTCCGTTTATTTCAAAATCCTTTAACTTTAAATTTCATTTCTTTATTATGATTGAAAAATCCCTTTAAACTGAGAATACCAGTTTCAGATTTCCCAAATCCCTTTTCTTTTCTTTTTAATTAAATTTAAACCTTGAATTAGAATAAATTCTTTATTCTTTTAAATAATATTGCTTAAGCTTAATATTCATTATTTCTCTACTTATTCAAAATCCCCTTTTTCTATATCTATTTGAATTTTGAATCACTTTTATTCTTTTCCAAATTTGTTCTTAAATTTATTCAAATTCTTTATAATTAGTTTACTTAAAAATCCATTCTTTATTCCTTCCAAAAATCCACTTCTATATATTTTGGTAATTTAGGGTACCGAATATTCAAGCAAACCATAACATTCAATATTCCAATTATCAATATAATTCACCACAGAATATCCAATATTCATAACACATAATATAAACAATCTAAATAATTTTGAGGAATCCAGTTGGATCCCTCCAACCTGTTTCTCTGCATCCACAGATGTTAGCACAATACCAATTCCACTTCGAGGTGGAATATCGCGGTATATGGGATTTAAATATTATCATCAGCTATTATGCGGCGCATAGGGTCTCATCCGCTATATAATGTGGGAATATCAATCATTCCAAGATATATTATATACTATAATATAGCACATCAAATCATTTCAACCATTCAACCAATTATTTAAATTTAACTATTTTAAATTTAAATTAAACCAAATGAGTGAGATTAACTCACCTTTGATTTTGTTTGCAATCCGATCCAACCTTGACTCGCTGTCTCCATGATTTTTTTAGACCTTGTATAACATTAGGTGTTTTATTAATATTTGATATAAATTGAAAAATCAATTTCCATTTACTAAATTTAAATGACCTATAATTTAATTTAACTAAAAATTTGGTTTTAAACCAATAATTAAATTTTAATCTAATCTTCTTATAATAAAATATTTTTAGTGCCTAGAAAAATTAGATAAGTAAATTAAACAAATTAATCATCTACTCCATTATTTTCTTAAAATAAATCTAGTAAACTAAATCATGTATATTTATTTCTATTTCTTTTTTTTCTTCATTTCCAAACTGCACATGCTAAACACTCTATATAAGCTTTAAACATTCCAAATCCTATTTTATTTCCAAATCTAATTTATAAAAATAATAACTTTTCATATTTCCTGTACATAGCTATATACAAATTAAATTAGGATTAACCATATTTAAAATTACTATTTTGAATTTAAAATAGGTGTGAGAATATACTAATTTACTATATTAAATTAAACAGAACTATCTTACCCTACACTGATAGCCGTTCGACTAAGAACCCAAAACCCCAGTTGAACAACTGCAACTCGAAGCATCACGAGTTCGCTCTCCTTCCAGCTGCTGCTCGTACCTTGACTTCGATCGAGACCGAGTTCGAAACCCTACCCAGAGCCCCCGCCTCGAGACTCCACCTTACTGCCGCAACCATCGCGAGGGCCTCCTTCGCGTGCTTGCCTGCTCGAGATCTTCGTTGGGAAAGTCGCGACTCGGTTCTACGTCATCTCTGCGGCCTTGCGATTCCATCGACCCAGACTCACAACCCATCCACCACCTTACCCACGTGCTGCCTCAAGCTCGAGATCGAGCTACCCAAACTTCAGCTCCACCATGAATGAAATCGAGTTCGATTAGAATGAGAGGGAAAACTGGGTTCGATACAATAAATATTAAAACGAACCAATTTGGGATAAGGAGACTTGATTTTGATTTTCGAATATGAGAGAGGAGGCTAAAGAAATTATTCGAACGTGAAGGAGCAAGGCTTGAGAACAAGTTCGGCCACCATTTCCCTACTGTTTTCTTTTCTTTTAAAATTTTTATCTGATGCCGTTGAAAAGAAAAAGAAAAAGGGAACAAGACGAGACATCGGCCTGAGATTCTTGCGAAATTTTTGGGTTAAAGCAAAACGAGATGACGTTTTGTGTGCTGATGTGAATATATATGTCAATCAACTAATAAATATTTAATTTAATTTTAAATCGTTTCGATAAACACAACACAAAATTGTGACTTCCTATCGAGGCGTGCCGCTAGGCATCTATAATGTTATATGCCTATTCCGAACTCAATGGAAAAGGTTTCGAGTCCTAATTCGATCGTATGAAGAAGATAGCATTTTGGACCCAATTATTATATTAAATTTTCGATAAGATTTAAGCGCGTTTATATATCGTACGTTCACACAACAACTCCAAACACTACGAAAATTGAAATTCGATAATAAAACACTATTACAGATCCAATGGAACTAGTTTCGTCGAATTCCGAGACTGTCCCTCGGAAGGCTATTTTTAAATATCGATTTAAACAATAAAATTTTAAAACTGAACAAACCACTTTCAAATCCAATTTTAAAAGTTCTACCACCTTCAGTATTATTAATATGAATTTTCCAAGCTTTCAAATTATTTTTATCTGGCTTAAAATCCCAGATTCAATATTTTACCCAATTTTTAATTGTTTAATTCAATAATCAAATGACCCAATAAATAGTGATATTTGAAATTCAAGTTAAAATTACCCTTTTGAATATTTAAAATAAATTAAATATTCCCATTTCAAATATCCAAAATTCCGGGTCGTCACATTCCTCCCCCCTTAAAAGAATTTCGTCCCCGAAATTACTAGTTAGGAAGAATGGTCCAATACCCGTCAACTATTTCCCAAAACTAACCAGTTTCAACAACTTGCTAAACAAATCTTTTTATCAAAGACACATTAACCTATTTCCTAACTTTCCAGCTTATCTATTAGTTCCAAACAATATTACTTACTTATCAATTCAAATTTAAATTTGAAACCAAATTTTGAATTGTCAAAATTTCCTCGAAAATTTTCTAACTCTTTAAATTTCCAAAAAATTTTGCCAGCGTCTCTTTTGCGCGGCTAGATCAGGACTACTACAAAATGGCTTTACGGCCCCCAAATCTCAAAAAAAAGCCAAGTGGCTAGATCAAAAACCCAATCAAATTTCATATAGAAATTTTAAATACATACCTTTTTGTCGGCCATTAAATTTTATCTTCTGAAATCAAAAATCCCAATTTATCCATTGCTTTTATACACCTGTATATCCTATTCAGCGATAATATCCAATTACAGATTCCAAAATCATTTTATACATTCATTTACAAAATTTTCAATATTGGCTTTGCTTAAGCCCGTACGATGCACATATATCATACGTACGCAATATCACATTCGATCGCTCACTCGATCACACAATTTCACTTCCGAACTAGTATCGTCCACCCGACTTCCTAGTGCGGACTCAGATTTTGTTTCTTGATCAGAAACCGTCATTCTCCTTGCATAGCCATAAATTTATGATAGAGAATATCTAGAATCAATCAAAATCCATATCCAGGGTTCGCCGTCGAAAATCGAGTGAAAAACCCTAACTCGGATCGGTGTAATTACCTCGAAATTCTATGCTCGAATTCGGATCAAATCACTATGCGAATAAAATAATATACGTACATCCTACGTATTAATTTCAATTGATTATCAGCTATATCAATTCTCTTTTATTCACATTCATTTGATTTCTATTCACTTAGTATATTCCTCCATTCCAAAATTACTTAGTATATTCCTAATACCAATTTACTTAAGAATTTCATTCTTCAATTCGTAAGTTCAATATAAATATTTCTTATATTTATTTTACTACTTCACCACTGAAGTGCATATTCAAATTGAATTCCATATGAATTTCAATTTGCTTCAATTTACTAATTCATTTCAAATCTCAATACCTTTATTTCCAAATCTTTCATTCAGATTTTCATTTTCAAATTTTACTTGAATTCAATTTGTCTACAAATTCCGAATATTGAATTTTTATCCACTTTACTTTCCATACACAATTTTAAATCATTTGTCGTTAGTGAAAATTTTAAAAATTTTCTAACTGCCAAAATTTTCAGAAAATTTTGGCAGAGTCTCCTTTGTACGGAGGAGCTTTTGCAATTTGACAAGAGATATAAATACATATACATCGACCCACACGGTCGGAAAACAAAAACAGTTCATATTTCCTAACTTTGTATTGCGTAGGCGTACCTTATTTAGCATTTTTAAGCAAAGCGGTTATTTATTTTAGCAATTAGCACAACCAAATCCAGCCACACGGCTCCCCTATACCTGTACTTACTCAATTTAAATATGTAAGTGACAAATATATAAAGTTTTATTAACATTTCACTTATTTTCAATAGATAAATACATACATTTCAAAAGCGACAAGTACTAAACACTTCCATAAGAAAATTATATGATTTCGAAACTAATTCAATTGCTTACAATCAATTCATATGCCATTTCATTCAATTTCAATTGTTTACAATTCAATTTCTTACATTCGATCCATTTTTAATCCAAACAAGCTCATATTCATGACAATTGATTCAAAAATCAATATTTGTTTACTTCTATCAATCCATAGAATTTTATTCAATTCCATTTTATTTTACTAATTTAATTCAATTAGTATACTCATTCAATCCATTATAAATTCTAATTTGCATTCACATTTTATTCCTGAATTCAATTTATTAATAACAAGGCCATTCAACTTATTTCTACTCACTTGGATATTATTTGCAAATTTAAACCATCATTATAAAAATCCAGCTCTACTTTATTCAACAACATTTCCACTCCATTACTAACTCACAATTCAACTTTCATTTAACCAATTTAAATTCCATTTCCATATTTCATTAACTAATCAATTAACAATTAGTTTATTACAATTTTATACCCAATATTTGATTTTTGTCTCAAAAATCACTTTAACTGTTTTACTTGAGTTTCAATCTATTTTATAATTTAAGTTTTGGATTTTTATTCATCTTCCAAAATACAGAACTATAAAATTTTTTTAAGGCTTATTTATCCCTCTTCTAAATTTTTATAAGCCACAACTTATTTATTATTCTATAAACACTTTTAATTAACTTCCAGAGTTTTACGTAATTTCTCAGCACTTCAAAATCACCTTTGAAATCGATTATATCCAAAATCCTTTGGCATAACCAACTATTTCTTTAAATTTTCAAAACCAAACCCCAGTTTTGCAAACAAACATCAATCCAAAACATCTAGGTAGCAATTCCTCTCTTGGAAACTCGAAAATGAACACAGATGATGTCGCGATCATCATCGGAATTATTTTCCAGCGACCGAAGAGAGTTTAGTGCTTTTATACCAATCAAAAGCATTTCAAATATTTTTAAATCCCAAACCTCACCAGATTTCCAATCCAATTCAAAATATTTCTAAAATAATATCACTATTATTCCTTCAAAACCTTTTGAAAACCATTTTCAAACTCAAAGGAATTAAATTTTCTCAAAATTCCAAATTCCAAATCCTTTCAATTCACATACAACTATTACTTTGGAATTTTATTTCAAATTATAAATCACATTTACAAATCCCATTTGTATATGAATTTATTTCTTAGCTTTTAGTTATGATTTCAATTTCTTATTTAATTTTCTCACAATAGTGATAATAACTTAATATTATCACTCCTTAACAACCAAGCATCCATATATATAACTACAATAAATTTCGAAAATTATTTCTTTTACATACAAAATAATTTGGGTAATATTATTTCATTTACCCTATTTTAAAACAATACTATGTCGAATTGTTCTATTCAAGTGTTTAGAGATCCCTATCAATAACGTTAATTACTCGTATTGACCAGAATCCATAAACTACTAAATAAACCAATCAACACAATATAAAACCATTTTATATTCACTAACAAATACACACTCATATCTATTTATACACTCAAACTCATTTAAGAGTACTATGGACTCTATTCTCAAATGAGTAACCCCCACCAGAGCCAAAGTTATCGCTAACCTGGCTCTGATACCACTGTAACAGCCCGCAAACCCGTACCCCTTGAATTGATATTAATCTCCATTAATGAACTCAAGAAGAACCGAAATACAAACTATTTGGGTTAAAGAAGAAGAGGTAGAAGAAGAAAATAAAACAATAATAGAATCTAACCATCACATCGGAATAAAATATAATAGATAATAAATGATCTTTACACAAAGAAAATACATCTGTTTATACATTACATCATTAGAGTATACATCAGAGTACAATACAAATCACATCACAACTCAGGACAGTTATAATAACTTGTCCCATAACAGAATACACAGTACACACAACACAGCGGAATATACAACAAATACGAGTGATACGTCTCGCCATCCAGCTAGTCTCCTGAGCTCCACAATATCCTTTCCTGTAATCTATAATACTCGGTCTGACCCAAGCACTACAGTTAAATAACACCCGAGTCAGTCTGGAATACCAGCGTGAGAAAATCACACTCAAATTTATTATTAAAGTTCCAAAATCCTTTTGAAAACAAAAGCATCTCGTAAGACCACACCACAAATAAACATGTCGGGTTTTTACCTTACGATAGCTAAAACACTTTTTATCAAAATCCTCTGATATTATAGTAGTGTCTATATACAAATACTTATTCAAATAGCCGAAATTGTTACATGATTAAATTCCAGCATACTAGCCACAAAATGGGTAATACAAACAAATACCGTACAAGGCACGTAGGGAGAATGGATTTCCATCAATGACTAGGCACTAGGGTACCACCTGTCACAGTACGTGGCCTAGATCACAGTACCGAGGAGTACGCCCGCTCCCCTGCAACACAAGGCCGGAACCATCCCTTACTGGATAATTGTGATGACCGCCCATGACCCCTGCACCGAATCTAGAGATAGAGCGCTGTAAAGTGTGCCAGGCGACCATGGACGATTGTCAAGGTAAGATTTAAAACAAAAGAATCTATCGTATTACTCACAGCGCATGGACAAAATACAATAGAACATAAGTATAGTGAAGTTTTACAGAACAAAATGACATCGTATAAAACTCCATAATAGTTGAATACAAGCATCCACATAGTCAATACATCCAGCCTCACTACATTTCTCTCAGAGAATACAAAACAGCGGAAAAATCCAGTACATATAAGAAGATAATATGCAACCCTCCAGCTCGTCTTCGATATCAGCATCGTCAAAAGAGAACAACACCTGTCACCTGCTACCTAGTCTGCCCGTCCCAAAATGGACGAACAGCCCAAGGCAATAAGAATTAAAAACATAAAGCCTTGAGTCAGACAACAGTCTTAGTGAGCAGTAAATTAACTAACAACATACCAAAAGAGCATAAAGGAAAAGGAATAGGAATACAACCCTCCCACTCCAACCTCATTCTACAGTGATAGCCCCCAGACACACACTAAGCAGAAGCAACCATAGCAGAGCATACAATTTAAAATAAAGCTACTATCACTCGAGTCAAGGGCGATGTTTTCCAAGTACCAAGGCCTAAATCAGATAAGCACCCAGAAAATACCGCTCTTGAGTCCGAATGACGATACAACCAAACATCCATGACTCTGGCTATCACCGTTATCATTGCTTCGATATCACCGTTAATTGAATGACCGGCACATTCTTTCAGCCGTCCGTCAAGGGCTAATGGAAACCCCGGTTCTAGACATAACTCCCGCACGTCGTCGCAGCCCGTGCCTAGGACTATCGAATCTGCCCAGAGTACTCGACCATCAACAGTTGGCCGTTGGGACTATCGAATCTGCCCAAACGTACTCTTGCTTAGAGCATGCTAGAACCTTCAACAACGATGCTATCCAAGCCTCCTAGTCATCCTCCTCGACAACTATTCTCATATCCATTCATTATCCTCAACTCGAATCAAATCACCGAGTTATCAACATGCTTGGAATGATCCCGTCTGGATTAGACCAAGTCTTCATCACATGATTGCCTCGCTTCATTACATCCTCGCAAAGCCTCATCTCATCATCACATCATCGAATCTATGCATAAGAGCTTCATCATCCCGCTACATATGCCACGAGCAGCTTTCCCAATTCAAGAGCCTTTCCCTTAGCTTTTGAATCGTCTTCGGTCTAAATCTAATCATCAATCATCTAGTTCATAACAATCAATCAAATCAAACATTAATCCAAACAATCAAGCATTCAAATATGATCTAAGTAGACAATTATGACAATAATGGCATTTTCGTAATTAAAGAGTTGAAAGTCCAATAAGCATGAAAACATGGATTATATCTCTACAAACTTGATGAATGAACTTGCATAGGTTAACATATGATAAAATGGATGTAACATCATCATGAACAATGGATCTATATGGATCTACACATATGATGAAGAAAATGCATGGAAATCACTATTTTAACACCAAATCGGGCCAACAATCCGATATACTCCTTTAGATCCGTGTGAGAGATAATCACCACTCACCAAATCACCTAAACCAACCCAAAACAACACGCTTCAGATCTGGACAGCAAAGGATCAAGCTTGATCTATCACAAATCCGCTTCAAATGAAGAAATCTCTCTTGAAAAGATGAAGATCTTCAATCTAAGCTCTTGAATCTTCAATCTTGATCTTCGATTTGGATGGATGGAAGCACTAGATTAGAGTGGAGAAAAGAAGTGAAGAAGTGTAGAAGTCGAGCTCTCAAAATGGCAGCACTTCGTCGCTTCAAAATCCGGATCCCAAAAATGAAGAGAAGCTCTCCTATTTATAGCAGAAAATACCCTAAGTCGTAACTCGGCTATCTCCTTAAGTCGCTGCCGACTTAACACTATGCCGACCTACGACCTAAAAACCCCCACGACTTAACAGAGCCTCCGACCTAACCCTTGACGACCTAAAGCAATGCGCTTTCCTTCGACCTACGACTTAGCCTATGCGCGACTTAGCGACTTACGACTTAGCGTGCCTTAGTAACTCAACACGCTGGTCACGCGACCTAAAACTTACGCGACTTAACAATCTCGCGCGACCTACGACATAACGGGGTTACGACTTAATACCTTAGACTCTCACGCGACCTAACACTTGAGCCAGCCTGCGACCTAACAACTTACTAAGCTACGACCTAAGACTTACAAAACCCTGCGACCTAACAACTTAGCACCCACGCGACCTAACTACTAAGTCATCTACGACTTAACCATTAAGTCCCATAGGTCGCTAACTCGAACTGCCGACCTATCACTTAACTCACCCAAACACTTAGGTCGCTCACAACATTTCCTTAGGTCGTTGCCGACCTAACTCTACCCCAGAATACTTAGGTCGCCTACTCCTCTTAAGTCGGTCACGACTCATCACTTAGGTCATTCACTATTAACCCCAGCTTCCTTAAGTCGTCGCCGACCTACCCCTTAAGTCATCCACTACCTTAGGTCGCTTCAACACCCTACGACTTAAGCTGCTACGACTCAACTCCTAACTCGCCGAATTCCTTAACTCGGTCACGACTTAGCTCTTAGGTCGTTCACGACCTAGGACTTAGACAAATCTGCCTAAAAATCTGAAATGACTTGAAAGTGCTAAAATTCCAGATTTTGACGAACTTTTCGATCCGTAAAATACGGGTCGTTACATTCTCTCCCCCTTAGGAATTTCGCCCCCGAAATTCCAAGCAATCATAGCAATCAAAGACTATTCTGTACGCCTACCATCTATAACAATCAACAAACCATGCATCCAATTCTAGCTTAGCATACAGAATTCTAAGACTTAGAACAAGTTACAATATCGCGAGATGAGACGACACCTTAGGGCCATACCTTGAAGAGTTCAGGATGAGCTGCCTTCATCCTCTCTTCCACCCCCCACGTACAGTCGTTATCATCATCACTCCATTGTATCTTGAGCAACTTAACTACCTTCCTCCTAAGCTGTTTCGTGTCAGTTTCAACAACACGAAGCGGCTTACGAGGTCTTCTATCAACTGGAACAACTTCAAAATCTTCACAGCTATCAGCAGAAACCACCGTATTCGAGTCGTGCACATACTTCCGTAGATATGATACGTGAAAAACATTGTGCACACCCGACATCTTCTCCGGTAACTCCAATCTGTAGGCGAGCTTTCCAATTCGCTCGATGATTGGGAATGGTCCAACAAATCTCGGAGTCAATTTTCCTTTCTTCCCGAATCGAATAACATTCTTTAGTGGAGAAATCTTCACAAAAACCATATCACCAACGTCGAATTCCAAATCCTTTCGACGCTTATCAGCATAACTCTTCTGACGGTCTTGGGCTGCCTTCATTCGTTGCCGAATGATCTCTATGCAATCTGAAGTCTGACGAATCATCTCTGGCCCAAGCATCAGCTTTTCTCCAGTTTCCAACCAACATGTTGGAGAGTTACACGGTCTTCCATACAATGCCTCATACGGTGCCATACCAATGCTTGACTGGTAACTGTTGTTGTACGCAAAATCCACCAAATGAAGGTGATCTTCCCATGATCCTCCGAAGTCCAAAACACATGCTCTGAGAAGATCTTCCAAAACTCGGTTGACTCTCTCGGTCTGACCATTTGTTTGGGGATGATAAGCTGTACTCAAACACAACTCGGTTCCCAAGACTTCCTGGAAGCTCTTCCAAAATCCACTAGTGAACAATGGGTCTCGATCACTCACTATACTCTTCGGAATACCATGGAATCGAACTATCCACTTAACATACAACTCGGCCAACTTTGATGCAGTCCTAGTCGATCGAACAGGAATGAATCTAGCACTCTTAGTCAGACGATCCACAATGACCCAAATTCCTTCATTTCCCGTTCTGGTCCTAGGCAATCCATCGATAAAATCCATCGACACTTGTTCCCACTTCCATGTAGGAACTTCTAATGGCTGAAGCAATCCGCTTGGCTTCTTCTGTTCGGCTTTTACCAACTGGCAATTCATACATTTGGAAATAAAATTTCCAACATCCTTCTTCATGCCTTCCCAGTAGTAGGTTCTCTTCATATCCCGATACATCTTATTTCCACCGGGATGAATTGTCAACTTCGAGTGATGACTTTCCTTCAGAACTTCACTCCTCAATTCATCTATATCGGGAACAACTAGTCGTCCTTGCTTCCGAAGCCAACCCTCTCGATCGACCTCGAATCCTTTATCCTTTTCTGGATCCAATCCAGATTCCAATTCACGGATAATCTTGACAAGCTTATCATCTCGCTTTTGGCCCTCGCCAATCCTTTCCACAAGAGTGGGTCTTATCGATAAGTTTGCCAACATCTCAGGTTCCAATTCACATCTAGGTCTGAAGTCAAATCCAGCTAAATACTCGAGACTCTTCCATTCAGAAAACATGGCTCCCAATCCTGCATGTCTTCGACTTAACGCATCTGCCACTGCGTTACCTTTTCCCGGAGTATAAGATATACCAAAATCATATGATGCTAAAATCTCTAGCCAACGTTGCTGCCGAAGATTCAAATCCTTTTGGGAGAAAAGATACTTCAGCGACTTATGATCCGTAAACAACTCGAATCGAACTCCCAATAGATAATGCCTCCACATCTTCAGAGCAAAAACAATCACCGCTAACTCCAAATCATGAGTCGGGTAATTCCTTTCATGTGGCTTTAGTTGTCGACTGGCATACGCAACAACTTTATCCTTCTGCATCAGCACTGCTCCAAGTCCAGTACCACATGCGTCGGTGTAAACCACCATCTCATCATTCCCACTAGGAATAGTCAAAACAGGAGCACTCGTCAATCGCTCTTTCAGGATTCCGAAAGCTTGCTCACACTTAGCATCCCAACTGAACACTTGGTTCTTCTTTGTCAATCCTGTTAACGGTGCAGCTACCTTGGAAAAGTCTTTGATAAACCGTCGATAATATCCTGCTAATCCAAGAAAACTTCTCACATCCGATGCATTCTTAGGTCTAACCCAATCCTGGATTGCTGCCACCTTAGCGGGATCAACCGCTATTCCACTTCCAGAAATCACATGGCCTAAGAACCTCACTTCACTCTTCCAGAAGTGACACTTCGAAAACTTAGCCTTCAGCTGATGTTTCCGTAAGATTTTCAAAACAATACGCAAGTGCGTCTTGTTCTCTTCTTCAGTTCTGGAATAAATCAGAATATCATCCACGAACACAAGTACGAACTTGTTCAACTGATCTCTGAACACTCTATTCATAAGATCCACAAAATATGCTGGCGCGTTAATCAATCCAAACGGCATTACCAGCCACTCAAAGAAACCGGATGGTGTCCTAAAAGCAGTCTTCGGCACACTATCCTTAGCCACTCTCAACTGGTGAAATCCCGTTGCCAAATCCATCTGAGAAAACACCTTAGCTTCGTGAAGCTGATCAAACAAGTCATCTATTCTCGGCAATGGATACTTGTTCTTCTTAGTTACCTTATTCAGCTCACGATAATCCACACACAATCTCAACGACCCATCTGCCTTGGTTGCAAACACAACTGGTGCACCCCACTCGGACACACTACGCCGAATGAATCCTTTCTGTAAAAGGTCATCAACTTGCACCCTCAACTCTTGCTATTCCCTAGGCGCCATCCGCCTAAGAGGCATCACAACAGGTCTGGCTCCTTCAACTAGATCTATACGAAACTCGATCTCTCTATGCGGCGGCAACCCTTTGACTTCGTCAAAGACATCCTCGAATCCATTAGCGATCGGCACTGATGACAGTCCATCCCGTGGAACAACTAGCGAATACATGAAGCTCATGAAGACGCCTTCCTCATGCTTACATCGTATCACAATCTTTCGCCCCTCCACATTCTCGACTGTCACCTCCAGCCTCTCACAATCAACCTTAGCCGCATACTTCCTAAGCCAGTCCATACCCAAAATAATTCCGAACCCCGCAAAGTTCAGAACAAAGCAATCACAAACAAAAGAGCAACCATGACTCGACACAACTAGACCACGGCATAACATACACAAACAAGACGAACCCCCAACTGGATTAGTCACAACCAATGGCCTATCAACAATATCCGGTTCCAAACCTAACCGGCCTACGAGTTCATTACAAACAAACGAATGCGATGCTCCAGTATCAAACAGAACTCTAACTGGAATACCACATAGGAAAAGAGTACCTTGAACAACCACACTCTTTCCCTTATCTTCAGCAGTAGGAGCTTTCGAAGACGACGGAACAGCTCCTAAAGCATAGGCTTGCACAATCTGCCTGTCCTTCCTCGGTTCTGGACAATTCTTCCTGAAATGCCCCGGCTTGTCACAGTTGTGACACTTCATCGGCACCTTAGGATTCTTACAATCCTTCGAGAAATGGCCCTTCTGCTGACAATTGTAGCAAGTCACCTCGCCTTTCGGCTTCTTCTGGCCATCCTTACCCTTTTGCTGCTGCTGCTGCTTCCTCTTCTTGTTTCCACCCCGCTGGGGTTTAGACTCTTCCCTGGTCACAGCAACAACAGATCCTTCCTTAGGAAACAGACTCTCATGCCTAAGAGCTTTTTCCACAAGCTTCTCAAATGAATCGTCCAAATGATCCACCAACTGTCTCCCAAGATAACTATCCAAGCCAGTCACAAACTTCTCATTCCTCTGATAAGCAGACTCAATATATCACCGGGCATATTTGGACAAAGCTTCAAACTCAGAAACATACTCAAGAACAGATCTCCCACCCTGCTTGAGCTCCACGAACTTCTTGAACAGAACAGACTTCTGAGCTGTAGAAATGAACTTAGCTTCAAATCTAGCTTGGAATTGCTCCCAAGTAATCTCTTCCTCCGCAGTATTGATGGTAATAGAATTCCACCAATCAGAAGCTCTCCCTTGAAGCTGCCTTGATGCCAACTTCCTCTTAGTTGCATCTTCAATTCCCAAATCGCCAAAGATCCTTCTACAAGCATCTATCCACCTCTGGACCTCAATAGTTGATTCTGTTCCCAAGAAAACCTTTCCTCCAAGAGCAGTATAATCCTTGCACAACTTAGCAAAATCCACTGGTTTTTGAGTTTGGACTTGAACTCCAACATCAACTGCTGCCCCCGGAACAGGTATCCTTCTCATGATCGAAGTCATCATAGCTTCGAACATGGCTGCAAAATCAGCAGTCTCTTCAGTAGCACGACCTTCCCTAGCAGCTGGTTTCCCTCTTCGACTCATTCTCAATATCTATAAAAAGGAATGATTAGAACATCTAGAGAAACAACTGCATAAAGGACTCAACTCTACTAAGCTACTATATTATATATAGTATTCATCCATCAAAATACAATTACGTCTCTCATACGTAGTTACTTCAGCGAGCGTTGGGTAAAATCGATTAACCAATGCTCTGATACCAAATGTGACGACCGCCCATGACCCTTGCACCGAATCTAGAGATAGAGCGCTGTAAAGTGTGCCAGGCGACCATGGACGATTGTCAAGGTAAGATTTAAAACAAAAGAATCTATCGTATTACTCACAGCGCATGGACAAAATACAATAGAACATAAGTATAGTGAAGTTTTACAGAACAAAATGACATCGTATAAAACTCCATAATAGTTGAATACAAGCATCCACATAGTCAATACATCCAGCCTCACTACATATCTCTCAGAGAATACAAAACAGCGGAAAAATCCAGTACATATAAGAAGATAATATGCAACCCTCCAGCTCGTCTTCGATATCAGCATCGTCAAAAGAGAACAGCACCTGTCACCTGCTACTTAGTCTGCCCGTCCCAAAATGGACGAACAGCCCAAGGCAATAAGAATTAAAAACATAAAGCCTTGAGTCAGACAACAGTCTTAGTGAGCAGTAAATTAACTAACAACATACCAAAAGAGCATAAAGGAAAAGGAATAGGAATACAACCCTCCCACTCCAACCTCATTCTACAGTGATAGCCCCCAGACACACACTAAGCAGAAGCAACCATAGCAGAGCATACAATTTAAAATAAAGCTACTATCACTCGAGTCAAGGGCGATGTTTTCCAAGTACCAAGGCCTAAATCAGATAAGCACCCAGAAAATACCGCTCTTGAGTCCGAATGATGATACAACCAAACATCCATGACTCTGGCTATCACCGTTATCATTGCTTCGATATCACCGTTAATTGAATGACCGGCACATTCTTTCAGCCGTCCGTCAAGGGCTAATGGAAACCCCGGTTCTAGACATAACTCCCGCACGTCGTCGCAGCCCGTGCCTAGGACTATCGAATCTGCCCAGAGTACTCGACCATCAACAGTTGGCCGTTGGGACTATCGAATCTGCCCAAACGTACTCTTGCTTAGAGCATGCTAGAACCTTCAACAACGATGCTATCCAAGCCTCCTAGTCATCCTCCTCGACAACTATTCTCATATCCATTCATTATCCTCAACTCGAATCAAATCACCGAGTTATCAACATGCTTGGAATGATCCCGTCTGGATTAGACCAAGTCTTCATCACATGATTGCCTTGCTTCATTACATCCTCACAAAGCCTCATCTCATCATCACATCATCGAATCTATGCATAAGAGCTTCATCATCCCGCTACATATGCCACGAGCAGCTTTCCCAATTCAAGAGCCTTTCCCTTAGCTTTTGAATCGTCTTCGGTCTAAATCTAATCATCAATCATCTAGTTCATAACAATCAATCAAATCAAACATTAATCCAAACAATCAAGCATTCAAATATGATCTAAGTAGACAATTATGACAATAATGGCATTTTCGTAATTAAAGAGTTGAAAGTCCAATAAGCATGAAAACATGGATTATATCTCTACAAACTTGATGAATGAACTTGCATAGGTTAACATATGATAAAATGGATGTAACATCATCATGAACAATGGATCTATATGGATCTACACATAGGATGAAGAAAATGCATGGAAATCACTATTTTAACACCAAATCGGGCCAACAATCCGATATACTCCTTTAGATCCGTGTGAGAGATAATCACCACTCACCAAATCACCTAAACCAACCCAAAACAACACGCTTCAGATCTGGACAGCAAAGGATCAAGCTTGATCTATCACAAATCCGCTTCAAATGAAGAAATCTCTCTTGAAAAGATGAAGATCTTCAATCTAAGCTCTTGAATCTTCAATCTTGATCTTCGATTTGGATGGATGGAAGCACTAGATTAGAGTGGAGAAAAGAAGTGAAGAAGTGTAAAAGTCGAGCTCTCAAAATGGCAGCACTTCGTCGCTTCAAAATCCGGATCCCAAAAATGAAGAGAAGCTCTCCTATTTATAGCAGAAAATACCCTAAGTCGTAACTCGGCTATCTCCTTAAGTCGCTGCCGACTTAACACTATGCCGACCTACGACCTAAAAACCCCCACGACTTAACAGAGCCTCCGACCTAACCCTTGACGACCTAAAGCAATGCGCTTTCCTTCGACC
The DNA here is from genome assembly GCA_030737815.1 of Allium fistulosum. Classification (NCBI taxonomy): domain Eukaryota; kingdom Viridiplantae; phylum Streptophyta; class Magnoliopsida; order Asparagales; family Amaryllidaceae; genus Allium; species Allium fistulosum. The sequence goes on along the minus strand of CM060907.1, from coordinate 458,307,666 downwards.
TACGACTTAGCCTATGCGCGACTTAGCGACTTACGACTTAGCGTGCCTTAGTAACTCAACACGCTGGTCACGCGACCTAAAACTTACGCGACTTAACAATCTCGCGCGACCTACGACATAACGGGGTTACGACTTAATACCTTAGACTCTCACGCGACCTAACACTTGAGCCAGCCTGCGACCTAACAACTTACTAAGCTACGACCTAAGACTTACAAAACCCTGCGACCTAACAACTTAGCACCCACGCGACCTAACTACTAAGTCATCTACGACTTAACCATTAAGTCCCATAGGTCGCTAACTCGAACTGCCGACCTATCACTTAACTCACCCAAACACTTAGGTCGCTCACAACATTTCCTTAGGTCGTTGCCGACCTAACTCTACCCCAGAATACTTAGGTCGCCTACTCCTCTTAAGTCGGTCACGACTCATCACTTAGGTCATTCACTATTAACCCCAGCTTCCTTAAGTCGTCGCCGACCTACCCCTTAAGTCATCCACTACCTTAGGTCGCTTCAACACCCTACGACTTAAGCTGCTACGACTCAACTCCTAACTCGCCGAATTCCTTAACTCGGTCACGACTTAGCTCTTAGGTCGTTCACGACCTAGGACTTAGACAAATCTGCCTAAAAATCTGAAATGACTTGAAAGTGCTAAAATTCCAGATTTTGACGAACTTTTCGATCCGTAAAATACGGGTCGTTACAATAATTCTAAATAAAATCACCCCACGGTTGGGATAACCAACCGCACCACTAAGCCGAAATAAAAAGAGACATCTAGACAGGGATGACCTTACTCTCAAGTGGGGGCTACCCACGAAGCCTTGCTGCATAACCCTTGATTTTCAGTCATTCCCGGTTGATGAGGCTTGAGTCTAAACGTTTTATAGAACATCCCTTAGAATGCCCATCGTCCTCTGACGATGTTCCGAAAGCATTCATCCATTCAAGTCCGTTTCGGGTCCGAACGGAACCGAAGGCACTATTCCTACTACATCCATTTTGGAAATATCCTCAGGATTAGTAGCGACTAGCCCTTGCACTTCACTGCTCCAACTTCAATTCCAAACTCGTTTTCCACGAAAACGTACAAACCGAATCGAAGTGGTTTTCGAAAAATTAATCCCGATCCCGGTCTCTTCGAACCGATCAGCGTATTGGCCAATATTGATAGTCGGTTATTTAACTATCCAATAACATTCACAAACATCCATCAAACAATAAATAATTTTCCAAAATTATTTATTAACCTCAAAATATCTTCGCAAGATATATTTCCATTTTCAATCCTTTGAAAACAATTTCAAACCGTCCTTCACTCATGGAATAAATTTTTCGAATATTCCTATTTCCACTGAAATCACCAAGTACCAAAAACATTAGATTTTTAAGATAATTTAGAAACACTTTATTATAAAATATACTCCAAAACATTTAAATTAAAACTACTTTAATACTTTATTCAAAGATATATACTTTAAGAATATTTAAAATAAAGCTACTTAATAAAATATAAAACTAGATTCTTTTATCATTTAAACATAATACCAACCATCTTTAAATAATTACTATTAAAATAGATTTGCAAAATACTTGCTTTAAAGTTTTGAACATTTAAAAATAATAGATTTTCCAAACATACTTTAAATCAACTTTTAAACCTTTAGCTTATACTTAAAAGTTTACTTTGAAAACGTACTTGGCTATTCAGGGAAATACACTTTTCTTTCACATCTTTCAAAATAAAACACTATTTATTTTTAAACAAATTTACCCATTCCTAAAATAAATTCCCACCGTGAATTTATTCTTCCAAATATCCACTGATATATTTCTTTAATTTTATAAACCCAGTTTATAGATCCAAAGTCTCACATCTCTTTTAAAAATCCCGTTTTACACTTAAATCAATTCCCAAATTGATTTTCGATTTACTTTACTTTTAAATAAATTTCTTTACTTATTCCATTTATTTCAAAATCCTTTAACTTTAAATTTCATTTCTTTATTATGATTGAAAAATCCCTTTAAACTGAGAATACCAATTTCAGATTTCCCAAATCCCTTTTCTTTTCTTTTTAATTAAATTTAAACCTTGAATTAGAATAAATTCTTTATTCTTTTAAATAATATTGCTTAAGATTAATATTCATTATTTCTCTACTTATTCAAAATCCCCTTTTTCTATATCTATTTGAATTTTGAATCACTTTTATTCTTTTCCAAATTTGTTCTTAAATTTATTCAAATTCTTTATAATTAGTTTACTTAAAAATCCATTCCTTTATTCCTTCCAAAAATCCACTTCTATATATTTTGGTAATTTAGGGTGCCGAATATTCAAGCAAACCATAACATTCAATATTCCAATTATTAATATAATTCACCATAGAATATCCAATATTCATAAAACATAATATAAACAATCTAAATAATTTTGAAGAATCCAGTTGGATCCCTCCAACCTGTTTCCCTGCATCCACAGATGTTAGCACAATACCAATTCCACTTCGAGATGGAATATCGCGGTATATGGGATTTAAATATTATCATCCGCTATTATGCGGCGCATAGGGTCTCATCCGCTATATAATGCGGGAATATCAATCATTCCAAGATATATTATATACTATAATATAGCACATCAAATCAATTCAACCATTCAACCAATTATTTAAATTTAACTATTTTAAATTTAAATTAAACCAGATGAGTGAGATTAACTCACCTTTGATTTTGTTTGCAATCCGATCCAACCTTGACTCGCTGTCTCCATGATTTTTTTAGACCTTGTATAATATTAGGTGTTTTATTAATATTTGAGATAAATTGAAAAATCAATTTCCATTTACTAAATTTAAATCACCTATGAATTAATTTAACTAAAAATTTGGTTTTAAACCAATAATTAAATTTTAATCTAATCTTCTTATAATAAAATATTTTTAGTGCCTAGAAAAGTTAGATAAGTAAATTAAACAAATTAATCATCTACTCCATTATTTTCTTAAAATAAATCTAGTAAACTAAATCATGTATATTTATTTCTATTTCTTTTTTTTTCTTCATTTCCAAACTGCACATGCTAAACAATCTATTTAAGCTTTAAACATTCCAAATCCTATTTTCTTTCCAAATCTAATTTATAAAAATAATAACTTTTCATATTTCCTGTACATAGCTATATACAAATTAAATTAGGATTAACCATATTTAAAATTACTATTTTGAATTTAAAATAGGTGTGAGAATATACTAATTTACTATATTAAATTAAATAGAACTATTTTACCCTACACTAATAGCCGTTCCACCAAGAACCCAAAACCCCAGCCGAACAACTGCAACTCGAAGCATCACGAGTTCGCTCTCCTTCCAGCTGCTGCTCGTACCCTGACTTCGATCGAGATCGAGTTCGAAACCCTACCCAGAGCCGCCGCCTCGAGACTCCACCTTACTGCAGCAACCATCGTGAGGGGCTCCTTTGCGTGCTTGCCTGCTCGAGATCTTTGTCGCGAAATTCGCGACTCGGTTCTACCTCATCTCTGCGGCCTCGTGATTCCATCGACCCAGACTCACAACCCATCCACTACCTTACCCACATGCTGCCTCAAGCTCGAGATCGAGCTACCCAAACTTCAGCTCCACCATGAATGAAATCGAGTTCGATTAGAATGAGAGGGAAAACTGGGTTCGGTACAATAAATATTAAAATGAACCAATTTGGGATAAGGAGACGCGATTTCGATTTTCGAATATGAGAGAGAAGGCTAAAGAAATTATTCGAACGTGAATGAGCAAGGCTTGAGAACAAGTTCGACCACCATTTCCCTACTGTTTTCTTTTCTTTTGTTTTAAATTTTTTTTCTAATGCCGTTGAAAAGAAAAAGGGAACAAGACGTGACATCGGCCTGAGATTCTTGCGAAATTTCTGGGTTAAAGCAAAACGAGATGACGTTTTGTGTGCTAATGTGAATATATATGTCAATCAACTAATAAATATTTAATTTAATTTTAAATCGTTTCGATAAACACAACACAAAATTGTGACTTCCTATCGAGGCGTGCCGCTAGGCATCTATAATGTTATATGCCTATTCCGAACTCAATGGAAAAGGTTTCGAGTCCTAATTCGATCGTATGGAGAAGATAGCATTTTGGACCCAGTTATTATATTAAATTTTCAATAAGATTTAAGCTCGTTTATATATCGTACGTTCACACAACAACTCCAAACATTACAAAAATTGAAATTCGATAATAAAACACTATTACGAATCCAATGGAACTGGTTTCGTCGAATTCCGAGACTGTCCCTCGGAAGGCTATTTTTAAATATCGATTTAAACAATAAAATTTTAAAACTGAACAAACCACTTTCAAATCCAATTTTAAAAGTTCTATCACCTTCAGTATTATTAATATGAATTTTCCAAGCTTTCAAATTATTTTTATCTGGCTTAAAATCCCAGATTCAATATTTTACCCAATTTTTAATTGTTTAATTCAATAATCAAATGACCCAATAAATAGTGATATTTGAAATTCAAGTTAAAATTACCCTTTTGAATATTTAAAATAAATTAAATATTCCCATTTCAAATATCCAAAATTCCGGGTCATCACACATATAGTGATGCAGATTTCGGTGATTGCAAAACCGATAGGAAAAGTACAAGTGGCACTTGTTACTTTATCGGCCAATCTCTAGTTTCATGGTTCAGTAAAAAAACAGAATTATGTATCACTTTCGACCTACGAAGCATAATACACTTCTGCAGCTCTGGCTTGTGCATAATTTATATACATGCAGCAAACCCTTTAAGATTTCGATAAAACCATAACTCGTTCACTTATATATTGCGATAATACGAGTGCCATAAACCTACCTAAAAATCCTATAATTCTCGAACTAAACATATTGATATCCAACATCTTTTTCTTAGAGATAACATAGAAAAAGGAATCATTTCTTTAGAATTTGTTAATATTGAAAATCAAATTGCAGATATCTTTACAAAACCATTATGTGAAGCATTTTCATTAAACTGAGAAGAGAACTAGGTATATGTTCTTTATCTGAACTTCTTTAATTCTTTATAATAATATTTTTTTTGTGGTCATATATCATTCAACCATAAACAAAGTTTTCTGATTTGAGGCTATAAACTTTTTACTTTAAAAATACTATCTGTTTTTAAACAACTACTTTATATATAGGATATTAAACGAGCATATATATTATATTCTTTAAAAAGGCCCTTTCTTTCGAAACAAAAATCATGTCTTCCGGTAGAAACTCTGACTTTTCATCAATAGACTACAACTCTTCATCATCTAATATTGCCTATTCTTCCCCTTCCATAGTCACCCCACAATCAAACAAATCCATCTCACCAGCTGCTCAAATGCTGTATCACACAAGATATTCATCTCTTGGCAAAAATGTTAAGAAGAATATCAACTTTGAATCACCATTCGTGATTAATAAACTAGATGAGATATGTCATTACCAATAAGAAAGGATCGGAGTACAAAAGGAAATGTACTACAAGCAAGAAGGACAAAGCATGCATCTAAGTTTTCTGGAAAAATGTCTCTTTACAATATGCAGACATTCTCCAACGAAGAACTATCTTCATAAGAAGACACCCCGCTTCATTGAAACACCGACCAAAGATGGCAATGTTACCCCACGGAACCTATGGGGAGAAGGGACATCAAACATCGAACATAGTCATGTTCGTCCATACTGGTCTCCTCTTAAGCCATTTTCCAAGCAAACTAAGATTGAGCCAAATTCATGGGAAAAACAAAAATACCGTTCTTCTAACTCGTTTGATGAAAACTAAAGAAGTCTTTCGAAGAAGCATTTAATATTATACAAAATAAACATGTATGTTCATGCATAAATAATCGTTTGTGTTTTTCATCATACTTAAGATTAAATTTTGTTTCCATAAAACAAAAGTAGGGAAAAAAAGGAATATCAATAAAGACCAGACGTCTGAGTATATAGGCAGACATCTGTCTACAGCCATTAATTTTTTTTTCGCTTTAGTTCAGATTTCTAAAATAGAACCCAGGCGTCTGCTCGAGCTTTCTGGAATTTTCAATACTTCATCATAGACATCTGAAGAAAGATCCAGATGTGTACATTTTTCTCTGGAATAATTATTCCCCAAACACAGATGTCTGAAGTTCCTCCCAGACGTTTGTTCGCCCCTTCTGTTTTCAAATTTACCCCCGTTCAGACGTCTGACCTGCAATTCCAGACGTTTGTCAGTCGCCTGATCCCACAACTCTTCACCAACCTATATTTTATCTTTTCCTCTTCTCTCAGTTTCCACCGTTTCCCATTTTCAAAACCCTAAAACCCTAAATCCCCAAATTAATTTCCTTTGTCCAATTCTCAAATCAATGGCTCCAAAAGCAAAAACTCCAGTTGCTAAATGAAAGAAGGCTAGTCCAGGCCAAAGCTTTCAACCTTCTACTCAAGGCTTCGTCATTGACCGTCACATTGATGAACATATTGTTGAGACGGAGCATGGAAAGAAAAAATTGCAAGATTTGGAGAAAACGCTGCATTTGGAGAAAAAGCCTCTGCATTATGGTCCATCTAATCACCTACGATGATAATGCTGGAAAAATAGATCAATTAGCGGTTTTCCATTTTCTTATAAATTTATGCTCTTTGAAAATTTGGAATCCTTCGGAAGATAAAAATTGGATTTGGAAAAGTGTTATGGAACCATTATAAAATTTAATATTGAAATGCTTGGACAAATACTTCGTTGTTCTTACACGGAAGTTAGATTACAAGATGTTCCCAATATAAGATATGCACCACAAGATGCTGTTACACATCTTATTTGGGAAGATGATATGAGACAATTAAAAACATCAAGTTTTCATCCTAAAGCTCGACTACTTAATCGTATGCTTATCAACACAGTTATCCCTATATTAGGTAGTCATGAACAAGTATATGAAGATGATCATAAAGCTTTGTATGCTATATTTGGTTATATTGAAGTAAACTGGGCATAATACGTTTTTAAGCAAATTAAAAGCTTTTGAATGCCTCAATGTCAAAGCATCATTTATGCTCCATATATCATGAGAATTCTATGATCATTTTACATCCCTTCATATCTTTCCCAATATAAAGAAATTGCCATTAAAGATAATGGAATTCGATTTCTATCTTTGATGCGTCTTCCTAAAACTCTACCAAGAATAACACCTTTCTCACAGCATCAACAACCACAACAACAACATACTCCAACTCGATCTTCCCAATCTGTAGGACCTTTAGAACCTACAGAGTATTACTCTGATTTAGAAATTCAAGAAGCCAGAAATGCAACTGGGCAAGGGGAGAACTATCGAGATGTTGCCCTTCAAAACCAACATCCCCTCTCCTTGAACCAAAAGGCATTAGATAAAAAGATCTCTCGCCTAGAACGATCCTTTTCTACTAGAATGACCAAAGTAGAAAAAACATTAAAAAAAGTCGTTTCCACTTTAGGGAAAGTTATATGAAAGGTAAGGGGTTGTTCCTCTTCACGGTATTCATCTTCTCTATCTCCGACACAACCACCCCTCCGCAGTTGTTTCAACCGAGACCTTCTTCAGGCACAGGGCCTTTAGGTGATCCAGCACCACAATCTCGTCCTGATAAGACACCAATAACTGTTGATACTAAAGAAAGCAAAGATATATCCTGGCCTCCACAAAATCCTCCGCACTATAGTCGTTACACATTATTTCAGGATCTATCTATTCGAGAAGATGAGGAATACCATGATCAGTTACACTGGCAAATCAGTGAATATAATGAAGATTCCTCCAATCTTTGGGGATACTTCCACTATCAGTAAGTTATCTTCTCTTTTCACAAAAGTGTATGTCTTATGTATCTCCGTATGACTTCTTACGAACAATATTTTTGAATGGCTATGCTAATATTGTCTATGACTCTGTGCAACCTTATGTTCTTTATGTTTCTTGCAAAATTTCATAACTTATGCATCTCCATTTGATAATGTCAAAGGGGGAGATACATCATATTACATGTATATATGGGGAGGAATCACATTCAGGGGGAGTTATATGCTTATTTGATAAGTGATTGAATAGTTGTCATCATCAAAAAGGGGGAGAATGTTAGAACCTCTATTCTATGGTATTGATGATATAAAATCATACGCATACAATATATTCCATCTATTTGCAGGTAAATGCTTCGAGAATTCACAATATCACGACTTGAAGACTAATAGTGGAAGAAAAGAATCATTGGTATTAGAGAAGCTATTATAGTATGCTATAGTCATAGATAGATGGTTTGTAAAACCTCCTTTAGTAGTTTTTTTTACACAAAATTGCATATCAAAGTTTTTACAAGGTTTTCACAATTTCAAACAAAATTAATTTTAGAAGTTCACAAGCATCAGACGTCTATCCATATAAGTCAGACGTCTGACTGAGTTCTCTGGTTAAAAAATACATACCAGACAAATGTTTGAATTTTATTCTAGACGTTTGACTAAGTTCAACGTATAAAAATATATAACCAGACAGACGTCTGAATTTTATCCTAGACGCCTGAACTTGGTAACGGGCTAAAACTATGAATATACACTTGCTTCATTCTAATGGTTGCATCCATATCTTTTCATTGCATTCTTCTTCCTTAAAGATTGCAACCCTTAGACTGAAGTACACACTAAAGGTTGTTACTTTTCAAGAAAATCTTTTAACACCTATAAATATGTAAAGATTTTGAGAAATAAAATTACTTGAATTTTCCGAATCTTTACTCTTTTCTCTTTGCATACTTTGATCTCTAAAAGGAATCAATACATTATTCTTATTTCTTCCTAAAAACAAAGCCTTAAATACACATACTGTAACGACCCCAGATTTTAATTTAATTTAAATTGATAATTAGATTAATTTTTGAATAAAAAATTGTAAAATCAATTGATAAATTGATTCGAGTTTCCCTAAATCCAAATTCCAATATATTAAATCATTTAAATTTAAATATGATATACGAGTAAATTTGAAATTTTATATATAAGTATATATTGATTCGAATTTAAATTTCAAGTAAATGAATTTTAAAATAAATATGTAGAGAAATACAATATAATTGGTATTAAAGTAAAAATATTTGATGGGTTAAGTCTTAGAATAAAAATAAATACACTTATGTTAGGAGTAGAATTAATTACTTAGGTACAAGATAAGATAAGGTAAGTTAAATATTTTACACTCTATAGCAATTTATACTTGCAGGCATAAAAAAAAAATCACCTAAGTACAAGGTAATAGAATAAGGCAAGTAAATGTTATACCCTATAGCAAAATGTACATGGTGCAGGCAGTAAAATCACTTCAGTGTATACGAATAGAAATAGAGTTGTATGCTTAGCAGTCAAACAAGTATAAACATATGTATGCAAGTTTGTACCTAAAAGAATAAAGAATGGGCTGGTGTAAACTTGATAAGGAGCAAGCATTTAATGCTATATCACAAGTACACTAAATATTTCCTTTCAGCCCCAAAGAGATAAAAATCTCTGAATTTTTCGCGTACCAGAACAGTAAACAAATGAGTATACTTGTTTATTTATCAAACTATCTCATTCCATTTCGTATTACAAAAGCTTTACAAATCCAGTTTCTAAAAGTTTATACAAATACAACCTAAGTAAAAGAAAGAATAGAGGAAATACGAATGAAACCTGGAAATCAACTAGGAAGCAAAACACTTCAGCTCAAATTTAAAATGAAAGCCTCTCAACTACAACAAGTTTCCAGTTCAAACATTTCAATGTTCAAGTTCAAAGCCATTTCAAATTTTCTGGAATCATCAACAACAATATATGCAAGTTCAAGTTTCCTGTTTTCAAAAAAAAAGAAAAAGAAGAAGAGCTCTCTGTTTATGATGATAAGGTGAGTAAACTTCCTTTTCTAAAAATAAATCAGTATTATATCTTGAAGCATGTTGAATGTTTGTAAATGTGTTTTGCATGTATATAAACTATGTGCAAATGTCTGTGCATATCTGTATAAACAGATATATATGTTCTCTGTTAGTTTACAGGCTACCAAACCTGTTCAAAAATTCGAAATCTCATTCTCTAATCTTTTTAGGATCTGATTTCTGGAAGAAATCTGTTAATAATAACAACATCTGATTTTTAAAAATAGTTTTAAGCAGATTTGTTAAGCAATTATTTTAAAATATGTAATTCACAGTAAAAACTATTTGGAAATTTAGATAAATAGTAAAGTTCATAACAATGTCAAAATTCGAGTATCATAATCTCTGGACTCTCCTACATTATCGAGTTCGATTTGAAAATTCATGATTTTTAAAAGGAAAATCAGATTTTTTTAGTGGAGTATTTTTTGAGAAATTCAGGGTTGAACGGAATTGGTACTTTTGGAAATTTCTGGTCGTCGACGAACTATTGGTTGTCGTGATCATGACTGTAGCTCGTTGAAGGGTAGAGGATTATCAGAAAAATAATGGGTGAATTTATAATTCACCGAGTATGGCAAACGTGGTCGATTTAGGATTTAAACCTAGTTTGGGTTAACGAAGTTTGAGATGCATGTTTGTCGGCGTTGAGGCATCGGACATGGTCAGTCCAAGGGGAATAGAAGCTGGAAGACGAGACGAAGCTATAGTGTGGTTGGCATGAGCTCCGGTGGACAAAGGCGGCGGTGTGTGATGATTTTCTGGTGATGAGGGGTTTCCAGTTTTGGGTCGACTCGTTCGATTTTGATTCGCGAGGGGAATGGTCAATCTGGGTGATCGTTCGTGACGAGATGGTAGACGGCGACATGTGGGAGGTGGCAGCGTCGATCGCCGTGGCTCCGGCGTCTCGTGCATGTGCACATGAGGTTGTGCGTATCAGTGGATAAGAAAAGGAAGTAGAAGAAGAATAAGCCTCGGGACTGTTTTCGAGTACGTGAGCGGGATTTACTCGAGTGGTTGAGTATTTACTCGAAGTAAATCAGAGTTTTACTTGAAGCAGCTAAAGTTGCAGTGAGGCCCGAAGTTCTACTCGGGGAAACTAAGAAATAGCTCGGGTTTCACTCGAGTTGCCTGAGACGTATAATTTCTTACAAGTTTTAAAGAGGTTAATTTACTTAAAGGTTTAAGTTGATAAAAATGATGATAATCTATTTTCAAAGTTATGAAAAAATTAATTAAGATTTATTAATGATAAGTAATTAAAGGAAACCAATTACTTAAAAGATAATCACTTGATTAAAAGTAATTAAAATTTTGGATTTAAGATTGATTTAATTAAGTATTTAAAGATTAATTAATTTAAAGATTTATTAATTTAAAGAATAATTAATTAATGAGGTTAATTATTTGAGGTAATTAATTTGAGGATAATTAATTAATTAAAGGTTAATTAATTAAAATGGTTTATAATTAATTAATGATTAATTAACTAAGATTTATAGTTTATTCATAAGTAATTAATCTGGTATAAATTAATTATAATCAGATATTATTTGATTCTACTTATGGATGTTGGATTTCTTTGAATGGTTAAATTGTTTGATATCCCTGATATATGATGCTTTGTGATACATCCTGATTTATGTTGTGATCTGTAATTTACTTATCTGCGATATATATCGGTGATTTCTGTTTCTGTGATATATTACTATGTGAATATGAATCCCTTGACCCGTAAACGACATTTGAATTTCGATGCGACAGGTAGTCGGATTCCAGTTGGTTATCCGAAACCCACATCGAATCATAATAGTGAATCTTTGTGACTGATAAATTTATTTTATCTATGAATCTGTGAATGAAGATAAGCGTTATGGGTTATACCGCTTATCGATATATCTGTGATGATTGATGTTGTGCACTTTTGTGTGAAACCCCTGGACCACGCTGTTACACACACAAATATGGATTTCACGTGGAAATCGGTTAAGTCACAGATAATTTAAATTTGATGTTTTTGAAATTGAAATTTTAATTTCAATTGATTTTGAAATTGGAAATTTGGGTTTAAAGTGAAAAGCTTTTGAAATGGAATTTCGAAGATAAAAGTTATTTTGAATAACTTAATCGAGTTTTGAAATTTAAATAATTTGATTTAAATTTGAATTTAAGTTTGAAATTGAATTCTATGATTTGAAACTAGGGATTAAAGATGTTGTACAAGTTATATATGGGTTAAACCATTTTAAAGATATTGATTTGGGAATTTGAATTTAATTCAAGGGTTTTAACTCCTGTAAATATAACTGGATTTTATGAAACGAAAACTACTTGTTTTCAAATAATAATAGCTTTCACATAAGGAATGAATTTCCAAATTGGGTTGAAAGAATTTCAAGTTTGAAATGGAATTGAAATGTTTTGAAAACTATGAAATGAGTCTTTGATTTCAAAGACCGGATGAGTTAATCCAACTTGAAATAGAATTGTTTTGGAAGACTATGAATGAATCTTTGGAAACGAGTTTTGAAAGCTATAAGTTAAATTTTGATTTAAAGATTTAACGAGTTAATTCAATTAAAATGGAAATTGCTTTGAAATCCATAAATGAATCTTTGTGAATGGGGTGAACTTTGTGAATTGAATCTTTTTGTTTAAAAGATTAAAAGTGTGGAAATTGTTTAAACCATTGAAGGTTTTTGAAATGAATCTTTTTGTTTAAAAGATTGGAAATGGTAATTTGTTTTAACCATTCGAATGAAAAGTTTTGGGCTTTAAGTTGTGATTTAACTGAGACCCCAGTATCCATATGATTTTTACTTGCGCTCGTTATTCGGTTTAGCCGGGAAAGGACCTTTGTGTCATATATCCCATTCCGAATAGTGATACGACAATATGGATAGCATTTGATGACCGGTGGTGAAGACCGGGTATTTGCAAGAGCGATAGGATGACTTATCGATTGTCTCTGCACTGAGTAGCTACGGTATAGAGATTCCCTAAGTGATGGGAAGTCCGATCAGGATTGTGAATACCCGGATTGCAAGGGCTTCTTTGGAAGTGCCTTTGGTTCTGTTCGAACCCGGAACAGACTTGTATGGAAGTGTGTCTGACGTTACACTTTGAGATGTAAAGCTGGTTTCTATCAAATACATTTCTGTTGGTGGCGGAGAATTTATTCTCTTAGCTTAACACCCTTCTTTGAGACGTACGAGCTCAGAGGTTATGTAGTTGATGGTTACTAGTGATACATTCCCAATTTGGTAATGTGGCATACAAAGTGCTGATGATCATTTGTGGATCAAAGCGTTGCTTTGTGAAAAAGCGTGGCTTTGTGAAAAAGCGTGGCTTTGTGAAAAAGCGTAGTTTTGTGGACGAGACTTCGTCGAGCCTCACAACCCGGTAATGGTCGAAACAGGAATGTTGCGACAAAGGTTTGTAGGGGTAGCGCCCTTAGGGTATGTCATTTCCTTCTGGATAAAAGGTGATATCATGGTATGGAGCCCAGATATTTTACCTATGTGGATGCTGCAAATTTATTATACTTTGTGGTTGTTGCTTTATGATCGAGACGTCTCGGATAAAGGTCGGTGACGACCGAGGGATGACATGACTCGTGTGTTAGTTACCTAGTTATAGCTGTACAGCGTGAGGTAGCGTCAGTGTGTTAGTTACCTAGTTACAGCTGTACAGCGTGAGGTAGCGTCGTCCTTTTGTTTGCAGAGATCCGGTTAGGTTCTCGGGGCGTCTTTCCAGAGGCGTTTCTATTTCAGTAAGGAAGTTCCTTTGCCTGACCATTTGTTGGAAATCCAAAGAAACAATACGAGCCTTGTACGGTTTTAGTTGTATTACCTGCTATGGAATGTGGCGGTAACCTGCTATTGAACGTAGTAGCTATAGTAGGCATACAACAATGGTTGTATGCTGCCTAAGATTAATATTATATTTTCGAAATGGTTTTCGACACTATGCACTAATGATAATAATATCGAATGATTTTGCGTAGTAAGCATTTTTGACTATCATAAGAAGAAATCTCCTCCAATTCTGCGATTGCATTGTGTGTGTGGTGGGAGGTCTTATGGTAGTTTCATTTTCCAAAAGCATTGCGGGTTTCAATGTTTAAAAGCCTTTTGTGTTTGTTTAAAGATAAACTGTTTTTGTTGCTCACACCAGTCCCATGACTGATCCGGAGTTTATTGTTCCCTTCCTAAACTCTGGGTGCCCACTATTTTCCACACGGGCAGTCTAGAGTTGGGTTTTTCAGATATTCATGTTTAGTAGATTATCTGGAGCTAGTTCATTCATCGGAGTTGCTTATCTTGGAGTTGTGGATTCATTCTTGTCTGAAGATCATTTTGGAGTTATCACTTCTATTGATATCGTTCCGCTGCTGATGTTATCTTTTCTTTTTCCGCTGCTATTCTTTGTATCATATCTCTGATGTATATAGATATTCATTGTATCATTGTTGTATCTAGATATTGTATCAGATGTTGTATATCTATATTCTTTTTCTTTTCCGCTGTGTTGTTTACTTAATGGTGTTATAAGCTCCGGAGAACCAGATTCGGCGTTTGAATCTACGGCATTTTGAGTACAAGTGAAGTACGAATGCCGATTTTCGAAGGTCGACTTTTGGGTCTTTACACATACTACTCAAAGGAGATTATAGGAAGATTTGTACTGTCCAGTCAAAATTAGTGTTACTAAGAACACATACTTGTCAAGAAAAGACTTTTTGTATCAAGCCTATTCCTCTGGGCGAAGCGAGGGTTATTTGCTAGTTAATTCGAAGGGGAGCTTTGTGACTGGACATAGGACGGGAGGTCCGAACCAGTATAAAAACTCTGGTGTGATTGTTTCTTTACTTTTATTTACTTTACTCTGGCAGTTATAAGTTAGCTTTTTATTACACTTGCTATTAAGGCATAAATACATGATCCATACACACTTTCGAAATTATGTCACCAACTCAACTTGGAATAACCCTTATCATCCTTTTATATAAATGCACTAATGGTATCCTTTCCAAATAATCCAAATTTACCTTTTACCTCACAATGGTCAAGACAAATCAATATAGGATGGCGTCTCGCCATATCAACTCATGGAAAAATATATTCAACGGTAAATAGCATCATGGCCCATCATATTAAGTCCATGTTGCATTCTAGTAATAAGACATTCTCTAATTTAATAAACACTACTTTACTTAATCTAAATCCAAAATTTTTTACTAGGAGTTGAAATAAAAACCCAAGTACCAACACCTTATGATTATTGCAGCTAAACATATATAATAGGAATACCATTAACTTGCCTTTTAAACCAAAACAAAGATGTAAGGTGTAACATTGCCTGTAATATTAGATCAATGATGCATTTCCACAAACCAACTAAATCATCTACCATACAGGCAATATCAAATAACAAATCATCCAAATATTATTTTCCTTCATCACTGACCATTACTTCAGTGATGTAGGATGAAATAATAAACACACCTACAACTTCTAAACTTAAACAATGGACCAGTGCCTGAGTCGGATCTCATAGAAATACTGTTGGGTCAATGAATCCATAACCTAAATAAAACAGACTCTAAGCCTTTTAATTATTTAGTCAAGCACACCTTAAGAGATTTTTTAATCGATTAGTTTATAGGATGTAATCAATTAAAATTTCAATACCATATATGCCTCTTATATTAACCAGCTTTCTAAATAAAATTCTACCTCAACTGTATCTCCAAAATTTTCCAATATCAAATAATTATAACCTAAGCCTAAATCTCCTTTATATGAATTTTAACCCATTTATTTTGCTATTAGGTAAGCGTCTCTTCTCTATTTTGCTTTAACACAATAATTTGGTTTAATTTTCTCTTTCTAATTATAACTGACGTAGCACATAGGTTCACACAACTCACGAATTGATGAATTCACGGAAAATGAATCCATGAAACAAGATAAATTGATGAATTGATGATACCCAAATGCCCAAATCCGTTGATATCTCGAGATACCGGATTCTAGCTATCTTCAACACGTTGATCGCGCACGATACCACGTTAGAAGATCTACGATTCTTCGACGTTGATCTTGCGCACGAGATTCCTTGAATCGGCTTCAAAATCGTTGATTCGAGTGCACTCGAATATCCGAAGATGGAGAAAAGAGATAACACTCAACTTCCAATTTCAATGGTGGCACAAAGCATAAACCAAATTTCATTCAACAATCAACTCTTTTTACAAATGACAACACACTCCTATTTATAGGAGTTTACAACTCAACACACGTTACAATACTTCACACGACTTAAGAAAAATACATCACAACAGTACAAACGACTTACCAAGACACACGACTTAAGCAAGTAACGACATAACAAAATACAAGCGACTTAACAAACCATGCGACTTAAGAAAATACAAACATCGACTCAAAGAAGCAACACAAGGAAACATCGACTTAAGGAAATTCGCGACTTAACATCTTGCGACTTAACATCTTGCTCGTTCGCGACCTTCTGGAGATGGTTTCGTTCACGACCTAATGAAGATGTGTAACAACCCGGTTTTTCGCGTCAGTTTATAAATGACGATTAAATCATTGTTAATTGCTAATGTAGATTTTAATCGAGTCGGAATCCTTTTTGTAAAAGTTTGTTATCGTCACTAGACGATTGAAATTGATAACAAATTTCTATCAGCAGTTTTAATCATATTGAAATACTTTTTAGGCTGTAAAATTCTTTAAGATGTTGAGTTAAATGTTGTTGGGCTTTAAAGAAAAGCTGGCCCTTTGTTCTTTTGATTGCCGTGATAACCTTGTAAACCGTCCCTCTTTATTTTATTCTCATTCCAAACCCTAAACGTTCGAAAACATTAAAAATGGCAGCCTAGTTTCTTCGTCTTCGTCCCCAAACATCCAAATTAGGGCTTCTGAGAAATCGTTCGAAGTCGCGCCTCTATCGATCAATGTTTCTTCGAGCTTGCTCGGTGGCTTCAGACTGTTCGAATCACAGCTTCGACATTGAGCTGTTCATTCGCCTGCATCGAAACTATTCAGGAAGGCTCGAATTCAACTCGATATCCACGTTGAGGAGCTCACCTCTGCGATAGTCTCGACCGATTAATAAGGTGAGTGAATCACCACTCACATCTAATTCAGAGTTACAGTTTTTTTGTTGTTTCTTAGTTTTCATGAGTTTTTGATTTCGGTTGGAAATTTTTGCAATTGAATTCGTTGGTGTTATCTGCCTTTTGATTTTGACCGTGTTCGATTTCGTCGCTATGTCGATTTAAATTGTTGTAGATTCATATGTTCATCTCGGTCCATTACTGTTTTCGTGAACTTCGAATCCACTGTGAATTAAAGCTTTAGTTAGCCGGCCCCTGTGAGCTTCGTCTCTGGCCATCTTTTTGCCATTCCTTATCTGACTCATCAAGCATCATTGTTTACTTACTTGTAGTTGCTGCACTGCTGTTTGTAGTTAATTGCTTTGAGTTGGTCCTGTCTGATTTGAGTCTTGATATACTTGTTTCACAGTATATTTAGTTGCCACATTATCTCGACTTTGTAAACACCTTGCTTGTGCTTGTCATTGATTCTGTCTGGTTGCACTTTGATGTTGTTTAAGTGTTCATCCTTGTAGTAGCATGCACTGTTCTCTGTTGTTGTCTGGACACTTGCATTTTTGCAGTGCTTCATCCTGCACACCGCTACCTGTCTGCACTCATTTGTGAGATTTGTTCATCTGAACATGTTTGCATTTCATTTCCTGTAGTTATTCTTTAGCCACTGCAGTTTGATCTTCACCATTTATAATATTGCTGCATCATGTTGTATTGAACTTGATACTATTCCTGTTGAAATTCTTTCCAGTTTTCTCATCCTTGTTCATGTGCACTTGCGGTTGCATTTGTTGTAGATATTGGTGTTGCTTGAAATCTTCATACGAGTGATCTTTTGTAGCATTGAGTTGCACTGTTCTTTTGTTGGAATGACTTCGACATTGTCTATGCCTCTGTGCATTTTGTTATTGTTGAGTTTGTGATGTTGTCGACTTCACTGTGAATTCTGTGACTTCTCTGCAGTTTTCTCCATGTTGACTTCACTGTGAATTCTGTGACTTCTCTGCAGTTTTCTCCATGTTGACTTCACTGTGAATTATGGTTTTGATTTTCTGTTTTTCCTTGGTCCATATTGTCGAACTCTGTTAAACTTGACCATTTCCATTCATTCTGACATCACCTCTGTTTCACTTGAACCTGTTCACTGTGTTGTACATGTATTTGAATCGTGTAGCTTGTATTCTCTGCTGCATATCAACTTGCTCATGTGCCTTTTGATTCATGTAGATGATTCTGCATTATGTAGCTACTGTAGTACATTGGTTTAGGTTGCTGTGTTCATCACTGTTACATTGTTGTATTTTTGTATTTAACTTGTGATGATCATCTGTTCATCACTGTAGTCTTTGTAGTTGCTCTCTGTATACTTGAAACTGGACATGTGCATTTCTTTGTTGTTGCCGCTTGTTGCATGTGAGTTTGTTATCTTCCAATCTTTGCCATTTCAGTAGTTTGTGATATTGGCATTTCACTGTGTCACTGTCCCTATTTGTTTGTGACAGTCTCTGCATCCATGTTGATGTTTCGTATGTTGAAGCTTTGCATTGATATGCTTGTCATCTCTGAGTTCTTCCATGTTGATCTGTTGTGATATTGTTCTCTAGATCACTTCTAGTTGTACTGCTATTTGAAATGCAGTGCTTCATGTTGTAGCTTCTCTTGAGTTTCGTTCATCCCCACGGCATTGATGTTGACTTCGAAATGTTGACATTAGTTACTTGAACTTTGGTAGTATTGCAGTGTTGTTTATATGCCACTGTGTACATCTTTGTTGAGTCTGGACATTTTTGTTTCCAAACTTGATACTTTTGCCCACTTCACTGCTTTCCTGTGTGTACTTGCTATCATGTTTACAATTTGTACATTCATGTTTTGAGGCTGTTTGCATGCAGTTGCTTTTCAGACATTTGTGTTGTTCTCACACTTGAGTTGAACCCGATTTTGGGGGTTTGACCATATGATCACTTATGACTTTCACTGTGCTTTTGTGTATCTCCTACGATAGTGGCGAGGCAGTACACGCGTGCGTGTACTGCATCCCTATCAGATTTGACAGTTTTAAATTGAGGATTCGATTTGTTGAATTCTTTCGTTGGTTAAATTCAATATTTGATTTGTATTCTGATTTGGATTTGCTGATTTATCGTTTAACACTATTTAGTGTTACATATGCTGTTATCCAATTCTCGTATCGAGAGTTGGATATACGAGATTTCTGTGACTGTCGTCTATTTGACTATCTGATTATTATCGCTACTATGCACTAATAACTGAGTTTGAATTAGACTGACCCGTGTATTATTTTCTTCTGAATGTAATACTCGGGTCAGACCCGAGTTATTTCAGGTTGTAGATTTTCTTCTTTGAGTTGCTGTTCAGGATATGAAGACTTTTCACATCTTCTGAAGTTGTCAGTGTCATTTTGTAGTAGTCGTGTCATTGTATAGAACGATATGTATTCATGTATATTAGTCGATAATGTACTTGTATATATAACTTCTAGAGTCGACAGTTGTAGTTGTATCATATGTATCGTGTCAACTATATTGTAACTGACATCGGTTATATATATATGAGATTTTTGTTAATCTATGTTCCGCATTTATATTATCTGTGTTGTTATTATATTCATTGTCCTAAACTATTATGAACCGTCGTAGTTCGTTTTATACTAGAATTAGGTGTGTCGATGGGAGTAAATAAATAATAGATGAAAAATAAAAAGTATATACCACTCCTATCGAGATAACCAATGTTAGTGTAAGGCCAACTACGGATGGTCGCTCCTATCCAGCCTTATTCTTCGTAATAATAGACAGTATTTATTTTAATACTCTTTGTTATTATGAGCATAGAGGTGGGGCTTCACAGTTGGTATCAGAGCTTGGGGTTTATGGACATAATATAAAACATAACTTGGATGGAACATATGTTACAACTATAGGTCAATGTTTTTTTGTGATTTGAGTCAAAACTAAAGTTTTGAAATTTAGATGTAAATTTTTAAATATCTTTATTTAAAAATAAAAATGAATTTGTGTTCTGATGATTTGATTGATTTGAGTACTGTTTATCAAAGTGCGTAGCGGAAACAGTAAAACTGTCTTCGCTGAGTACAACTGATAATCTGTTTGATTTAGAAATTGAGATAAATTTCATTGGTTGTTTGCATAGCTGTAATTATTTGTTTCTTTGAACATTTCGAATCCGAATTAAGGATTCGAAGAAATTGCAGATATGTGATTTTTGTTGAAATTTCCGCTGGCTTTCTTTTGTATTAATCATCTATTGATTAGATTTTTGCTGTTTTGAATTATCTTCATTGAAGATACATTTGAATGATTTCTTTGTTCATTCTGTAGTACGTGCAAAAATTTGAATTGCACATTACTGCATTTATTTACGTTGAACCAATGCTTGGTTATGAAACGTATTTTGTTGCCGTTATTTTTATAATGGGATTTTTACACCAGTGCTATATTTTTGAAGCACGGTGTTTTGTTGACAATTTTAATGAATGAAAATTCACTGATGTCACATTTTGATGTGAATTATTTTGATGAGATTTTTGATGTTTTAAAATTACTGTCGCTTTGACTTCAGTAATAGCCAAATTTTTAAAAGTGGATTTTCAAGCGGTCATACCGCAATGCTAATTTGTGACCGTATTTACGGTATTTTGAGAAGTACAATTTCCTTATCGAAATTGTTACTGATTTGCTGCTTTAATCACGTGATTGGAAAATTGTTTTAAAATGAAAATGGTTTTATAAATTTTTAACAGTTTGCGTTTTCAAAAGAATGAGGAAGCGACTTAAACGATTCAGCAAAATCGAGGATTATGACCCCTTTCTTTTACTGTTTCACTTAACTTCGGACTTGTCCAGTTGAGAATGTGAATTGTTATTTTTACAAAATAAATAAAATGGTTTTCAGAAATTTTAACAGTTTGCGCTTTCAAAAGAATGAGGAAGCGATTTAAACGTTTCAGCAAAATCGAGGACTATGACTCTTTTCTTTTACTGATTCGCTTAATTCCGGACTTGTCCGTTTGAGAATGTAAAGTGTATTTTTACAAAATACACAATTTTGCACTTTCAAGGAAACGATGACGAGATTTAAATGATTTAGCAAAAGTGCGGAGTATGGAACCACACTTTTACTATTTCGGTTAATTCCGGACTCGTTAATTGAATATCTGTTGTTTTGATGATTTTGATGAATTTTACACTTTCAAGGAAACGATGAAGAGAATCAAACGATTTAGTAAAACACGTGGTATGGGACATGTGCGTTTGCTATTTCGGTTAATTCCGGACTCGTTAATTGAAATATTTGATGTTTTTGTGTGCTTTCGAGCCACTATGTTGGACCTTCGGGTCATATGTTGGACCTTCGGGTCAAATACCAGTACTAGACCTTCGGGTCATATGTTGGACCTTCGGGTCATTTGTTGGGCGCCAAAATTATGTTGAGTACTTGGTAGGCTTCGGCCATATGTTGTTGCACGTGCGGCGAATTAAAAACTCGCCATCTGATGGGATCGATCCAAGCTTTTATGTTGATTTTCTAGTCTTCTTAATTGATTTCTAGATATTTGTTGTTCCCAATTATCTGCAGGTAATTGGATATTTGTTGATATGAGCTCTGATTATCGTTTTTGATAATCAGATATTTGTTGTTTCTAATTATCGCCTGTGATAATTGGATATTTGTTGATATGAGCTCTGATTATCGTTTTTGATAATCGGATATTTGTTGTTTCTAATTATCGCTTGTGATAATTGGATATTTGTTGATATGAGCTCTGATTATCGTTTTTGATAATCGGATATTTGTTGTTTCTAATTATCGCTTGTGATAATTAGATATTTGTTGATATGGGTTCTGATTATCGTTTTCGATAATCGGATATTTGTTGTTTTTAATTATCGCTTTTGATAATGAAATATTTGTTGATTTTAGACTTAATTATCGCCTGAGATAATTAAATATTTATTGATTTTAGATTTAATTATCGCCTAAGATAATTAAATATTTGTTGATTTTAGATTTAATTATCGCCTGAGATAATTAAATATTTGTTTATTTTAGATTTAATTATCGCCTGAGATAATTAAATATTTGTTGATTTGAGATTTAATTATCGCCTGAGATAATTAAATATTTGTTGATTTGAGATTTAATTATCGTTTCAGATAATTAAATATTTGTTGATTTGAGATTTAATTATCGCCTGAGATAATTAAATATTTTTTGATTTTAGACTTAATTATCGTTTGAGATAATTAAATATTTGTTGATTTTAGATTTGATTATCGCTTGAGATAATCAATTATTTGTTGAATTTGAAATTTGATTATCGTTTTTGATAATCGAATATTTGTTGATTTGAGAAATTTGATTATCGCTTGAGATAATCAATTATTTGTTGAATTTGAAATTTGATTATCGTTTTTGATAATCGAATATTTGTTGATTTGAGAAATTTGATTATCGCTTTTGATAATCGAATATTTGTTGAATTTGAAATTCGATTATCGTGTTTGATAATCGAATATTTGTTGAATTTGAAATTTGATTATCGCTTGTGATAATCGAATATTTGTTGATTTGAGAAATTTGATTATCGTTTTTGATGATTGAATATTTGCGATTTTTGAGATTTGAGCTTCGTCTTTTTCTCTGGCGATTCAGGTGAGTAATTTGATTTACTCACATTCAATTCGTGCTCTGTATGGGATTTCTGCTCTATTTTTCCTTCTCTTTTAGTTGCTGGAACTCGATTGTTCTTGCTTTTGTTAGTCGTCTGATTTTGATCCCTGATTCCCACGATGTTGATTCTTTTGATTTGAAGCAGTCGAACCTTTTGATTTCTTATCTAATACTTCCCCGCTGACACTTGCTTTGCTTATACATTCGACATTGCCATGCTCTTTTGGTTGTTACCTTTTACCCATTTATTCCTTATGATTGCGTGGACGCAATTTCTTTAAGGAGGGGAGTCTGTAACAACCCGGTTTTTCACGTCAGTTTATAAATGACGATTAAATCATTGTTAATTGCTAATGTAGATTTTAATCGAGTCGGAATCCTTTTTGTAAAAGTTTGTTATCGTCACTAGACGATTGAAACTGATAACAAATTTCTATCAGCGGTTTTAATCATATTGAAATACTTTTTAGGCTGTAAAATTCTTTAAGATGTTGAGTTAAATGTTGTTGGGCTTTAAAGAAAAGCTGGCCCTTTGTTCTTTTGATTGCCGTGATAACCTTGTAAACCATCCCTCTTTATTTTATTCTCATTCCAAACCCTAAACGTTCGAAAACATTAAAAATGGCAGCCTAGTTTCTTCGTCTTCGTCCCCAAACATCCAAATTAGGGCTTCTGAGAAATCGTTCGAAGTCGCGCCTCTATCGATCAATGTTTCTTCGAGCTTGCTCGGTGGCTTCAGACTGTTCGAATCACAGCTTCGACATTGAGCTGTTCATTCGCCTGCATCGAAACTATTCAGGAAGGCTCGAATTCAACTCGATATCCACGTTGAGGAGCTCACCTCTGCGATAGTCTCGACCGATTAATAAGGTGAGTGAATCACCACTCACATCTAATTCAGAGTTACAGTTTTTTTGTTGTTTCTTAGTTTTCATGAGTTTTTGATTTCGGTTGGAAATTGTTGCAATTGAATTCGTTGGTGTTATCTGCCTTTTGATTTTGACCGTGTTCGATTTCGTCGCTATGTCGATTTAAATTGTTGTAGATTCATATGTTCATCTCAGTCCATTACTATTTTCGTGAACTTCGAATCCACTGTGAATTAAAGCTTTAGTTAGCCGGCCACTGTGAGCTTCGTCTCTGGCCATCTTTTTGCCATTCCTTATCTAACTCATCAAGCATCATTGTTTACTTACTTGTAGTTGCTGCACTGCTGTTTGTAGTTAATTGCTTTGAGTTGGTCCTGTCTGATTTGAGTCTTGATATACTTGTTTCATAGTATATTTAGTTGCCACATTATCTCGACTTTGTAAACACCTTGCTTGTGCTTGTCATTGATTCTGTTTGGTTGCACTTTGATGTTGTTTAAGTGTTCATCCTTGTAGTAGCATGCACTGTTCTCTGTTGTTGTCTGGACACTTGCATTTTTGCAGTGCTTCATCCTGCACACCGCTACCTGTCTGCACTCATTTGTGAGATTTGTTCATCTGAACATGTTTGCATTTCATTTCCTGTAGTTATTCTGTAGCCACTGCAGTTTGATCTTCACCATTTATAATATTGCTGCATCATGTTGTATTGAACTTGATACTATTCCTGTTGAACTTCTTTCCAGTTTTCTCATCCTTGTTCATGTGCACTTGCGGTTGCATTTGTTGTAGATATTGGTGTTGCTTGAAATCTTCATACGAGTGATCTTTTGTAGCATTGAGTTGCACTGTTCTTTTGTTGGAATGACTTCGACATTGTCTATGCCTCTGTGCATTTTGTTATTGTTGAGTTTGTGATGTTGTCGTCTTCACTGTGAATTCTGTGACTTCTCTGCAGTTTTCTCCATGTTGACTTCACTGTGAATTCTGTGACTTCTCTGCAGTTTTCTCCATCTTGACTTCACTGTGAATTATGGTTTTGATTTTCTGTTTTTCCTTGGTCCATATTGTCGAACTCTGTTAAACTTGACCATTTCCGTTCATTCTGACATCACCTCTGTTTCACTTGAACCTGTTCACTGTGTTGTACATGTATTTGAATCATGTAGCTTGTATTCTCTGCTGCATATCAACTTGCTCATGTGCCTTTTGATTCATGTAGATGATTCTGCATTATGTAGCTACTGTAGTACATTGGTTTAGGTTGCTGTGTTCATCACTGTTACATTGTTGTATTTTTGTCTTTAACTTGTGATGATCATCTGTTCATCACTGTAGTCTTTGTAGTTGCTCTCTGTATACTTGAAACTGGACATGTGCATTTCTTTGTTGTTGCTGCTTGTTGCATGTGAGTTTGTTATCTTCCAATCTTTGCCATTTCAGTAGTTTGTGATATTGGCATTTCACTGTGTCACTGTCCCTATTTGTTTGTGACAGTCTCTGCATCCATGTTGATGTTTCGTATGTTGAAGCTTTGCATTGATATGCTTGTCATCTCTAAGTTCTTCCATGTTGATCTGTTGTGATATTGTTCTCTAGATCACTTCTAGTTGTACTGCTATTTGAAATGCAGTGCTTCATGTTGTAGCTTTTCTTGAGTTTCGTTCATCCCCACGGCATTGATGTTGACTTCGAAATGTTGACATTAGTTACTTGAACTTTGGTAGTATTGCAGTGTTGTTTATATGCCACTGTGTACATCTTTGTTGAGTCTGGACATTTTTGTTTTCCAGACTTGATACTTTTGCCCACTTCACCGCTTTCCTGTGTGTACTTGCTATCATGTTTACAATTTGTACATTCATGTTTTGAGGCTGTTTGCATGCAGTTGCTTTTCAGACATTTGTGTTGTTCTCACACTTGAGTTGAACCCGATTTTGGGGGTTTGACCTTATGATCACTTATGACTTTCACTGTGCTTTTGTGTATCTCCTACGATAGTGGCGAGGCAGTACACGCGTGCGTGTACTACAGCCCTATCAGATTTGACAGTTTTAAATTGAGGATTCGATTTGTTGAATTCTTACGTTGGTTAAATTCAATATTTGATTTGTATTCTGATTTGGATTTGCTGATTTATCGTTTAACACTATTTAGTGTTACATATGCTGTTATCCAATTCTCGTATCGAGAGTTGGATATACGAGATTTCTGTGACTGTCGTCTATTTGACTATCTGATTATTATCGCTACTATGCACTAATAATTGAGTTTGAATTAGACTGACCCGTGTATTATTTTCTTCTGAATGTAATACTCGGGTCAGACCCGAGTTATTTCAGGTTGTAGATTTTCTTCTTTGAGTTGCTGTTCAGGATATGAAGACTTTTCACATCTTTTGAAGTTGTCAGTGTCATTTTGTAGTAGTCGTGTCATTGTATAGAACGATATGTATTCATGTATATTAGTCGATAATGTACTTGTATATATAACTTCTAGAGTCGACAGTTGTAGTTGTATCATATGTATCGTGTCAACTATATTGTAACCGACATCGGTTATATATATATGAGATTTTTGTTAATCTATGTTCCGCATTTATATTATCTGTGTTGTTATTATATTCATTGTCCTAAACTATTATGAACCGTCGTAGTTCGTTTTATACTAGAATTGGGTGTGTCGATGGGAGTAAATAAATAATAGATGAAAAATAAAAAGTATATACCACTCCTATCAAGATAACCAATGTTAGTGTAAGGCCAACTACGGATGGTCGCTCCTATCCAGCCTTATTCTTCGTAATAATAGACAGTATTTCTTTTAATACTCTTTGTTATTATGAGCATAGAGGTGGGGCGTCACAAGATGTTTGCGACTTAAGGAGGAGGAGCGACCTACGACTTAGTTGGAGCGAAGATGCTCGCGACTTAAGGTTAGGTCGGAGTTTGATGGAGCTTCGCAACTTAGGGTTAGGTCGTTCGCGACCTACGCTGGAGCGCGACTTAGGGTTAGGTCGTTTGCGACCTACGCTGGAGCATGACTTAAGGAGGAGGAGGAGCGACTTAGGCGGCTTCGCGAATTCTGGAGCTGCGATTAAGGTATGTGCTGCATCATCCTCCCCTAGTTGAAAAGAATTCGACCTCGAATTCACGCTCTCCTCTTCTTCGACAAGCTTATTCTCATGGTAAGAATCAAATGTTTGACGTTGAAAACGTTGGCAGTATGAATATGATCCGGCAATCTTAACCGATAAGCATTCTCGTTAATTTTCTTTACGATTTCCAAAGGGCCAATCTTTCTAGCAGCCAGTTTGTTGTAAGTACCAATAGGAAATCAATCCTTAGTCAATATTGCATATACAAAATCTCCTTCTTTGAACTCAACATTTCGCCGCTTAATATCTGCGGATTGCTTATATTTCTCATTCGCCTTATGCAATCGTTCCTGCACAACCTTGTTACATTCTTGCAATTCATTCACAAAATCACTAGCTCGTTTGATCACTCCTTTCTGCTGTGGCACTGTAGATAAATCTAATGGTCCCTTAGGCATTGTTGAGTAAACGACCTGGAATGGACAAAACCCAGTGCTACGATTAACTGCATGGTTGTGTGCAAACTCAGCTTGACACAACTTGGAATCCCAACTCTTCAAATTGTCATTCACGAGGCATCTCAATAGATTGCCTAGGGATCTATTCACAACTTCTGTCTGTCCATCCGTCTGTGGATGATAAGATCTACTGAATTTCAGCTTTGTCCCCACCATTCTCCATAGACTCATCCAAAAATGACTCAGAAAACGAGTGTCTCTATCCGATACAATAGATTCAGGCAACCCATGAAGATGATAGATCTCCCTGAAATATAACTGTGCGACATTAACTGCATCTATCGTCTTCTTGCATATGATAAAATGTATCATTTTTGAAAACCGATCAACCACCACGTAGATAGAATCATTGCCACGTTGCGTTCTCGGCAATCCTAAGACAAAGTCCATACTAACCTCCACCCATGGTTTAGTAGGTATAGGCAATGGCATATATAAACCTGCATTTGTTGTAGTCCCCTTTGAAACTTGACAAATATGGCACCTTTGAACGAACTTTCCAACCTCTTTCCTCATTGATGGCTAAAAATAAGATTTTGAGATCAACTGCATAGTACGGTCACGACCCACGTGTCCTTCTTCATGTAATTCTTTGATGATTTTCATTCGCAGACTGCAATCTGGAATACACAACTGATTTCCTTTGAATAGAAAACCATCAACTAGCATATATCCATCCATGTTTCCCTGCTTGACTTTGTTTAGGATCTTGGAAAAATATGAATCTGAAGTAAGCAAATCTGGAAGTAAGTCAAAACCCATCACCTCTACTCGCATGGTTGTTAGTAAATTATTCCTCCGACTCAATGCATCGGCGACGCGATTAGTTACTCCAGATTTGTGTTTTACAACGAATGTAAATTGCTGCAAATAAGCTATCCACGATGCATGCCTAGCTGCAATTTTATTCTGCCCTTGTAAATGTTTCAATGCTTCATGATCCGTATACAAGACAAACTCTTTGTGGAACAAGTAATGTCTCCAATGCTTCACGGCCTGCACAATAGCATAAAACTCCACATCATAAGTACCGTATCTCATCTTTGCTCCAGAAAGCTTTTCACTGAAATAGGCAATTGGACGACCCTTCTGACTCAACACTCCTCCAATTCCAACTTTGGATGCATTTGTATGTAACTCAAATAGTAACTGAAAATCTGGCAACACTAGAATCGATGTTGATGTTAAAAGTTCCTTGATCTGTTCATAAGCAGATCCTGCCTCTTTCATCCACGAAAACTGCTTTCCTTTCATACAATCATTAACAGGAGCCATCACACTACTAAAGTGAGGTATAAATCTTCGATAAAATGAAGCTAACCCATGGAACTTCTGACTTCTGTTATAGTTTTGGGCTGTGGCCAATTTCTGATTGCGCCTACTTTACTCTGGTCCACTTGTATCCCTTCCTTGGACGCGACATAACCCAGAAATAAAACACTCGGTGTCATGAACACGCATTTCTTCATTGCTGCATAGAACTGTTCTTGACGAAGAATAGTTATCACCTTTCGTAAGTGTTGAACGTGCTCCTCTGTGCTAGCACTATATATCAAAATATCATCAAAGTAGAATACAACAAACTTCCCGATGTAAGGTCTGAAAAGTTGATTCATCACCCTCATAAATGTACTTGGTGCATTGGATAGACCAAATGGCATGACCAGCCATTCATATAATCCTTCCCGAGTCTTGAATGCTGTCTTCCATTCATCACCTGGTCTTATGCAAATCTGATGATAACCACTCTTAAGGTCGATCTTAGAAAAGATTACAGATCCACTGAGTTGATCCAATAGATCATCAAGTCTTGGCATAGGAAATCTGTATCTGATAGTTATTTGGTTAAATGCCTCGTTGTCTGTACACATTCTCCATGAACCATCTTTCTTTGGCACCAACAGAACTGGTACAGCACAAGGACTGAGACTCTCTCGAACACGCCCTTGCTCAAGCAACTCCTCAACCTATCTCCTCAACTCTTCATGCTCTTTCGGACTCATACGATAATGCGGCCTATGCGGTAAAATAACACCTGGCACTAGATCGATTTGATGTTGTATATCTCTTATTGGTGGTAAGTCCTTGGGTAATTCCACAGGAAAGACATCTTCAAATTCATTTAACACCGGTCTAACCTCCGCAGGAATTTCAAGATCTTCACTTGTTTCGTATCCAATCAACATAAACAATTCAACACTATCTTCCACTTCTTTAACAAATTCTCTCGAAGATAATAGACTAGTTGGTTCCATTTTCTTCTCTGACTTGCTTTCACTTTGTTCATGCTTCTTAGGAACTAAGGTGATTTGAGTGCCTTCGAACATGAAACTGTAGCTGTTGGTACAACCATTATGTTGTACATCTCTATCATATTGCCATGGTCTTCCCAATAGTAGATGACACACATCCATATGGACAACATCACACCATATATCATCTTTGTACTTCTTCCCAATAGAAAATGTAACAAATGCTCATCTTCCCACTGTCACTTCTCCACCCTTCTTTAGCCATGCCAGTTTATATGGTCTAGGGTGTTTTTCAGTCTTCAACCCTAACTTCTTGACGGCTTCTTCAGAAATAATGTTATCGCAGCTTCCCGCATCAATAACAAATCGACAAACCTTTCCCAAGATAGTACATGTAGACTGAAAGATATTGCTTCCCATCCAACTAGAATCATCCTCATGCTTTGGCGTTAAACAAGACCTCCTCATCATCAAGTTACACCCTTCGTCTCCTGACACAACTTCTTCATCTTCATCAAACTTCGGTGGATGAGAATAATTAATTTCAGCTTCCACATCCTCATACTCACATTCCTCTGCAACTAATGCTCTCTTCTTTGGCTTTGTACATTCATTACTTTTATGGCCAAACTCCTGACAATTATAGCAGTTGATACTGTTAGTGACCTTCGCTTTAGTGGCTTCATTGACAACTGGTTTATTGACTGCCTTGGAAACATTAGCACTGCTACTAGCACACTTATTCTGGTTGTTGGAACTCGTAAACACACCACTTCCTCATCTCCCTTGTTTCTCCCAAGCTAGAGCTTTCTGATGTGCTTCAGCAACAGACATAGGATTAAACATATTAACCATGTCTTGAATTTGCATTCATAACCCTCCAACATATCTAGCCGTTAGCTCTTCCTCGATTTCCATAATATCATTCCTTGCAATCAATTGATAGAATTCATCTGCATAGTCATTCACTGTCTTCCATTTTCCAGGGAACGGGAGAATTCCCACTACCGCTGGTAGGCCAGCTGGGCCGTGAGCGCGGTGGGAACGGGCTTCCCAAAAAGCCAGCCCCGGCCGTCCCTTATCTCAAGTTCTGCAAACGTTGATACATAAGAGATTGATAATTGTACGGCAAAAAAGTCGCTTTCATCATCTTTCTCATCTTCTCCCAAGTGACAACTTTTGATTTTCCCATTCTCTCTCGAGTTAGTTTAGTTTGTTGCCACCAAGCCATAGCTCTTCCCCTTAGTCTTGTAGCAACTAATTGGACTCTGCGATTCTCAGGCACATCTTTGAATTCCAAAATTTCTTCAACATTTGACAACCAATCAAGAAATTCTTCTGCTTGCATGCCACCTTTGAGTTCTGGAATTTCCATCTTCATACCTGACTCCCATTTACGATCATTTTCTGAATCTCGAAATTGATTTCGCACTTGGCCTTGATTTAGATAATGAATACTACATCCATCACCATCTTCCTCAAAATTAGATGTATTTCGATATCGATCCTGACCATTGACGTCCCTACGACCACGCGTATCCCTTCTACCTTGTCTTTTAGCATTACGATATGGTTCATTTTCGAAACCACGTTGAGTTCCTCCCTCTTCATTTCGGTACCCATGATAGTCTCGCCTCATTGAAACTGATGATTCTCTCCTATCTTGATACGATTGGGGGACATCCTCCTTTCTTACGAAACCGATGGAGAAACCCTATTTCCACCCTGGTTTGAAACTGGTGACGTTCTCCTTTGATTTTGATTCATGTCGATCATCAATTTCTCCAGTTTTTCAATACCCTCATTGAACTTTTCATTGATATGCTGCTCCATCTGCTCAGCTTCTTGTCTTCTATACAAATCTTCAACATTTTGATAGCGGTTAGCACGTCTCGGAGGCATGATCAAATCTTCAACAAATTCAAACACAAACTTCACACCCAACGAACTTGGAAAAGTTCGTCTCCTCACTCTGATACCAAATGACGCAGCACACAGGATCACACAACTCACAAATTGATGAATTCACGGAAAATGAATCGATGAAACAAGATAAATTGATGAATTGATGATACCCAAATGCCCAAATCCGTTGATCTCTCGAGATACCGGATTCTAGCTATCTTCAACACGTTGATCGCGCACGATACCATGTTAGAAGATCTACGATTCTTCGACGTTGATCTCGCGCACGAGATTCCATGAATCGGCTTCAAAATCGTTGATTCGAGCGCACTCGAATATCCGAAGATGGAGAAAAGAGATAACACTCAACTTCCAATTTCAATGGTGGCACAAAGCACAAACCAAATTTTATTCAACAATCAACTCTTTTTACAAATGACAACACACTCCTATTTATAGGAGTTTATAACTCAACACACGTTACAATACTTCACACGACTTAAGAAAAATACATCACAACAGTACAAACGACTTACCAAGACACACGACTTAAGCAAAGTAACGACATAACAAAATACAAGCGACTTAACAAACCATGCGACTTAAGAAAATACAAACAGCGACTCAAAGAAGCTACACAAGGAAACAACGACTTAAGGAAATTCGTGACTTAACATCTTGCTCGTTCGCGACCTTCTGGAGATGGTTTCGTTCATGACCTAATGAAGATGTTTGCGACTTAAGGAGGAGGAGCGACCTACGACTTAGTTGGAGCGAAGATGCTCGCGACTTAAGGTTAGGTCGGAGTTTGATGGAGCTTCGCGACTTAGGGTTAGGTCGTTCGCGACCTACGCTGGAGAGCGACTTAGGGTTAGGTCATTCGCGACCTACACTGGAGCGCGACTTAAGGAGGAGGAGGAGCGACTTAGGCGGCTTCGCGAATTCTGGAGCTGCGATTAAGGTATGCGCTGCATCAATAACCATAATCATTCTTCCACTACTCGGAAATTATCTAATCCAAATTCTGACTCTCTTTAGAGTCCTGTCCCAAAGTGGCATGTCCATAGATCTTATGAATTCTATTTACTTAGGGAGGAAGTTCATAATCTTCTTCGAAGGCATAAGGAATCTAATTTCATGAAACTACTAGGATTACGACATACAACATAATCATGCCCATTCCGTTAATCCTTATCCAAACCACATTTCTATCTACATCCAACATCATCCCATAATGAGTCATTTAATCTACTCTAAAATTAATCCATTTCAAAATACCCTTTAACTTTAGATAAACATAATGTTGATTCATAAAACCTCTTAAAAACAAGTATTATAAGTCGAATTCCCAAAAACAAATATTTAGTTTTTTCAAAAATATTGTCCATTCTTAAGAATATTCAACTTTTAGTTACAAATACTTCAGCAACTGTTAACGAAAAAATCGAACGCTAACACCCCAGTGTGAGTATTAGTAAAGTGAAAGCACCACCCGTTGGTACGGGAACTAGAAATCAGCAGAAAATAGCAGAAAAGTAAAGAGACAGCAGTTTTATAGTGGTTCGGCTCGAAATTAAGCCTACGTCCACTTTATCTTCTTTATTACAAGTTCGATTACAAGCTTTACAAGAATTCCCTCGATTACTCAACAATCGATACAAGTGATTAGCACTACAATGCAAAAGAGATTCTGGAATCCATCTTGAATGTAGTTGATCTTCTCTTTAGGTAGTTTGGAATGTTTTTGGTAGTAGAGGAGTTGTAGAAGTCGTGAATGCAGCAGAGTTTCGGCGCTTCAAAGTCTGGAAAAGAAAGTCCCTCTCGAATGTGGAGTAGGCGGGGTATTTATAGGAGGAGCCTGGGCTTAGGTCGTTGGATTCTTAGGTCGTGAGCGACCTAAAGGTCCTTCCGAGTTAGCTTAAGTCGTTGGCGACTTAAGGGAGACATTCTAGGTGAGATACTGAGTGTGAGCGACCTAATGTAGTGAATTCAGAAGTTATCTCGGCAAGCTTAGGTCGTGAGCGACCTAACAGAAGAGGTAGGACGTGTGGCTTTACTTTGGAGCATGTTAAGTCATTCCCTTCTCCTGAATTGCTAGGTCGTTAGGTCGCTAACTCGTTAGGTCGTTAGGTCCCTAACTCGTTAGGTCGCTAGGTCGCTAACTCGCTAGGTCGCTAGGTCGCTAACTCGTTTGGTCGCTAGGTCGCTAACTCGTTAGGTCGCTAGGTCGCTAACTCGTTAGGTCGCTAGGTTGCATTTCTGTAGTTAGGTTGCAGGAGATTTCCTTAGGTCGTTAAGTCGTAAGTCGTTGGGTCGCTGAGTCGTAGAGAAAGAGGTGTTAACACTTGCACCTCGAAGTATATGCCTAGGGACTAGGTCATGTGCTTCGACACCTTTTAACTCGTGCCATTTGAATTGCTTAAGTCGTGAGTTGCTCGGGTTGTTAGGTCGTAAGCCGCTTGAGTTGTTAGGTCGTTTTAGGCCGATTCGAATTCCACCTTTCCCGCCTATAAGTTGCTCAGCTTCTCCTTCCTTCTCCTTACTTGCTCTATTATCTAAAACTGCCATTGACGTTTTCTCCAAGCTTTCGAAGACAAATTCCAACCTTCTCGTCGTCGATCATCCCTCTGTCCAACTACGTAAGTAATTCCGGCCATCGCTCACCTACACCCATCGTCAAATCTCCGGTTTCCATTTTCTGACTTTAATTCGCTTTCTTTTGCCATATTTTGTCGAGAATCATGTTTCCACCAACTTGTGACCGCCGTTGACCACGCCGTAGTTGTGATTCATGATAAATCAGTGATATTGAATTTGTGGCGAATCTGAGACGATGTTGATGGTTTTTGGGTGATTTGGTGGTATTAGAGAGACGATGGTTTTTTTGTTGTGAAGGCGCCGATGAATTAGCGGGTTATCGGGTTATTGGGTTTGATGCCAGGCGAGTTAACAACCCAAGGAAGATTGAGCGAGTTAGGGAGTTGGTGAATTGATGTATTGGGGAGTAGTGAACAGGATAAGGCATTAGGCGAGTTAAGGATCTGAGGAGGGGCGACCTACGGTTTAAACATTAATCACACGACATAACTCAGCAAACAGTTTAAGGAAGCAAACGACTTAACCAAGCAAACGACTTAACCATGCAACGACTTAACCAAGCAAACGACTTAACCATGCAAACGACTTAACCAAGCAAACGACTTAAAACTGAGTGACTTAAAGAATCTGAACGACTTAAGAACTTGCGAATTAAGAAGTGTAGCATATTTCTTTGGACGAGATAACTCTCCTTACGACCTGTCTTTGGATCGCGCTATGATCTGGGCGACTTAACTTCTTACGACATAACTTTTAGGTCGCGGATGTACTTGGACGAGTTAACACTTAAACAAATTTACCCTGTCTTGGCTTAAAGCTTTATGCCTTATCTTGCAGTGTAGTTTTAACTCGTAGGAACACAATTGATAAACTCTAAAATTTGAGCAGAACGACTTAGGGGAGCCCGACCTATGCTAGGTCGTTTGAACTTGATCCGGACGACCTAAGTAAGCCCAAGCTAGTCTTAAGTCGTTCCTGCGACTTAAGGACTTGAACACTTGCAAAGTTTTTCACATAACTTGACTGAACTGCAAGTTTGAACTACTTGAACATGTTGCACTTTTTCCCAGATTGTATTGACTTGATTGCTAATAACCTGTTAAATACAACATTTGCAGAAAACTGGGACAAATATACTCATCATTGATTACCCACATCGAATGACGGATTAAATCAAGAGACAATATTCTACTTAAGTAAAATAAACTGAATTCAATTGAGTGTGAAATGCTGTGAATCAACTATCTTGAATGAAGTGTCAACG
Source organism: Allium fistulosum (assembly GCA_030737815.1). NCBI lineage: Eukaryota > Viridiplantae > Streptophyta > Magnoliopsida > Asparagales > Amaryllidaceae > Allium > Allium fistulosum. The sequence goes on along the minus strand of CM060907.1, from coordinate 458,272,299 downwards.
CAAAATTCTCACAGTTAGAATTACTTACTACCAAATGTTATCTGCATTGACACTACTCTCAGTTTTAATTTTAATAACAAGTCTTGAATTTTCCTGAATTGACATATGCAAACCAGTATTATTATTTTTATTTACTTGTTATCTTATTAGCTTCGCACAACACTTCACACGCTTTTTAGGAAACGTGCACCTTCATATTTGAACATCCAGTTCCTTGTGTAGAATGACTTCTCATCAAGCACAAGAAGTATTAGTAGATCAGACTGAAGAAGTCTTCTGAATAGCTGTCCCTTTGGAGAATCCTTCGGAAACAGTTTCAACCACTTTAACCCAACGGGCTTTCAGCCAGCTTTGCGTCCAATTTGGCATTGCTGAGACCGAAGTTTTACTTCCTAGAGTAAATGATACCGCTGACAGGCTACCTCTTCCGCTTCTCATTCTCAAAAGGAAGAGGTTTTTCAAAAGCAAGTGAGATATGCACATGCTACCCAGAGAGATGCCGAGACAAAACTTGAGGCAGAGCAGCATGTTATTGAAAAATACCGCAAGGATACCGTTCAGCTGTGGGAAAAAGTTAACTCCCAAGACCTGGAGATTGCAACGTTAAAAGCTCAACTTTCAAAAGTAGAAAAGGAGCGTGATGATGCCATGGCTGGAAAAGCGGCTGTTGAGGAATCGCATGAAACCACCAAGGCCACCATCAGCTCCACTCTTTTTGAGTTTTACGTTCTCAGTGTCTTAGGGAAAGGTAGCCTCTCTTTCTTGGGCCCAAAATATGAAATTACTCTGGCCGAAGTGTGGGAGGCAGTAATTGAAATGTATAAAGATGCTGGCTATGTGGAGGAGGACCTCGAGGCTTGTTATTTGGACGACGAGAGTCGTGCTGCCCTTGCTAGAGGGAAAGAACAGCTTGCCAGGGAGCGAGCCGAAGTAGCAGGAGGAGAGCATCTGGAGAAGGCGCCTTTAGCCGACCCCACTCATCCATCGGCTTCGGTTGACCCTGATACCATTGGCTCTAGCTCTCATTCTCCACCTCCTGCAAAAGCCGAAATCAAAACTAAAACTGCTCACACTGAAGAAGAGGCCCAAGAAAGTACCGAAGCCCAAGATTATGAAATCGAAGTGATCAAACCAAGCTCCCCAGGTAACTTCAATTTCGATCTGGCTCAAGTGGACTGCTCGTTTGCTTCACCTGAGCTTGATGAACTTTTTGCCTATTACTTAAGCCTTGATGTGCCACCATCTCCTCTCTTTGCGGGAGATACTGATGTTTTTAACTTTTCTTCTACTGTAGCAAAAACAACAAGTGCTGCACTAGCTTCGCCTCCCCCAGCTGCTGTTCCTCTACCTCTTCAAGTTACTCCTCCTTCTGCTTCTCAACCGGGGTCGTAAGAAGAGAAAATAGAAGCTCTCCAAGACTTGGATGATCCGACCGTTTCGCAAGAGCAGAAGGCGGAAGAACTTGAGGAGGGCGAGAGGTCCCTGGAGAAATCTTATGCTGACGACACAAAGCTATCTGAACTTATTACTCCGGGCAACGAATCTTCTTCAAAAAAGAAGGGGGAAGCGCGTGATTTCAAAGAAGAAGAAAGACGTCCTGTTGATGATGAGAAAGCAGAAGAAGATCCAGCTGCACCTCTTTCTCCTTCTTCCGCGACCCGTCCAAGCCGGCCTGCGAAGTTAGTCATTAAACCAGGTGAAGGCTCCAAAGGCGGCGGGAGGAAGAAGAAATGATTTTGGTTCTATCTTTCTTGTTTTGCTATTTTGCCTTTTGTCTAAAAACTTGTATCGATCGGGGATTGTGCAGGTACCGGCCCCCGCTTTTTTTTTGAAACCTGTGCATGTATAAAAAATTTGATAGTATGGAATAAAAATGACTCTTTTTACTTGTACAATCTCTTGTCAGTATTTGTGAATGCATTTATTCCTTGTTTTTGCACAAATTTCTTTATTTTCTTTGTACGATACTGCAGTGAGCTTGTGGTATGCTTGTTTGAGCATTGTTTTTATTAATATAGCTATATGCCCCCATACCACGGCTCATTGCAATATTCTGAAAAGACTTGTACTCTTATTCTAGAGAATAATTCTTCCGTTTTGAGGAAATATTATTCTGCTTTTGTGGAGTGTGCCTTGTATTGGAGAAGTTTTATTCATTTTTCTTTTCTTTTAAGAAAGAGTTAACACACTTCAACCTTCGGAGATGGCCACTTTTATTTTCTGAAAAGTGGATTACTCTTTGTAGTGAAGCGGGTTTTCTGAAGAAAACTTTTTATTTTTGGACGTGCCTCTTTAAAAGGCTTTGTTTAGCACTTCACCGTTGAGGGTAGGAATGTGCCTCCGAAGAGGGCTTGTGCCTCCGAAGAGGGCTTTTTTGTTGTGCCTCGGGAGAGGGCTTGTGCCTCCGAAGAGGGCTTGTGCCTCCGAAGAGGGCTTTTTTGTTGTGCCTCGGGAGAGGGCTTGTGCCTCCGAAGAGGGCTCCTCCGAAGAGTTGTGCCTCCGAAGAGGGCTTTTGCCTCGTTAGAGGTCTTTTGCCTCCAATGAGGACTCCTCCGAAGAGGTGTGCCTCCGAAGAGGGCTTGTGCCTCCGAAGAGGGCTTTTGCCTCGTTAGAGGTCTTTTGCCTCCGAAGAGGACTCCTCCGAAGAGTTGTGCCTCCGAAGAGGGCTTTTGTTTGGCACTTCAACTTGGTGAAGTGTGCCTCCAAAGAGGGCTTTGTTTGTTTTGCTTGAAAGTTACTTTCTCACAGTCAAATGGTCCCACGGAGTAGACGCAAGTTATCCGACTGGATGCTCGTTTGTTCGAACGATCGCAATCAAATAACAAGGGCCTGGAACCTTCTATCTTGGGAAGGTGCCCCCTTGGGTGGTCCCACCAACATTCTTGGGTGAGAGAAGCATTTCGATTTGGGCGTGCCTCGTTAGAGGGCTTTATTTTGCACTTCAACTTTTTTGGGGAAGATCGTTCCCATGAGAGTAGAAGAGTGCCTCTGAAGAGGGCTTTATTTGTTTGCTTGAAAGTTATTTCTCACAGTCAAATGGATCCACGGGGTGGGCGTAAGCTACTTAATTGGATGTTCGTGCACAAACGATCGCAATTAACTAGCAAGGGCCCGGTGCCTTCCTTTGGGAAGGTGCCCTCTTCGGTGGTTCCATTAACCTTATTGGTTGAGAAGAACATTTCATTTTACAGCGTGCCTCGTTGGAGGGCTTTAAATTGTGCCTCCGGAGAGGGCTTTGAGTTGTTTGCCAGGAAGGTTGCATCTCACAGTTGAGTGGTTCCACGAGGCGGATGCAAGCCACCTAACCAGATGTTTGTTTGCACAAACGATCACAATTAAGCAACAATGGCCCGGTGCCTTCACTTTGGGAAGGTGCCCCTCCGGTGGTTCCACCAACCTTTTTGGTTGAGAGACAAGATTCCGTTTTGGCTTTTTTTTGTCTACTTGCCAATATCTTTTCATCATCCGTTCCCCAACGATCCCTTGTTATCACTTTTAAATGCATGTTCCTTTCTTTGGTAAGCCGTTTGATTTTTCTAGGGAAGTGTACTTCATGGTTGAGTGAATCCACGGGCAGACGCAAGCCACTTAACCGGATGTCTGTTTGTACAAACGATCACAGTCAGTTAGCAAGGGCCTGGTGCCTTCCTTTGGGAAGGTGCCCCTTTGGTGGAATCACCAACCGTTTGTCTGAAGTCCTTCTTGTGTAGGAATTGAGTCTGTAATTTTTGTGGCTTGACATTTGTTTGTTGAGTGATTTATGGAATCGCTTGGGTTTGTGACGTGTTGAATAGGTAAGCTTTGCTTTGATTGCCTACAATATTAAATCGATATTTTAGCAATATACTTAAAATATTTGCACATCGAAATGAGACAGGCATTATATAGTAATAAAAGACACACGATTTATAGTGGTTCGGCCAAGAATTGGGCCTACGTCCACTTTATAGTTCTTATTGCTGAGTCACACTGATTTTTCAATGGCTTTCAATACAAGAATGATACATCCAGCATTATTTTACAAATTTAAGCATAGCTTTTTAAGTAAAATATGGACGCAAATGGTTGCTGTTCCAGGCTCTCGGGATTGGATCCCCTTCGACAGTTGTGAGTTTAAAAGTGCAATCAAGATGTTTTTTGCCTATGACATACGACCCTTCCCAGTTTGGCCCAAACACTCCTGTTGCTGTCATGATCCTTTCTAAGACTAGATCCCCAATTTCAAAGCTGCGTTGACGAACTTTAGAATTGAAGTGCCTGGCTATCCTTTGCTGTTGAGCCGCAACCCTGAGTTCAGCTTCTTTCCTTCTTTCATCAAGCAAATCAAGTGCTTCAAGTTGCAGTTTTTCATTTTCAACTTGGTTGAAATGAATTCTCCTGTGGGAGGGGACCTCTATTTCCATGGGAATCATTGCTTCTGATCCATATGCCAATGAGAATGGAGTGTGCCCAGTCGCAGTTTTGTGGGTAGTCCTATATGCCCATAGTGCTAGTGGCAGTTTATCAACCCAACCACCTTTTGCTTTTTCTAGTTGCTTTTTGATGGTTGATTTGATGATTTTGTTCACTGCTTCCACTTGCCCGTTTGCCTACGGATGAGCCACTGCTGAGAAGCTTTTTCGGATCTTGAATCGCTTGCAAAATTCCTGGAATTCTTCGCTTTCGAATTGGGTACCATTGTCTGTTATTATCTTCTGAGGCACACCATACCTGCAAATGATATTTTTAGTTACAAAATTTATCATCTTTTTACAGGTAATAGTAGCCAAGGGTTCAGCTTCAGCCCATTTAGTGAAATAATCAACAGCAACAATGGCATATTTGATTCCGGATCTGGCAATCGGCATAGGCCCAATGAGATCTATTCCCCAAATGGCGAATGGCCATGGACTGACCATCTGTGTTAGCATGGTGGAAGGTGCTCTTGGGATTTTTGCAAATCTCTAGCATCTGTCACACTTTCGGGAGTAGCTAGCAGCATCTCGATTAATATCCGGCCAAAAATACCCATAGCGGAGAATTTTCTTTGCAAGAGTTTGGCCACCTGAATGATCCCCACACTCTCCTCCGTGCACTTCAGCCAAAATTGTCTTAGCCTCTTCTTTGGTTACACATCGGAGTAATGACATCGAGAATCCTTGTCTGTACAAATGGTCGCCTTGAATTACATATCTCGAGGCTTTTCTTAACAGCTTCTGGCATTCTTTTGAGTTTTCAGGTAAGGAGCCATTGAGTAGATATTCCTTGATCGGGGTTATCCATGACTCCTGTTCTTGAGATACAGCCATGATCCAGTCAATATCCATCTCATCAATACTTGGAGCTGTCAAGACTTCTACAGGGACCAATCCCAATAATTGAGCTTTGCCAGAGCTTGAGTATTTCGCGAGAGAATCTGCCTTCATGTTCTCTTCCCGGGGTATATGGTTTATTGTATAATGATCAAAATCATCGAGAAGTTCACAGGCTTTTGATAAGTAAGCAGGCAGATTTCCTCCTTTAGTTTGAAACTCTTTCTTGACTTGGCATACAATTAGTTGGGAATCACTGAAGATCTGCAATATTTTGATGCTCAGTTCTTTAGCAATCCTCAGACCGACAATAAGAGCTTCGTATTCGGCTTCATTATTTGTCGAAGGAAATTCTAATCTCAGTGCATAACACAATGACTGCCCTTCGGGGGTTTCAAGCACAACCCCAGCTTCAGAACAATAGTCATTTCTTGCACCATCAACATATAATTTCCATCGGTTGGGATGTCTTCAGTTACCTCTTCCTCACTGCCACCTTTATCTGTGCATTTTGCAATGAAATCTGCTAAAGCTTGTCCATTGATTGCTCTTCGGGGATGATAGGTGATATCGTATTGATTGAGTTCAATATTCCACTTTAGAAGATGACCCGAAGTTTCAGGGCGGAATAGGACTTGCTTTAGAGGTTGATCGTGAGGACTTTAATAGGATGACCTGGAAGTATGGCCTCAACTTTCTAGATGCGATCAATAGACAATAGGCGAGCTTTTCTAACTTTAAATAATTCATCTCTGCCCCAGTGAACCTTTTGCTGATGTAATAAACTGGACGCTGAACTTTTGCGTCCTCTTGCACCAACGCTGCACTGAGAGCATGAGATGAAACTGCTAAGTATATGAATAGATCTTCACCATTGTTGGGCTTAGAAAGTACTGGAGGCGTTTCCATATGATGAATCAGCTCATCAAAAGCTTTTTGACACTCAGGAGTCCATTCGAAATTCTTCTTTCCTTTCTTCAGAGCATCAAAGAAGGGAATGCATTTATCTGTGGCTTTGGAAATAAATCGACTCAAAGCAGCGACTTTCCCATTGAGGCTTTGCAATTCCTTCTTTGTTCTAGGGGGTTTAACTTCCCTTAAGGCAGTGATCTGAGCAGGATTAGCTTCAATGCCCCTAGCACTCACAATGAAACCTAAGAATTTTCCGGACTCAACCCCGAATGAACATTTTAGAGGATTCAGCTTCATCCCATACTTTCGGAGGATTGTGAACATTTCTGCCAGATGATCCATGTGGTCTACTGCCTTCTTTGATTTGACTAACATATCATCAACGTACACTTCCATAGTCTTGCCAATTTGAGGCTTGAACATGGCATTAACGAGTCTCTGATAGGTTGCCCCCACGTTCTTTAGTCCGAAGGGCATGACTTTATAGCAGTAAAGACCAACATCAGTGATGAAGCTCGTGTCCTCTTGATTTGGCTCATGCATCATGATTTGATTGTATCCTGAGTAAGCATCCATAAAAGACAATAATTCGTGCCCGGCTGTTCCATCTACCAATTGATCGATTCTGGGCAACGGGAAACAGTCTTTGGGACATGCTTTGTTCAAGTCTGAAAAGTCAATGCATACTCTCCACTTTCCATTTGCTTTTTTAACCAACACCGGATTAGAAACCCAATTTGGATAAGTGGATTCTCTGATGAAGTCATTTTCCATGAGCTGATCTACTTCTTCTTTCAATGCTGTTGACCTTTCAGGACCCTGGGTTCTTCTTTTCTGCTTTACGGGTGTGAATTTTGGATCAATATTTAGGGCATGCACTGCGATTTCTGGAGATATTCCACACATGTCGGCATGACTCCAAGCGAAAACATCCAGGTTTGCTTTCAAGAATGATATTAGCATATTCTGAACTGTCACACTAAGTTGTGAACCCACATTTAACACCTTGTTTGGATCTTTCTGGTCAATAGGTATTTGCACCGTTACTTCTACTGGCACCACTCTATTCTCCCCTGCACTGGTCTTTCTGGGATCAATTTCTTTTCGCACACCACTATGTTCACCAATGCAGGGTCCACCCCGTACTTGCTACAAGGTGGGTTCTTTGATGCGGAGCGGAGCTGCCGCACCCTTTCCCATCTCTCTCTTCTTCGCCTCCCGCAACTCTATAAGATAACATTCCCGTCCAGCATTCTGGTCCCCTTTCAAAACACCAACGCCGTTATTAGTGGGGAATTTCATAGTTAGGCACCATGGGGCAAGAATAGCTTTGAATGCCGCAAGAGTTGGTCGTCCCAAGAAGGCGTTATAAGCAGAAAATTCATCAATAATAACAAAAGTTTGCTTATGGACTACTTTTCTTTCCCCTTCACCAAGTTCTATAAATAAGTCGACAATTCCGATGGGCTGTTTTGGTTCCCCAGTGAACCCAATAATTTTTTGCGAAGAAGCTTGAACATCAGCCATCGGAATTTTCATTTGATCAAATGTCTTTTTGAAGAGGATATTACAAGAAGCGCCGCAATCAACAAGCACTCTTCTCACAATAGCTGGTCCGATACCGACGGATATTACCAAAGGATCCATGGTGGGAGCCTCAATTCCCACAGAATCTCTAACTCTGAATATGATATCATCGTGACAAGTTTTTTGCTGTTTTGAAGGCACAACATCTTCCAAGACAAAAACAGTTTCTTCTTTCGGGGCATGTCTCGGAGCATGAGCATACCTTTCCATCTCTCCCCAACTTCTGCCTGCTGGGTGAGGACCCCCTGTGATTACATTAATAACAGGCCTTTCAGATTCCTGTACCACAACCTTTTCACCTGAGCCAGATTGACGAGCAGGAAGTTGCCGCCCTTGAGTAGATGAGGCCGGATCACCTCTGTTTCTCTTGACATACTGTTACAGTTTATTCTCTCTCAACAGTTCTTCAATCAAGTTCTTTAGATGGCGACATTCGTTGGTGTCATGGCCAGGTTAGTTGTGGAATCGACAGAACCTTCCATTAGGCACAAAATTCTTCCCGAGCTTAATCTTAGGTGGCTCAGGGTACTTGATGGCATCCTTGGTTGCGAAGAAGATGTTCTTTGGAGTCTCAGTCAAAGGAGTAAAATCCGAAAAATAGCGCGGTTTCTTCATATCTTTCTGCCTTTTCCCACCGTTATTTTCCCTCTTCTGACCACCAGATTCTTTCTTAATAGAAGCTTCAGCCACATTGTTGTTTTGAATTTCAGCCACAACCACCTTTGCTGGTGCAGGAAGATTCTCCAGATGCATAAATTCGTCAGCCTTCTTATAAAATTTCTCAAGTGAATTTGGTTCCTTCATCTTTAACCATTTTCCGAACTCACTTGTTTTATCGATGGCTCGCATCAAGTAGGTTAGAATCATTCGAGGCTCAGCATTATCCACATCAGCCAAAGCTATATTGAAGCGGTTCAAGAATGATTTGATAGATTCCCCAGGAGCTTGTACAAGGCTTGACAATGACATTATGTCCTTAGCTTTTAAAGCATACAATCTGAATTGATCCTTGAATTTACGAGTTAAGTCAGAGAATTGATCCACAGATCAGACTGGTAGCTTTGTAAACCAAAGTAGAGCCACCCCCTCCAAATAGACAGGAAAATATCTGTATTTAATCTCATCTGTTGCCCTGGCACCTGTCATATGCCAGTCGTATTTGTACAAGAACTGTTTTGGGTCGCTTGTCCCCCGATAGGCTGGGATAGTAGGAGGGACAAACTTCTTTGGAAATTCAGCTTTTAGAATTCTTTCGGTAAACAGAGTCTTACTTGGAGCAAATCCCCAGTCATTTTCGTCTTCATCCCTTTACATACTTTCTTTCATAATTTGGCGAACCATTCCTGATAGGTATTCCTCGTCGTTCAGAGGCCTTGCCAGGCAGACGTCGGCCACTTTTTCGGAAGTTTTCCTGAACAAACGTTCGCGAAGAGGTGGCTGCGGCCTTGAACCTCCAACTTGGGGAGGTGCCCCTTCGGCGGTGCCAACTGCCCTTGGAGGAATACTTTTCTCTTAGGAGTCATGAGCATCTTCAGCAAAGGTTGGTTCATGGTTTTCTGGTTGTTGGTTAGCCCCAAGCAAAGCGTTTAACCTGTCCATCATCAAAGCATTTTGAGCTTCCATTTGTTGGTATAACCCAGATACGACATCATCAAGTTCGGCCCTTATGACTCCAACAGTAGGAGTCGGCTGATTTGGCGCTGGAGATGTGGCAGTCCTATCATAAGCATTTTCGGATCTCGTAGATCTACTCTTTCTTCCAAGAGCCATGATTTCAGATAGACTTCTGGTTTTTAAGGAGATTCTTTCAACAAATCTTTGCGAAGCAATGGTGAGAACACACCTGAGTCCGATGTTTCTCAGTGAAAGCACCAAAAATGTTAACGTAAAAATCGAACGCTAACACCCCAGTGTGAGTATTAGTAAAGTGAAAGCACCACCCGTTGGTATGGGAACTAGAAATCAGCAGAATATAGCAGAAAAGTAAAGAGACAGCAGTTTTATAGTGGTTCGGCTCGAAATTAAGCCTACGTCCACTTTATCTTCTTTATTACAAGTTCGATTACAAGCTTTACAAGAATTTCCTCGATTACTCAACAATCGATACAAGTGATTAGCACTACAATGCAAAAGAGATTTTGGAATCCATCTTGAATGTAGTTGATCTTCTCTTTAGGTAGTTTGGAATGTTTTTGGTAGTAGAGGAGTTGTAGAAGTCGTGAATGCAGTAGAGTTTCGGCGCTTCAAAGTCTGGAAAAAAAAGTCCCTCTCGAATGTGGAGTAGGCGGGGTATTTATAGGAGGAGCCTGGGCTTAGGTCGTTGGATTCTTAGGTCGTGAGCGACCTAAGGGTCCTTCTGAGTTAGCTTAAGTCGTTGGCGACTTAAGGGAGCCATTCTGGGTGAGATACTGGGTGTGAGCGACCTAATGTAGTGAATTCAGAAGTTATCTCGGCAAGCTTAGGTCATGAGCGACCTAACAGAAGAGGTAGGTCGTGTGGCTTTACTTTGGAGCATGTTAAGTCGTTCCCTTCTCCTGATATGCTAGGTCGTTAGGTCGGTAGGTCGCTAACTCGTTAGGTCGCTAGGTTGCTTTTCTGTAGTTAGGTTGCAGGAGATTTCCTTAGGTCGTTAAGTCGTAAGTCATTGGGTCGCTGAGTCGTAGAAAAAGAGGTGTTAACAACAACCTTCACCATCTCCTCATCTGGTGTATCCCTTAAATCTAAATTCAAACATCGAGTCTTTTCTCACAAGTGCTTTGCCATGCCCGCATTACTAATCTTCCAACATAGGACCAAGAACTACTCCTCATGCCTTAGATGTAGGTATTGTGGGGTTCATATTGGTTTGGCATATTACCTACAAACATCGGTAGAATGGGAAAGTTTCATGCCAAAATATCTATAATATCAATTCTAGTAACATTTCCAGCTTTTATCTCACCCGACCAACACTAATCTCTGTTCCAGTTTCTATCTCTACCAATTCAATCATTCCAGACCATCCTTAGTTAGATTTCCTTAGAGACTCCCCAATAGGTTGTTAACTCAACTGGAGCATCAACATGGTATTAGATAAACACATAAAAACACACACACAAATATATATATATATATATATATATATATATATATATATATATATATATATATATAAGTACAAATACGCTCTTTTAATATGTTATAGTTCTTAATATAAGGAAAGTTTTGCTCTAATACCAAATGTAACAACCCACTAATTTTGACGCTCTGATTTAACACAACTCACTTTGTGTAAATGCCAAAATTCGAAATGGAGAAGTCGTTGGTGATTAATGACAAGAGACAAAGTAATAAATCAATTTTATCTATCTCCTTTTGAACTCATAGTGGAAGGTAACAACATATAATATAATCAAATATCATTATATTACAAATCAATAAATCAAAATGTATACATAAGTCATATGTATATCTAATCTGATCCAGATACATATATATACAATACAAAATGTCAAATGGTTATTTATATAGATAAGGTCATATACACTAGTAATTCCATTATCATCCACACCTTTAGACATATTTGAAACAACATACCCAATTCCATCAACCTATTGATGAAACAAAAAGGAAAAAATATAGCGAGGGTCAGACTATAGTTTGGTAAGTAATGTACATCTAATTTATTACATACTCTACTCATTCCAAAACAATACCAAGATAACTATATTAGACAATCATACCTTAACTCAGTTTTACCTACATCCAACAAGTTAGATAAACAATACTACCATACATGGCTAACTTCATGAAACAAGGTCTTAATCTAATACATTTACAATTGACGATGATATGGTCTAACTCATATATAAAGACAACCCCATTATATTGTAGCAACAATTGCTGAATCATCGAATGGATTTAGTTCCATACATGGCTTATGAACTCAATTTCGTACAACAACATGCACTTTAGATTTTTTATGCATACTAAGCGATCATGCTACGATGATAAACATTAGAGATCTCAAAATCAATAGTAAAACAAAAACAACAATACCAGTCGATTATCCATACTTATATATCCATATATGTACCATATGTATACACACAAACATTCATCCATATATAGCACATATATTGGTTGTTTGCATCAAATTTTTCAAAAACGTTTTCAAAAGAAATGCATTCATATAGGAGGATCCGATTTAGAATCATTTTGAATACATATTTTCTATGTAGTGATACAGTAATAAACTATGTGTAACGACCTACCTTTTTGGATGTTTTAAGCAGACACACGTGCCAGGCTCAAACCATTCAAAAAGGTAGATTGTTATGAGGTAAATAAGAAAACGAGAAAGAAATAAAACAAATAAAGAATCTCACAGCGGAATGGCAAAATATAATAATCAAATAACAGTTCATGAAGCCGTTTTATAAATTCATTTGACTATTCTTTTACAACACAAAATCAGAGTTACAGAAACATGAAGAAATAAATAATAAATGCAGCAGAACAACATGATGCAGTGGAATATAATAAATAATACCAGTACAAACCTTCGTCTTCGTCCTCCAGAAATAAGGTCTTCAACCCTGAAATGCTCAGGCTGACCCGAGCGAATTGAAAAGATAAAATACTCGAGTTAGAACTAAAAGATCTTATGTAAGTTAAATCAACGGTAAATATGAGTGTGACAGCGTCAGAGATGTTTACGGGGTTTGACATCTCCTATCCAGTGTCTAACGTGAGTGTAATAACTTAAGAGATGTTCGAGATTACCATCTCCTAAGGATCCGTTAAACTATCTACTATGTAGTACAATACGCTATTATAATAGTGTCTAAAATAAAGTAAAGTATTAAAATAGCGTTAAGGCGTTACCCATATCCCCCTTAACACATTTTTATATATTCCCATAGTATATATAGTACCGTAATTCCTCCGTAAACTGGAGGGCTATCAGAGGGCACTCCATAGGTATGGTACAAAACAAACTCGTAGAAGGCGCTCTAGGGCATGTGGACATGGCACTCAAGGCAATGCCAGGGTAGATTTACCAATTGTAGAACCATGCTGGTGGTAACGCATAACAGCTAGTACCGCCCACCTCAAAACACACTCCTATAATCAAAATCAAGGGTGGCCACCAAATCATCACAAAGTCATAATATGGTATCGAAGAAGCATGTCCGATCGGAGGAAGGACCTCACTTGGCCTAGGTATAGCTCATGTTTTAGTCACATCTAAGCTGACTCACGGGAGTCAGGGTCACGTCATACCTTATACAGAAATCGTTCGCTAGACCATCCTACTTCATTTCTGGAATCTCTACCACGTACACAGTTGTTAAATTGCTTTTCGATATTGGCAGAGAGTATGACAATATCTGATCCCGGTCTCTTTAACAACTAATCGCTTATGATACACCGGATGGTTCTTTTATATTTCCAAAACCATTTCATAATTTGATGCAGTGCAGAAAGCTAAGGGTCTAGGTCGCTCACGACCTAAGGAGTGTGTAGGTCGCTCACGACCTAAGGAGTTAAAGGGGGGAGTGAGTGATACCGAGAAGAAAGTCCAATTCGGTGAAGTGTTAGGTCGCATACGACCTAACAAGGCTTTTAAGTTGGAGCCACGACCTAACAGAAACGAGGTGCTGAAACGACCTAACATGTTCTTAGGTCGCGTACGACCTAACTGTGCAGTGCAACATGGTGAACGATCTAACATAACACCAAGTACAGAGCTACGACCTAACGGGTTAGTGGATGGCGAACTAAAACAAGGAGATAGGTCGCTGGAACGACCTAACATGCTTTTAGGTCGCGTACGACCTAGCGAGATAGGAAAGAGGGGGCTGGAACGAGCTAATGGGGTGCTCCGACCTAACAAATCACGACTTAAGATAGGTCGCAAAGTCTTAGGTCGCAAAGGCCTAGGTCGCAAAGTCTTAGGTCGCAAAGGCTTAGGTCGCATAGTCTTAGGTCGCAAAGGCCTAGGTCGCAAAGCCTTAGGTCGCAAAGGATTAGGTCGCAAGGCCTTAGGTCGCGAAGGCTTAGGTCGCGAAGAATCTCTGAAGCCGCTTCTGTTAGGTCGCAAACGAAGGGATGCCGTTCATTCTTAGGTCGCAAAGCTCTGGAGGCCATTGATTTCCCCAACTCGCCGATCTGGAATGCTGTGTGTTCATTTGTTAAGTCGTGGAATAATGTAATTAGGTCGTTACCGACCTAAGTGAGTTGTTTGTCTTTTAACATGTTTGTTAGGACGCGTCTGTACTAGGTCGCAACATTCAAGGTCGAAGGTCGTTTTCGACCTAAGTACTTGTAATATTTTGAAACTTTTCTGCTGTGTTGAGTTGTAGCCTATAAATAGGCGTGTATGGTCATTTTGTAAAGGTTGTTGAATATTGAATAAAATTCTCTTTTGATTGCTTTGTGCTTTCATTCAAATTGGTAGTTGAGTGTAATCTCCTATCTCCTCTTTCGGATAATCGAGTGCGCTCGATTCAACGATTGTAGAAGCCGATTCGCGGAATCAAGTGCGCTTGATCAACGCTTGAAGAATTGAAGATCTTTGAACCCGGTATCGTGCGCGATCAACGAGTTCGAGATAGCTAGAGTTCGGTATCTTCGGATCAACGAATTCGGGCAATTCAGCATTCATCAATCCATCGACTGCTACTTTCACCGACCTACATTGTTTTGAATTATCCGCTGCGTCAGTTTTTGGTATCGGAGCTTGTTCTAGCCAATCATAGCTAGATCGAGACTTGGAGCCTAATCATTTGAAGAGATTTGAAGTTTGAAGTGATAGCCGAGAGCTTGAGGTGTGAGCCGTGAGCAAGTGAAGTTGTTCGACCTTGCATTGAAGATTGTTTGATCGAATTTGTAGTGGGAGACCGAAACTTTGTCCATCGTGTTCATCGCGATTTGCTACAAAGTGGAAGTTTTCGATCCGTTTCATTTTGGATCAAAATCCGAAAAGTGTTTGAATTTGAAGATTTGTGAAGTTTTCAAGTATGCCGCCAAGAAGAGCTAATCGCCACCAAAACGTAGAAGCTTTATATCGAAGAGAAGAAGCTGATGAGATGGAGCAAAGAATCAATGAGAATTTTAGTGAAAAGCTTAACGAAGGAATTGGCCGGTTAGAGAGGCTTATGACAGAGATGAATCAAAATCGGAGAAGGGTTTCACCAGAATCTAACCATGGAGGTAGTAGAGTCTCACCACATTCCAATCGAGACCGAAGTGTTGAAAATGACCAAGGGCGTGGGAGGAACGTGAATGGTCGTGAACGGAGGAATGTCGATAGAAGGGATGAAGGTGGAAGGCGTAATGCTAGTAGAGATGTTGGTGGTCAGAATCGACATCGTTATGCATCTGATTTTGAAGAGGAGTATGATGGTGGTAGTGTTCAAGGAAGAGGTCAAGGAAGAAATTACTCTGAGTATGATCACAAGTGGGAGTCGGGGATGAAGACTGAAATTCCTGAATTCAAAGGTGGTATGCAAGCAGAGGAGTTTCTAGATTGGGTGGCTAATGTAGAGGAGATTTTTGATTTCAAAGAAGTACCAGAACATCGTAGAGTGAAGTTGGTTGCTACGAGGCTGAGGGGTAGAGCTTTGGCATGGTGGCAGCAAACCAAGCTTACACGTGAACGAATGGGGAAGTCAAAGATTGAATCTTGGGAGAAGATGAAGAAATTGATGAAAGCAACGTTCTTACCATACAATTATCAATCTTTGATGTATCAACGTTTGCAGAACTTGAGGCAGGGCACGAAGACAGTTAATGACTATGCTGATGAATTTTATCAACTCATTGCAAGGAACGATATTATGGAAACAGAAGAGCAGCTGACATCTAGGTTCATTGGAGGATTGAGAATGCAGATTCAGGATATGGTGAATATGTTCGATCCAAGATCTGTAGCAGAAGCACATCAGAAAGCGTTGGCTTGGGAAAAACAAGGGAGACGAGGAAGTGGTGTGTTTTCTAATTCTAACAATCAAGCGAAGGGTGTTGGAGGAAGTTCTAATGTTTCTAAAACTATCAGTAGACCAGTGGTGAAAGAGGCTGAGAAGGCGAAAGTTAACAATGGTTTCAAATGTTACAATTGTCAAGAATTGGGTCATAAAAGCAGTGAGTGTCCAAAGCCAAAGAAGAGAACCATGATTGCAGAAGTTGACGAAGAGGATGTTGTTGAGGATTGTTCTAATCTAGTTGAGGAGGATGAGCAGGATATTGCGTCAGGAGACGAAGGTTGTAACCTAATGCTGAGGAGATCGTGTTTAACACCGAAGCAGGAGGAAGCTAGTTGGTTGAGGAGTAATATCTTTCAGTCAACATGTACTATTCTGGGGAAGGTGTGTAAGTTTGTGATTGACGCAGGAAGCTGTGATAATATTATTTCAACCGAAGCTGTGACGAAGTTGAAATTAAAGACAGAGAAACATCCGAGTCCATACAAGTTAGCATGGTTGAGAAAAGGAGGAGAAGTGAAAGTGGATAGACGAGTTCGTGTACCATTCTCTATTGGGAAGAAATACAAAGATGAAATATGGTGTGATGTAGTAGAGATGGATGTTTGTCATTTATTATTGGGAAGACCATGGCAGTATGATCGAGCAGTACAACATGACGGTCGGACCAATAGCTACAGTTTTATGTTTAAAGGCACGAAGATTATCTTAGTTCCAAAGAAGAGATCACAAGAAGAAAGTAAGTCCGAAGAAATCGAAGAGCTGAAAACTTTATTATCTTTGAAGGAGTTTGTGAAGGAAGTAGAGGAGGAGCCTGAAGTATTCTTGTTGATTGGACGTGAGAGCAGTGAAGAAGTTGAAATTCCAAATGAAGTTAAACCAGTTTTGAAAGAATTTGACGATGTATTTCCAGAGGAATTACCAACGGAGTTGCCACCGTTGAGGGATATACAACATCAGATAGATCTTGTTCCAGGTGCTGTATTGCCACACAGACCACATTATCGAATGAGCCCGAAGGAACATGAAGAGTTGCGGAGGCAGGTAGAGGAATTGCTTGAGCAAGGACGTGTGCAGGAGAGTCTGAGTCCTTGTGCTGTACCAGCTTTATTGGTACCCAAGAAGGATGGGACATGGAGAATGTGCACTGACAGTCGAGCATTGAATAAGATTACCGTGAGATATAGATTTCCAATGCCGAGGTTGGATGACTTGTTGGATCAGATAAGCGGAGCTACTATCTTTTCTAAGATTGATTTGAAGAGCGGATATCATCAAATTCGTATCAGACCAGGAGATGAGTGGAAGACTGCTTTTAAAACCAGGGAGGGTCTATACGAATGGTTGGTTATGCCGTTTGGTTTATCAAATGCACCGAGTACTTTTATGAGGGTGATGAATCAGATTTTTCGACCGTTCATTGGGAAATTCGTGGTGGTGTATTTCGATGATATTCTTATTTACAGTGGGAGTTCAGAGGAACATCTGAATCATCTTAGAGAAGTGCTGATGGTACTGAGACAAGAACAATTTTATGCGGCTACGAAGAAATGCGTGTTCATGACGCACAGTGTTTTATTTTTGGGGTATGTTGTGTCAGAGAAAGGAATACAGGTTGACCAAAGTAAAGTGGAGGCGATCAGAAATTGGCCGCAACCCAAGACGATAACGGAAGTTCGTAGTTTTCACGGGTTGGCTTCATTCTATCGAAGGTTTATACCACACTTTAGTAGTGTGATGGCACCTGTTACAGATTGCATGAAAGGTAAACAGTTTGCATGGACAGAGGAAGCAGGGAGTGCTTTTGGGAAGATCAAGGAATTGCTGACGACTGCACCAATTCTAGTATTACCTGATTTTCAGTTAGTTTTTGAACTACATACTGATGCATCCAAGGTTGGGATTGGAGGGGTGTTGAGTCAGAAGGGACGTCCAATTGCCTATTTCAGTGAGAAGTTGTCAGGAGCGAAGATGCGATACAGTACGTATGATGTGGAGTTCTATGCTGTTGTACAATCTATTAAGCACTGGAGACACTATCTGTTTCAGAAAGAGTTTGTTCTGTATACTGATCATGAAGCATTGAAGCATTTACAAGGGCAAGACAAGATTTCAGCGAGACATGCATCGTGGATTGCATATCTGCAACAGTTTACTTTCGTTGTGAAACACAAGTCAGGGGTGACAAATCGTGTAGCTGATGCTTTAAGTAGAAGGAGTCATTTGTTGACAACGATGAAAGTTGAGGTGACTGGTTTTGAACTATTGCCGGAGCAGATTGCAGAAGATTCTTACTTTAAGAAATTTGTTGAAGGGAACAATGAAGGGAAGACTGATGAGTTTATGTTGGTTGACGGTTTTCTTTTTAAAGGAAGTCGATTGTGCATACCGGAGGGTAGTCTGAGAATGAAGATTATCAAGGAGTTACACGAAGAAGGGCATGTTGGAAGAGACCGTACCTTACAGTTAATTTCACAATCCTACTTTTGGCCATCGATGAGGAAAGAAGTGGAGAGGTTTGTGGAGCGTTGTCATATTTGTCAGGTTTCGAAAGGAACTGCGACTAATGCTGGTTTATATATGCCATTACCTGTACCAACTAAACCATGGGTTGATGTGAGTATGGACTTCGTGTTGGGATTACCAAGGACACAGCGTGGTAACGATTCCATATATGTGGTGGTTGACAGATTTTCAAAAATGGCACATTTCATTGCTTGCAAGAAGACGGCAGATGCGGTTCATGTTGCTCAGTTGTTTTTCAGGGAGATCTATAGACTTCATGGATTGCCAGAATCTATTGTGTCGGATAGAGATACTCGATTTCTGAGTCATTTTTGGTTGAGTTTGTGGAAAATGGTGGGAACGAAGCTGAAATTTAGTAGTGCTTATCACCCGCAAACGGATGGACAGACTGAGGTGGTTAATCGATCGTTGGGAAACTTGTTGAGGTGTCTTGTTCAAGATAATCTGAAGAGTTGGGATGTGAAGTTATGTCAGGCAGAATTTGCCCATAATCATGCTGTGAATCGAAGTACGGGGTTCAGTCCGTTCCAGATTGTTTATTCAAGTTTACCGAAGGGACCGTTAGATTTAACGATGATACCACACTCGAAGGGGACAATTAAGAAAGCTGCTGATTTTGTTGAAGGGCTGACGAAGTGTCATAAAATCGTTCAAGAACGATTAGAGAAAGCAAATGAGAAATATAAACAAGCTGCAGATGTGAAACGACGAAAAGTTGAGTTTAATGAAGGAGATATGGTTTATGCAGTGTTAACAAAAGATCGTTTTCCAGTGGGCGCGTACAACAAGTTGAAAGCCAGGAAAATTGGTCCGGTGGAAGTTGTGAAACGAATCAATGAAAATGCTTATAAACTGAAGCTGCCAGATGATGTGTATACATCTGACGTATTCAATGTTAAACATCTTGTACCATATCATGGGGAAGAGTTTGTTGGGGATGAAGAGTGTGCGAATTCGAGGTCGAATTTCTCTCAACCAGGGGAGGATGATGCAGTGCAGAAAGCTAAGGGTCTAGGTCGCTCACGACCTAAGGAGTGTGTAGGTCGCTCACGACCTAAGGAGTTAAAGGGGGGAGTGAGTGATACCGAGAAGAAAGTCCAATTCGGTGAAGTGTTAGGTCGCATACGACCTAACAAGGCTTTTAAGTTGGAGCCACGACCTAACAGAAACGAGGTGCTGAAACGACCTAACATGTTCTTAGGTCGCGTACGACCTAACTGTGCAGTGCAACATGGTGAACGATCTAACATAACACCAAGTACAGAGCTACGACCTAACGGGTTAGTGGATGGCGAACTAAAACAAGGAGATAGGTCGCTGGAACGACCTAACATGCTTTTAGGTCGCGTACGACCTAGCGAGATAGGAAAGAGGGGGCTGGAACGAGCTAATGGGGTGCTCCGACCTAACAAATCACGACTTAAGATAGGTCGCAAAGTCTTAGGTCGCAAAGGCCTAGGTCGCAAAGTCTTAGGTCGCAAAGGCTTAGGTCGCATAGTCTTAGGTCGCAAAGGCCTAGGTCGCAAAGCCTTAGGTCGCAAAGGATTAGGTCGCAAGGCCTTAGGTCGCGAAGGCTTAGGTCGCGAAGAATCTCTGAAGCCGCTTCTGTTAGGTCGCAAACGAAGGGATGCCGTTCATTCTTAGGTCGCAAAGCTCTGGAGGCCATTGATTTCCCCAACTCGCCGATCTGGAATGCTGTGTGTTCATTTGTTAAGTCGTGGAATAATGTAATTAGGTCGTTACCGACCTAAGTGAGTTGTTTGTCTTTTAACATGTTTGTTAGGACGCGTCTGTACTAGGTCGCAACATTCAAGGTCGAAGGTCGTTTTCGACCTAAGTACTTGTAATATTTTGAAACTTTTCTGCTGTGTTGAGTTGTAGCCTATAAATAGGCGTGTATGGTCATTTTGTAAAGGTTGTTGAATATTGAATAAAATTCTCTTTTGATTGCTTTGTGCTTTCATTCAAATTGGTAGTTGAGTGTAATCTCCTATCTCCTCTTTCGGATAATCGAGTGCGCTCGATTCAACGATTGTAGAAGCCGATTCGCGGAATCAAGTGCGCTTGATCAACGCTTGAAGAATTGAAGATCTTTGAACCCGGTATCGTGCGCGATCAACGAGTTCGAGATAGCTAGAGTTCGGTATCTTCGGATCAACGAATTCGGGCAATTCAGCATTCATCAATCCATCGACTGCTACTTTCACCGACCTACATTGTTTTGAATTATCCGCTGCGTCATAATTGATATCAAAATATCATATTTAATTCAACCCATATTACTTTCGATATCATATTCACTTTGAAATCATATTTCAAAATAGGTTAAACCCTCATTTTCAAAAACCATCATATTTACACAAAATAGTTATATAAATCCCAACTTAGGTTATTTCATCATTTAATCATATTTCCTTTAAATCAAGGATTTGGATATAAACACTTCCACTTTCTTAGTCTGAGATTTTGAAAATAGTTTAGATAGTTATAAATAGTTTAACTTAGTTAAAATAAAATTTAAATAGTTAAAATACTCTAAAATATTTTTAAATAGATTACATATATTTTTAAATTAATTTAAGATAGTTAAATAGATGTAAAATAGATTAAATATAATTAAAATAGATCAAATAGCTTTAAAATAGGTTAATTGGATTTAAAATAAATTAAATGGTTAAATTAGTTTAAATAAATTAATTTGGTTTAAAATAGGTTAAAATAATTTATATAGTTAATCTATGTTAAAATAGTTTACATAGTTAATAGGGGCATGTCACAAGAAGGACATACTTTGCAGTCCAATTAGTTTCTAGAACACACATTCAAAGAAATTAGTTTCAAGGCCAAAGTCAGCAGAATAATTACTTTCAAGGACAAAGTCAGCAGTCCAATTAATTTCAAGGACATAATTTCATAGGTTTTTAGGCCCTAGAAACTAATTATTTTACGTTTTGTCCTTGAAAGTAATTATTTCAGTTGTTTGTCCTAGAAACTAATTCCACTTGCTAAAGAGGCCCTTGTGGCTAATTTCCACTAGTTAATATAGGTTAAAATAGTTTAATAATTTGAAAATCTTAATAATTAGAATCTTTAAAATAAATAATATATTTTTTAAACAGTTTATATTAAAATATGAATTTGGAATTTATATCAATTTAACTATTTATCTGTTTCAACATATCTGGACCATTTCATATTTCCAAATCAACAAAACCCAATTTCAAATCTTTCAATTTAACTTTCTCAATAAACTATTAAATTCTATATCGATTTCTATCCATGTTTGAAATATCAATTTAAGCTACTCCAACTTCAATATTTTTTCAAAGTTATATTTCAACGATTTTAATAACTCAATTCCGATAAATTTAAATTGTACTTCAAAATCAACTTTAAAATTCACTTTAATTCCTTTAAAAAATTCCTTTAAATCAATTCCACTTGAACATTAAACTTGAACTTGATAATAACTCAATCTATATAAATCAAATTTTTATTTCAAAATATCATTTAACTAGATTAAAAATTTAGGACTTAAAAATCATTAAGTTTAACCAATCCGGTGTCCGTATATAATTCTCTACCCTATGTTCAAGTGATACAGATATTTATCATTTCAATCCACAAATTAAAATTTTACAGTTATATATCATTTCAATCCGCAATCCCGAATTAAATTTAAAAATCCATAAAATCGCTCGAGTCTATCATTTCAACCCATAACAATTTTTCCCTAATCTATAGATCGTTTGGGTATATATCATTTCAACCCATAGTGATTTTCCTAATAATAACTAAGGGAACTTGTAGAGTGATAACATTATATAAATCAAACATATCATCCAATATTAAAAATCAAACATCCATCATAATTATCATCCAAATCAACCAATAAATTTCAACAATAACTAATTATTATTCACAGGTAATTAACTGGGAATTTAAATTCAATAATAAATTAAATGACAATTTAATTCAAAATAATTCAAATTAACAGGAATAGTAATTTACATATCTCAAACAGCCACAAATAAATTCCTAATCACATCATAAATTTAATTTAACTAACATAAGAAATTTAGAAGTTGTGAGTAGGTTAAACACTCACCTTGGTTAAACACTTGCCTTGGTTAAACACTCACCTTCGATTTTAAATCGAATTAAAATCAAATTTAGGGCCCAAATTTAATCAGTCTTAGAATTCAACCAAAACAACGTCAAAATGTCCGGAATTTCGATACGATCCCAACAAAACAAACCGCGCGTGAATCGGATCTCGTATGTAAAAGTTATAATGATTAAAAGATTAAACGATTTAAATTTAAACAAATAAAATAAAATAAAAATACACGCAATCGTTACCTGCCACGCAAGCGTCATCTCAACGCAACCCTAACGCACGCTCATCAGGTCGCGAGAACGAAGCCACCACAGCATGAAGCGCCGCCAACACCGTCGCTGCGCCATCGTGGCCACCCAGCCTTTGCCGTCGCTCACCGTGCAACTCCCATGCCTCGCGATTGACCACCGAACGCCAACCAAGGCCGAGAATGAAAGCAGCCGCCATCGTATAGAGAAACCCTACTCGATTATTGCCGTCGATCAAGCTGTCCAATCGCCAAACGAATCACATGGATGAACTCTTCTTGGCCCTCTCCATAACACTGTATCATTGATTAGACGATCAGTCGAAGTTGATCGACGATCGATGAACGACCGAGAATTGCTCCTCGAATTTCGGACACACAGAAACCCAAATCGGAAAACATACAGTAGATTTGACTTGTGCTCATCGAGAGCTTCAAAACGGTATGTAATTTGTTAGGTTTTGGAGGAGTTTGATTTTTCGATTTGATTTTGGTTTGCAATTAGGGTTTGGACATTTTAATATGTTCTGCCATTGAAGAAAGGAACAAATAGAAGTTAATGTACATACAGTAATGAGAAACAATTAAGATTTATAACAGGCTATTTATAGGCAGATCAAAAATATAAATGAATGGACAAGATTGATTTTAAAGTTGAACGATAGATGACCCGAAAAGCCCGTTTCGTTCTCGAAACGAAAATGGGTCATCCCATATATCAAAATAGATGTTTTCGATAATTTTAAACTCAATGGAACATGTTTCAAGTCCTAATTCCATCGTATGAAAAAGTTAGCTTAAAATCAGCTTATTTTAAAGGGTAAGTTTGGCTCACATCCCTAATAAGTTTCAAAATAGAGAAAACATCCTTCCCAAACTGAACTTACATTTCCGGTCCCTATATTCAAATTCACGCACGCAAAAAGACCCAAATACCCTTTTATGTTTTTAACATTTCAAACGCGTATAACTTTGTGTAGAAAAATCGGATCAACATTCCCTTTTCACCGAAAAATCACAAATTTTATGATCTTTAAAATGAGATCCATTGTTGATACTAAAAATTCAAATTTGTAGTCAATGTGCAATTATTTCATATATTTGCGGACAATTCAGCAAATTTTGAACACTTTCGATTTTTTTTTCAAATTTACAACATTTGCAGACATTTCTGCAACTATATGGTATAGTTGCAGAAATGTCTGCAACTATATGGTATAGTTGCAGAAATGTCTGCAACTATTGCATATAGTTGCAGACATTTCTGCAACTATTGCATATTTGCAGAAATTCAACTATATGGTATAGTTGCAGAATTGTCTACAACTATTGCATAAACTATATGCTATAGTTGCAGAATTGTCTGCAACTATTGCATATAGTTGCAGAAATTTCTACAACTATATAGTATAGCTGCAGACATTTCTACAACTATTGCATATAGTTGCAGACATTTCTGCAACTATTGCATATTTGCAGAAATGCAACTATTGCATATAGTTGCAGAAATGTCTGCAACTATTGCATATAGTTGTAGAAATTTCTGCAACTATATGGTATAGTTGCAGAAATGTCTGCAACTATATGGTATAGTTGCAGAAATGTCTGCAACTATTGCATATAATTGCAGTTTTTCATTGAAATTGAGAAAGCTAAGCTTGCCATTGAAGAAGAAGATGAAATCTAGAAACATAAGTTCGCCATTGAAGAAGAAGAAGGAATCAAGAAAGATAAACTCGTTATTAAAATCAATCATGCAAGAAGCGTATGGGTATTTTTGGGAAAAAAATAGCCGAAATGAAAAACTGGGACCTGCAAAGTATGTTTTCTTGCGGGAGGAGCTTTAGTGAATTAAGTTTGCTTTTAGGGATGCATGCATAATATTCACTATTTTAAATTGATTTCAACTAATTTTAATTAAATTTATTTCTAGGCATTTCGAGCCCATACGATCAAACGACAAGTCCGATCGCTACGAAACTTGAAATCCTACAATAATTTACTGTTACAGATCCGATGAAACTAGTTCCGTCGAAATCCGAGACAGTGGCCAAAATAGCTATTTTTCACTTTAATAAAATAAATTAATAATTAATTAATTAAATCACTTTTTCATTCAATTTTGATAGTTACCAAATTTCATCGTTTTTAATCACTTAGACATTTATAATGACTTAACACAAGTTTATATAACAATTCAGTGTTGGTTATTACACTAATTACAGTGTTCAATTTCCACTATAATTAAATCCAATAAATTATAATTTAAATTCCAATAAATTGAGCAAACTTGATTCCAATTCTTTTTATTCACTTAATTTCCATATTCTGCATAAAATTTTCATTAGTTACATTTTATTGAATTAACATTCTACAATTATTAGTTTAACCTACATTAACTGCACTAATTAAGTTAATTAATTGCAATTGATTTCCAATTTTAATTTAACAGGCTAAATAAATAGGTAACTTATAATAATTGTCACCATTAACTTTTTGTCACATTTGTATGTTTGTTATCTAAACACAAATGTTATAGTTATTCACACAACATTCATTTTTTTTTCAATTTACAATTTATTATATGTTATTTAATTAATACAACACTTAAATTATCAATTGCTCTTTTAATTCAGTTATGAATTGATACATTCATTATTTTTACAATTTATAACCAATTATAACCTTTTTAATTCTTTTAATTAATTGAATTACATTTAAAGTAGTTATCAATTACCTTAAGTTAATACCATTACATTGCATTCCCGTTATATTCTTATTATTAAATCACAAATTTTTATTTCATTCAACATTAAATCACAAAACTTTATTAAATTGACAAATTTTTAATTATCGAAAATCACAGGTCGTTACACTATGCATTTGTGCATGTTTGATTGCAAAATTGGCTGTACACTCATTGGTTGTGTAGTTTAGGATAATTAGGAGCCATAACCATGACTTAGACATTGGTGAAATTTCGAGGACGAAGTTCTTTCTAAGGGGGGAAAAATGTAACACCTCATAATTTGCCATTAGTTATTTAATTAACTAGGCTTCAAAAATGGAATTTGTGCAAATGATGGAATTTGAACACGAAACTTGCACCATTGCGTTCGTTGTGAAATTCTGAGCAACTTGGAGAAGATTGGAAATCTAATATTTATATCTATATTCATAAAAATTGGAGAAGATTAGAAATCTAATAAAAAGCAGAAGAGAAGAGAACAACTATAGGCGTATTTGAGGTAATTTATATAATTGTATCTCCCAATCCCATATCTCTTCTCAGATCTGTAATTCTAATTTATGTATATACCCTTTTTTATACATATTTCTTGGATTATAAAGATTTGGAGATAAATCAAAGGTTCCACTTCAGATCTGGAGATTTGGATCGCTTTTAAAAGGTGAGTGGGAAATTTTATAGATTGTTATAATATAAAAAATATCCCATTGGTATTTATTTTATGCCTAACTGGATAATTGTATATGAGTTGTGGGCGACAAACTGAATATAATCTGAATATAATAAATATTGCATGCATATTTAGAACTGTTTACAACCCGATCTGGAAATCAGTCCCAAAAGTATGAATTTAGAATATTGATTCGAATGAAATTTATTCCAAATCTTAAAGTAGGTTGTATAATAATGTTACGAATTTTGATTATCACCCAAATCTTGTTGGAATGTAAACTTTTCTATGTTTGGAATTGTTGGAATTTAGATCCGTTTAATATTTGTAAATTAGTTTGATTTCTTTCCCTTTTTGGAAAAATACAGCGTTTGATCTAGCAAGGAATAGATGCAAATAAAAAGAGAAAGAGGTGTGTACAATATGAATTCATTGTAATGGATTTTTTCCTATTGTTCTTTTCCATTTTTATGTTTGGTTGTTGTTTATATGGAAGAAAACCCATTCCCTGTTAGCAGCATAGTCCCATATATTTTGTTAAATACACTCTCTTTTGTTTCAAAGTTTTACTCATACCAGACATATTGTCTGACCCGAGTTGTTTATTTTACCTAAACTCTCGGGTACTCAATTATATTTGAGTAGTCTGAGAATAGCAGGTTTCTCTTTGGAGGTCTTTGAAGATGGTGATCGAGCAGGCGGCTTCTTAATTATCTAGTTATTTATTTCCGCTGTATGATTAAGTTGATATATTTGATATTTGAAAAATGTAAAGTAAGAATGTATAACTGCCAATCTGCTAGGTATAGTACTTTCGTATAACTCTAATAACTACATGTAAGGAGTAACCATTTGTATTATATCATTTTGTATTATATGTAACCATTATGTTATGAGGTTTTTCTATTCTGTTCTTTCTATTATTAGATTACCAAGACAACTTATCTTTCGGATGCTTGGGCAACGACACACGAATACCGATGATGTATTAAGTTTCGTTCCTATGAGTCAGAAAAGTGGGTTGTCACAGTTGGTATCGGAGCTTAGGTTTAGCGAACTCCTAAGCCCTGGTGAGGTAAACCCTCTAAGGATAGGATTTGTGACGACCCTGAATTTTTGACATTTGAAATCAGAATATTTAATTGATTTTAAATATCTAGAAGTTAGTTTGATTTGAAATTCAAATATCAGAATGAATTTGGCAATTTAATTATTGAATTTAATTTATTGCAGTTGGGTAAAATTTTAAATCTTCAATTTTAAGCCGATTAAAAATATTTTCAAGGCATAGAAAATTATTGAATTTAATTTATCGGATTTTAGTTTTCGTAGTGTTTGGAGTTGTTGTGTGAGCGTACGATATATAAACGCACTGAAATTTTATCGAAATTCAATTTAATAACTGGTCCAAAAAGCTATCTTCTCCATACGATCGAATTTGGACTCGGAACCTTTTCCATTGCGTTCGGAATAGGCATATAACATTATAAACACCTAGCGGCACGCCTCGATAGGAGATCGAGATTTTGAGCTACGATTTCGAGACGATTGAAAATAAAATATAATATATCTTCCATTAGCTGAAATTTTTTCCCATCAGCCTATCATCTCAGCCTCATTTTTGTCTCTCCATTGTACTTCAATTCTTTTCATGTCTGAAGCCAGAGGATGTAAGGGAGAAAAGAATACGTCCACTCTTCTTATATTAAAAAAAAGAATTAAAACAAATAAATGGTCGATACTTCTTGATAATGGCAGCCTCTTTTCATTCAAAGAAAAAAAATAAACGAAAACACTTTCGTTCGAAATCAAAATCACATAGCTGAGTTTCCTTCCTCTCTTCATACTTCAGTTCGATTCAAAAAGGATTGATGGCCTCTCTCTATTCAAAATAAAATCAACAGCTCATTCGAAAATCAAATCAAATCAGAGCCGAGAATCGATTCGAATCGACTTCTCGTTCTCGAACGAAGTTGCGACCCTGTGGTGTCGTTCGCGATGGCTTTGGGCTCGAACATCTAAAGAAGGCGGCGAACGAAGGGGTGCGATGTTGGTGTAGGAACCATGGCATTCGCTCTTGAAGGCGACTCAAAGCTCGTACATGTGAAGCTCGCGATTTGGGGATGGGACTCAGGTTGGTACGCACTTGCGAAGGCGGAGGCAGTAGGTTCTGGGCTTCGACATCTAGGGTATGGGTTCGTCCTTACTGTTATTACTTGAAAGCAAAATATATATTGATTTTATACACACTTAAAAAATTCTACTGTTAAATTTTAAAATAGTCAGTATGGTTAAATATATATGTATATCCACACATATTTTAATGTATAACAGTAAATATACATAGATCAGATTTTGAAAAAGATATAAGGGTTATAAATTGTTCGAAGAATTTATTAAAAAAAAATTTGATTGTTTGATTTGTTTAATATTAATAAAACCGTATGAATGTTTGTACAAGGTCTAAAATGGAGAAAATAAGCCGGAATGAAAATGAGTTGGAATGGACTGCAAATTAAAATCAAAGGTGAGATCTTCTCACTCAAATAAAAATTGGAATTGCAGTTATTGATTGACTGTTTGGATGTGGTAGTATATATAGTAGTACATATATATATATATATATATATATATATATATATTTGGAGTGATTGACTTCCCGCATTATATAGCGGATGAGACCCTATGCGCCGCATAATAGCGGATGGTATTTTATAAAGTGAATATTAGGCTCAGGTCCCTAGTAAGTTTCAAAATACACAAAAACCCCAGTAAAAAAAAGTGTGTAAATTAGGTCCCTAGAATTAAGTTACTAAGTAATTTCATATAGTTATGCAATTTTTTTGGTGAATAATTGCGGAATTTTCCGCAACTTTTTGAAAAAATTGCGTAAATTTCCGCAATTTTTTGGGTGAATAATTACGGAATTTTCCGCAATTTTTTGAAAAAATTGTGTAAATTTCCGCAATTTTTTGGATGAATAATTACGGAATTTTCCGCAATTTTTTGATATAATTGCATAAATGTCTGCAATTATTCATTGAATAATTGCATAAGTGTATGTCATTATTCAGTAACTTAATTCTAGGGACCTAATTTACAAACTTTATTTTACTGGGGTTTTTGTGTATTTTGAAACTTATTAGGGACCTGTGCCAAACTGTCCCTTTTATAAATCCCATATACCACGATATTCCACCTCGAAGTGGAATGGCTATTTAATTGTTGTGCTAACATCTGTGGATGCAGGGAAACAGGTTGGAGGGATCCAACTGGATTCCTCAAATTGTATGATTTGTTTCATATATTGTATGAATTTGTTTCATATGCTATGTGATGATTTATTGATAATCTGTGAATGATTATATTGATGATTGAATTTATTGAAGGCTATAATTAGTCGAATGTATTTTTGGTATCGTTGGATACCAGAAATAAATAAAATTGGATTTTTGAAATTAAAGTAGGAAATTTTAAATGAAACTCCTTTGAAAGAATTGGGTGAATTTAAAAGAAGGAATTTAAAAGCACAAAGTTGATTTTTGAAATCTTATCGAATTATTTCCAAAATATGGGAAAAGATATTAATAAATGGGTTTTGAATAATACTATTTAAAAGTTGAAGAATTTATTGAAAATGGAATTTTAAACAATTTGGAAAGAAAAAAGGGATTTATTTAAAAGGCGATGAATTTCTAGAAATCAAATTGATAATTGATTTGGTATTTGAAAATAAATCTTTGGGGAAATCGATATGAAAATTTATTCGGTGTTGAATGAAAATGGACTTTGTGTTGAAATAAATTTGGAAATCAACTTGTAAAATGATTTGGTATTTGAAATAAATGGAAGAATCAATTTGAAATTTGATTCGGTGTTGAAATCAATTTAAAATCAATTTGAAATATGATTTGGGGGCTGAAAGTGAATATTTGAAAAAATAGTATATAAGTGGATATTTGAAAATTTAATTTCACAGTGGAAATGAATGATATCGGGAATTTTATTCCACGAGTGAAAATATGATTTGAAATTTGTTTTCAAAGTGATGAAGTGTGGAAAATATATATCTTGCAAAGATATTTTGAAATTTAATAATTTGGGAAAATTATTTAAATTGGTTGATTGTTGTAAATGTTGTTTGATAGTTAAATAACCGACTATCAATATTTGCCTTTGAAATGGCATTTGAATTTATTTTTAAAACAAGCGCTCATTATTCGGTTTAGCCGGGAGAGGATTTTGTGTCATATAACCCATTCTGAATAGTGATACGACGTAAATGGATAGCGTTTGAAGACCGATGTTGAAGGCCGGGCGTTTGCGAGAACGATAGGATAACCTATCGATTGTCTCTACACCGAGTAGCTACGGTATAGAGATTCCCAATGTGATGGGAAGTTCGATCGGGATTGTGAATACCCGGATTTGCAAGGGCTTCTTTGGAAGTGCCCTCGATTTTGTTCGAACCCGGAACAGATTTGTATGGTCGTATGTCTGACACTACACTTTGAGATATAACGCAGATTTCTTTCAAATACATATCTGTTGGTGGCGGAGAATTTATTCTCTTAGCTTAACACCCTTCTCTGAGACGTACGAGCTTAGAGGTTAAGTAGTTGAAGGTTATCAGTGATATACTCCCAATTTGGTAGTGTGGCATGCTAAGTGTTGTTGTGTGTTGCTGATCATTTGTTGATCAAAGCATGGCTTTCTTGTAAAGCGTAGCTTTGTGTTGATACACGAAGATTTTGATCAATGACAATGTGCTTCAACAAAAAGGAAGAGATATATGCAAAATCAAAGGAAGATCGATGAAGGCCAAAGTATAAACATAAGTATGATTTTTATAGGTCTAAAGTCTAGATTATTTGTTAAAATCTATCCTCAAGAGATTTGCACGAACACTAAAACACATTCATAAAACTTCATTTTTTCACATGTTCACTGTGCATACTTTTA
This sequence comes from Allium fistulosum, assembly GCA_030737815.1. Classification (NCBI taxonomy): domain Eukaryota; kingdom Viridiplantae; phylum Streptophyta; class Magnoliopsida; order Asparagales; family Amaryllidaceae; genus Allium; species Allium fistulosum. The sequence continues at coordinate 458,241,268 of CM060907.1, read as the reverse complement.
TAGTTCAGTCGATTGAATTTCCTGCCCAGTCGACTGAAAGCATTCCTGAAAATTTTCCTTTGTATTTTCAGTCGACTGAATTTCCTGCACAGTCGACTGAATCTGTAACTGCGAATTTTCTATGAAAGGACACCTTCTTCCTCCCAAGAGTTGCAACCATTCTCCAATAGAAATGGAAGCATCTCTTGCATGCACCTCTTGCAAACAAATGCACCACTTCTACAAGTATAAATACATGGTTTTAACATATGCAAATTATCAATTCTAATTGCTTTAATCTTTCTATTTTCTTGAACATACTTTCAGATTTCTTAAGTTTTCAAAAGCAATCAAAAACCACTTCAATTGCTTGAATCTCTGTTTTAACTATAACACTTTTTGATTCATAGCAATTCACATTTCCTAAATCTTCACAAACACTTTGAATACTCTCGAGGATAAGATTATAGGAAAATTGTACTCAATTTGACTCATTAGTGTTATCAAGAACACAACAAGTCAGAAATACTTTTAGTATCTAGTTGAAGTCCTCTTCGGTAGTTGAGGCAAGAAATCCCGTTCGGTTGTTCGGGTAAGTTGTAAACCTATTCCTCTTGGTTAAGTGAGGGTTGTTGGTTAGTTGAATTCCTAAGAAGAGCTTAGGGACTGGATGTAGGACAAGAGGTCCGAACCAGTATAAAGTCTTGGTGTCTACTTTACTTATAGCATATTACTATCTATCTATACCATTTCATTATTCCATATTATACGATCCTACCGCATAGACTTTTTCACTTTGTGGACGAGACTCATCGGACCTCACACCCCGGAAATGGTCAAAACAGGAAAATGCGGCAAGGTTATGAGGGTTGCTCCCTTTAGGGTATGTCATTTCCTTCTAGAAAAAGGTGGTATCATGGTATGGAGCCCAGATGCTTTACCTGTGTGGTTGCATCAATCTTATTTACTGTGTGATTGTTGCTTTGTGATCGAGGGCCCTCGGATAAAGGCCACAAACGACCGAGAGGTGGCATACTCGTGTAGTAGTTACGTAGTTACAGAGGTAACCCGGCCTTGTGTTGGCAGAGAGCTGGTTAAGTTCTCGGGACGTCCATCCAGAGGCGTACCCATGTGGCAATAGGAAGTTCCTTAGCCTGACCATTTGTTGGAAATCCAAAGAAACAATACGAACCTTGTACGGTTTTAGTTGTAGAACCTACCATTTAACATGGCAGCTATAGCAGGCATAATATAAAGGTACCTATGCTGGCTAAGATTAATATTATACTTTCGAAATATTTTCCACACTAGGCACTAATGATAATATAAAATTGTTTTTGCGTAGTAAGCATGTTTGACTATCATAAGGAGAAATCTCCTCTAATTCTGCGTTTGCATTGTGTGTGTGGTGGGAGGCCTTATGGTAGTTTCATTTTCCAAAAGCATTATGGAATTTCTTTTATCTTCTTTGTGAAAATAACTGTTATTAAGATCTCACACCAGTCCCACGACTGACCTGGAGTTTATTGTTCCCTTTCTAAACTCTGGGTGTCCAATATTTTCCACACGGGCAGCCTAGAGTCAGGTTTTCAGGTCATTCTGGAATTCAGAAGTTACTGTGGAGATCTGGAGGCAAGCTGGATGCGAGACGTATCACTTATACTAGTATTATTCCGCTGTGTATTATGTTATGTGGACAAGTTTATATAACTGTCCAGTGATGTGTATTATTGTTGTAACTCTGATGATGTATGTATAAACTAATATAGTTCTTTGTGATAAATATTATTCATTCATCTATTATATATTGTTCCGCTGCGAATGTGAGATTCTATTATTGTTTCTGTTTCCTTTTCTTCTGTCTTCTTCTACCTCTTCTTTTCAACCCTAATGATTCAGTTTTCCGGCATTCGATCGCGCGACATTTGATACAGTGGACGTATTAATGTCGACTTTCAAGCGTCGAAAGATCGTACCGTTACAGGATTAGTAATGTTCTAGGATAAGTCTAAGAGAGTGCGTGTGTGTAACGACCCGTATTTTTCCGATAAATAAAATATTAATTAAATAAGATTTTAGAATTTAATATTGAAAGAAAACTAAATTTGTGATTTTATTATGAGAGTAATAAGTAGAATGTAATGTTAGTAATGTTAATTTAAGGTAATTGCTAACTATTTTAATGTAATTCCAATTAATTGAAATGATTGTAAAGTTATAATTGGTTATAAATTGTAAACAAGGAAATACATTGAATGTTGAAATTATATGTAATCAATTAGAATTGGCTACTATTGAATATGAAATTAGTGATGTGTATGTAGTCATAACATTTGTTGTAGATAATAAACTTATAAATATGATTAAATTACTTAAAGGTAACAATTGTTCATTTATCATCTTATTATTTAATATGTTTGGAATTAATTTGGAAATCAATGAAAATTTATGTAATTAATTATTACAGTTAATATGGTAAAAGATGTTAACGGTAAAATAATGAATGTAATAAAATGTAAACTTATGTTACTATAATTCATAGAGTTTTGTTGATTGAATAATAAGGATGATAACATAGGTTTGAATGTAATTGGATGAGAATTGGATGTGTAGTTAATGACATTTAACCTTTTAAATATGATAAGGGGAAACAAATTAATATTGCATTAATTGATATTACATCTTTTAATTAAGATAAAGTGTAAGATCCGTAACTTTTAACAACTTTAAAATGGCAATATTTTGAATTTAAATAAAAATAATTTTTTTTGGTGATGTTGAGTGTTTTATTTGATAGAATTTAATAGAATAAAATTTTTCTGAAATTTCAAATTTTGGTCAAACTTAGACAAAGTTTGACTTTTGGTTGAAAATTTTAAATTTGAATTTTAAAATTTTATTCTTTTTATATGATACTAGACTGAATTCTGATATTCCCTCCACTTTTCGTTTCGTCAAAATCAAATTCCTATTGCTCTAAAAATTTGAATTACTGTGAAAAATTAACATGAATTGGTAGTGTTTAGTTGTGTTTTATTTGGCTAAGGCATATTGGGTTTGTTTGATTTAATGGGCCTTGGTTAACTAAGAGACTCTAGTCAGTCATGTGACCATTCCTTTGCCTACGACCTTATGTTTCTTATATGATAATGTGAAGACCCAAATTATTGAGATGAAAATAATTTTGAAAAAAAAAAGAAAATTAGTTAATAGGAAATATTTAAAGGATAAACAGTTTGAAAAATAAATATCAAGGATGAGTGGAAATAAATAAGTAAGAGGATAATTGTTTTTCAAATAAATAAAAATGAAAAGAAGATAACTAGGTATGAATGAATTTTAAATTGGGTAAGTTTGGCTCACATCCCTAATAAGTTTCAAAATAAACAAAACATCCTTCACATACAAAACTTACATTTCCGCCCCCTATTTTCAAATTCGTGTAGGCAAAAATACACAAATACCCTTTACGTTTTTAACATGTCAAACGCGTATAATTTTATGTACAAAAACCGGATCAACAAACCGTTTTCACCAAAAAATCACAAATTTTATGATCTTTGAAATGAGATCCATTGTTGATACCAAAAATTCATATTTGTAGTAAATGTGCAATTATTTCAAATATTTGTAGACAATTCAGCAACTTTTAAACCTTTTTGATTTTTTTTCAAATTTACAAAATTTACAAATAATTGCAGATATTTCTGCAGCTATATGGTATAGTTGCATAAATATCTGCAACTATTGGGTATAGTTGTAGAAATTTATGCAACTATACGGTATAGTTGCAGAACTATCTGCAACTATTGCATATAGTTGTAGACATTTCTGCAACTATTGCATATAGTTGCAGACATGCAACTATTGCAAATAGTTGCAGAAATATCTGCAACTATTGCACATAGTTGCAAACATTTCTGCAACTATTGCATATAGTTGCAGAAATGCAACTATTGCAAATAGTTGCAGAAATGTCTGCAACTATTGCGTATTGTTGCAGAAATATCTGCAACTATTGCGTATAGTTGCAGAAATATCTGCAACTATTGCAAATAGTTGCAGAAATGTCTGCAACTATTGCGTATAGTTGCAGAAATATCTGCAACTATTGCATATAGTTGCAGAAATGCAACTATTTCTAATAGTTGCAGAAATGTCTGCAACTATTACGTATAGTTGCAGAAATTACTGCAACTATTGCTTATAGTTGCAGACATTTCTATAATTATTGCTTATAGTTGCAGAAATGTCTGCAACTATTGTGTATAGTTGCAGAAATTTCTGCAACTATTGCGCATATATTTGCAGAAATTTGTTGCGATTATTCATAACTGCAAATATTAAGAATATCATATTTCATTAAAAAAAATTGATTCATCTTTAATATTATTGCAGTTTACCATTAAATCGAAAAATAAGAAGAAGATTCAGCTCCACAGCGAAACGTAAGGGTAATTTGGGAAAAAAATGGCGGAAAACAGAAACAGGGATGTAGAAAATATATATTTTATGACAGGGACCCACTTTGAATTTAAGTTCCGTTTTAAGGATGTGTAGCTAATTTTCACTTTTAAATTCACATATCTCATAAATATTATATATGTGTAGCCAGAGAAATATAGAGTGATAAAATAAATTCTTCTGGTAATTAAAATGCATAAAACCAGTTTAGTATTATTTATGCATAAATACATTTTTAAATAAACCTAGGGAAAAATAAATGTTTAGAAATAATAGCTAGGAATTAAATTTATAAAGAGAGATATGAGTGAACAATTCAGGTTTAAGGAAATACACAATGAAGCTAAGTCACATGAAAATAATGTGCATAAGAAACATGCAAATGGCATGTACCCAGAAACGAAGAAAGGCAACTGTTTTACCTGAAATAGAAATCAAAAAGAAAATGGCACATTTAGCCATAAACATATATACATAATTCTCTAAATTGTATGAGGATAAAATGGGTTTTTCCTCCATTAAAAACCCTAGTTAAATGATTTAAATCAAGGGGGAAGCAGTAGTTTTCTCTGTGGGAAAAACAGAAACATATTTTCAAAAAAAAGAAGAAGGGAATAACTCACACTGTTTTCAAACTTAAGCATTCTCGGGGAAGAGAAGAGGAAGGTGAATGAATAATCACCCATGAGATTTAAGGCATTAAGACCCAAGTTAAGGGCAGCCAAATTATTTTATATAAAATCATATTATGTTTTTCTGTTTGATTTCTATTCTCTGAATGAATATATGTTGATCATGGATGGTATTTTGGTTGAACCTTTGATTGAGATTTTAATCTGTTTTGACTTGTTATGGTTGTTTCAATTTTTGCTTTGAAATATAAATAATCAAACATATACCCTGATCATAGAATTGGATTTTATAATCTAGGTTTTATAAGAAAATGAGCTAAATATTTACTGAGAATTAGGGTATCAAAGAAAAATGAAGTAGGTAGTGTGAATAATGAGGTTCATGCTTATGCCTAGTTCATTTAAAAATTGATATGAACAAAGCAATATTATATATATGTGCTGATTTGTTCAGATCATAAGCCAATATGTTTTTATGGTTTTTTCTCAAAAACCATATCCTATGTTCACAGTAAAAATAAATATAGTATTTCATATGACTTCATCAGATTTATGCAAGCAATGGGAAAATTTCTAGAAATAAATATATAAGCAGGTTTTAGAAAATATGATTAAGCAAAAATGACTTTGAAATGAGATGTGCAATTTTGCATGAATGTTTTGTATGTCTGGATGTAATCTTTGAGTGAGTTTAATAATTTTTGACTTATGTAATGAAGGAAAGAACATAAGCATCTTTGGAATTAAAAAGAAAAATTCCTCAGAAAATAAATAAGCATGACTTGCTCTATTCATCATCAGGTGGATGATGGGTATGTGCATGACTTGCTTAAGTCCTGTAGGCCTCTGTGTAAAGGGTTAACAGAACTGAGCCCTGTGCAATGCACACATGGTGTTCAATGGCAAGAGTTTAGACCAAATAAAATATAAATGATATTGTGAAATTGAGCTATGGAACTTAGGGAGTTGATCCATAGGAGCATGTGCATGTATGACTGAATGAAGTGAATGGATGAATGCTTGGGTGCATGTTTGTTAGATAAGCTTACATATATACATATACTCAGATTTTAATATGAATTTGAATAGCATCACACATATCAGCTCTCTGCACAGTCATAGGAATTTACAAGTTATTTTAATCCTTGATTTCACTCACACCAGAATTTATTTCTGACCCTATTTGTTGCCTTTGCAATATTTGGGGTGTCTCATTTTTATTGAGGCAGCTCAAAACATTGCTGCAGGGAAAGATGCATGAGTAGCTTGCTTGCATGGATATTTGAAGAGCTGGTTGAACTTAAAATGTTTAAGAAAAGTATCAGTATTATTGTAATAAATAAGTTAGGCAAACTCTTTTAGATCTTATGTATTTCTCAGAATTGATGCTTTCTTTGTTCACTTGAAAAGGATATGTAAAAACTTAAGTATTATATGTGTGTTTATGAGTTACTGATTTAAGCAACTGATTTTGATGTCCTCTGGTGGATTATGAAGAAGGAAATTATGCCATGTAATCTGATATGTGGACATACTTTCTTTGGCAATGTTTGATTAATTTTAATTATAAAGTTGAAGATGTTTTTGAAAAATCATGTAATAGAATTGTTGGGTGTATGGGCTGAACCTGGTCTTGGCTAACCAGTAAAGCTTGACCATGTTTTATAATTGATATAAGACCATGAAAAAGCTTGAAGTCTTAGCCTGCAAATCTTACTTGAACATCTGATTTCCAGTGGAAATTAATATTGCATTGTGTAGTAAAATGAGGTGCATGCTAAATACTTGTAATCTTCACTGCCACCATATTGAACTGAGCCCTATTGTCTACCTATTTGATTCAAGTCTGATTGCATTTTGGTCTTAGACAAGTCAATTGTAGTATGCATTGTCATGTAGTCTTATTTAGGTATTAAGCATGTCCATTATTCCACTGTTTATTGATCACAGTCATTTGTCCTACTACTTGGAGATTCATCAGTTGTCTTCACCATATGTTCATTTGAAAGTTTTGCATTGATCTGATTTTTGACATTGCCTTGATCATACTGTTTGCGCCAAAAATGGTCACAAACCCCAAGTGTTATGAAAGCACCAGTGTATGAATACAAATCAGTAATATTCAAACACAAATATCAGATCTAAGCAAGCAACAAACAATAATCCAAAAATAATGAACAGTGACACGCAATTTATAGTGGTTCGGCTATCTCCGGCCTACGTCCACTTCAAGGATTTTTATCTTTTATTGATGTTCTTTGCAGATTACAAATGATTATAGCAAACACAATGAATGAATCTGAATATGACAGCAATGGAAAGGAGTAGAGTTGAATCCGGCAGAGTCTGGACGTTGAATGGCCAAAAAGATCCTTTTTCTGTTGATTCTGGGGCTCTATTTATAGGCGTAGGATGCTCAGATCTCGCCTAAACTTCGGGAGACTTCTTATGCCATGTGAGTGGGCCCACGCGACCGGTCCCACCAAGTTTCAACTCAATCTGTGATCGATTCGAATCAAATTCGTATCGATCAGGAAATGTTCCAATTGAGCTGAAACTTGGCAGGTGTGCTCTTTACCTTGCATGGAAGCTACTCTGAAAATTTCGTTGCATTTGGATCAGGGATTTGTGAGATATGATCGATACGAGATCAAGGCTCCGTATGCGCTGCCCGGTTCGAATCCATAAATTCGTATTGATGACTTCGCATCGATACAGCACGTGGTTCTGCAGTGGCGTAGCGCGCATCCCTCAGGTAGATCCACCATTTACTCTGAGTCGACCGCGTCTCCCCTTAAACTTCGCCTTACTCGTATCAGAGACGTTGCCCGAATCCATCGATGCCAGCTGGATACGAAGACTAATGGATACGAAATCAAGGCTTCCCGATGGATTCGATCAAGCCTCCTTTCTTTCGATACGAACTAAGACTTATGGGTACGAAACCAACCGATTCGAAGTGAGGTGCACCAATGGATGCGAAGCAGCGCGGATTGATCGAGTCGAACGTCATGAATTCAAACATGCGGACACGAGAACACCTGATGGATTCGATCTACGCAAACATAATGGATACGAAATCTGATCGATTCGAACAGGTCTTTGATGGATACGAACAGCGCACTTTATCTAACTTGTATCGATCATATCTCGTTCATATGAACTCCGATTTACCTGAAACTTGGAGCACTGGCTTTCATGGCTTTGCTTGTCATGTCTTGTCAATTACGGTTCGATCCGGACTCGGGCAAAATTCATCGATATCCATGATCATCCTGCAATGCATATTTAATATTCATGGCTGATTAATATTGACTTCAGTTAATTTTTGGGTATCCCAGCTTTGCCAAAAAGTGGGATAACACTTTGCCCCCCAAAACATGCCTTTTGGTAAAAGGTGTGTTTCGATTAGTCTCAATTCGAATGTAGTAAGCTCTGGTTTTATTCGAATCTTATGATATTTTCAATCGAGTTCATGGCCGTTCGAAGCCGAAGCGTTATCAATTTCTGCCAGTGGAAGTTAAGAATGAAATTCTACAGTCTCTCCGGACTGTTGACGATCGCTCCGGACCCTTGCGAAGCCCATTCTAGACTTAGCGGTTGAATAGAAAGATCCTATTGCACTCCGGCGTTGCTTTCTATTCCTTGCACTCTGGCCCCAGTTAGGACTTGAAGCGATGTCTTGGCCGTTCTGGGCCGATCGTAGCCTCTCCGGGCTCCTGCTGGATCCCATCCTGTCACTCTCCGGTGAAGGGGGAAACAACGTTAAGTGGGTCGATCCTGTCGCTCTCCGGCGAAGCGACCCACTTCTTGCACTCCGGTTCAGTGTATCTGAACATTAAGCGATGTCTTGACCTGAATCGTCGGCCGATCATAGCCTATCCGGGCTCTTATCGAATCCTAATCGAATCACTCTCCGGTGAATAGGAAACGATGCTTAAGTGAGTCGATCCTGTCGCTCTCTGGCGAAGCAACTCACTTCTTGCACTCCGGACCCCGCCTCTCTGGGTAGGATCATAAAGCGATCATTTTTATATTGATATTTAATGTTTATCCTTTAACTCTCCGGTCAAAGGCTTATTTCAAGAAATTCAAATTTATTTATTAAATTCAGGTCCTAGATGTTCAATCTCAAACACCAGGAAATCTAGACATTGCCTCTCCGGGCAGATCGGTCTATCTCCATCTCAGAGCATGCCTAGGGATCTCTCTGGTTCCCGTACATGAGTAAGTGGGATAGCCATTTATTCTAAAAGCAAATCTAATGAAATTATTTGGCCGAAGTCCAAATCTTGAACTTGGCCCTTGCCATCTTAACCAGTTGATGATGAGTCGTGATCCCGATCCAGGATCGTTTCTGTTAGGGGGAGGCGGTAGTTGTTCAGGCCTTACCGCCGTTGCTCGTTCTCTGACATATTGTGGCAGTTTACCACTCCTGGCATATTCTTCCACCTCATCCTTCAGGTGGCGACATTCGTCGGTTGCGTGCCCATCCAGCTCATGGAAGAGGCAATATTTTCCGGTTCTACGCTCCCGCTCTGTGGGATCTCTCCTGGGTGGTTTTCGATAGGGGAGTTGCCCCCGAGTTTCAGTGTAAATCCTTTCTAGGCTTACCGTCAAATCTGTGTATTGCCTGAATCTGGGTTCCCTGAATTTCTTCCGTTTATCAGGACCGTCATGTGCATCGTCCTGCTTTCTCTTTCCTTTGTCTGCTCCAGACTGTCCTCCCGCGGTTCCTTCGCTTCGTGTAGTGTTTATTTCCTGCCTCTCGGCTCGTGATTCCTCTAGTCGAATGAATTTTTCAGCTTCATGATAGAACTCTCCTAGATCTTGCGGTGGGTCTCTGGTCAGAGAATCTTTGAATTCGGTGCCTTCTGCAATTCCTGCTACTGCCTCCATCAAAATCATTGATGGATCCGGGCGATCTACAGCAGCCACTGTTGCATTGAATCACAATAGAAAATCTTTTATGGACTCTCCAGTCCTTTGCTTTATCGAGGCTAAAGTCATCACACTCTTGGGTCGCGTCACATGGACCCTAAACTGTCTCATGAAGCATTCCACTAGCTCACCCCATGTCCTGATTGATCCAGTCTCTAGTTGTCTGAACCAAAGCGCAGCCAAATCCGATAAAAATAAAGGGAAGCATCGTGCCATCACTTCCTCGGATGCCCCCAGCACTTCCATATGTCTAATGTATCTGGTAATGTGCATGGTCGGATCCGACTTCCCGTCATACGGACTCAGCGTTGGCAGTTTGAACTTTGGAGGGTTCCTTGCATTCCTGATATTTGGAGTGAACGGACTCCGACTGACTTCCTCCAATCCTCCGCTAGACAATCCTCCTCTCATGAGTCGTCGCACTAATCCAGCCATCTTTTCATCTCCATCCTGGGGTTGCCCTCTTGGTCTTGAAGGGTATTCTGGTACGTATTCTTCATGTGGCCCGTTAGCATCAGCATTGGCCCTAGCTTGTTGAGCTCCGTCTGTCGGCCTTCCAGCATCGGATCCCGAGGGTCTGCCCCCGAGTCCTTGTCGATTGTCCTCTGGATCTGCATTTTGTCCTTCATCAGGTTCCGCAATCCTAGCTCCTTGTTCCACATTCATAGCCGCTGTAGTTGGTCCTAGGCTTTGCATCCCTGCAGCTCTCATCTGTTCAAAGAAATTCTGCAGCATCTCTTGTTGACTTTTCATCATTCTTTCGTGCATCAGATTGGTCATGGTCTCCATTTCGTCTCTAGTGATGTAGATCGAAGCTGGTTCTTCTCCAGCACCAGAGGATGCCTCTTGACTTCCTCCTTGATGGCTTCTCTCGGCTCTTTGTCTTCTACTTGTTTGTCGAGTCATTGTCTTCAAATCTTCGAGTTTTCAAATCTAAACTTCGAATCTGGTGTAGCGGGTGCTAGTTCTTCTCAGTGAAAGCACCAAAGTGTTTGCGCCAAAAATGGTCACAAACCCCAAGTGTTATGAAAGCACCAGTGTATGAATACAAATCAGTAATATTCAAACACAAATATCAGATCTAAGCAAGCAATAAACAACAATCCAGAAATAATGAACAGTGACACGCAATTTATAGTGGTTCGGTTATCTCCGGCCTACGTCCACTTCAAGGATTTTTATCTTTAATTGATGTTCTTTGCAGATTACAAATGATTACAGCAAACACAATGAATGAATCTGAATATGACAGCAATGGAAATGAGTAGAGTTGAATCCGGCAGAGTTTGGACGTTGAATGGCCAAAAAGATCCTTTTTCTGTTGATTCTGGGGCTCTATTTATAGGAATAGGAGGCTCAGATCTCGCCTAAACTTCGGGAGACTTCTTCTGCCACGTGAGTGGGCCCACGCGACCGGTCCCACCAAGTTTCAACTCAATCTGTGATCGATTCGAATCAAATTCGTATCGATCAGGAAATGTTCCAATTGAGCTGAAACTTGGCAGGTGTGCTCTTTACCTTGCATGGAAGCTACTCTGAAAATTTCGTTGCATTTGGATCAGGGATTTGTGAGATATGATCGATACGAGATCAAGGCTCCGTATGCGCTGCCCGGTTCGAATCCATAAATTCGTATTGATGACTTCGCATCGATACAGCACGTGGTTCTGCAGTGGCGTAGCGCGCATCCCTCGGGTAGATCCACCATTTACTCCGAGTCGACCACGTCTCCCCTTAAACTTCGCCTTACTCGTATCAGAGACGTTGCCCGAATCCATCGATGCTAGCTGGATACGAAGACTAATGGATACGAAATCAAGGCTTCCCGATGGATTCGATCAAGCCTCCTTTCTTTCGATACGAACTAAGACTTATGGGTACGAAACCGACCGATTCGAAGCGAGGTGCACCAATGGATGCGAAGCAGCGCGGATTGATCGAGTCGAACGTCATGGATTCGAACATGCGGATACGAGAACACCTGATGGATTCGATCTACGCAAACATAATGGATACGAAATCTGATTGATTCGAACAGGTCTTTGATGGATACGAATAGCGCACTTTATCTAACTTGTATCGATCATATCTCGTTCATATGAACTCCGATTTACCTGAAACTTGGAGCACTGGCTTTCATGGCTTTGCTTGTCATGTCTTGTCAATTACGGTTCGATCCAGACTCGGGCAAAATTCATCGATATCCATGATCATCCTACAATGCATATTTAATATTCATGGCTGATTAATATTGACTTCAGTTAATTTTTGGGTATCCCAGCTTTGCCAAAAAGTGGGATAACACATACTATCTCCATGTATATGCTAAGCCTTCATTTAGTATGTGTGTTTGTGTTTGCACTTTGCTCAAATGTATTGTTTTCCTCTGCTTGGCCTTCAATCTAGTTTATCACCTTATTATTCATATGATCATTATATACTTAATAAACTAGAATATGAGTATTTTACCTGACATAAAATTGTTTGTGTTTGAAATAAGAATCCCGGGCTAAACTAATATGCATGAGTTGTTTTAACACCCTGTATCAATCAAAAACCACAAGTATCAAATTCCTAAATCCCAAAGATCAAATGCATGGGTTGTAAATCCAAGAATCAAATAATCTAGGCTATAGAACAAGATGGGAAATAAAACAAGAAAATAATAAGTGGTCATATTTGAATTAAATATTAATCAAGCTTGAATTTAAAAAAAAAGAGAAGAAGATTAAAAAGTAGAAATGGCTATGTGACACAAAATCTCTCAAATGTGAGAAATACCGTGTGATTGAATTTCTTTGCTATTTTAATTACTCTGATAGGCAAAGAAACATTTATATATCTTCACATATATAAATGACATGATTTGATTTATACACTAATATTTTTATATTGGTAAAATTCTGGATCTTGGGAAATTAATTAAGAGAAGTGATCCATTGTTTTATATATATAAAAAAAACTCAACTGAAAATCACTAAAATATATATTGAGAGAAGTGGGTCACTTCAGTTGGTATCAAAGCTATGTTATCGAAAACATAGCATATATATATATATAATCTAATCTTCTTATATGGATAAAACTCTAAGGCACAAACCATGAAAAAATATATATATAAAATCTTCTCAGCAGGAATGAATTGCTGAAATAATTAAATTAGAAACAAGACTAACTAGCTATGCAATTTGAATAGTGAATCATGGTAGGAAGACCACCAAGCACTAGAGCAGGACCCTCTAATGTAACACCATTGGTCAATTTGCAAGATTTAGTGAGGGCATTTAGGGAAGAAGCAGTGCAGAGGGAAGAAAATCCTCATGAGGAGTTAGCCAAGCTACTGAAAACATTCTCTAATTTAGAAGGCAAGGATTTTGAAGGCACTGAAGGAGTCATGGGTGTACAAACATGGCTGAGGACCTTAGAAAGAATATTTGCATATATGCAAATTAATGACCAAAGGAAGAGGCAGATAGCTTCTAGAAGGCTCAAGGGAGCAGCACTAGACTGCTGGGAGGTGATCACCACAGGAAGACCAGAAAATGAGATAACATGGGATCAATTCAAGGAGATGCTTGAGGCAAGATTTGTCCCAGCAACAGCTAAAGCAACACTGCTTGAGGAATTCATAAGGCCGAGACAAGGACCAATGAGTGTGACTGAATACACTCAAAAATTTGAGAGCTTGTCTAAGTATGGAACCATGCTCATAAGGAATGAGGAATCAAAGAATTCAAGATTTATTCAAGGACTTAATGCTGGTTTAAGTAGAGCAATGCTACCATACAAAGACAAAACATTTGATCAAGTCATAGATCTCACTCTTTCTTTTGAACAACATGATAATGCAAGAGAGAAATTCAGGAATATGAGGGCTAATAACCAAAAGAAGGGGAAAAATAGAGCACATCCCTATGACAAAAGAATGCATATAAGAAGGTTGAAGGAGCAACTAGTGGGGAAGCTAAGAAGAAAATTGTTTGCTACAATTATGGCAAGGAGGGACACATGAGTAATAGGTGTCAAGCAGCTAAGAAGAAACCATTCAGTTGCTATAATTGTGGGAAAGAAGGTCATATCAAAAAGAATTGCCCAGAGTTCAAGAAGGGAGCAAAGGTAGGAGCAGTAGAAGCCAAAGCAAAGGCAAGTGCAGTGGGAAGTTCTGGACAATTGGAAGGTATACTTCTAATTAAAAATTATCCAATTTCAGTTATATATGACACTGGGGCTACACATTCTTTAATATCACAAGACATAGTGGATAAATTGGCTCTCACATGCAATTTAGTTGAAAAACCCTTGTTTATTCAGAGTCCCCTAGGTAGCTCTTGTCTGCTAGAATTAAGATGTTTGGGAGTAGAATTAAACATAGGTGGAAATGTGTTTAAATCTGACTTATTTGTGTTGAAATATCCTGGAATAGGAATTATTCTAGGGGTAGGTTAGTTGAGTAAATCAAAGCAATTTTGAATTTAGAAAATTTTACTATTTCTTTGAAAACAGAAAATGGTAAAAATATTATAGTCATGAGTGAAACAACAAAAATTGCCTTAATCAAATATGGAGCATGATTGAAAAAGAATTGACTCTAGAAGATATAGAAGTGATAAAGGAATACCCAGATGTTTTTGGAGAGGTTATAGGAGTTCCAGAAAATAGGCAAGTTGAATTTCAAATAAGGTTAATCCCAGGATCAAGTCCTATCATCAAGAAGCCTACCAGAATGGGTCCAAAGGAATTAGTGGAATTAAAACAACAGTTGGAGGAATTGGAACAGAAAGGTTTCATAAGGCCTAGTAGTTCAAACTGGGGTTCTCCAGTGGTATTTATGAAGAAGCATGATGGTACAATGAGAATGTGTATTGATTACAGGGAATTAAATAAAGTCACCATCAAGAACAAGTACCCACTTCCCAGAATTGATGATTTATTTGACCAATTAAATGGAGCAAAAATCTTTTCAAGGCTAGACTTAGCCTCTGGATTCCATCAGATGAAGGTTGAGGAGGAGAGTATTAAATACACTTCATTCAATACAAGGTATGAGCTATATGAATTTTTAGTAATGCCTTTTGGATTGACAAATGCACCATCCTATTTTGTAGATTTAATGAATAGGACATTTAGAGATTTTCTAGAAAAATTTGTAGTTGTCTTTATTGATGATATACTGGTATATTCAAAATCAGAAGAGGTAGATGCAAAGCACTTGCATCTGGTTTTGTCAAGACTAAGAGCACATAATTTAAAGGCAAAATTTACTAAGTGCACATTTTGGCAAAATGAAGTTAAATTTTTGGGACACATTATATCTCAACAGGGGATTAGTGTAGACCCAAATAAGGTCATTGCAGTGCAATCATGGAACAGACCCAAATCAGTGACTGAGGTGAGATCATTTTTAGGAATGGCAGGCTACTATAGAAGGTTTATAAAAGACTTTGCAAGGATAGCCATTCCACTAACCAAGCTAACTAGAAAGGAGCAACCATATGTGTGGACAGAGAAGTGTGAACAAGCCTTTGAATCCTTGAAGAAAGCATTGATGGAAGCTCCAGTCCTGCAAGTTCCAGAGGGAAATGAAGGATTAGTGGTTTACACAGATGCTAGTGGGTCTGGGTTAGGGGCAGTACTCATGCAACATGGTAGAGTCATAGCATATGCATCAAGGCAACTCAAGCCAAATGAAACTAGATATGCTACACATGACTTAGAGCTTGCTGCTGTTGTTTATGCATTGACGCTATGGAGACACTACTTGTTAGGTACTAAATTTGAATTGTTTACAGACCATAAATCACTTAAGTATTTGTTTTCCCAAAAAGACTTGAACATGAGGCAACATAGGTGGGTAGAATTTCTAGCTGCCTATGATCTTGATATATTATATACTTCTGGAAAAGCTAACAAAGTAGCAGATGCATTGAGTAGGCATCAAGCAAGATTGGCAAGCCTAATGATGACTGAATTCAAGGATTTAACAATCCTCAGTGAAGTAGACATAAGAGAAGAGATTGGTGCATCAGACAATGCACATAGTGACATGATTGAATGTGGAAGATTAAGTCTTATCTCCTTGAGATCAACTCTGGTTGATAAAATAGGAAGAATGCAGAGTCAAGATGCTAATTTGAAAGAAAAGAAGGACATGATATCACAAGGTATATCAGTGGAAAATTATGAAGTTGATATAAAGGCTACTTAAGGAAGAAAGGGAAGCTCTGCATACCCAATGTGGAAGAACTGAAGCAAGAGGTTATGGATGAGTATCATAAAACAAAATACACTATACATCCAGGTGGTACAAAAATGTACCATGATCTTAAAAGAAATTATTGGTGGCCAGGTATGAAAGGGGCAGTGGCAAGATATGTGGCAAAGTGCTTAACATGTAAACAAGTCAAGGCAGATTATCAAAGACCCTCAGGCCTACTGCAACCACTAGAAGTACCTACTTGGAAATGGGAAAGTATTTCAATGGATTTTGTGGATGGTTTGCCAAGAACAAGAAGAGGTAATGATAGTATATGGGTTGTGGTTGATAGGCTCACAAAAACAGCATACTTTATCCCAGTGAACTCAAATAGAAATGCTCATAAATTAGCTCAATTATTTGTGAAGGAGATAGTGAGATTACATGGCATCCCCAAGACTATCATTAGTGATAGAGACACCTTGTTTACTTCAAGGTTCTAGGGTAGCTTTCAAGAAGCCATGCGGACAGAATTAAGCTTAAGCATAGCCTACCACCCACAAACAAATGGGCAAACTAAGATTG
Source organism: Allium fistulosum (assembly GCA_030737815.1). Taxonomy (NCBI): domain Eukaryota; kingdom Viridiplantae; phylum Streptophyta; class Magnoliopsida; order Asparagales; family Amaryllidaceae; genus Allium; species Allium fistulosum. The sequence continues at coordinate 458,224,474 of CM060907.1, read as the reverse complement.
TTAACAAGATTTTAGAGGATTTACTTAGAGCATGTGTACTTGACTTTGGAGGCAGCTGGGAAGATCATCTCTACTTAGTTGAATTTGCTTATAACAATAGTTACCAGTCCACTATAGGTATGGCTCCATTTGAGGCCTTGTATGGGAAGCGTTGTCTATCTCCTGCATGTTGGATGGAGGCAGGTGAAAGAGTGTTGCTTGGACCAGAACATGTGAAAGAAACCTCTGCAAGGATTGAACTAGTAAGGCAAAGAATGAAAGCAGCACAAGAGAGACAAAAAGCCTATGCAGATAGAGGAAGGAGGCCAGTGGAATTTGAGGTGGGAAATTATGTATTCCTCAAAATTTCACCAATGAGAAAAATACTGAGATTTGGCAAGGCAGGAAAATTAACACCAAGATATATAGGTCCATATGAAATTATTCAAAGAGTAGGAACTTTGGCTTATAAGCTAAAATTGCCAGAGGAATTGAGTAATATACATGATGTATTTCATGTATCTCAATTGAGAAAATGGGTGCATGATAAGGAGACCATTCTTGAATCTCCTACACATGTTGAAATTCAAGAAAATCTAGTTTATAAGAAGGAACCAATGGGCATTGTGGCTAGAGAAGAAAAGAAATTGAGGAATAAAATAATTAAATTGGTTAAAATCCAGTGGAGTTTAGATGAAAATGACTGTACATGGGAGGCTGAAGATAGGATGATGGATAAATATACTAATCTATTTTCTGCATAAAGGTATGCCTAAAATTATAATAAATTTAAATATTACTTATGTGTATTTGATTGGTTTTGAATGCATGAGTTTTTGAAATTTCTGAAATGAAATTATGCTCTGTATGCAACTGAATGGAAATGTATGAAAAAAATATAATAATTATGGGACACAATTCCTTTTAGGAGGAGAGTATGTGAAGACCCAAATTATTGAGATGAAAATAATTTTGAAAAAAAAATGAAAATCAGTTAATAGGAAATATTTAAAGGATAAACAGTTTGAAAAATAAATATCAAGGATGAGTGGAAATAAATAAGTAAGAGGATAATTGTTTTTCAAATAAATAAAAATGAAAAGAAGATAACTAAGTATGAATGAATTTTAAATTCACATATCTCATAAATATTATATATGTGTAGCCAGAGAAATATAGAGTGATAAAATAAATTCTTCTGATAATTAAAATGCATAAAACCAATTTAGTATTATTTATGCATAAATACATTTTTAAATAAACCTAGGGAAAAACAAATGGTTAGAAATAATAGCTAGGAATTAAATTTATAAAGAGAGATATGAGTGAACAATTCAGGTTTAAGGAAATACACAATGAAGCTAAGTCACATGAAAATAATGTGCATAAGAAACATGCAAATGGCATGTACCCAGAAAAGAAGAAAGGTAACTGTTTTACCTGAAATAGAAATAAAAAAGAAAATGGCACATTTAGCCATAAACATATATACATAATTCTCTAAATTGTATGAGGATAAAATGGGTTTTTCCTCCATTAAAAACCCTAGTTAAATGATTTAAATCAAGGGGGAAGCAGTAGTTTTCTCTGAGGGAAAAACAGAAACATATTTTCAAAAAAAAGAAGAAGGGAAGAACTCACACTGTTTTCAAACTTAAGCATTCTCGGGGAAGAGAAGAGGAAGGTGAGTGAATAATCACCCATGAGATTTAAGGCATTAAGACCCAAGTTAAGGGTAGCCAAATTATTTTATATAAAATCATATTATATTTTTCTGTTTGATTTCTATTCTATGAATGAATATATGTTGATCATGGATGGTATTTTGGTTGAACCTTTGATTGAGATTTTAATCTATTTTGATTTGTTATGGTTGTTTCAATTTTTGCTTTGAAATATAAATAATCAAACGTATACCCTGATCACTTATATGGATTTTATAATCCAGGTTTTATAAGAAAATGAGCTAAATATTTACTGAGAAATAGGGTATCAAAGAAAAATGAAGTAGGCAGGGTGAATAATGAGGTTCATGCTTATGTCTAGTTCATTTAAAAATTGATATGAACAAAGCAATATTATATATATGTGCTGATTTGTTCAGATCATAAGCCAATATGTTTTTATGGGTTTTTCTCAAAAACCATATCCTATCTTCACAGTAAAAATAAATATAGTATTTCATATGACTTCATCAGATTTATGCAAGCAATGGGAAAATTTCTAGAAATAAATATATAAGCAGGTTTTAGAAAATATGATTAAGCAAAAATGACTTTGAAATGAGATGTGCAATTTTGCATGAATGTTTTGTATGTCTGGATGTAATTTTTGAGTGAGTTTAATAATTTTTGACTTATGTAATGAAGGAAAGAACATAAGCATCTTTGGAATTAAAAAGAAAAATTCCTCAGAAAATAAATAAGCTTGCTTGCATGGATATTTGAAGAGCTGGTTGAACTTAAAATGTTTAAGAAAAGTATCAGTATTATTGTAATAAATAAGTTAGGCAAACTCTTTTAGATCTTATGTATTTCTCAGAATTGATGCTTGATTTGTTCACTTGAAAAGGATATGTAAAAACTTAAGTATTATATGTGTGTTTATGAGTTATTGATTTAAGCAACTGATTTTGATGTCCTCTGGTGGATTATGAAGAAGGAAATTATGCCATGTAATCTGATATGTGGACATACTTTCTTTTGCAATGTTTGATTAATTTTAATTATAAAGTTGAAGATGTTTTTGAAAAATCATGTAATAGAATTGTTGGGTGTATGGGTTGAACCTGGTCTTGGCTAACCAGTAAAGCTTGACCATGTTTTATAATTGATATAAGACCATGAAAAAGCTTGAAGTCTTAGCCTGCAAATCTTACTTGAACATCTGATTTCCAGTGGAAATTAATATTGCATTGTGTAGTAAAATGAGGTGCATGCTAAATACTTGTAATCTTCACTGCCACCATATTGAACTGAGCCTTGTTGTCTACCTTATTGATTCAAGTCTGGTTGCATTTTGGTCTTAGACAAGTCAATTGTAGTATGCATTGTCATGTAGTCTTATTTAGGTATTAAGCATGTCCATTATTCCACTGTTTATTGATCATAGTCATTTGTCCTACTACTTGGAGATTCATCAATTGTCTTCACCATATGTTCATCTGAAAGTTTTGCATTGATCTGATTTTTGACATTGCCTTGATCATACTATCTCCATGTATATGCTAAGCCTTCATTTAGTATGTGTGTTTGTGTTTGCACTTTGCTCAAATGTATTGTTTTCCTCTGCTTGGCCTTCAATCTAGTTTATCACCTTATTATTCATATGATCATTATATACTTAATAAACCAGAATAGGAGAATTTTACCAGACATAAAATTGTTTGTGTTTGAAATAAAAATCCCAGGCTAAACTAATATGCATGAGTTGTTTTAACACCCTGTATCAATCAAAAACCACAAGTATCAAATTCCTAAATCCCAAAGACAAAATGCATGGGTTGTAAATCCAAGAATCAATTAATCCAGGCTATAGAACAAGCTGAGAAATAAAACAAGAAAATAATAAGTGGTCATATTTGAATTAAATATTAACCAAGCTTGAATTTTTTAAAAAAAGAAGAAGATTAAAAAGTAGAAATGGCTATGTGACACAAAATCTCTCAAATGTGAGAAATACCGTGTGATTGAATTTCTTTGGTATTTTAATTACTCTGATAGGCAAAGAAACATTTATATATCTTCACATATATAAATGACATGATTTGATTTATATACTAATATTTTTATATTGGTAAAATTCTGGATCTTGGGAAATTAATTAAGAGAAGTGATCCATTGTTTTTTTATATAAATAAACTCAACTGAAAATCACTAAAATAGATATTGAGAGAAGTGGGTAACTTCAGATAACATTTACGTACATAATTTTTCTCCTGAGAAACTTTCTCTTCACACTTCTTCTTCCTACTCAAAATCTACAGAGAACTCTAGATCTAAAACTCCAAAAACCTCACAAACCAAAACTCCTTTCCACCTCTCCTTCAACCCTTCTTTCCTCCATTATAGCTGCCGCCCTCTCCACCATCCCCAAGGCCATCTCCTTCCACCTTCCCTCTCCTCTTCTTTCTCCTTTTTCCCTTCCCTATTTTCCCTCTTTCTTCCCCTTATTTCCATGGCTTCTATATTCCATTAAACTACTCCAAATCAAATAAGTTTTTTTGAAACCGTGTATAATTTCAATGGCAACAACTTTGTTGTTGAAACCGTCTTCCCATTCTGAATATTTATATAACAAAAAATTCCATTTTTCAAGTCCTTTCTCGGGTCTAGTTTTGGCCGAAAATACCCCATATTGTATCAATCATATCTCCTTCAAAATGAACCAAACTTTGTGATTTGTGATTCTTTTGTTCAAACCATTTATTTTTCCAGTGGCTTCAACTTTCTTTTAAATCGGTTCTTTAAATTTATTAATTTGCTATGCCAAAAACTCAAATCTTTTCGAAGTATTTTTGAACTCAGATTTTCAACTTAGAAAAAACCTCTGTTTGTTTTAACCATAACTTCCTCAAGACTGAAGCTTTTTGAGTAATTATTTTCTTGAAAGTGGAGAGAAAAGTATTTGCAACAACTTTCTAGTTAGTTACTTTTATAGATTCAATAATATTTCTATTTGAATATTTTCTTAAAGATGACCTAGTTTCGAGTTTGTTCGTAGTTTGGATCTTGGGTTGTTTGGAAGTTGGAAGTAGTTGAAACTTGTTTATTGATTCGTGTTCGTGTCTAAGCTTTGTTGGATTTGTTTTGCATTTGGATATTTGCTAGAAATCTCCATATTGCTCCATTTTTTATCATCATCTTCGTAGCCACGAAAGGTGAGCAAACACTCACGACTACTAGATTTTCTTTTATTAGTTAAATTGAATCTATGATCTGATTAGAAATTGATTGGTTGCTGTTTAGTATATTTTAAATTGTCATTCCAGTTAAATCTTACTTTTATTGAATTTAATTGCCATTTAATTTAATATTAAAATTTAAATTGCAAGTTAAATACCTGTTAATGATAACTAGTAAATTGTTGGTAGTTATTGGTTGATTTCAATGATGATTGTGCTGTATGTTCAATTGTTGATATTTGGGTGATTGGATGGATGTTATTGTTTGACATTTAGGATGACTGGATGTTATTTATGTCTATATCTCTTTTATCCCTATGGGTTGAAATTATACGTACCTGAACGATCTTATAGATTAGGGGAAAATCGTTATGGGTTGAAATGATAAACCCGAGCGGTTTTCATTGATTAGAAATGTTGATTTTTGATTGGTTGAAATGACACATACCCATATAATTTCTTGAATTTTTATTTTTATTTGGGATTGAATTATTTGAAGGATTTAAGTTAATTCAAACTTCGGATTTGTTTTTATTAGATGATTAAGATTGATATTTTAGATTTTTTGAAACCCTTTAAATAATTATATTCACGTTGTACACTTGATAGGAGATGAAAATTCCGTAACATTTATGAAACCATTGCACTAATATTTCTATTTTACTTATTTAGATCTGACTTACATAAGATCTTTTAGTTCTAACTCGAGTGTTTTGTCTTTTCATTACGCATGGGTCAGTCTAAGCTTTTCAGTGTATTGAAGACTATTTTATGGAGGACGAAGACGAAGATTCAGTATATTATTGCTATTTATTATTCCACTGCATTCTGTCTTCCACTGCATTATTTGTTTATTTCTGCTGTATGTATATCATAGATTTGAATTGTAAAAGTGTAATCAAATGTTATTTGTAAAACAGCTTCATGAATTATTTATTAGATTATTATATTTTGTCGTTCCGCTGCGAAATTCTGTATTTTGTTTTCTTTTGTTTTCTTTTTTTCTTATTTACCCCATTAACAATCCTTCCTTTTGAATGGTTTGAGTTTGACATATGTGGTTTATTGTCGATTTGAACCATCCCGAAAAGCGGGTTGTTATAGTTGGTATTAGAGCTTTGGTTTAAGCATAGCTTAGCTTGTTGGGGTTAACTCATTAGAGATAGGGTAGTAATATCCTAGAATGAGTTTGTCTAAGTGTATATATATACAAGAGCACGTATTTGTTAGTGTTATAAATTTTTTATATATAAGTTGTGAAATAAAATAATTTTTCTAATATTATATGTTATATAGAAAGGAAAATTTTATAACTAATATAGTTATTTGTAATGTGTTTGTTTTATGAAATGGTAATATCTAATTATTATCATTTATTGCTAACTTGTTGTATTTAGTCAAATTATGAACATTGGCTATTATTGTTGATTGAATTTATGGACTAAACACTAGTTTAATAATGGTGAATTAAAGAGAATGAAGTGGATAATTAGGATATTCAATATGAAATTGAAACGTTGTTGTGAATTTTGGTTGTTTGTGACTGGTAGTTTCAACTATTGAAATAAAATGAAATATCTGGATATTTTGGATAGTCGAAACTTCTGAATTAATATATAAGTTGAAACGTAGAAATTTTGTTGAATTATGCACTTGAATTTGGTAACCTTAAATTGAAAGCAAGTGAAACAAGGTTAAATTTGTTATATCTATGTTTAGTAAATGAATAGAATTGTTGTATACATTATTGGCATGTAATGTAATAATATACAAATGTGAACTCTAAGCCTTGGGATGTTTAAATTGAAATTGTGATTAAGGAAATGTTGTAAATGAGATTAAATTGGAAAAAATATGTTTATAAACTTAATTAAAATTTGTGAAATGTGTCATAAATAAATTTGAAAAGTAAAAGTGAAACTAATTGGATAAACAAATATGAACTAAAAGTGAAATGATTATAAATAAAGTCACGAATTGTAAATTGTTTATGAAATAAATGAATGTTGCAATAAATGGTTATCATATAAGTTGTGATAACTTTAAACTCGAATAATGTCTTATAAAAGGAATTAAACCTTTATAATTGGTTATAAACTGAAGGAAATTTCTCATGAAATGATTCTCAAATAAATGTGTTATTAAATGAGAAATATTACATGTGAAAATGAAGGTAATTTAAAATAAAGAGAAATATAAGCAATGTTGTGAGAATGAATATGTTAATGTTTAATATTGAATAGAGAAATTTTGTGAAACAAATATTAAAGTATGAAGTGATACTTGTGTTAATCAACGAGATTAATAATGAATTTAATTGAAATGTAATTGTGATTAAACAAATTGGAATAATTAAGTAAGTTGTAAGTGTATTGTTTTATTCACAAAATTAATTTGATCTGGATTTGAGTACATAAGTTCTATGTGAATTACACCACTTCGTGTTAGGATTTTTCATTCGATTCTTGATGGCGAATATTTGATATGGATATTTTGGTTTGATTCTAGAATTCTCTATCATTGTGACGCCCCACCTCTATACCCACGCTAACCAAGAACACTACGATGTAGTGCTGTCAATTAGCACGGAGAATAAGGCTGTGGAGGAGCGACCATCCATGTAACTTCTTTGTGCGAGCACCGATACGTCAGATAGAATAGAATGCATATCTTTTAAGGAAGAAATCCGACGTACCGATACAAACACAAAGCTATCACACGGTGGCTATATATAATCTTCGAAAACAAACATAGAAATAATCATAACATAGATCAGTCACAGACATCCATATCACAAAGGCGGAAGAAGATATGAATAAATACATAACACATGAAAGTGTACATCAGAGTAGTGGTCAGAAAGATCCACGATAATACAAAAGAATAGCATCACGTGCTATACAAAAGAATAAGTACACAACATAGAGCATATATCTCAAAGGTGTACATCCAAAAACTACTAATCTATGTAGTTAGCCAAAAGTCAGAAATATCCTGAAGGGAAGTCAAGCAGAAGCACCTGTAACATCTCGGTCTGACCCGAGTATTATTTATAAGAAAATAATAAACGGATCAGTCTAGCTATAAATATCAGATATGGTATAAAGTAAAAAGGCATGACATGAACATGAAATAACCATAACGACATACTACTATAAGTATGTAAATGATAATCAACAAAAGATTAATCAATATCACAAGAATCTTCTCAAAGATAAGGTAGGGTATCATACCCTAAACTTGTATTCATAACAGGTCAATAACACATGAATTCACCAATGCACAAAACTGATATCATATCAATGAAAATCATGAAAATTGGTGAAGCACAAAATTCCAGAAATCATCATCAGAAATCCAGAAAACACATAAAAAGGGGGGGAGGCCTAACACATGAATGGGAGCATGAAAACTCACCTACGCGTAAACACATGACGAGAAGCTATCTCATGGAAGCTATCCATTAAATTTTCACACAGGAATGGCCCGAAGACCATAGGGTGCTACCCTAGATATGTGATGGCGAAACATCACATAATCGGGGTATAGTCTCCCACGTAGACAAAGAGACATCGCTCAATCGATAGTCTAAATCACAAAAATGATCGTCATGATCATAAGGAAGTGTCAATCACACCAAGCTAGTAAATATATGAGTTTAGCTTCATGTCCCATAACCACTTGCTTAACTTAAATATTTACGAACAAGTTGTAAATCTTCACTAGGAAATTGTCACAAAAAGGGTTCTATCGAACAAGTCCAAGAGCTAACCGACGAAGTGAACGCAAGCGTTTCATACCACCCGTTTTACTAAGTCGTTTAAGTCGATTTCTCATTCGAGTGAAGTAAAGGCTTGTATATACTAGTAGATTGAAAATCGGTTTGAGAAAACGAACTTTTGATATTTAAAATAGTGTTAAAATCGCTTTGATGAAAGAGTTTTGATATTTACTATTAGTATTGAAACCTTCATATATCTTTAAAGTGACAAGTCATAAAACGATTGTAGAAACAAATCAATTCACATTCGAAGACGTGAGTAAAGTCCAAAGAAGTCAATCCCAAAACCATCAAAGTAGAAATTCTGATAAATGTTTTTTTCAGAAGAGATTGCCTACGCAGAGTAATACGGGGTTCGACCTAAGTACTAACTCGCGAATGACCAAGTACTAACTCGCGAACGACTTACGACTTAAGAGCCATACGAACCAGCGACCTAAAACTGGCGACCTTAGGATACGCGACCTAAAGGCTTAGCAGGGTCGAGCGACTTACGAGCTACGACCTAAGGTGACGAGGGACTTAACAGTTTAAGGGTCTACGACCTAACGGGTTAAAAAGGTCCAACGACCTAAGAAAAATTAGGGTCATACGACCTAAAGAGGTTCGCGACATAAGGTTGGTCGCGACCTAAAAGTGCACGACCTAAGGTCTTACGACCTAAGGAACAGAAAAGACTTACGACCTAAGTCTTAACTCGTGGACGACTTAGCACAACTCGCGAATGACTTAGCACTTTAACTCGTGAACGACTTAGCACTTTAACTCGTGAACGACTTAGCACTTTAACTCGCGAACGACTCAAGCCAGTAACTCGTGAACGACTCAACACTTTAACTCGCGAACGACTCAAGCCAGTAACTCGTGAACGACTCAAGCCTTTAACTCGTGAACGACTTAGCACACCCAGAACGACTTAAGGCCTGGAACGCCATATGCTCCGTGTGACTTTTCAACGCGAACGACTTACGACTTAGGCTTAACTCGTGGACGACTTAGCCATGGCCAGAAACGACTTAAGGCCTGGAACGACATATGCTCCGTGTGACTTTTCAACGCGAACGACTTACGACTTAGGCTTAACTCGTGGACAACTTAGCGATGGCCAGAAACTCACCAAAACGCCAAAATTTATAGTTTTTCGCCAATCCAATGCAAACCAAAGGCAGATATTCATACAAATGCAATAGAGGATCCTTCCCAACAGTACAAGATAGATATAGGCAAGATGTGAGATCAAAAATCTCACCTTTTCACGGAATTTGATGAAGATGGAGATTTGAGAGCAAAGCAAGAACACCAACAAGCTTGAAGCAATGTTCTTCACGTGAATTTGATGTTGAATCTCGGATTTGCAATAGAATATGTGTTTGGAGTTTTAATTTCCACTTCCCACCACCATTTTTGACAAAGCTTGAAGTGTTTTGATAGAGTGAGGAAGATGGTTGGGCTGAACTAAAGGGGTGCAGTCCAAACCAAAGTCAAAGGCGGGAAAAAGTGTCGAAAATTTCACTATCTCCAAACATATCGAAGTTTACACTCAAAAAGATCGCAAACGTCATTTTGAACTCAATGGATGTGGTCTCGAGTCCTAATTTGACCGTATGCAAAAAGTAGCTTTTCGGACTAACATCCGACTAACGATAAAATATTTAAATATAAAATCGATAGATATGTGGGTTGTTACAATCATAGTATATGGCTATGCAAGGAGAATGATGGTTTCTAGTCAAGAAACCTTATCGAAGTCCACATTAGGAAAATCGAATGAAAAATACTAGTTCGAAAGCGAACTTGTGTAATCGAGCGAGCTATAGAATGTGATTTTGCGAAATGATGACATATGTACATCTTATGTTCTAATATTATTGATATGCTTTGGCATTGAAATTGAAAGTTGTTGGGTTGGATATCTTTGTAATTTAAATTGAAAATTTTCTTATATGCAAAACTACTATTAATTTAAAACCATTTTGCAAAACTATTTACTTTTATTTTTCTTTTACAAACTACCTTATTCTATTTTATATACAAAACTATTTTACAAACTATTTTATTTACAAAACTATTTTACAAAATATTTTATTTACAAAACTATTTTACAAAATATTTTATTTACAAAACTATTTTACAAACTATTTTATTTACAAACTATTTTATTTACAAAACTATTTTACAAACTATTTTATTTACAAAACTATTTTACAAACTATTTTATTTACAAACTATTTTACAAAACTATTTTATATACAAATCTATTTCACAAAACGATTTTATATACAAAACTATTCTAAATTCAAACCTTTTATAAAGCAAAGATGTTCAATCCCATATGGCTTTTCATAAAGCGAAATTGATTTTGGAAAAATTTTGATTCTTGTATAAGAGGACTTTATATATGTATAAGGTGATTTTGAAAACTATTGATTTTGAAAGGTATTCAATCTGAAGTGATAAACTTATATATAATGGAATATATAAGAATGATTTGATATATTCGAGATTATTGATTTTGGAAAGTACTATATCTGAAAATGAAATCTTATATATAATAGAATTTACATAAGTTCGATATTTGAAGCTATGATTTTGAAAGGGTACTATATATGGTATGTTATATTTTGAAGTAAGAGGTATAGGGAAGTACCCTCCACAAAGAAGTATAGTATGATATGCTTTGACCCAGACGGACTTGAGGAATCTAGGAATGGATTCGACCGATAAACCCTAATATACTTGGGTGAATTCAGAAATGGATTCGAACCGATATGGTTGTCCGGACTTAAACTATGAGTTCCTCGATTTTTTTTCAGGGTAGATGGTTCTTTAGTATATTCAATGAAGGCACTTTCGATCTTGGGATCTGTTGTTTATGGACCTTTCGGGAAGGAAGTGCATCCATTGCGTAAATCATTGAATCATCAATTACCACTGCAACAGGGGTCGATGGTACCTTGTTTATGAAATGGCTACATTATTTTTCTGGAATCTGGAAGGTGGAAGGATCTTCTGGAAAGTTTTGTGTCCATTGCGTAAACACGGGATCAGCAGCGGGCCACTACTATCGTAACATCATCATTTGACATCAGATTTTGAGCGGTACTTCTCATACCCGTTTTTAAGTATTTTTCACTGGGTGTTGAAACATGTCTACTAAGTATTTGGAGATTTCTAGTCTTATGCCTGATCAACGTACAACCAGAGTCTGCAAGAACGAGGCTAAACTTGTTAAAACATCGAGTTATAGAAGTATTTTATAAAGTATTATATAAAAGATATTTTGGTCATTTTTCATTTTTAAATACTTTTAAATGTTTATAATATTGTTTATTTATGTACAACATGGTTTAATAGTAAATTATTAGTGTTGTAAATATTGTGAGAAGTTATTAATTAAATAAAACAAATTTAAAGTAAACGATTATTGATTTATTAATGATGTTTAAAAGTATTTTTGAGATTTAAAACTAATAAAATTTATAAATAATGGATCTAAGGCTTTCAATAACTTCTTTTTAAATATAAGTAATGATGTAAATAATTGTTATCAATTAGTTTATATATATTTATAAAGATGTTATTTAAAAATTTGTTATGTGGTATTTATAAATGAAGCAAGAAATTTTCCAGATAAAATATTTCCATAAAGTATTAAAGTATTAAAGATGATTGATTTGCAAATGAAGTTTTCAAATGGATATTTCAAGTAAAATTTATATAAGTTTCTTTGAATGTATAATTTAAATATATTATATAAGTGGAAAAAAATGATTTGCGAAGTTTTATTTATAGTAATATACTTGACCAATAAATTTGAATCTCTATTTTGGAACTATGGTTTGAAATATTTACTCGATTTCGAAGCACGAACAATAAATTTATAGGTTTATTCACTATTTGGAATTTTGTATTAAACCAAAATAAATGTTTTTCCACGATTTGAATATTCATTTTAAAACAAATGTGTAAAATTAATTATGAAGATATTAAATTTTATACTTTTATTTGGATATTTAATGTAAGATTTGAGTATACTATTAGTTTCAGTTTAATAATCTAGGGTTTATACTTATTTTAAAATAACGAGTCTAATAAATTATCGGATTTAAGGAACCTTAGATAAAAAAAACTTATCATAATGTTTTGATATAAACTCTAACATTGTTTAAACTTTTTGGAAAATCCTTGCATAATGCTATGAAGATGTTTTAAATATATCTTATATCCTTACTAAGTGAATGAGGTTAAAAGTTTTAATTGAATTTTAGTCATATTGAAATATTTCTTTTCTCTTCAATGGCGAATACCAAAAACTTGTGTAACATTCAATTACATCCTAAAATATATATAACTTACCAGAAATGTTTAATAAGTTGTAATGTTAAAGAAATATGTAATAGAATATTATACAAGTAAAATCTTAATGACAAAATGCTTCAAATGAAATTATTTCTAAATAAGAATTTTGATGTACAAGAAATGATATGAACGTAAGTTAATACTGAAATAATTTATGTAAGTACATGAAAGAATGATAAAGACATTGTATGAATGAATGAAAATAAATAAAAGACAAATAATGATGTGAAAAGAACCCAATTGAATAAACTTAAATAATGTGTTGAAATTCTTGGTTGTTTTAGGCTTATGGGATGTTTGGAAAGGATACTTCTAATTGTTTAAGGTTGTATGGATAGTCTATTAAGTAATCATCCAAGGCTGTTGAGCGTAGTGTACATTTGATAGTTTATTTATCACCTTGCACGATTAAAGTTTTCTAAACTAAACATACCATTGGTTTTGTTTGCTATGGATGGATGGTTGATTTCTTTGGTTGCATAAATGGTTGTATTGTTTGTTTGATTATGTTTTATATTGATTTACTTTTGTTGCAAATTGAAACCACTTAAATATCTCTCTTATACATAATTCTCACTTCTTTGGATTATATAAGTGAAGTACAGGTTTATGGAAGCAATAGCCACTACTTTTGGTTTCATAAATAAGCGTTGTTTGGCCGACAAATAGGTACGTTTTTGGATTACGGTTTTATAGCGATATTATATTGTTTCCCATGGTTGGGATATTTTATTTTTGAAAGTGAATTTTAGGCTCAGGTCCCTAATAAGTTTCAAAATACACAAAAACTCCAGTAAAAAAAGTATGTAAATTAGGTCCCTAGAATTAAGTTACTAAGCAATTGCATATAGTTATGCAATTATTCACTGAATAATTGTAGACATTTATGCAATTATATCCAGAAGTTGCATAAATTTATGCAATTTTTTGGTCAATAATTGTGGAAATTTCCACAATTTTTTGGTGAATAATTGCGGAATTTTCCGCAAATTTTTGAACAAAAATTGCGGAAATTTTCGCAATTTTTTGGTGAATAATTGCGGAATTTACCGCAATTTTTTGAAAAAATTGCGGAAGTTTCCGCAATTTTTCAGTGAATAATTATGGAAATGTCTACAATTATTCACTGAATAATTGTATAAGTATATGCCATTATTCGGTAACTTAATTCTAGGGACCTAATTTACAAACTTTTTTTACTGGGGTTTTTGTGTATTTTGAAACTTACTAGGGACCTGTGCCAAACTGTCCCTTTTTGAAATATGATATATTATTGAAATTATTAATATTATTATTTCTCCCGGACATCTTCATACAAAGGAGACTCTGCCAAAATTTTCCGTGAATTTTGGACTTAGAATTTTTTTGGTGAAAGTGTAAATATTTCAAACTCTTATCAACTTTTATACGAAGATTAGATTGTTTATTAATTTGTATATTTTATTTAAATTACTTAATTATGTAAATTAATTGTTTATAAATTGAATACTTTGAATGAAATATAGTAATCCCTTAGTTCCACGTTTTTCCTTTTTCGTGGACAAAAAGTTTTGAGTGGCGGAGAGTGTAACGACCTGTATTTTTCCGATAAATAAATATTAATTAAATAAGATTTTAGAATTTAATATTGAATGAAAACTAAATTTGTGATTTTATAATGAGAGTAATAAGTAGAATGTAATGTTAGTAATGTTAATTTAAGGTAATCGCTAACTATTTTAATGTAATTCCAATTAATTGAAATGATTATAAAGTTATAATTGATTATAAACTGTAAACAAGGAAATACATTGAATGTTGAAATTATATGTAATCAATTAGAATTGGCTAATATTTAATAAGAAATCAGTGATGTCTATATAGTCATAGCATTTGTTATAGATAATAAACTTATAAATATGATTAAATTACTTAAAGGTAACAATTGTTCATTTGTCATCTCATTATTTAATATGTTTGGAATTAATTTGAAAATCAATGAAAATTTATGTAATTAATTATTGTAGTTAATATGGTAAAAGATGTTAACGGTAAAATAATGAATGTAATAAAATGTAAAATCATGTTAATATAATTCATAGGGTATTGTTGATTGAATAATAAGGATGATAACATAGGTTTGAATGTAATTGGATGAGAATTGGATGCGTAGTTAATGGCATTTAACCTTTTAAATATGATAAGGGGAAACAAATTAATATTGCATTAATTGATATTATATCTTTTAATTAAGATAAAGTGTAACGATCCGTAACTTTTAACAACTTTAAGATGACAGTATTTTCAATTTAAATAAAAAAAATTTGTGATGCTGAGTGTTTTATTTGACTAAATTTAATATAATAAAAATTTTGTGAAATTTCAAATTTTGGTCAAACTTAGTTAAAGTTTGACTTTTGGTTGAAAATTTTAAATTTGAATTTTAAAAATTATTCTTTTTATATGATACTGGACTGAATTCTGATCTTCCCTCAACTTTTTGTTTCGTCAAAATCAAATTCCTATTGCTATAAAAAATTGAATTACTATGAAAAATTAACATGAATTGGTAGTGTTTAGCTGTGTTTTATTTGGCTAAGGCATATTGGGTTTGTTTGATCTAATGGGCCTTGGTTAACCAAGAAACTCTAGTCAGTCATGTGACCATTCCTTTGCCTACGACCTTATGTTTCTTATTTGATAACATCTACAAACATAATTTTTCTCTTGAGAAACTTTCTCTTCACACTTCTTCTTCCTCCTCAAAATCTACAGAGAACTCTAGATCTAAAACTCCAAAAACCTTGCAAATCAAAACTCCTTTCCCCCTCTCCTTCAACCCTTCCTTCCTCCTCTATAGTCGTCGCCCTCTCCACCATCCCCAAGGCCATCTCCTTCCACCTTCTCTCTCATCTTCTTTCTCTTTTTTCCCTTCCCTATTTTCCCTCTTTCTTCCCCTTATTTCCATGGCTTCTTTATTCCACTAAACTACTCCAAATCAAATAATTTTTTTTGAAACCGTGTATAATTTCAATGGCAACAACTTTGTTGTTGAACCCTTCTTCCCATTTTGAATATTTATATATCAAAAAACTCCATTTTTCAAGTCCTTTATCGGGTCCAGTTTTGGTCGAAAATACCACATATTGTATCAATCATATCTCCTTCAAAATGAACCAAACTTTGTGATTTGTGATTCTTTTGTTCAAACCATTTATTTTTCTAGTGGCTTTAACTTTCTCTTAGATCAGTTCTTCAAATTCCTTAATTTGCTATGCCAAAAACTCAAATCTTTTCGAAGTATTTTTGAACTCAGATTTTCAACTCAGAAAACACCTCTATTTGTTCTGACCATAACTTCCTCAAGATAGAAGCTTTTTGAGTGATTATTTTTTTGAAAGTGGAGAGAAAAGAATTGCAACAACTTTCTAGTTAGTTACTTTTACAGATTCTGTGATGACCCGCAAACCCGTACCCCTTGAATCAACACTATTCTCCAACATATCGACTCAAAGTGAATGGAAATACGAACCATTAGGTTTAAAAGAAGAAGGAGGTAGAAGAAAAGATAACAACACAACAGAATTTCACATCGCAGCGGAATAAAATATAATAGATAATAACTGATCTTTACTGAAGAAACTATATCTGTTTATACATACATCATCAGAATACAACATCAGAGTACAATACAATCAACATTACAATTCAGGACAATTATAATAACTTGTCCTCACAAGATGACTATACCACTTATGATACATAGCGGAATACAACAAATACGAGTTATACGTCTGGCCATCCAGCTCGTCTCCTGAGCTCCACAACATCCTATCCTGTATCTGTAATACTCGGTCTTACCCGAGCATTATAATAAAATAACACACGAGTCAGTCTGGAAAACCAGCATGAGAAAACACACTCAATAGGATTATTAAAGTTTCAAAACCCTTTGAAATCAAAGGCATCTCGTAAGACCACGCCACAAATAAACATGTCGGGTTTTTACCTTACGATAGCCAAACACTTTTTATCAAATCCGTCTGATATTATAATAGTGTCTATTGAAAGTAAAATAGAATCTAGCTGAAATGCTTGCATCTCACGTTTTAGCAATAGTTGGGCACAATCAAAACCGTATAGGCACGTAGGGAGAATGGATTTCCAACTAATGACTAGGCACTGGGGTACCACCTATCACAGTACCTAGTCTAGATCAGCGTACCGAGGACCATGCCCGATCCCCTGCAACACAAGACCGGAACTACCCCTTACTGGATAATTCCGAGTAAGATCACCCCACGGTTGGGATCAGCAACCGCCCACTAAGCTGAAATAAAAGGGACATCTAGACAGGGATGACCTCACCCTAATGGGTGCTATCCACATAGCCTTGCTGCATAACCCCTGATTTTCAGTCATTCCCGGTTGATGAGGCTCGAGGCTAAGCGTACCTTTATAGAACATTTCACTTAGAATGCTCACCGTCCTCCTGACGATGTTCCGAAAGCATTCATCCATACAAGTCCGTCCTGGGTTCGAACGGAACCGAAGGCACTACTCCTACTACATCCATTTTGGAATCACCCTCAGGATTAGTAATGATTAGCCCTTGCACTTCACTGCTCCATCTTCGACTCCGAACTCGTTTTTCCATGAAAACGTACAAACCAGATCGAAGTGGTTTTCGGAAAATAAATCCCATTCCCGGTCTCTTCGAAACGATCAGCACATTGGCCAATATTGATAGTCGATTATTTAACTATCAAATAACATTCAGAAACATCCATCAAACAATAAATAATTTTCCAAATTATTTATTTACCTCACAAATATCTTCGCAAGATATTTTTTTTCCTTCACTTCAACCCTTTTGAAGTCAGTTTCAGATTTCATTCCACCACAGAATAAATTCCCAAAATTGTTTATTTCCCACTGAAATCACCAAGTACAAATGCTTTAGAGTTAAAAATAATTTAAAATAGTATATTATAAAATATACTTTAAACATTTACATTTAAAAACTACTTTAATACTTTATTCAAAAATATATACTTTAAGAATATTTACAATAAAACTACTTTATACAATATAAATATTATAATTATCTTTTTAAAACATAATACCAATTAACCTTTAAAAATAATTACTACTATAACTATTTTAATAAATATTTACGTTTAAAATTTTAACAACTTAAATAATAATTTCTTAAAACATTCCTTTAAACAACTTTAAAACTTTCAACTTATATTTAAAAATTTACTTGAAAACGTACTTGGCTTTCCTGGGAAATACTCTTCTTTTTCACATCTTTTAAAAATAAATCACTATTTATTTTTAACCAAATTTACCCATTCCTTTAATAAATTCCCACCGTGAATTTATTCTTCCAAATATCCACCGATATATTACTTCACTTTTATAAACCCAGTTTATAAATTTCATAGTCTCATCTTCCTTCTAAAATCCCAGTTCCAAACATTTAATCAATTTTCAAATTGATTTCCAAAATTTATTCCATTTAAACTAATTCCTTTACTTCTCAATTTTATTTCAAAATCTATTAATTTCATAAATTCCGGATTTAACTTCTTTATTATGATTTTAAACTGGAAATACCAATTTCATAAAAATTCCTTTTTATTACATCCTAAACCATTTAAATTCTGAATTTAAAAATAAGTCCTTTATTCCTTTAATTAATACCTCCTAAGTTTTAAATTTCATTTATTCCTATTTATTCAAAAAACTCCTTTCCCATATTTGGAATTTATTTATTAACAATTTTAAAATCCACTTTTATCCTTTTCCCAATCATTCTTTAATTTATCTCAAATTCTCTATAATCATTTTACTTACAAATTCTCTCCATTTATTTTCTTTTAAAATCCAAATCTATACATTTTTGATAACCTAATGTCCAAATATATCCAATCAAACCATAGCTTCCAACATTTCAGTTATCAATATAATTCATCACAGAATATCAAATAGACCATATCACAGAATATTGAGCAATCTAAATATTTTGAGGAATCCAGTTGGATCCCTCCAATCTATTTCCCTACATCCACAGATGTTAGCACAATACCAATTACACTTCGAGGTGGAATATCGCGGTATATGGGTTTATATAATATCATCCGCTATTATGCGGCGCATAGGGTCTCATCCGCTATATAAATTGCGGGAAATCAATCACTCCAAATACACACTATATATAATATATCACATCCAATCAATTCAATCATTCAACCAAAATTTAAATTTAACTATTAAATTTAAATTAAATCCAGATGAGTGAGATTAACTCACCTTAGATTTTATTTGAATCCACTCCAACCTCGACTCGGTTCTCATTTTTTTTCGACCTTGTATAAACATTTATACGGTTTATCAATATTCGAGATAATCTAATAATCAATTGCCATTTTAAATTTTTAATTAACTAATAATTTTAATTTAGCTAATAATTTCCCTCTTAAAAATCATTTAGTAACTAAAATAAATTGAATAAGTTAATTGAACGGATTAATCACCAAAATACATTATTTTAAAATAACTAGTAAATTAAAATATTTATATGTATATTTATTTACTTTGAGACTACATATGTACTCAATAAACCAACCAACACAATATAAAACAATTTTATATTCACTAACAATTACGCGCTCATATCTATTAATACACTAAAACTCATTCTAGAGTACTATGGACTCTATTTCAATGAGTAATTCCCACCAGAGCCAAGGTCTCTTCCCTGCCTATATATATATTACTAAGTTTAAATTGAAAAGAAAAAAAATGCAGAACAGGGGGGAAAAACAAACAAACTGAAGTTATATCTCACCACTCATCGCTGACAACACCCTCCCGGCATGCCTGGAATCCACTACCATCTCTGTTGCGCGACCATCCACAACCAAGGCACGCAACTCCACCCTTCTCGATTGCCCCCCTTCGGCCCTTGCATCAACATCGTGCTCGAATCGAGCAGCTATTAACCATCGCCTCCATGAAAAACATAGCCTTGCGTGAAGGGGACTCGATCGCCATTCAATTTTCAAACGAAAGTGATTTCGTTCGGCAAACGATTTCGATCGGGAAAGAACTGCAACGAGAATTTCTTTTGAATTCGATTCGTTGATTTGGATTTAGAGGATGCAAAGAATAATGAAAACGCGGTTTTCATTTCGTTGCTGAGGGGATTCGATTAGAATGAACGGTTCTTGCTCGAATTACGAAGTGAGGAATCTGACCCGGTTGTCGGCCATTTTTTCCCTTTTTTTTCTTTTTGAAATCGAACTGATTTGTTGATTGATATATATTTTTCTAGAGAACGATTTGATTCAAAAGGAAGACAAGATCGGGGTACGATATAAGGACACTGAGTAGCATGCTTGAAAAGAAACAAAAAGTTCTGATGTGAAAGGTATTCGGCTGATGGGAAAAATTTGACTAGAATATAAAATATATAATTCAAATTTAAATTCAAATTATCTCGATATTTGCAACTCAAAATCTTGACCTCCTATTGAGGCATGCCGCCAGGCGTTCATAATGTTATACCCCTATTCCGAACGAAACGGAAAAGGTTTCGAGTCCTAATTCGATCGTATGGAGAAGATAGCTTTTTGGACCCAGTTAATATATTGGATATTCGATATAGATTTCAGCGCGTTTATCACTCGTACAACAACACGACAACTCCAATTGCTACGAGACTTGAAATCATATAATAATACACTATTACGGATCCAATGGAACTAGTTTCGTCGAATTCCGAGACTGTGGCCCGGAAGGCTATTTTTAAATGTCAATTTAAACGATATATTTTCAAAACTGAATAAAACACTTTTAATTCATTTTTAGCACTTTTACTATCTTCAGTATTATCAATATAGATTTTACAAGCCTTCAAATTATTTTTAACGAGCCTGAAACTCCAGATTCAATATTTTACTCAATTTCAATTTATTTAATTCAATAATTAAATCACCAAATAAATAGTAATATTTGAAATTCAAGTTAAAAATTAACACCTGAATATTTAAAATCAATTAAATATTCAAATTTCAAATATCAAAAATCCCAGGTCGTTACATTCCTCCCCCCTTAAAAGAATTTCGTCCCCGAAATTACTAGTTAGGAAGAATGATCCATAACTCATTAACTATTTCCTCAATCCAAATAGTTTTTAACAACTTGCCAAAACAAATCTTTTTATCAAAGACACACTAACCCACTTTCTAACTTTCCAACTTATCCATAAGTCCCAAACAATATTACTTAACAATTCAAATTTAAATTTGAAACCAAAATTTGAATTATCAAAAATTTCTCAAATTTTTTCTAACTCCCTAAATTTTCGAAATTTTTTGCCAACGTCTCCTTTGCGCGGCTAGCTCCGTACAACTACAAAATGCCTCTACGGGCCCCCAAATTTCAAAAGAAAACAAAAGACCAAGTGGCTAGATCAGAAAATCATCAAATTTCATACAGAAATTAAATACATACCTTTGTCGGCAATTTAATTTTTCCTTATGAAATCAAAACCAATTTTTCCTTGGCTTTTAAATACATGTATTCTACTAAGCCATAATATAGAATTCAAAATCATTTCATTGACTTCTTTACAAAATTTTCAATATCTATTCATTCACGCCCGTACGATGCACATATATCATCCGTACGCAATACCAAATCTGATCGCTCACTCGATCACACAATTTCATTTCCGAACTAGTATCCTCCACCCGACATCCTAGTGTGGACTCAGATCTGGTTTCTTGATCAGAAACCGTCATTCTCCTTGCATAGCCACAAACTATGATAGAGAATATCCAGAATCAATCAAAATCCATATCCAGGGTTCGCCGTCGAAAATCGAGTGAAAATCCTAACTCGGATCGATATAACTATCTCGAAATTCTGTGCTCGAATTCTGGATCAAATCGCTATGCGAATAAAATAATATACGTACATCCTATGTATTAATTCCAATTGATTATTAGCTATATCAATTCTGTCTTTTATTCACATTTATTTTGATTTCTATCCACTTATCCACAATTATCCCCTTTCACAACTTTACTTAATCTTCATTCCAAAATTACTTAGTATATTTCCAATACCAAATTTACTTAAGAACTTTACCATTCATTTCTTAAGTTTAATATAAGCATTTTATATACTCTTATATTATTACTCTACCACTTTAGTCTTTGTATCACTTATTTTTAAACTGGATCTCCAATTCCATATGAATTCAATTTACTTCATTTTAGATATTGAATTCTATTTACCTTTATCTCAAATTCCAATTTGAAATCATTTGTTGTTAGTGAAAATTTTTTAAAAAAATTCTAACTCCCAAAATTTCAGAAAATTTTGGCAGAGTCTCCTTTGAACAAAGGAGCTTTTGCAATTTGACAAGAGATATAAATATATATACATCGACCCACACGGTCGGAATACAAAAAACAAAAAACAGTTCATATTTTCTATCTTTTTATTGCATAGGCGTACCTTTATTTAGCATTCTTAAGCAAGCAGCTTATTTATTTAGCATTTTGCGCAATCAAAATGTAACGACCCGCTATTTTGGACCATTCAAATCGACAATAAATCCACACATGTCTGACTTGAATAATTCAAAATATCAGATTGTTAATTTAAATTTGGCAAAACTCAGCATATGCAGTAAATAAATCAATCACAGAATCACAGACACAGAGTAATACAATAATACGCAGCGGAATAGATAAAATAGTAGTTCATGAAGCTACTATATAAACATCAGAGTTAGAAATAAAATACAACAAAATATCTCAAATACAATGAAGTCTTCAGTACGAATAGATGACTTCTCTGAACAAATCAACTAGGAGAGCTGAAAGCTGAGGCGATAGTTGGATCTCCAAGGGAAGCTCCAAACTCCAAGGATGAGTCTCAAATGCTGTATCACTCGGTCTGACCCGAGCGTAAAGCAAAATACAAAACACTCGAGTCAGGATTAACATTCTTATACTAATAAATCCAACTCAAGTGAAATATCAACTGAAATACAGGTAACTTAAAGGATGTTTGGGATAACCATCCTCTAAGGATCCGTGGAACTATCTACAAGGTGGGAATATACACTATGACACCATGGTCATTTTAAATTTATTTACTTCAAAATCAAAATATCATTTTCATTTCAAATATATCTATTTTCCAAAATAGTGTATGTTCATTAAATAATTTATAAAGTAAAGTATTTATAATTTCCTCAAGTCTCACAAATCGATTAACTCAAATTCCAAATTCAAATTTATTCAAAGCTCAATTCATTAATTCAATTCAGTTCTAAATATACCATTTAAATTTTCAATATATTTCAAAGCTTTAATATTCAACGTTTCAAAGTTAAATTTAACAGTTTCATATAGCACTTGATTTAACTTCATTCTTATTTAATCAGGGAATATCCACTTAATAGATTCAATATCATTTACTAGCCTTAAATCACATTTTTACTAAATATTTCCTTAGATTTATTTAAACAAGAAATATTCATTAAATTATTTAAACCAAACTCAAGTTATAAATCATATCTTAAATTCCAATTTCAATAAGCTTTATATTGGTTTAATTAATTAAAATTCTTTACTAAATTCAAATTATCTTCCCAACCTTAACTTATTCAAATTTTTACCAAATCTATTTCGAAATATAAATTTTATACTTAACATATTATATGTATTAAATCCATCTTAATTAAATTAAATATCATTATTAAATCTATATATATCATTTCCATTTATATATAAAAATTTTAAGAATCAACATTTGCTAAAACCATATATTTCTTTCCAAAACCATAGAATTCATTTTCAAAATATTTATATATATGGACCAACGGTGTTTGTATATATATTTATCATATGGTTAAGTGATACGGATATTTATCATTTCAATCCGAAATTTAAATATATACGGGTAGAAATCATTTCGACCCGTAATCCCAATTTCAATACAAATGAAAATCGCTTGGGTTTATCATTTCAACCCATAGTGAATTTTATACTAACAGGGAACTTGTAGAGTGATAACAGATAATATAAAATATAACAACAAGCATATATCATCAATATAAATAACAGATATTGGTGTCAGATGTCATAGGTGAACATATACAGATAATGGTAATAACAGGCATATAAATACTAGATACTGGTGTCAGATGTCATAGGTGAACATATACAGATAATGGTAATAACAGGCATATAAATACTAGATACTGGTGTCAGATGTCACAGGTGAACAGATACAGATAATAGCATATATAACAATTTAAATAACTACAGCATCATATTTCAATTGTCGTTTCAAATGAAATCAAATTTAATAAATACAAGAACGTTAATCGTGAGTGATTGCTCACCTTTCGAGGCTAGAGTGAATAGACACTGAAACAAGTTACAGATCCAAGCATGAATTCCAAAGCAAAACAGAATTGGCACGAATTGGACGAACAAAGCTGATAACAGAAATTGATGGAAACAAATCAATTTAGCTTGATATAGAGTTTAAACGAGATGTATATTATATTATTATTATTCTCTTTAAAACCAAAAATTCAATTTTAAAATACACATACACTTTAAATAAATCTTAAATTTAAACATATATACATATATTCAAATCAATATACATATATATGTATATATAAATAAAATCAAAATATGTGTTATAAATCCATATATTAAATCAATTACAAAACCAAGAAAGCTTTTAAGTAAACACTTTACATATTACATGCCCTTACAAAACATAGATGCAAACATTCTCAGAACTTCACAATCCATTATATATATAACTATCTCATGTTTCTACTCAAAAATCAATATTGTTTACTTATACAAATATATGTGAGCAAAAAGTCTTTAGATTTATTACTCCAAAACTTGCGTATATAAATAAATCTGGTGTTATGTACCCTATATACAGAAAACCCAATATGGATATAGTTTTAAACAAGATTTAGCCTGTAACCAATAAGTGCGAAACAATTTACACATACAGCTTGTAAAGAAGGTTTATA
Organism: Allium fistulosum; assembly: GCA_030737815.1. Taxonomy (NCBI): domain Eukaryota; kingdom Viridiplantae; phylum Streptophyta; class Magnoliopsida; order Asparagales; family Amaryllidaceae; genus Allium; species Allium fistulosum. Next base: position 458,199,379 of record CM060907.1, on the reverse strand, counting down.
ATATGCATATAATTTTTACACTAATACACGTGCATATATGATACTTCTTTGACAGAGGATGAACACAAAACTAACTGTAGATTTAATATTTTATAACCCTCCTATAAATGTGGAAACACATATATTTTGCAGTGCCAAAGATATAGATCTTCACTGTACAATAATATTCATTTAAAACTTAATAGTTTAACCATTATACTTATGTTACTTATGAGATCAACCAACAAACCAGAGCCTTAAAACTGAAAATATCAACCCTGTACGTTCTATTTAAAACAACATTTATTTTAAAATTTAATATTTATAAACCAATTTAAATTCAAAATAGTATATACATATATTTTAAATATTATATTAAAGCGAGTAAAATAATATATATCAGGTTGCAAAGTCTGCATACACTTACTATAAACTAGTATAAACTGACCTGTAACTTCAAAACAGAACATAAATATACACTAACATATTTAGATATAAATACATATGTAGATATATAAGCTATGGTTATAAAACCAATATATAACAACAGAGGTATATATATATTACCTAATCAAAAGCGGAGAAGCATCTCGGCAAAAGGAAGAGGAGGAAGTTGAGCACGAAGGGATGGTGGCCAGAGGCTTCTTGCCGAGATGAAGTTGGTGAACGGATCCGAGGCCAGGCTGTTGAGGCAGAGATTGCCAGGGCGTGGGCTGTCACTTTAGGTGGAGTGAAGGCGATGTGGGATGCTGGAGTGGTGGGCGAACTCGTCGGAGGAAGTGGGAAGGGGGGTTGCTTCGGTTGTTGTTTGGGTTTGGTGATGCTCATGTGAGCTGTGGGCGAGCTGCCATGTTGGTGGTGGAAGTGGAAAACGAATCAGGTATGGGAGAGGAGGGGGAAGAGAAGGGATGAAGCAGAGGTCGGGTTGCAACATTTTGGGAAGGACGAGTACCATTTAAAAGAAGAATAATAGGCTTTAGCAAATAAACAGAGAGGAGAGAAAATGGCAACAATATGTGGAGTTTTGCATTGAAAAAGGAACGAAAGTAAAAAGGCAAATAAATATGAACTGTTGCCAAATAATAAATGTATACAAAACGTAAACGAATAAATGAAACGGTAGGTGGTGTCAACGGCTGAAATTTGGAATAAATGTTGAAATGAAAGCTAGTGACCGTTTTATTCCAGCCGTTTGAAAGTTGAATGGGCATACTTATCAAAAGTGTAAAAGTGGTACTGGTACAGTTATCTGTTTCACAGATTTCGCCGTGCACCGGACCTCAAAATACAAAATAAATATACTGTGGTGATCAGCGCGACGAGACGATCAAAACGGTATACAGATATTAGTGGTACGATCATCCGATCAAAAGTCGATAATCGGTACCCGAAATGCTGCTATTCTGCCAGAATTAAGATAAACGGAGCAATAGAAGTCAAAATTTGGAAAAACGAATTTCGCAGTCTGATTCGGAATGATCTGAATAAATTTTCTCCTGTTGACATATTTTGGTTTCGGAAAACTTTTAAATTCACTGTTATTAACCGGTTTGATTTGAAATGAAATTTCACAGGAAAATAAACTTCAATATTATCAGATGAAAATTTACCAATTGCTATATTAAAATAGACGTATTCCAAATAATAAATTTTTAATTTCAAATTTTATTGTTTAAAATTTCACAAATTTCCAGTTAAATATACTTTTAAAACCATTAAATTTTACGGGTCGTTACACTCTCCCCCACTCAAAACTTTTCGTCCCCGAAAAGGAAGAAGGTAGGAGAATAGAAACAACCAGATGGAAAAGATAGATTGAAGGTCCAGATTAAACAATTAATTTGAAACTATATATAAATTTTACTTGAAATATTCATTTGAAACTTCAATGGCAAATCAATTATCTTTAATACTTTAAAACCCATTTGCAAATTCTTGCTTCCTTTATAAATGCCATTTATGTTTAAATAACATCTTTATAAATATGAAAAATATTTGAAAACAATTATTTACATCATTACTTATATTTACAACGAAGCTATTTGAAAACATTAAATCCATAATTCATAAATTTATTAATTTTTATCTCAAGATACTTTTCAAATATTATTAATAAATCAATAAACATTTACTTTAAATAAGTTTAATTTAATTAATAACTTCTAAAATATTTATAACACTAATTTTTGTTTATTAAACCATGTAGTATATAAATAAACAGTATTTTAAAGGATATAGTCAACAGGGGAAAAGAAGGAGGACTTGGAAAAACAGAATATAGGTGGAAAATAAAGCTAAGCATATAAGGTACATTCAAAAGAATAATATCAGGCACGAATAATTAATTTAGAACCATAAGGGTTTTAATTTCAAATATTAATACAGAATTTCTTTTGTTGAAAATACTTTTTATAATAAAATACCTTTATAACGAAACAAATTTCATTTCGAAAATACTTTTATAACTCGATGTTTCGACAAGTTTATCCTTGTTCCTGTAGACTCTGGTAGTGCGTTGATCAGGCGCAAAGCTAGAATTCTCCAGGTACTTAGTAGACTTGTTTCAACACCCAGTAAAAATACTGGAAAACTTTTAAAAACAGATATGGAAAGTACAATCCAATCAAAAACACAAACAAAACCTTTGTCTAACCATGGTTCGCAGATACACAATGGTTACGCCTGGATCCCCCAGGAAACAATCCATATCCGTAAGCTTTCTCAGCCCTGCGAGTTACGCCATGATGACTAGTAGAATGCAGGATACACAATGGTTACGCCTGGATCCCCCAGGAAACAATCCGTACCCCCAGGCAAGACTCAGCCAGGCAGTTGCGCTACTATTCGCGACCTACATAGATTGCAGGATACACAATGGTTACGCCTGGATCCCCCAGGAAACAATCCGTACCCCTAGGCAAGACTCAGCCAGGTAGTTGCGCTATGCAGTCACGAGAGAAAAAATAAGACCATGGGTAACGCCATGGAATTCGAAGGACACTCGAGTATCATATCCGGAAAACCAACAATCAGAGAGAATAATATCGATAGAATGAATCCAAGATGTGGCCACAAATCGGATATCAAGCAGAAGGCACTTTCCATATCTTTACTTCGAAAATATGTATCATATAGTACCTTTTCAAATCACTTTCAAATATCATACTTATATAAAATCCATTATATATAAGATTTAAATTTCAAATCAAATACTTTCCAAAATCAATAGTATATCAAATCATACTTATATAGACTTCAATTATATAAGATTTCACTTTCAAATTGAGTACCTTTTCAAATCTATAGTTTTCGAATCAATTTCATACTCATACAAATCAATTTTATATAAGTTCGACAACTCCCAAATCAAGTGTTTAGTAACACAAGTTTCTCAAATTTCAATTTGTTTCAATATCAATTCACTTTCAAAATCATATACAATTTCACCAAATTATTTCTTCTCAAATTAAATATCTTTAGTTTCAAAGTTTCCAAAATAATAGATTTAGAAAATAAATCCAAATTTCCAAATCAATATAATTTAAGTCAACCAATTCATTTCCAAAATCAAATGTTTTCAAAATCATCTTATACTTACGTAAGGTCTATCTTATATAAGGATCCAAAATTTTTCAAAAATAAATTTCGCTGTATGAAGAGCCATATGGGATTTGAATATCTTTGCTTTTATGGGTTATATATCTTTGTAATTTAAATGGGAAATTTTCTTTTAGTAAGTAAAGATATTCTAACCCGACAGCTTTCAATTTCAGCGTCACAATATATCAATGATATTAGGATATAAGATGTACATACGTCATCATTTCGCAAAATCACATTTGATCACTCGCTCGATCGCACAAGTTCGCTTTCGAACTAGTATTGTCCATTCGACTTCCCTAATGCGGATTTCGATATGGTTTCTCGACTAGAAGCCATCAGTCTCCTTGCATAGCCATATACTACGATAGAGAATTCTAGAATCAACCCCAAAATCCATATCAAATATTCGCCATCAAGAATCAAATGAAAAATCCTAATAAGAAATGGTGTAATTCACCTCGAACTTGTGTACTCAAACTTGGATCAATTCAATTATGCGAATAAAACAGCATCCGTACAACTTATATATTTATTCCAACTTGTTAAATATATAGTTTCATAAAGATGTTACTAAGTTAAAACATTTAAACTAAACTTTATTCAAAATATTTTGAAGACCAAATTCTTTTCAAAGCATTTCGAATCTAAATTTCATATTAGAAAAATTCAAAATAGCCCTATTCATTTACTTAACAAAACAGTTTCAGCTCATTTAAATCATATTACTACATACTTTAAACCTTTCGAAACAAATTTATATACTTTATCAAATAATTTATACTTTTCAAAATTTCTTAGCTTTTAAAAGTTAACCTTGATTTGGAAGCGCTCGAACCTTCAAAATAGTTGAAGAAATCATTTTTCAATTCAAGAGTTGGAAATCAGCAACAAATCAGTAAATCAATTTTAATAGATAGGGTTATATCAAATCCGAAACTCGAGGAACGAACACCGGCTTACTTCAAATCATTTCAAATATACATATATCTTTCGAATATCAAATCTTACTTCGGAATTTGAAATCAAATGGTTCCACAAAATCACTCGCATAACAATGCTATTAAAGTGGCCTTTCCCTCACTCTGAAACTCGAAAATCAATGTCGATGATGCGTGCACTCATCACCGAAATTATTTTCCAGTGACATAAGTGAGTTCTGGACTTCTATTTTCCCACACATCTTTGAAATTTCTTCAAAATTATTGGAATTCATTAGAAACATTTCTTATTCAGAAAATACTTTTAAATCATATTATTTTCATATATTTTCCAAAATCTTAAAACAAATTTCAAAATACCGGAATTCAATTCTCGAATTTCAAATTTAACCCTTCAGTTATAAATCAAATTTCTTATATAGTTTTTCAAAATTACAAATCCTTTCGAAACCTCAAATTCTTATTTTAAAAGGGTTTATAATCTTTATCGAAAACATTTTCACTTTTAAATATAGAATATAATCATACTTATCAAAATAATAATTTCTAAAATACAAACAAGCCCGATTTTTCAAAGGATGGTACAAGAATGGATTTCAAAACAAAGATAGAAATTCAAATTAGAGGGACTCTAATCAAATAGGATTCTGATTCGAAGATAAGTTCGAATGAAAATGAGATAATTAATTACAAAACAGAAGATGAATATACTTATATAAATCGCGGATGACCCTAGGGTCAACCGTGACTTCAGGAACATGATCGATGCAGAATTCCAAGAAAAATCAACATTCGATCGCAAGAGATAGCAGCATCTAAACCAAAGATATAGAAATCTCCGGTGAATCAATGCCGATTGTGAAGGAGTTTCACCCATTCACAAATCATTCAAAGATTGGCGGGATCGCCTATTCTAATAGAGATCCTTCGAAGTGGAGTAATGGGATACTCCAGAATCAAAAGAATACCAATAGAGAGACAAGTATGAATTTTGGAACCGTAGGGAACATTCCAAAGTTCAAAGGAAATCGAGTCAAAAGGAAGAGATTAAACTCGAACGAAAGTGATTCTGTAAATAAATTTACAATATATGCTAAGTTTTGCCCAGAGCCAAAGCTCTGATACCAACTGTAAAGACCCGCTATTTTGGACCATTCAAATCGACAATAAATCCACACATGTCTGACTTGAATAATTCAAAATATCAGATTGTTAATTTAAATTTGGCAAAACTCAGCATATGCAGTAAATAAATCAATCACAGAATCACAGACACAGAGTAATACAATAATACGCAGCGGAATAGATAAAATAGTAGTTCATGAAGCTACTATATAAACATCAGAGTTAGAAATAAAATACAACAAAATATCTCAAATACAATGAAGTCTTCAGTAAGAATAGATGACTTCTCTGAACAAATCAACTAGGAGAGCTGAAAGCTGAGGCGATAGTTGGATCTCCAAAGGAAGCTCCAAACTCCAAGGATGAGTCTCAAATGCTGTATCACTCGGTCTGACCCGAGCGTAAAGCAAAATACAAAACACTCGAGTCAGGATTAACATTCTTATACTAATAAATCCAACTCAAGTGAAATATCAACTGAAATACAGGTAACTTAAAGGATGTTTGGGATAACCATCCTCTAAGGATCCGTGGAACTATCTACAAGGTGGGAATATACACTATGACACCGTGGTCATTTTAAATTTATTTACTTCAAAATCAAAATATCATTTTCATTTCAAATATATCTATTTTCCAAAATAGTGTATGTTCATTAAATAATTTATAAAGTAAAGTATTTATAATTTCCTCAAGTCTCACAAATCGATTAACTCAAATTCCAAATTCAAATTTATTCAAAGCTCAATTCATTAATTCAATTCAGTTCTAAATATACCATTTAAATTTTCAATATATTTCAAAGCTTTAATATTCAACGTTTCAAAGTTAAATTTAACAGTTTCATATAGCACTTGATTTAACTTCATTCTTATTTAATCAGGGAATATCCACTTAATAGATTCAATATCATTTACTAGCCTTAAATCACATTTTTACTAAATATTTCCTTAGATTTATTTAAACAAGAAATATTCATTAAATTATTTAAACCAAACTCAAGTTATAAATCATATCTTAAATTCCAATTTCAATAAGCTTTATATTGGTTTAATTAATTAAAATTCTTTACTAAATTCAAATTATCTTCCCAACCTTAACTTATTCAAATTTTTACCAAATCTATTTCGAAATATAAATTTTATACTTAACATATTATATGTATTAAATCCATCTTAATTAAATTAAATATCATTATTAAATCTATATATATCATTTCCATTTATATATAAAAATTTTAAGAATCAACATTTGCTAAAACCATATATTTCTTTCCAAAACCATAGAATTCATTTTCAAAATATTTATATATATGGACCAACGGTGTTTGTATATATATTTATCATATGGTTAAGTGATATGGATATTTATCATTTCAATCCGAAATTTAAATATATACGGGTAGAAATCATTTCGACCCGTAATCCCAATTTCAATACAAATGAAAATCGCTTGGGTTTATCATTTCAACCCATAGTGAATTTTATACTAACAGGGAACTTGCAGAGTGATAACAGATAATATAAAATATAACAACAAGCATATATCATCAATATAAATAACAGATATTGGTGTCAGATGTCATAGGTGAACATATACAGATAATGGTAATAACAGGCATATAAATACTAGATACTGGTGTCAGATGTCACAGGTGAACAGATACAGATAATAGCATATATAACAATTTAAATAACTACAGCATCATATTTCAATTGTCGTTTCAACTGAAATCAAATTTAATAAATACAAGAACGTTAATCGTGAGTGATTGCTCACCTTTCGAGGCTAGAGTGAATAGACACTGAAACGAGTTACAGATCCAAGCATGAATTCCAAAGCAAAACAGAATTGGCACGAATTGGACGAACAAAGCTGATAACAGAAATTGATGGAAACAAATCAATTTAGCTTGATATAGAGTTTAAACGAGATGTATATTATATTATTATTATTCTCTTTAAAACCAAAAATTCAATTTTAAAATACACATACACTTTAAATAAATCTTAAATTTAAACATATATACATATATTCAAATCAATATACATATATATGTATATATAAATAAAATCAAAATATGTGTTATAAATCCATATATTAAATCAATTACAAAACCAATAAAGCTTTTAAGTAAACACTTTACATATTACATGCCCTTACAAAACATAGATGCAAACATTCTCAGAACTTCACAATCCATTATATATATAACTATCTCATGTTTCTACTCAAAAATCAATATTGTTTACTTATACAAATATATGTGAGCAAAAAGTCTTTAGATTTATTACTCCAAAACTTGCGTATATAACTAAATCTGGTGTTATGTACCCTATATACAGAAAACCCAATATGGATATAGTTTTAAACAAGATTTAGCCTGTAACCAATAAGTGCAAAACAATTTACACATACAGCTTGTAAAGAAGGTTTATAATATGCATATAATTTTTACACTAATACACGTGCATATATGATACTTCTTTGACAGAGGATGAACACAAAACTAACTGTAGATTTAATATTTTATAACCCTCCTATAAATGTGGAAACACATATATTTTGCAGTGCCAAAGATATAGATCTTCACTGTACAATAATATTCATTTAAAACTTAATAGTTTAACCATTATACTTATGTTACTTATGAGATCAACCAACAAACCAGAGCCTTAAAACTGAAAATATCAACCCTGTACGTTCTATTTAAAACAACATTTATTTTAAAATTTAATATTTATAAACCAATTTAAATTCAAAATAGTATATACATATATTTTAAATATTATATTAAAGCGAGTAAAATAATATATATCAGGTTGCAAAGTCTGCATACACTTACTATAAACTAGTATAAACTAACCTGTAACTTCAAAACAGAACATAAATATACACTAACATATTTAGATATAAATACATATGTAGATATATAAGCTATGGTTATAAAACCAATATATAACAATAGAGGTATATATATATTACCTAATCAAAAGCGGAGAAGCATCTCGGCAAAAGGAAGAGGAGGAAGTTGAGCACGAAGGGATGGTGGCCAGAGGCTTCTTGCCGAGATGAAGTTGGTGAACGGATCCGAGGCCAGGCTGTTGAGGCAGAGATTGCCAGGGCGTGGGCTGTCACTTTAGGTGGAGTGAAGGCGATGTGGGATGCTGGAGTGGTGGGCGAACTCGTCGGAGGAAGTGGGAAGGGGGGTTGTTTCGGTTGTTGTCTGGGTTTGGTGATGCTCATGTGAGCTGTGGGCGAGATGCCATGTTGGTGGTGGAAGTGGAAAACGAATCAGGTATGGGAGAGGAGGGGGAAGAGAAGGGATGAAGCAGAGGTCGGGTTGCAACATTTTGGGAAGGACGAGTACCATTTAAAAGAAGAATAATAGGCTTTAGCAAATAAACAGAGAGGAGAGAAAATGGCAACAATATGTGGAGCTTTGCATTGAAAAAGGAACGAAAGTAAAAAGGCAAATAAATATGAACTGTTGCCAAATAATAAATGTATACAAAACGTAAACGAATAAATGAAATGGTAGGTGGTGTCAACGGCTGAAATTTGGAATAAATGTTGAAATGAAAGCTAGTGACCGTTTTATTCCAGCCGTTTGAAAGTTGAATGGGCATACTTATCAAAAGTGTAAAAGTGTTACTGGTACAGTTATCTGTTTCACAGATTTCGCCGTGCACCGGACCTCAAAATACAAAATAAATATACTGTGGTGATCAGCGCGACGAGACGATCAAAACGGTATACAGATATTAGTGGTACGATCATCTGATCAAAAGTCGATAATCGGTACCCGAAATGCTGCTATTCTGCCAGAATTAAGATAAACGGAGCAATAGAAGTCAAAATTTGGAAAAACGAATTTCGCAGTCTGATTCGGAATGATCTGAATAAATTTTCACCTGTTGACATATTTTGGTTTCGGAAAACTTTTAAATTCACTGTTATTAACCGGTTTGATTTGAAATGAAATTTCACAGGAAAATAAACTTCAATATTATCAGATGAAAATTTACCAATTGCTATATTAAAATAGACGTATTCCAAATAATAAATTTTTAATTTCAAATTTTATTGTTTAAAATTTCACAAATTTCCAGTTAAATATACTTTTAAAACCATTAAATTTTACGGGTCGTTACACAAAACCAGCCAAACGGCTTTCCTGTACCTGTACTTACTTAATTCAAACATGTAAGTGCCAAATATATGCAATTTACAACATTTCATTTGCGTTTACAAAGCTAATACATAAATTCTATAAAAAATGCATGTTATATAGTTTTTCATAAGCACATATAAGGTTTCGACACCTATTCCAATTGCATATTTGCATAATTTTCATTCAAAACCATTTTATTTAGGCTCGACAACATTCCTTGCTTGTATATTAATAACCATTTCCAAATTAATTCAACTCGGACTTTATTTAATGGACTTTCATTTTCACCGAAGACAAGCTTCCAAAAATTTAGACTTAAGTTAATTTACTTCAAATCATTCCAATTTCATAACTTAAGTTCATTTTCATTTTATTTGATTCTCATCAAATTTCATCTAACTCAAATTATCCATTCTCTTTATCCATTATAAATTTTAATTCACATTATCAATTTATTTCTAAACTTATTTTATTAATAACAAGACCAATTCAATTTTTATTAATACAAGGCCATTTCCAATTTATTTCTACTCATTTGAGTTTTATTTGAAATTCGAACCATTACTATTATTATCCAATCTTATTTAGTTTACTTGCAATATACGCTGAATATTATTTATAACTCAAGTTTGACTTCAAAATCCACTTTCAACTCCCAATTCAACTTTCACTATACTTACTTGAGTTCAATCTTATTTTATATCTCAGGTTTGGATTTTTATTTCAATTCCAAAATACCAAACAAATTTATTCTGGCTTATTACTTCACTTTTAGACTTTCATAAGTCATACACTTATTAATTTTTCTTTAATTTTTAATTTATTTCCAAATCAATTTAAATATTGAATTCCATTTTATTCTAACATATTCAAAATTTTATAAACTATCAACCCATTTATTTTCTATAACAATCTCAAACCAACTCCAGAGTATTTAAACAATTACTCATATTTCAAAATCATTTTTAAAATCAATCATATTCAAAATCCTTTGATATCAAATTATCTTTTGAATTTTAAAACCAAACTCAATTTTGAAGACATTACAGTACAAAACAATTTGGTAGCAATTCCTCTTTTGGAAACTCGAAAATGAACATCGATGATGCTGCAGTCATCACCAAAGTTATTTTCCAGCGACCGAAAGAGAGTTAAATGCTTTTATCTCTTTAAAAACATTTTCAATTATTTTTAATTCCCAAATCTCACCAGATTTCAAATTCAACTCAAAAATATTTCCAAATAATATCACTATTATTCCTTTAAGCCTTTGAAAACATTTTATATTCAAAGGAATTTAAATTTTGCAAAAATTCCAAATTCCAAATCCATCAAATTTTATATTCAAACATTACTCTGGAATTTTCATATCAATTTCAATTATAAATCACATTTACAAATTCCATTTTATTACCTGAATTTCCTTAACTTTGGTTATAATTCGATTTCTTATTCAATTTTACACTTAAATGATAATAATTTAATATTATCAGTTCCTAGCAACCAAGCAACCATATATATCTATAATAATTTACAGAAAATTGTTTCTTTTATATACAAAAATAATTTAGGTTATGGATTAATAATTCCTGTTTAGGGATGTTATATGAGTGGAATATCTGGATTTGTGATATCTATTAGGTGATATTCTGAGATACTCTGTGATATGTTTTGGATATATCTATGATGATTGTGTATGATTTATCAGTGGTAAATGCTATGTGAATTCAAAGTGTTGAATTGAATTGTTTAAACTATTAAACAACTTGGCGTTTAAAACACTTTTGGATTTCGATGAGACCGGGATCGGGAATCAGTTAGGATTATCCGAAAACCACATCGATCCAAGTTAAACGTCAGGTCGTGATATCTCAAGAAAAGATCGAGATGGAGCTTCAGAGTGCAAGGGTTATTGTCGTTAACTCTGAGGGTGATTCCAAAACGAGTGTAACGAGATAATGCCTTCGGTTTCGTTCGAACCTGGAACGAACTTGTATGGATTGAATGCTTTCAGCACATCGTCAGGTGGACGATGAGCATTCTAAGAGTTGTGTTCTCTAAAGGTAATCATAGCCTCAAGCCTCATCAACCGGGAATGGCTAAAACAGGGGAGGTGCAGCAAGGTTAAGTGGGTAGCACCCAAGTAGGACGAGATATACCCCTGTCTAGATGTCCCTTTTTATTTTGGCTGTGTGGGCAGTTGTTGGCCACAAATGTGGGATTATCTTGTTCGAGACTATCTAGTAAGGGATGGTTCCGGCCTTGTGTTGCAATGGGTCGGGCGTGATCCTCGGTACGTTGATCTAGGCCACGTACTGTGACGGGCGGTACACCAGTAGCCCTGCCATTGTATGGAATCCAATCTTCAATAAGTGTCCTCAAAAAAAAAAGTGCCCTCGGATTTGATTGTAAACCTATATATGCTGGAATTTAATAGATGTAACAATCTCAACTATGTGATTATTTACTTGAAAACTCTAGACACTATTATAATATCACCGGATTTCCTATAAAATGATTTGGTTAGTGTAAGGTAAAAACTTACCCGTGTTTATGTGTGGGAAGTCTTACGTGATACTTTTGTTTCAAATGGTTTTCAAAGTTAAGCAACTTTAACCCGTTTACTCACACCAGACCCATGTCTGACCCGAAGTTTAAATCTGTTTTCCTAAACTCTTGGGTACTCAAATCTTTATGAGTGGCCAAGTGATCAGGTCTTGGATTATTGAAGTTTGGAGGAGCTTGAAGCAGAAGTCTAGACGTATATATCTATCTATCTAGTTCCGCTGTGTTAGTGATGTATGTTGTATTTTGGGATGTATGAAATGGCAGATATGTATATATGATTGTCTTGTTTGAATGATGTTGTGTAACTCTGATATATGTAAGACTATGTAATAGTTATGTGATGTATTATATTTTGTTTCGTTTCCGCTGTGAGAATCTGAATTGTGTTGTATATGAAAGGCAGGTCGTCATAGTTATATATATATATATTTGAACGTTTATCTTTAATCTAATCTATGGGATTTATCTTATCCAGAGATATTAAAAATGAAATCTCTAATATAGTTTTTAATTCAATATATATATTAAGATATTTTAATTATCAGAATTCTATTTGTTCGACTTATCTAAAGTAATATTCCAATGATTTAATTCAATTAGTTACCAATTAACAACCATTAAAAATCTGGGTCGTCACATTCAGTAATATTCTGGTCCGAATATTTTCTTAAAGATGACCTAGTTTCGGGTTTGTCCGTAGTTTGGATCTTGGGTTGTTTGGAAGTTGGAAGTAGTTGGAACTTGTTTATTGATTCGTGTTCGTGTCTAAGCTTTGTTGGATTTGCTTTGCATTTGGATCTTTGCTAGGAATCTCAATACTGCTCCATTTTTTATCATTACCTTCGTAGCCATGAAAGGTGAGCAAACACTCACAACTACTAGATTTTCTTATGTTAGTTAAATTGAATTTATGATGTGATTAGAAATTGATTGGTTGCTTAGTATATTTTAAATTGTCATTCCAGTTAAATCTGACTTTTATTGAATTTAATTTCCATTTAATTTAATATTGAAATTTAAATTTCCAGTTAAATACCTATTAATGATAACTAGTAAATTGTTGGTAGTTGTTGGTTGATTTCAATGATGATTGTGTTGTATGTTCAATTATTGATATTTGGGTGATTGGATGGATGTTATTGGTTGACATTTTGGATGATTGGATGTTATTTATGTCTATATCTCTGTTATCCCTATGGGTTGAAATGGTACATACCCGAACGGTCATATAGATTAGGGGAAAATCATTATGGGTTGAAATGATAAACCCGAGCGGTTTTCATTGATTTGGAAATGTTGATTTTTGATACTGGTTGAAATGACATATACCCATATAATTTCTTGAATTTGGATTTTTATTTGGAATTAAATTATTTGAAGGGTTTAAGTTAATTCAAACTTCGGATTTGTTTTAATTAGATGATTAAGACTGATATTTCAGATTTTTTGAAACCCTTTAAATAATTATATTCATGTTGTACACTTGATAGGAGATGAAAATCCCATAACATCTATGAAACCATTGCGCTAATATTTCTATTTTACTTATTTTGATCTGACTTACATAAGATCTTTTAGTTCTGACTCGAGTGTTTTGTCTTTTCATTACGCTCAGGTCAGTCTGAGCTTTTTAGTGCATTAAAGACTATTTTCTGGAGGACGAAGACGAAGATTCAGTATATTATTGCTATTTATTATTCCACTGCATTCTATGTTCCACTGCATTATTTGTTTCTTTCTGATGTATGTATAACTCTGATTTGAATTGTAAAAGTGTAATCAAATGTTATTTGTAAAACAGCTTCATGAACTGTGTTAACGTTAAAATGTGAACGCCAACACCCGGTGTGTGTAGTAAGATTGTGAAAGCACCACCCGTGTAACGGGAACAGAAATCAAGCAGGAAAATAGCAGAAATGCAGTAAAAGACAGCAATTTATAGTGGTTCGGCTTGAGATTTAGCCTACGTCCACTTTGAATCTCTTTATTATTGAATCTGGTTACAAATTGATACAAATCTCCTATGAAAACAGTACAACTCGATCACAAGAAACAATCTTGACTACTAGCTCAATCTTCGGCGATGAAACTCGATGAATCCATGTCGGATGTTAAGAATTTCTCTCGAAGGTTGTTGTAGTGTCTTGAATGCTTGAAGGATCCTTGTTTGCTGAATGATTGGAGAGTTCGACAGAGTAACGGCGCTTTAGAAATGAATTGCCAAAAGTCCCCTTCATGTTGGAAGTGGTGGGGTATTTATAGGAGCTGATCTGGACTCAGGAATTTTCTCTAAGTATTTAAGTCGTAGCCGACTTATGGTAGATCGGTGATGAGTTAAGGAATAGGGTTAGGTCGGTGGCGAGTTAAGGAATAAGGTTAGGTCGGTGGCGAGTTAAGGGATGATTGTTGTTGACCCATCCTGTGGCTGTCTTTGACAAGTATTAAGTCGTTGCCGACTTATCAGACCTTAACTCGTAAGACCTTAACTTGCAGCCTTTAAGTCGTAAACCCACTAAGTCGTAACCCGTTAGGTCGGAACCTTCTTAAGTCGGAGCCTTTCATAACTCGGAATCTTCCTTAGGTCGTAGCTCTTGAGTCACAGATTACCTTAAGTCGGTAGGCTCCTAACTCGGCATCCTTCTTAACTCGGTCTTAGCTCTTGAGTCACAGATTACCTTAAGTCGGCAGGCTCCTAACTCGGCACACCTCTTAAGTCGGCAGCTCTTCTCAGTAGTTAGATCGGCAACTGTTGGGTCAGATCTCTCCTTAGGTCGTAGCCTGTTAAGTCGGAGATCTTGTTAACTCGGAACTTTCCTTAAGTCGGTTACGCCTTTAGATTGTTAGGTCGTCCTCTTTCTTAGGTCGGCAAGCACCTTAACTCGGCATACCTTCTTAAGTCGTCAAACACCTTAACTCGGCATACTGCTAGGTCGTGAGTCGAAAAGGGGTTAACATTTGCCCCTCGAAGTATATGCCTAAGCCATAGGTCGTATGCTTCGATTCTCTCAATTCTTTGGTTAGGTCGGTAACGACTTAACAAATGCCTTAGGTCGTACACCGTGCAAGTCGACTCGCCTTCCAGCATATAAATAGTTGCATCCTTCTTCCTCTTCCTCATCTGTTCCTTTTCTCGAATCTGCCATTGACGCACTTTAGAGCTTTCAGAGATAAACTCCAACCATCCAATCGCCGATCATCTTCTTGTTATACTTCGTAAGTCGATCTGGTCATCGTTCACCCATGCTCACTGTCGAATCGATAACTCCCCAGTTTTTGACTTCCTTTTGTGTTTAGATGCTGCGATTCATTGTGCATAACTTTTTGATTGATAAGTCAATCGCAATCGACCGTGTTGTAATTGTAATAGGGCAGTAATACATTGGATTCGCAGCAAATTTGATTCGATTTGAATTGGCTCCTTGGGTGGTCCAATGGTGTGATGGAACGAGGATCGTTGTTGACTGTGAGGCTATTGGGTTAACGGGTTAAGAGTTAGGGAAGAAAATTGGTTGAGGTATTGGCTCGGTCACGACCTAGGGATTTCACGCGATCCAGTGACTTTCCTGACTTAAGTCGGAGCCGACTTAGCAGTTTCATGCGACCTAGGTTTTGAGTCGCTTCCGAGTTAGGACTTAGAGGATTTCTGGCTTTGACCCATAGGGAATCTTCCTTAGGTCGTCACCTAGTTAGGACTTAGAGGATTTCTGGCTTTGACCCATAGGGAATCTTCCTTAGGTCGTCACCTAGTTAGGACTTAGAGGATTTCTGGCTTTGACCCATAGGGAATCTTCCTTAGGTCGTCACCGAGTTAGTACTTAAGCTTTCGGCCACCCAACAGATGATTTTTGAACTGTGCCTGAACTTCGAACTGTTGAACTATGAACTGTGTTGCATGCATTTTGCACATTGATTCAATTTTGCAAACTAACAATCCTGCTTAATACAACATTCACAGAATACTGGGACGAATATACTATCACCGACTGCCCACATCGAGTGACGGATTAGTTGATAACGAGAAAGTTAAATTAAATGAATATGAACGAGATGCTGTACAATAACCAATTCAAGTGAAGTATTAAAACAAAATCATAATAGTCAAGTGAAACTGACTTGTCTGTATTAACACTGCACTTGATCATTGACAAGTTCTGAAATTCTGTAATCGATTGATTGTCAACTAATTTAATTCCAGTTATGCTTGTCGTTTATTTTCATTAGTTTTTTGCACAACACTTCACACTTTTAGGGAACGTGCACCTTCACATTTGAACATTCAGCTGATTGTGTAGAATGTCTTCTCCACAAGAAGGAACAGAGCAAGCTGAAGATGTATTTCCAGTTGCTATCCCGCTGAACGATCCTCCAGAGAGGACTCCTACTACTTTGAGCCATAAAGCCTTTCGTCAACTATGCATCCAGTTTGGCATTGCTGAGGCTGACGCTTTGCTTCCCGAAATAAATGATACTGCTGACAGACCGCCCCGTGGCTTTGTCGCAGTTAACCGCCAAATGTGCTTGAGCGGAGCTATCCCCCCATTCAATGACTGCATTCGAGAACTTCTTCTCCAACTATCTATTTCCCCTTTTCAGTTACATCCCAATGGCTACGCCATCTTGCTGGGACTATGCGTGCTTTTTAGGAGAACACTGGGCCGCTTCCCTACCTTCGGAGAAATTCGCTATCTTTGTACTTTTGCCAAAAATAAAGATCATCCCTCCATCATAGTTGTAAGGAGTGCGAGAAATCGTAAGTTGATCACCGGTCTCCCTGAAAGTGTTCACAGTTTCCTGAGCCCGTTCTTCTATGTTCGCTGCCCTCCTGGGTTTTATGCTATTTGGAGAATAGGGAGTAAGATCACTTGCATTTGTTTCTTATGTTCTTTCAAACTTACCGAAGTTCGGATTATCAAGTGCTAACTTCGCTCTTTTTTCCTTTTCAGCACTTCCTCCTCCTTCCAAAAATCTCAGTCACAAAGTGACTTTCGAGAGGCTTATGGCGGTGCCTGTAGAGGAGAGGAGTATCCAATTTCTATTAGATGATGAGCTTTTGCACCAATTTGGGCTTCTGCACCCTTCCAGGTCGACTCGAATTCATGAAATTCCTAGCTCTGATGCAGAAACATCGGCTGCTTCGGGTTCTCAAGCGGAGGCGTCAAATGCCCCAGTTTCTGCGGAAGAAGCTGCATCAAAAACACTTGTCATGGATACTGCTTTGATAAAGTGCTCCGGATCCACTGATGTTGTAGGGTTGGCTGGCAAGTCGGCACTTCCCCCAATTATTGAGGAAGAAGAGAATCCTCGAGCTTCTGAAAAATCAATTGATGTGGAAGTTGAGAAGGAGAAATCTGCTGAACACTTGGGCGACGACACCTTTGATGGCTTGAGTGACATTATGATAACTTCCCAAGAGCTTTTCGGGGATAGCAATCAAAAAGCGACTTCTCCCGTTGTCGAGGCGACTTCTATCCTTAAACAAACCCAAATGCCTACTACGCCAATCGTCTCTGTTTCCACACTAAAGCGTGGTCTGTAATTTGACGCATGTAGTTTGCACGCCACACACACTTAGGACTTTTCAGCACTTATAAGCATTTATCCTCTTTTTCCTGGAAATTTCTAAATTCTACCCTTCTTCTGCTTTCAGGTTCTCCAATGGGACGTACAGGTTCATATTATGACTCATTCAAGTACCATGGAGGCCGCGGCACCTATGACTTTAGGAAGTACCTTGATACCCCAAAAGAAACAGATGAAGAGAGGGCTCGAAGGAAAGCCCAGGAGAAGCGGGATTACGATCAGTGGCAAAGAAGGAAAGATGCCGAGCGATACGACTCTTCGCATAGGAGTGACTACTCTCATAAGCGGAAGTCTTACGATGATAAGGGAAAAACTCAGATTGCCGATGAACCGAGCAAACGATCTAAACCGACTGACGCGTCTGAAATTTCTGAAAAGACTGACGCTCCCATTCCTTCTGATATTCTGGCTAGCTCTCCTCCTTTGAAGAAATCTGACATTCAGACTATCATTAGCAGACCGCAATATCAAGTCAAGGACGGCCCCCCAACACTTTAGAGCCGTTTTCCGAATTGGTGCCTAAAAGGGGTGCGCTTTGACTTGGACATAGTTCCGATTGATAAGCAGGCAATGCTGAGAAATGTCGACGCTGTCAAGCTTGATATTGAAAGAATGTCTGGATGGCAGAAGTTGGTTGATGAACTTCAAAGGGTCAACCATCTTAACCTTGAGGCGATGATGACGATGGAGAATGATAAAGCAGAATGGGACAAATGGCGTAAGCAGCATGACGCGGAAATGACGAGTATTGCAGATGACAATGCAAAGCTTGCGTTTGAAGTTAAGCAGCTTAAGGAAAATCTCGCTTCTTCTTCTGCATCATATACTCAAAAAGAAGAAGTCTTTCAGAAGCAAGTGCGGGACGCACATGCTGCACAAAGAGATGTAGAAATGAAGCTTGCCGCCGAACAGCACGTTAATGAGAAGTACCGCACAGAAAACGCCGAACTGCGGGAAAAGGTCACCTCCCAGAACATGGAGATTGAGTTACTAAAGTCTCGACTTGCTAAAGTTGAGGCAGAGCGTGATGAGGCTACCGCTGGCCGGATCGCTGCCGTTGCCGAAAAGGAAGCGGCTGAGCAATCACATGAGGCGACGAAAGCAGACGTCAGCTCTACCTTATTTGAATTTTATTTACACAGCGTTCTGGGTCGTGGGAGCCTCTCTTTTCTTGGTCCCGATTATGAAATTACATTGGCTGAAGTGTGGGAAGTCGCGATGGATATGCTTGGCGGGGCTGGCTATAATGAGCTGGAACTTGAGGAGCGCTATCTCAATGATGAGGATCGCGCCGCTCTTGTTAAGGGGAAGGAGCTACTTGCCAAAGTACGAGCTGAAACAGCGGGAGAAGAGCCTCCAAAAGAAGAAGCTCCTTTAACTGCCCCCATTCAGACTTCCACTTCTGCCGACGTTAATATTATAGATTCCAGCCCTCATTCTCTACATTTAGCCAAAGTTGCCCAGGAGACTGCAACTACTCCTACTGAAGATGAGGCACTGGATGATATTGAAGCCGAGAAATTCGAGGTGGATCTTGTAAAGCCAACTCCTCCAGGTACTCTTGGTGTCATCTCGGGTCTCATGAACCAGTCATTTGACTTAGCCGAATTCGATGACCTTCTTACTTGTTACTTAAACTTTGATGAACCGATGCCTTCTTTATTTTCGGGGGATGCTGATTTTAACTTCTTTTCTTCTACAGCGGAGGCACCAAGCACTACACAAGCTTTCACTCCTTCGATTGCCGTTCCTCTGTCTTCCCAAATTACTCCTCCCTCTGCTTCCCAACCGGGATCACAGGCAGAGAAAATCGAAGCTCTTCAAGGCTTGGATGATCCGGCTGCTTCTCAGGAACGGAAGGCGGAGGATTTTGAAGACATCGAGAAGACCCCGGAGCGGTCTCTTGACGACGATACAAAGCTTTCAACATTGCTGACTACTCCGCGGAGTGAGTCTTCTTCAAAGAGGAAGGGGAAGCGTGCTGTAAGGAAAAAGAAGAAGACTTCCACTGAAGAGGAAGCAGTAGTTGATCCGGCTGTACCGCTTTCTCCTTCTGCCCCTGCCCGTTCTAACCGACTTCAAAAGCTAATCATCAGACCGGGAAAGAGTTCCAAGGGTGGTGAGAAGAAGGAATAATCAAGCTGGATTTTCTACTTTTTATTTTTGCTCTTTGCATGTATTGACCGGGGATTGTGCGGGTACCGGTCCTCGCTTTTGCTTTTTGAGATATCTGCACATGTAAAGAATTTTCATAGTACTAAATAAAACAATTATTTTACTTGTACAAACTCTTGTGTATGTGAGAATGATCTATCTTTTATTTTAAGTGTAGAACAAACGATTCTTCTTATTTGTGCAAACTTTCTGTCTGCGTTTGAGAATGCATTTATTCCACATCTGTTTTCCGTGGTATTGCAACGAACTTGTGGCATGTTGCTTTCATTAATGTAATTGAATTGTACAGTATTGCCCCCATGCCGTAAGTGCATTGCAATATTCCTAGTTTTTTTTTTAAGACTAATACTCTTACTTCAGAGGACAATTATTCCGCTTTTAATAGAGTATATCCAGTCTTTAGAAGAATTTTTATTTTCTCTTTCTGAAGAACGCTTCAACTTTCGTGGATAACCACTTTTATTCATTAAGAAGTGAATTTCCCTATGAAGTGAAATGAACCTTTTCTGAAAGAATTTTGCAGCCTTTTTCAACCCCCCCTTTTTTTTATGGAGGAACCTTTCTAGATGAACAAGTTAGTCCTTCCTTCCTTTGGGAGTTGAACTGTGCTTCTGGACGATGCTTTTTGTTTAAGCATTTTATTTTGGGACATGCCTCCGGAGAGGGCTCCTCTTAAAGAGTTGTGCCTCCGAAGAGGTCTTGTGCCTTCGAAAAGGGCTTGTGCCTCCGAGGAGGGCTTGTGCCTCCGAAGAGGGCTTGCGGTGCCTTGGGAAAGGGCTTTTGCCTCCGAAGTGGTCATGTGCCTCCGAAGAGGGCTTGTGGTGCCTTGGGAAAGGGCTTTTGCCTCCGAAGAGGTCATGTGCCTCCGAAGAGGGCTTGTGGTGCCTTGGGAAAGGGCTTTTGCCTCCGAAGAGGTCATGTGCCTCCGAAGAGGGCTTGTAGTGCCTTGGGAAAGGGCTTTTGCCTCCGAAGAGGTCATGTGCCTCCGAAGAGGGCTTGTGCCTCCGAAGAGGGCTTTTGAGTGCCTGGGAGTTACTTTCTCATGGTCGGATGGGTTCGCGGGGCAGGTGTAAGTTGCTTGATTGGATGTTTGTTTGTACAAACGACCGCAATCAATTAACAAGATGCCCCTTCGGTAGTCCCACCGATCTTTTTGGTTGAGGAAAGCACTCCCATTTATTGGTGTGCCTCGTTAGAGGGCTTTGGTTGGTTGGAGAGTTTCCCTCATCATCTGCCTGTTAGCGCTCTCTTATTATCGTTTCCAAGCACATCTTCTTCTTTTCCTCTTACAAGTAAATTGCTTTATCCGAAGAAGTGGACTTCACTGTTGAACGACTTCACGAGACAAACGCAAGTTATCTAGTCGGATGTCTATTCATAACGGCAATCTCAACTAGTGAACAAAGGTTTGTCACAGTGGAGTCGCCAACTTTTTATGTGAAGTTTTCCTTGCTTGGGATTTGAATTTGGACAAAATTTTTGCGGCTTGGTTTTCGTGTAATAGCTGATTTATGAAAGTTGCTTAGCTTTGTGATGAGCAAGCCTTGTTATAATGTCCTGCAATTTTGAATTGATATTTTAGCGATACATTTAAAGTATTTACATATCAAAATAAAACAGGCATCATGAAATAGTAAAGAACACAAGATTTATAGTGGTTCGGCCAAAAATCGGGCCTACGTCCACTTTATAGCTTTCATTCATTTACACTGATTTACAATGTTTCACAATACAACTGATACACTCATCATCATTTTACAATTTTGAGCTGAGCTCTTTTCAGGTAAAGTAAGGACGCAAATGGTTGCTGTTCCAGGCCCTTGGAATCGGATCTCCTTCAACAGTTATGAGTTTGAAAGTGCCATCGAGAAGTTTAGTGCCTATGACATATGGTCCTTCCCAGTTTGGCCCAAACACACCAGTTGCTGTCATGATCCTTTTCAAAACCAAGTCTCCGACTTCAAAGCTGCGTTGGCGAACTTTGGAATTGAAATACCTGGCTATTCTCTGCTGATGAGCTGAAACTCTGAGCCTAGCTTCTTCTCTTTTCTCATCAAGAAAATCAAGCGCTTCAAGTTGCAGTTTTTCATTTTCGATTTCATTGAAATGAACTCTTCTATGTGAAGGAACCTCTACTTCTACTGGAATCATTGCCTCGGATCCGTATGCCAGTGAAAATGGAGTGTGCCCAGTCGCAGTTTTGTGAGTCGTTCTGTACGCCCATAGTGCTAATGGAAGCTTATCAACCCAACCACCTTTTGCTTTTTCAAGTTGCTTTTTGACAGTTGACTTGATGATCTTGTTAACTGCTTCCACTTGCCCATTTGCCTGCGGATGAGCCACTGTTGAGAAGCTTTTTCGAATTCTGAACCGTTTGCAAAAATCCTGGAATTCTTCACTTTCAAATTGAGTGCAATTGTCGGTGATTATCTTCTGTGGCACACCATATCTGCAAATGATATTCTTCGTTACGAAATTTATCATCTTTTTAGAAGTGATGGTGGCCAAAGGTTCTGCTTCAGCCCACTTGGTGAAATAATCAACGGCAACAATAGCATATTTAATTCCTGATTTGGCGATCGGTAATGGTCCAATTAGGTCTATCCCCCAAATGGCAAATGGCCATGGACTGACCATTTGTGTGAGTTCAGTGGAGGGTGCTCTTGGGATTTTTGCAAATCGTTGGCATCTGTCACATTTCCTGGAAAAAGTTGCAGCATCTCGATTGATATCTGGCCAGAAGTATCCATATCGGAGAATTTTCTTTGCAAGTGTTTGACCACCTGAATGGTCTCCACATTCTCCTCCGTGCACCTCTGTTAAGATTGTCTTGGCTTCTTCTTTAGTTACACATCGGAGTAGTGGGGTTGAAAATCCCCGCCTGTATAATCGGCCATCTTGAATTATATACCTCGATGCTTTTCTTAATAACTTTCGACGTTCCTTAGAATTCTCTGGCAGGGAACCACTGAGTAAGTATTCTTTGATTGGAGTCATCCATGATTCATGCTCTTGAGACGTAGTCATAAGCCAATCAACATCCATTTCATCAATGCTTGGAGCTGACAGAACTTCTACAGGAACTAATCCTAGTAATTGAGCTTCTCCGGAACTTGAATACTTTGCTAAAGAATCCGCCTTCATATTTTCCTCTCGGGGTATGTGGCTTATTGAGTAGTGATCTAAATCATTGAGGAGTTCGGAAGTTTTTGTCAAATATGCAGGCAAATTCCCTCCTTTGGCTTGAAATTCTTTCTTCACCTGGCAAACAATGAGCTGAGAATCGCTGAAAATCTGTATCACTTTGATGTTTAATTCCTTGGCGATTTTTAATCCGGCAATAAGGGCTTCATATTCTGCTTCATTGTTTGTCGAAGGAAACTCCAGCCTCAATGCATAACATAGTGATCGTCCTTCGGGAGTTTCGAGCACAATTCCTGCCCCAGAACAATAATCGTTTCTTGAGCCATCAACATACAACTTCCACTGTATCGGAATGCAGTCAGTGGTTTATTCCTTACTGTCACCTTTGTCAGTGGATTCTGCAATGAAATCTGCTAAAGCTTGTCCGTTAATTGCTCTTCGGGGATGGTAAGTGATGTCATATTGGCTGAGTTCTATGTTCCACTTCAAGAGACGACCCGAGGTTTCAGGACGATACAGAACCTGCTTCAAAGGCTGATTAGTCAGGACCTTGATAGGATGAGATTGAAAATAAGGCCTCAACTTTCTGGAAGCGATTAGCAGACAATAAGCAAGTTTTTCTATCTTTGAATAATTCATTTCAGCCCTAGCGAACCGTTTGCTGATGTAGTAAACCGGACGTTGTATTTTCATATCTTCTCGTACGAGTGCTGCACTTAAAGCATGGGATGAAATTGCCAGGTAGATGAAGAGGTCTTCACCATCACTAGGCTTGGAAAGGACCGGAGGAGTTCTCATATGATGAATCAGTTGATCGAAAGCATTTTGACATTCAGGAGTCCATTCGAAATTTTTCTTTCCTTTCTTTAGAGCATCAAAGAAGGGAATGCATTTGTCTGTGGCCTTGGAAATGAAGCGACTAAGAGCGGCAACCTTTCCATTGAGACTTTGCAGTTCTTTCTTTGTTCTAGGGGCTTTAACTTCTCTTAGAGCTGTGATTTGAGCAGGATTGGCCTCGATGCCCCTAGCGCTCACAATGAAACCCAGGAATTTCCCAGACTCTACTCCGAATGAACATTTCAATGGATTGAGCTTCATTCCGTACTTCCGAAGAATTGAGAACATCTCTGCCAAGTGATCCATGTGGTCTACTGCCTTCTTTGACTTTACTAACATATCATCAACATAGACTTCCATTGTTTTGCCGATCTGCGGCTTGAACATAGCGTTGACAAGTCTTTGGTATGTTGCCCCTGCATTCTTTAACCCGAATGGCATGACTTTGTAACAGTAGAGTCCCACATCTGTAATAAAGCTTTTGTCCTCTTGATCTGGTTCATTCATCATAATCTGATTGTATCCGGAATAGGCATCCATAAAAGATAACAACTCATGTCCAGCCGTCCCATCTACTAGTTGATCGATTCTAGGCAACGGGAAGCAGTCTTTGGGGCAAGCCTTGTTCAGATCTGAGAAATCAATGCATACTCTCCACTTTCCATTTGCCTTCTTAACCAGCACTGGATTTGAAACCCAATTTGGATAAGTGGATTCCTTGATGAAATTATTCTCTAGGAGACGATCTACCTCTTCTTTTAAAGCTGCTGACCTTTCTGGACCTTGAGTTCTCCTTTTCTGTTTTACTGGAGTGAATTTCGGATCGACATTCAGGGTGTGAACAGCAATTGTTGGAGAGATTCCGCACATATCAGCATGACACCAAGCGAACACATCTAGATTGGCTTTCAAGAACGATATCAGCGTGTTTTGAACTGTTATACTTAGCTGTGAACCCACATTGAGCACTTTATTCGGGTCTTTCGGGTCTACAGATACTGGTACCGTTACTTCCACGGGTACCACTCTATTCTCCCCTGTACTGGCTTTTCTGGGATCCATTTCTTTTCTTGCATTGCTGTGTTCGCCAGTACAGGGGCCGCTCCGTAGTTGCTACAGGGTTGGTTCCTTGATGCGGAGCGGAGCTGCCGCATCTTTCCCCATTTCTTTTCTCCTAGCCTCTCGGAGTTCTACAAGATAACATTCTCGTCCTGCGTTTTGATCTCCGTTGATAACAGCAATCCCATTATCAGTAGGAAATTTCATTGTTAAGCACCAAGGAGCGAGGACGGCCCTGAAAGCTGCAAGAGTAGGCCGGCCCAAGAAAGCGTTATAGGCGGAGAATCCGTCCACAATTACAAAGGTTTGCTTCCGAACCAATTTCTTGGGCACTTCACCCATTTCAACAAACAAGTCCACTGTTCCGATCGGCTGTTTCAGCTCTCCTGTAAAACCGGCGATCTTGTGTGAAGAAGCATGTACATCAGTCATCGGAATTTTCATTTGGTCAAATGTCCTTTTAAAGAGGATGTTGCATGAGGCACCACTATCAACTAACACTCTTCTGACAATAGCCGGCCCAATACCGACAGAGACAACCATAGGGTCCTCAGTAGGAGCTTCCACATTAACAGAATCCCTGGCTCTGAACATAATATCATCATGGAAAGTTTTTTGCTGCTTTAGAGGTGAAACATCTTCCAGGATTAAGACACTTTCTTCAGTTGGTGCATACTTTAAAGCTTTTGCATACCTTTCCATTTCACCCCAACTCCTGCCAGCCGGGTGAGGCCCCCCTGTGATCACATTAATAACAGGTCTTTCCTTTCCAGCTGGCCTCTATCCTGAATCAGATGAATTAGTTGGAGGTAACTGCCCTTGGCTGGATGAAGATGGGTCCTTTCTATTCCTCTTGACGTATTGCTGCAATTTATTCTCTCTTAGCAATTCTTCAATCAGACTTTTCAAATGGCGGCACTCATTGGTATCATGCCCTGGTTGGTTGTGAAACTTGCAAAATCTTCCGCTCTGAACAGCATTCTTCCCAACTTTCACGGCCGGTGGTTTCGGAAATTCAACAGCATCTTTAGTGGCGATGAATATATTTTCCGGGGTATCGGTCAGAGGAGTAAAGTCTGATGGTTTAAGAAAACGGGGCTTTTTGAAGTCTTTCTGCCTTTTCCCACCATTACTTTCCCTTTTCTGATCTGCCGGTTCTTTCTTGCTTTGAGTAGTAGCATTATTTTTCGCCACCGTTGTCACAACTTTAGCTGGTGCGGAAAGATTCTCTAGGCGTATAAATTCGTCAGCCTTTTTGTAGAATTTCTCGAGCGAATTTGGCTCTTTCATCTTCAGCCATTTCCCAAATTCGCTCGATTTGTCAACGGCACGCATCAAATAGGTCAAGATCATTCGTGGCTCTGCATTATCGACTTCTGCCAGAGCTAAGTTGAAGCGGTTCAAGAATGACTTAATAGGCTCTCCCGGATTCTGTTCAAGACTGGACAGTGACATTATATCTTTTGCCTTTGAAGCGTATAGCCTGAATTGCTCTTTGAATTTTCGGGTGAGATCGGAAAACTGATCTATAGATCGGACTGGAAGCTTGGTAAACCAGAGAAGCGCCACTCCTTCTAAATAAACTGGGAAATATCGGCACTTTATCTCGTCGGTCGCCCTTGCGCCGGTCATATGCCAGTCGTATTTATACAAGAACTGATATGGATCACTTGTCCCCCGATAAGCAGGAATAGTGGGGGGAACAAACTTTCTAGGAAATTCAGCTTTCAGAATCTTCTCGGTAAACGGAGTTCTACTTGGTGCGAATCCCCATTCGCTTTCGTCTTCATCTCTTTGCATGCTCTCTTTCATTATTTGCTTGATCATACCAGAGAGATATTCCTCATTGTTCAGAGATTTCGCAGAGTAGGCCTCAGCCATCTTTTCAGGAGTTTGTCCAGGTAAATGCTCATGAAGAACTGGTGACGGCCTAGATCCTTCGGCCTGGAGGGGTGCCCCTTCGGCAGCACCTGATCCCCCATGAGGAATATTTCTTCCCTCGGAATTGGGAGCAGCATTAGCAAAGTTTCCCTCATTATTTACTGGTCTTTGACTCGTACCAAATAGAGCATTCAGCCTTTCCATCATCAGGTTATTCTGAGTTTCAATCTGCTGGTACAGTCCGGATACAGCAGCATCTAACTCCTGTCGCGTAACACCGATGCTCGGAGCTGCTTGATTTGGAGATAGAGAAGTGGCAGTATTGTCACGGTCATCATCAGTTCTGACAGACTTTCGTTTCCTTCCGGGAGCCATTATGTCTGATAAACTTCTGACTTTGTGGGAAATTCTTTCAGCAAACTTCTGAGAAGCAATGGTGAGTTGCAGCCTGAGTTGGGTTCTCAGTGAAAGCACCAAAATGTTAACGTTAAAATGTGAACGCCAACACCCGGTGTGTGTAGTAAGATTGTGAAAGCACCACCCGTGTAACGGGAACAGAAATCAAGTAGGAAAATAGCAGAAATGCAGTAAAAGACAGCAATTTATAGTGGTTCGGCTTGAGATTTAGCCTACGTCCACTTTGAATCTCTTTATTATTGAATCTGGTTACAAATTGATACAAATCTCCTATGAAAACAGTACAACTCGATCACAAGAAACAATCTTGACTACTAGCTCAATCTTCGGCGATGAAACTCGATGAATCCATGTCGGATGTTAAGAATTTCTCTCGAAGGTTGTTGTAGTGTCTTGAATGCTTGAAGGATCCTTGTTTGCTGAATGATTGGAGAGTTCAACAGAGTAACGGCGCTTTAGAAATGAATTGCCAAAAGTCCCCTTCATGTTGGAAGTGGTGGGGTATTTATAGGAGCTGATCTGGACTCAGGAATTTTCTCTAAGTATTTAAGTCGTAGCCGACTTATGGTAGATCGGTGATGAGTTAAGGAATAGGGTTAGGTCGGTGGCGAGTTAAGGAATAGGGTTAGGTCGGTGGCGAGTTAAGGGATGATTGTTGTTGACCCATCCTGTGGCTGTCTTTGACAAGTATTAAGTCGTTGCCGACTTATCAGACCTTAACTCGTAAGACCTTAACTTGCAGCCTTTAAGTCGTAAACCCACTAAGTCGTAACCCGTTAGGTCGGAACCTTCTTAAGTCGGAGCCTTTCATAACTCGGAATCTTCCTTAGGTCGTAGCTCTTGAGTCACAGATTACCTTAAGTCGGCAGGCTCCTAACTCGGCATCCTTCTTAACTCGGTCTTAGCTCTTGAGTCACAGATTACCTTAAGTCGGCAGGCTCCTAACTCGGCACACCTCTTAAGTCGGCAGCTCTTCTCAGTAGTTAGATCGGCAACTGTTGGGTCAGATCTCTCCTTAGGTCGTAGCCTGTTAAGTCGGAGATCTTGTTAACTCGGAACTTTCCTTAAGTCGGTTACGCCTTTAGATTGTTAGGTCGTCCTCTTTCTTAGGTCGGCAAGCACCTTAACTCGGCATACCTTCTTAAGTCGTCAAACACCTTAACTCGGCATACTGCTAGGTCGTGAGTCGAAAAGGGGTTAACAAACTATTTATTTGATTATTATATTTTGTCGTTCCGCTGCGAGATTCGGTGTTTTGGTTTTGTTTTTTTTCTTATTTACCCCATTAACAATCCTCCCTTTTGAATTGTTTGAGTTTGACATGTGTGGTTTATTGTCGATTTGAACCGTTCGAAAAGGCGGGTTGTTGTAGAGTGTGTGTGTGTGTGTATATTGAGTATGTATTTGTTAGTGTTATAAAAATGTTTTATATTGTGTTGGTTTATCTGTTGAGTGGTATATGAATTTTGGTCGATGCGTCTGATCAGCGTTATCGATAGGGATTCCAAAACACATGAATAGATCCACTGATACCGTATTCTTTTAAAATGGTAAATGAAATAATTTTACCTAGAAATATATTTTACATATTCAAGAATTATTTTTAAAATTAATAATGTATCGATGAGTTGATTATTAGGAGATGATAATATTTTATTATTATCATTTAGGATTTATTTAGTTATGCTCATCCAGTTTGAGTATTAACTATTGTTGAATAAGTTCATAAGAAATTTTCCTTAGTAAGGTATAGGTTAGGTAAATAGGAATTTGGGAACCTTGAGAACGAATCCCTTGTGAATTAAGTTTTAAGATTTGACTTTAAGGTGTTCGTGAAAGGGTTAAGTTAAAGGTAACGTTTTAACAGTGTTAAGCTAAAAGTAAACTATTAATAAAAAAAAGTTGTTTAATATAATCTGAAAAGTAGGATATATAATACATTTAGAGGATATATATAGGAGCAAATTTGTTTATAATAAAGGAGAATTATTTAAATATGGGTTTAACTCACATTTACAATTTACAATGTCATATAGATGATGCTATAAACTAGTGTTGATTGATTAGATCTTAGTTGAATTGCTTGATTTATTATTTGGTTGAATTTCCGTTTGGAAAATGGACGTTTAATTGAAATTAATCTTGATATTCCATTTAAATTATTTAAGTGTCGTTATAGCGATTTTCGCTATATTGTCATTTATTGCATATCACCCTATAAACCTGTCACGACCCGGCTTTCTATGCCCAGAAAGACGTATCGTGAATTAAGAAAGAAAGGGATAGAAGAAGAAAAGAAAGAAAAGAAGAAAGAACAACAACATCAGAAACTCACAGCGGAACGAATGAAATATAATATATCATATAAAATATTACATAGTATCATATACATCAGAGTTACACAACTTATACAACACATATTAGACAGTTATAAACATCTGTCTAATTCATACAACTCAAGTATCACAGATACAGACACAACATATACACAGCGGAATCATCATATATCTACACGGTGAAGCCTCCTGCTCCAAATCTCCTCCAGAATTCGTCAAAGCTAACCTGAATCCCTCGACTACTCAATACAATATTGAGTACCCAAGAGTTTAATAAAACAGAAAATAAACACTTGGGTCAGACATGGGTCTGGTGTGAGTAAACGGTTAGATTGCTTAACTTTGAAAACTTTTGAAAACAAAAGTATCACGTAAGACTCCCCACAAATAAACATGGGTAAGTTTTTACCTTACGCTAACTAAAACGTTTGATAGGAAATCTGATTGTATTATAATAGGGTCTAGGGTTTTCAAGTAAAATACAGAAATAGCTGAAATGCTTACATCTCACATTCCAACATAGTTGGGCACAACTAATACGTACGGCACTTATTGGAGTTTGGATTCCATACAATGGCAGGGCTACTGGGGTACCGCCCGTCACAGTACGTGGCCTAGATCACCGTACCGAGGATCACTCCCAATCCCCTGCAACACAAAGCCGGAACCATCCCTTACTGGATAATTCCGAACAAGACAATCCCGTAGTTGGCGCGACCAACCACACACTAAGCCGAATAAAAGAAAAGGGACCTCTAGACAGGGATCTATCTTGCTCTCAGTGGGTGCTACCCACGAAGCCTTGCTGCACCTCCCCTGTTTTAGCCATTCCCGGTTGATGAGGCTTGAGGTTACGATTACCTTTAATCAGAACATATCACTTAGAATGCTCATCGTCCGCCTGACGATGTGCTGAAAGCATTCAATCCATACAAGTTCGTTCCGGGTTCGAACGAAACCGAAGGCATTATCTCGTTACACTCATTTTGGAATCACCCTCAGAGTTAACGACAATAACCCTTGCACTCTGAATCTTCATCTTCACTTGAGATTCACGACCTATCGTTAATTTGGATCGATGTGGTATTCGGGTCTCCAGACCTAGAATTCTGGTATACGGAAACCCGATCCCGGTCTCATCGAAATCCAAAACGTATCTTTTAAGGGCCAAGTTGTTTAAAGGTTTAAACAATTTAACTTATCTATATTCATACAGATAGATAATTCACAATTCACAACTGATAATCACATTATCAATTAAACAGATGATTCATAACCAAATAGGTAATCCATATCAACATCACAATAGTTAATCTATATTATCATCATAATGCAACCAAGCATTCATATCACACAACATCTTATCTCATTTCTGAGATTACATCCATTCAAGACAATCAATGTCATCCATTCTTATATAAGCAATGGTTTACTTAATCACAACATAATTAATTTAAAATGAATTAAATTAACTATCTCTATCTTTAATTAATTTAAAGTGAATTAAATTAATTACTTCATCTTTTAATTAATTTAAAATTAATTAAATTAATTACTTCATTATAAATCTTACTTATATAATCATTAATTAATTACAAATAAATTAATTAATCATTCTCTAATTACCCACTTTAATTAATCACCTTGATTAATTATTCTTTAATTACATTTAAGTAATTATCTTTAATTAATTTCACAATTTAATTATTCTTAACCAAATACAGTAATTAACCTTTTAATTACTTCCTTAATCAATTAATTATAATCAATTACTTCCATCCTTAATTAATTACAATTAATCACTTATCATTTGATTAATTAATCTCAATTAATCAACTCTTAATTATATCATTAATTAATTAAAAACTAAAGATCCCTAATTACATCTTTAATTATTTATTATATTTAAATTAATTAAATAATTAATCTTAATTAAACCACAATTATTAATCACCTTTGATTAATCTCATCCAGTAATTAACTTCCCTTGATTACTTTCCTTAATTAATTACTTTTAATTAATTACCTTAACAAATAATTAATTACCTTATTAATTAACCTTAATCCTTTAATTAATTAATTACTTTTTAATTAATTAATTTCAAATCAATTATATTAATTAATCCTCTAATTAATAACATCAAGGGATTAACTCTTAATCAATTCCATTTAATTACTTCCATAAGTAATTTCTCTTTCTTAATTACATTCAGTAATTATCCATTAATTACTTTACTAAGTAATTATACTTAATTAATCATAAATGATTATCTTAATCAATTAGCCTTATTAATTAACCTAAATTTAATTACATTAATTAATTAATAAATAAAACATCACTTAATCTTTAATTAATTCATTTACCATCCACTAATTACTTTATTAAGTAATTATTCTTAATTACAAATAGTAATTAAACTTTAATTTATTTTATTAATTTACTATTCTTAATTAATCTTAACTTAACTAATTAAGAATAAACTCTTTATTTATTTTAATTACTTATTCCAATTATTAACTTTATTAAAACCAATTTAGAAACCAATTATATATTTGAAATAAAAATTTTACTTAAGAAACAAACAATTTAAACATTAAATTTTGATATATTTAAAATCTTTAAAAACCCTGTTAAAACATGTTTAATAAATTAAACAGATATTTATCTTTGAAATCTTAATTATTATATCCTATAAATTTATTCATTCAAAATAAAACTTGAAATCTATTTTAAAACATTTCTTTATAATTTATTTGAATATAACTTTAACTTGAAAACTTGTTTTTACTTTGCTTTTAAACTCGAAAACATTTGTAAATTAAACTCTCAGTTTTAAAAACCCAGAACAACCCGAGCAAACATCACTAAAACCCCGAGTCACTCGCGAGAAAAACTCTCGTACTCCACAACTTCGAGTCGACTAGCAGACTTCACGAGACTTCCCCGAGTCGCCTTCGTCTTCCCCAACGAAATCGAAACAGACACCCCAATCGTGCACACGTGCACGTGCACGTTCAACAGAGTGACTTCCGACCAACATCGCTCCCTCCAGCACATCGTCGGCGACCAGTCCAACACCCCTGACCACCCAGCTTCGACAATTTTGCCGACAAACAAAATCGAGCAAATCGAGCTCTTCTCTGGAACCAACCGAATCATCAAATTCCTCTCGCGCCGCCGCCTACGACCACGAGGAGCTTTGCCGCCACATCCAGACCTTCATCACGAAACCATGCTTCGTTTTCCCCCATCGCGACCCGGCCCGATGCGTCACCGTCGTCGAACAAAGCTCGACATTCTCCTCGACAAAAACAGGAACCAAAACCCTACTTCACCTATTTCCGGCCTCCACGTCACATGAAAAATCTAGCGACCATTTTTCCCTTGATCGCCGAGCTACCATCTTCCTTCAGAACAAACATCAACCAGCTCGATCATGTCCATCACCGGAATTTGGCAAATTTCCAAATCCCGATCATCCCAGAAATTCTCAGTGATTATCGAACTAAAAATCACTTAATGTATATTAAAAATCGTGATTTACAATCACGAATTCATTCATGCAATTTATACCAGAAATTAGATTGGTTGATTTTTCGACAAATTCTGATTTCCACTGTATTTCTTCAAAATTTGAAGTAATTTCAGATTATAAAATCCTAGAACTATTTTTATAACCATTATCATACTTTAACACACCACTTTCATTTAAACATCAAAATCTAATATTGATTCTGTTTGGAGATTTGAATTTTCTTAAGAAAAACAAATCCTGTAAATAAAACTGAGAAGATGAATTTATACAGGCACTTATATCCTCAGACATTTCACAATTCCAACATGCATTCATAAACAATATACATATAAACATATATACATCATCACAGCACAATCTATCACATGCATCAACTTTTAACCACAGATTTATAAAACTGTTTTTAAAAATGTTTACTCACCAGAAACTTTGAACAGAGACAGAGGACGGATTTCGTTCCAGGCTGATATTTGCTTTTAGAACTTGATTTCTTTTTGCTTTGTTGAATTTAAATCTTGTTGTTGATCCTTGCATTTAGTTGTTTGTTGTTAGATCTACCTTATCTGATTGTACTTGAAGAATTTGAAACTGATGTTGTAATTAGCCTTGATCTTCTTTTCTCTGATTTGTATTTCCAGTTTTATTTCTTTCTTTGAATTTTGATTTCCAGATTTATCTTTTCTTTTGATTCGAATTGTATTTTTAGTTGAAAAATGATGAAAAGATGAACTTAAACTGAAAAGTGAAAACAGATTTTCTTCTTCTTTCATATAAATTTTATTTATTACTTTAATTTAAAGAGAAAAATAGCCACTTGTCTTCTTATGTTGTTACTTATCTTACACATATGAAATCCAAGCCTCCATATGTTTACAAGTGTAAATCTTGTCTTTTATTAATTTATTTAAGCTATACCTAAGTATTTATAAAATATTTACATGTATAAAATGTATTTATCTTTTATAAATTAAGCTTCTACATTTCTAATACATATATATTATAATTTGAAAACATAACTTTTATTTAACTTAAAGACTCCCTATTTATAATATATATATACCAATATATATATATATATATACATTATAAATATAAACATTTTATATAAGTTTTAGAAAGATAAATCTTCTCAATTTAAAATTGTTAGAAAAGATATTGCCAAATTAAAATGTTATTAGTTTTCAAAAGAAATAAATTTGCCAGTTAAAAATATTATTAACCTTTAAAAGAATTAAACTTGTCAATTTATAAAATAAATCAACAAATCAATTTAATTATTAATAAATATTATTAAATTGATATTGCCAAATTTCCGGGATATCACATTCCTCCCCCCTTAAAATAATTTCGTCCCCGAAATTTAAAAGCAAAGATAATTTAATAACCCATCAAAATTTTATTTTAAACAGCAACCATACATATCAATCATATTCTAACAATCATAGCAAACAATTTAATCAAACAAATTTAACTATCCAGACAAATTCTGGATAGAATTTCCTCGAGTTTCCCCAAGTATATATATATACCGGGATACTCGTTCTACAGGATCTTAACTAACTATCTACAATAGTCTAGAACTCCTTCCCATCTAGATTACAAACCTGAACAAAATATCAGACTAAACTCAAAACCATCTCAACTACCAAATCCTTCTGAACTGCTGATTTCATCACTCGATGAATCATACACATATTCCTCAGAGATATGTGAAATAAAATGAATTCCAGTTATCCGAACTGGCAACTCAATCCTGGGGATCAAAATCTAATCTCCAAAGAACACAGAAAAATCTCATAATACTTCCGGAGCTTACTCTCCAGTCTTACCAAATCTTATATCTCCTTTGATCGGAGAAAAACTTAAAACAATATCCAATTTCAACATCAATTTCCAAATTCCATCAATTCTTAACTGCATAACTCCTTTGACGATCCTGAGTCACTTCATTCTTCCTGATCAGCTTAACCCTTGCTGATGCTTCTTGAAACAGATTAGACCAACATCAAACCAATTTCCGGATCCTACTCAACAAAATGGTTTCTCAAAAATATGCCGAAATCCAAAACACAACTCTATTCTACAAACATTAGAGAACTTCGAACTACCTCTCCTATCTGAAATAGTCAAAACAGTTGCACTTGACAACTTTACCTCCAAATCCTGAAAATTCCTTCAACTTAGAGATACACTTGAATTTCCTATAGAAATCCTCTACTCGAAGAAAATTACAACTCTCGGTTGCTTCCACTCTAGAATAGCTGCTATCTTGCTTTCGCTGCACAATTCTGATCTTGAACAGATGAGAATGCCATCGGAGAAACTCGAGCACAAACTTGATCATCCACAGTTCACCAAACCATAAAATCTTAGTGAACCCTTCCACTTGGTCAAAAACATCCTAGCAGAATCCCCTCTAGAAAATTAGAACTGATCAATCCCTCTCCAAAGAATCATGAGCTGCTTCACCAAATTATTCTCTCGGTGACATCCTTCTACTAAGCTGAACTTCCGGTAACTCCACGAATCAAGTCGATATGGAATCTCAATCTCCAATAACCCAAAAGAACACTCAAACAATCGCAAGTCTCTTTTGCGATCAACTCGACCTAACTTCCACAGATACTGTTCTCTCTTCACAAATTAGAACAGCTCATACTTAACTATCCAATTCATCGAAGAAATGGATTCACTCTGCTGCTTCTGGACTCCAACTTCAGAAAAACTACTCAGCCAGAAACTTCCTGCTAACACACAGAACACTCCGAGCTGCACTGCTGTCACAGATACCAAAGACTTCTTATCCGAAACTCTTTGAGAAACTCGGACTTCAAAGCAAAAAGAAACACCCCGCTGGACCCAGCCACAACACCGAAACAGATCTACTTCCACAACTTGTTCCAAAGAAAACATCTTCGGGAACATCCATAGTCACTGCGTCTCATCACACAGCTACTATTACCTGAGATACCATCACTCGCTTCTGCTCATCCAATAGATCTACTCTATTCATCCAACTTCAAAGATAAACTCCGAACTTAAACAGTTTCCTTCGGAGATTGATGAAATCTTTACATCACAACAAAGTTTACTCGAGACAGTATTAGGTCTACAGTCTCGACAATTACACTTCCAACCTCAACACTCAAACTCTAACCATTGGTAATTGTGTTACACACACTACCACCCTATCTACCTTTATAACTCATATTGGAAAACCCGAACAGGTAACCCAACAAATAGGTAGAAATACATATATATATATATATATATATATATATATATTTAAAATGATCTTTTTATATAGAAATTATTTCTGGGTAAAATTATTTCATTTACCTCTTTAAAACAATATTGTGTCCGTTGACCTGGTTCAAGTGTTTAGAGATCCCTATCAATAACGTTAGCTACTCGTATTGACCAGAATCCATATACCACTCAACCGATCAATTAACACAATATAAAACCATTTTTATATAATTAACAATTACGCGCTCTCAAGATAGACACCACTTCAGAGCCTAGGTATTCACTCAACCTACTGCTCTGATACCATCTGTCACGACCCGGCTTTCTATGCCCAGAAAGACGTATCGTGAATTAAGAAAGAAAGGGATAGAAGAAGAAAAGAAAGAAAAGAAGAAAGAACAACAACATCAGAAACTCACAGCGGAACGAATGAAATATAATATATCATATAAAATATTACATAGTATCATATACATCAGAGTTACACAACTTATACAACACATATTAGACAGTTATAAACATCTGTCTAATTCATACAACTCAAGTATCACAGATACAGACACAACATATACACAGCGGAATCATCATATATCTACACGGTGAAGCCTCCTGCTCCAAATCTCCTCCAGAATTCGTCAAAGCTAACCTGAATCCCTCGACTACTCAATACAATATTGAGTACCCAAGAGTTTAATAAAACAGAAAATAAACACTTGGGTCAGACATGGGTCTGGTGTGAGTAAACGGTTAGATTGCTTAACTTTGAAAACTTTTGAAAACAAAAGTATCACGTAAGACTCCCCACAAATAAACATGGGTAAGTTTTTACCTTACGCTAACTAAAACGTTTGATAGGAAATCTGATTGTATTATAATAGGGTCTAGGGTTTTCAAGTAAAATACAGAAATAGCTGAAATGCTTACATCTCACATTCCAACATAGTTGGGCACAACTAATACGTACGGCACTTATTGGAGTTTGGATTCCATACAATGGCAGGGCTACTGGGGTACCGCCCGTCACAGTACGTGGCCTAGATCACCGTACCGAGGATCACTCCCAATCCCCTGCAACACAAAGCCGGAACCATCCCTTACTGGATAATTCCGAACAAGACAATCCCGTAGTTGGCGCGACCAACCACACACTAAGCCGAATAAAAGAAAAGGGACCTCTAGACAGGGATCTATCTTGCTCTCAGTGGGTGCTACCCACGAAGCCTTGCTGCACCTCCCCTGTTTTAGCCATTCCCGGTTGATGAGGCTTGAGGTTACGATTACCTTTAATCAGAACATATCACTTAGAATGCTCATCGTCCGCCTGACGATGTGCTGAAAGCATTCAATCCATACAAGTTCGTTCCGGGTTCGAACGAAACCGAAGGCATTATCTCGTTACACTCATTTTGGAATCACCCTCAGAGTTAACGACAATAACCCTTGCACTCTGAATCTTCATCTTCACTTGAGATTCACGACCTATCGTTAATTTGGATCGATGTGGTATTCGGGTCTCCAGACCTAGAATTCTGGTATACGGAAACCCGATCCCGGTCTCATCGAAATCCAAAACGTATCTTTTAAGGGCCAAGTTGTTTAAAGGTTTAAACAATTTAACTTATCTATATTCATACAGATAGATAATTCACAATTCACAACTGATAATCACATTATCAATTAAACAGATGATTCATAACAAAATAGGTAATCCATATCAACATCACAATAGTTAATCTATATTATCATCATAATGCAACCAAGCATTCATATCACACAACATCTTATCTCATTTCTGAGATTACATCCATTCAAGACAATCAATGTCATCCATTCTTATATAAGCAATGGTTTACTTAATCACAACATAATTAATTTAAAATGAATTAAATTAACTATCTCTATCTTTAATTAATTTAAAGTGAATTAAATTAATTACTTCATCTTTTAATTAATTTAAAATTAATTAAATTAATTACTTCATTATAAATCTTACTTATATAATCATTAATTAATTACAAATAAATTAATTAATCATTCTCTAATTACCCACTTTAATTAATCACCTTGATTAATTATTCTTTAATTACATTTAAGTAATTATCTTTAATTAATTTCACAATTTAATTATTCTTAACCAAATACAGTAATTAACCTTTTAATTACTTCCTTAATCAATTAATTATAATCAATTACTTCCATCCTTAATTAATTACAATTAATCACTTATCATTTGATTAATTAATCTCAATTAATCAACTCTTAATTATATCATTAATTAATTAAAAACTAAAGATCCCTAATTACATCTTTAATTATTTATTATATTTAAATTAATTAAATAATTAATCTTAATTAAACCACAATTATTAATCACCTTTGATTAATCTCATCCAGTAATTAACTTCCCTTGATTACTTTCCTTAATTAATTACTTTTAATTAATTACCTTAACAAATAATTAATTACCTTATTAATTAACCTTAATCCTTTAATTAATTAATTACTTTTTAATTAATTAATTTCAAATCAATTATATTAATTAATCCTCTAATTAATAACATCAAGGGATTAACTCTTAATCAATTCCATTTAATTACTTCCATAAGTAATTTCTCTTTCTTAATTACATTCAGTAATTATCCATTAATTACTTTACTAAGTAATTATACTTAATTAATCATAAATGATTATCTTAATCAATTAGCCTTATTAATTAACCTAAATTTAATTACATTAATTAATTAATAAATAAAACATCACTTAATCTTTAATTAATTCATTTACCATCCACTAATTACTTTATTAAGTAATTATTCTTAATTACAAATAGTAATTAAACTTTAATTTATTTTATTAATTTACTATTCTTAATTAATCTTAACTTAACTAATTAAGAATAAACTCTTTATTTATTTTAATTACTTATTCCAATTATTAACTTTATTAAAACCAATTTAGAAACCAATTATATATTTGAAATAAAAATTTTACTTAAGAAACAAACAATTTAAACATTAAATTTTGATATATTTAAAATCTTTAAAAACCCTGTTAAAACATGTTTAATAAATTAAACAGATATTTATCTTTGAAATCTTAATTATTATATCCTATAAATTTATTCATTCAAAATAAAACTTGAAATCTATTTTAAAACATTTCTTTATAATTTATTTGAATATAACTTTAACTTGAAAACTTGTTTTTACTTTGCTTTTAAACTCGAAAACATTTGTAAATTAAACTCTCAGTTTTAAAAACCCAGAACAACCCGAGCAAACATCACTAAAACCCCGAGTCACTCGCGAGAAAAACTCTCGTACTCCACAACTTCGAGTCGACTAGCAGACTTCACGAGACTTCCCCGAGTCGCCTTCGTCTTCCCCAACGAAATCGAAACAGACACCCCAATCGTGCACACGTGCACGTGCACGTTCATCAGAGTGACTTCCGACCAACATCGCTCCCTCCAGCACATCGTCGGCGACCAGTCCAACACCCCTGACCACCCAGCTTCGACAATTTTGCCGACAAACAAAATCGAGCAAATCGAGCTCTTCTCTGGAACCAACCGAATCATCAAATTCCTCTCGCGCCGCCGCCTACGACCACGAGGAGCTTTGCCGCCACATCCAGACCTTCATCACGAAACCATGCTTCGTTTTCCCCCATCGCGACCCGGCCCGATGCGTCACCGTCGTCGAACAAAGCTCGACATTCTCCTCGACAAAAACAGGAACCAAAACCCTACTTCACCTATTTCCGGCCTCCACGTCACATGAAAAATCTAGCGACCATTTTTCCCTTGATCGCCGAGCTACCATCTTCCTTCAGAACAAACATCAACCAGCTCGATCATGTCCATCACCGGAATTTGGCAAATTTCCAAATCCCGATCATCCCAGAAATTCTCAGTGATTATCGAACTAAAAATCACTTAATGTATATTAAAAATCGTGATTTACAATCACGAATTCATTCATGCAATTTATACCAGAAATTAGATTGGTTGATTTTTCGACAAATTCTGATTTCCACTGTATTTCTTCAAAATTTGAAGTAATTTCAGATTATAAAATCCTAGAACTATTTTTATAACCATTATCATACTTTAACACACCACTTTCATTTAAACATCAAAATCTAATATTGATTCTGTTTGGAGATTTGAATTTTCTTAAGAAAAACAAATCCTGTAAATAAAACTGAGAAGATGAATTTATACAGGCACTTATATCCTCAGACATTTCACAATTCCAACATGCATTCATAAACAATATACATATAAACATATATACATCATCACAGCACAATCTATCACATGCATCAACTTTTAACCACAGATTTATAAAACTGTTTTTAAAAATGTTTACTCACCAGAAACTTTGAACAGAGACAGAGGACGGATTTCGTTCCAGGCTGATATTTGCTTTTAGAACTTGATTTCTTTTTGCTTTGTTGAATTTAAATCTTGTTGTTGATCCTTGCATTTAGTTGTTTGTTGTTAGATCTACCTTATCTGATTGTACTTGAAGAATTTGAAACTGATGTTGTAATTCGCCTTGATCTTCTTTTCTCTGATTTGTATTTCCAGTTTTATTTCTTTCTTTGAATTTTGATTTCCAGATTTATCTTTTCTTTTGATTCGAATTGTATTTTTAGTTGAAAAATGATGAAAAGATGAACTTAAACTGAAAAGTGAAAACAGATTTTCTTCTTCTTTCATATAAATTTTATTTATTACTTTAATTTAAAGAGAAAAATAGCCACTTGTCTTCTTATGTTGTTACTTATCTTACACATATGAAATCCAAGCCTCCATATGTTTACAAGTGTAAATCTTGTCTTTTATTAATTTATTTAAGCTATACCTAAGTATTTATAAAATATTTACATGTATAAAATGTATTTATCTTTTATAAATTAAGCTTCTACATTTCTAATACATATATATTATAATTTGAAAACATAACTTTTATTTAACTTAAAGACTCCCTATTTATAATATATATATACCAATATATATATATATATATACATTATAAATATAAACATTTTATATAAGTTTTAGAAAGATAAATCTTCTCAATTTAAAATTGTTAGAAAAGATATTGCCAAATTAAAATGTTATTAGTTTTCAAAAGAAATAAATTTGCCAGTTAAAAATATTATTAACCTTTAAAAGAATTAAACTTGTCAATTTATAAAATAAATCAACAAATCAATTTAATTATTAATAAATATTATTAAATTGATATTGCCAAATTTCCGGGATATCACAAAACCCTTGTATGGGCATTTTGAACTTGAGCTTGTATTTTCACAAAATAGATGTTTAAAATTCATTAATCATTTTGATTAATGGTAATTTAAATTAATTAATCATTTTAATTAATGATGTTTAAAATTAATTAATCTTTTTGATTAATGAGATTTGGATTTAATTAATCATTTTAAATATTGATATTTGAATTTAATTACTTATTTTAATTAATGACATTTGATTTTAATCAATCATCCAAATTTTTGATATTTGAATATAATTAATCATTTTAATTAATGGTGTTTGAAATTTTTAAATCTATTTGACTAATGAGATTTGAATTTAATTAAGTTATTTTAATTACTGATTTTGAACTTTAAATAATCATTTTAATTAATGATTGTTTAAAATTTAATTAATTGTTTTAACTAATGATTTTTGAAATTTAGTTAATCATTTGAATTAATGATGTTTTATAGTTAATTAATCATTTTAACAAATGATGTTTCAATTTATTATTTTAACTAATGATGCTTGAATTTAATTAAGCTAATTAATTTATTATTATTTGCACCTTAATGGCATTTAAGATTTATTGATCATTCTATCAAATTTGGACTGTTATCCTGTTTTATCCATTGTCCAGTTTGGATTTTGTTCAGACTATTTTCGTTCTTTCAAGTCTGGGTCTTTATACTATTTTTTCCCATCATCTATGTTTAGATTTGTTTCCTATTGTTCTTTTCCATTTTATGTTTAGTTCTTGTTTATGTGGGAGAAAACCCGTTTCGCGCTAGCAACATGGTCCTACATATTCTTGTTAAATACACTCCCTTTTGTTTCAGAGTTTTACTCATACCAGACTTATTGTCTGACCCAAGTTGTTTATTTTCCCTAAACCCTAAGGTACTCAATTATGTTTGAGTAGTCCGAGAATAGCAGGTTTCACTTTGGAGCTCTTTGAAGACGGTGATCGAGTAGGCGACTTCTTAATTATCTAATTATTTATTTCCACTGTATGATTAATTTGGTATCTGAAAATGTAAAGTCAGAATGTATAACTGCCAATCTGCTAGGTGTAGTACTTTTATATTACTCCAATAACTCCTTGTAAGGAGTAACCTTTTGTACTATATCATATTCTACTATGTGTAACCATTCCGTTGTGAAAATTTTCTATTATGTTCTTTCTGTTATTATTTTACACCAAGACAACTTATCTTTCAAATGCTTGGGCAATGGCACACGAATAATGAGGATGTATTAAGTGTCATTCTCAGGGGGTCAAAAAAGTGGGTCGTCACATAAAATTTAAAAACTTTATTAAAAGTAGTGAACTTTAACTCACCAAAGCTATCCAAAATGACTCGAACTCCCCTAACTTTTGAACCAAGCCTAGATACATGCTTAAACTTGGAAGAAATGAGATTTTGGAAGCTTGGAGGGGAAAATGGATTGGGCCAAGATGCTTCAAGAGTTCGGCCATGATGTGTTTAGCTTGGACATGGAGGTAGAGGGGGTTCAGATTATCATCGAATTCACAAAAATAAAACCAAAAATGGGTCATCTTCCAACTGATTTTTGGACAAGATACTCACAGAATTTGGAGAAGTTATCAAAGGGATAGTTCTTGGAAATTATTTTCTCTACAATTTCTCAAAAGCAATTTGGATCCATTTTAAGGAAGATATGGTCAAAGAAGAAGAGGTATTTTCGGAAATGAAAATCTGGGTCCGAAAATGCTATGCAAAGAAATGTAATTTGGACATGGCTAATCTCAAAATTTGAAGAAGCGATACACATAAAAGTTGTAGCCACTGATTTTTCTATGGTTTGGAAAAAAATCTCCATTTGGATAAGACATGGTAGAAGGAAGAGGAGGCAAAATTGAAAAAATGAAAGGGCTATTTAAAACTGATAAATCTAAAGTTTTTAAAACTTTAAAAATTATTTGGTAGCCATTAGAGAACTCATGAAAGCTTGGACAAGTTTTACAAAATATGGACGAAATGAGAAAATGATAATAAGAATTAGGAAATTTGTATGTAAATTAAGTGTATAATTTAAATTACCAATTTGCCCATTATACGTTACCCTCTACCTCCTTGCGCACATCATTATGCTCACCTCCACCCTTATACCTCATGCCCACCACCTAGTCCCCTTCATGTACACCATGACCAACATGTTTAACCATGTATCAGTACTTAATTGTACATATATTGGTTTATCATGTGACATTTTCTTTTATTAAATTATATTTTATACCTTACATACCTAAATATAAACACATATGTGTGTATACACACATACACCAATACATCTACATGTATACCCTAACTTGTTTATAAATGTGTATAGTTACACTAATGAGTTCACAATGTTTCCGATAACTTTTAGCCGATGAAAAATCAAAAATTTGAAAAACAAATTCCGGTTACATTTTCGATTTTTCTTCGAACTATATATTTTGGTAAACAAATTTGAAAATCTATTTCACCATCATTAATTATTATTTAAAAGATTTTTATTTTAATTATAAAAACCATAATTTGAATATTTAAAATTAATTAAATATTTGCAAATCAAAGCGGTGAAATTTTGGGTCGTTACAATGGATTTCCATACAATGACAAGGCTATTGGGGTACCACTTGCCATAGTACATCTCTAGAAAAATGTACCGAAGGCCTCACATGGCCTCCTTCAAATTAGGACCGGCCTAACCCTTACTGGATAGTAATGGATATTTCATTACCCTGGGAACTTTGCAACCTTTCCTAGGAGCACTCATGC
The DNA here is from genome assembly GCA_030737815.1 of Allium fistulosum. Classification (NCBI taxonomy): domain Eukaryota; kingdom Viridiplantae; phylum Streptophyta; class Magnoliopsida; order Asparagales; family Amaryllidaceae; genus Allium; species Allium fistulosum. The sequence continues at coordinate 458,154,720 of CM060907.1, read as the reverse complement.
ACTACCAAATCCATAAATGTATATATCTAGAAGATTTTCTATGAAATGGCTTGGTTATCGTAAGGTAAAATTTTGTTTGCATTTATTTATAGCATGGTTTTACGAGTTACCTTTATTTTGAAAGGTTTTATAACATTAAAATCCATTTTATGTGTGTTTCTCATGCTAATTTACTAAACTGACATGTGCGTTGTTTTCTAGTAATGCTCGGGTCAGACCGAGCATATTTTGGAATATACTTTAGGATACTTTGGAGCTCCAGGAGACGAGCTAAAGGCCTCCAAGATGTACTCATGTATATTTTATTTTTTGCTGCATTGGTCGCTTGTATTTATCGGCAATTGTAAGGAAAGGTTGTTATAATTGTCCGGGCTAATGATATATTAGTGTACTCTGATTTGACATATGTATAGTACAGTTTCCTTTTATAAAGATCCATTGTATATTATATATTATGCACCATGATGTGAGATTCTATTCTATCTTTTCTTTCTTTCCCCCCAACGATCTGTCTTTCTGGTACTTGGATGTTCGGCACGTGAATATCATAGATATATTAGTGTCGACTTTTGAGGGTGGTAAAGGATGGTCATTACAAGTGGTATTAGAGTTTAGGTTGAGCAAACACATTGGCTTTGGTGGGTTAGACACATTAGAGATAGGGTTAGTAATATTCTAGAATGAGTTTGAGTGTACTATAAATATGAGCGCATATTTGTTGATGCTATAAAATATTTTATATTGTGTTGATTTATTGGTTGAGTGGCTTATGAATATGGTCGATACAGATGGAACAATTATATCGAATGGGTTTCTAAATTCTTACCTAGGATTGTTTGAAATTAGGCAAACCGACACTGTATTGTTTGAAATCAGGTAAATGAAATAATTTTACCTAGGATTATATTTTATACAAAAGAATAATTTTCAGAAATTAATATTTCTATTTAAGATGCGTTTGTTTGTTAGAGAATGATAACATTAAGTTATTATCAATTATTGTTTGATTAGTCATGCTCGTTTAGTTTAGGAGCATTGACTACTATTTATTGATTGATTGTTTATGCTCAGATAGTTTATAAGAATTTGTTGTTTAAGTTGAATTAAATATGAACACCTTGTGAATTCAATTTTACAGTTTAACTATAAAGCTTTCGGTGATAATGTTGGGTTAAAATTTAATTTTAATAAAAGTTGTATATTAAAAATTAAATAAAGATAAACATTGTAAAATGTTTTTATATAAAAAAGTGAAATTATATATGTGTGATTTATAAATATGGTTTATAAATAAAATAGATTTAAAACCGAGAATCGGAGAATTTAAATCTTGGTGTTTTTGAAAATGGTTTTTTTAAAGTTTTAGGAAAAATATTAATAGTATTACTTGAAAGTATTTTTGACTAAAAATATTTTAAAGGGATTTTTCTTGAGATAGAAGGCACCATACTCCCTTCTGTTGTTTGGAAATTATCCTAGTGGCGACTTCAGCATCATCAACATTCATTTTCAAGTTTCTAAGCGAGCATGCTACCGTAGTAGTTTTGCTTCAGGGTTGTTTTTGGAAAACATAATTTGATTTAAAAATCTCAAAAGTATGATTTTTTAATACAAAAAGGAGATATGCATATTATTATTTCAGTAGAGTTGAAATAAAATCCCGGTGCTTAAGTTTGGAGATTTCTATTAAGTGATTATATGGACTCAGGGATCCTATGCATTAGAAGGTGTGTCTCATCATGAAATATTATTTGGTAATTTTCATGTTTTGAAATGAAATGGAATATTCAGCAATTTTGGATAGTCGAAAACGTTCAAATTAATTGAGAACTGAAAGCTAAGTGTTTTGTGAAATTATTAGGAAAATAAGTGTCTGTAACTTATAAATTTGAGAAGACAGTAAGTTTAAACAAGTTTTAAATTTGATGGACATCCTGGTTAAGTAAAACAAATCAGGAATTTGTGTATATACTCTTAGGATGTAGAAGAGCGCTACATAAATATAAACTTAAGTTTTAAAGTGCTGACAAACATAAGTTGTGTTTTATAAGAAGTTTATAAACTTAAGAAAAGTTTTATAAAATGGTCCATAAATGGTTTTAGTATTGAATGAAATGCTATTGGTGTAAATAAATGTGAATTAAAAAGAAATTGGTATAGCTAAGAAACCAATGGAATAAGTATGTAAGTTGTATGTAGGTTATTTTATTCGCATAACTATTTTGATCAAGATTCGAGTACAGGATTTTGAGGTGAATTACACCGGTCCGAGTTATCACTCGATTCTTAACGGCGAACACTACTTGAAGGTCCTTGATATGGGATTAAAGTTTTCTATCATAACATATAGCTATGTAAGGAAAATAGAGGTTTCTAATCATGGAGCCTGATCGGGGTCCGCACTAGGGAAGCCGAGCGAGCGATAATAGTTTGGAAGAGAGGTTTATGTATTAGAGCAAGTCATGAATCAGATATTGCATACGGATGATCTATTACATCATATGGACCGATTGTAACGACCTGGATTTTTCAACAATTAACTTTAAATATTTAAATGATTTTAAATATTGAATTTGGGATTTATATTTTAGTTAGTAAGATTTAAAACTAGAATTTAAAGCGATTTCGCAAATTTTTGAAATAGTCAATTTAATTGACGCGTTAAAATAGCGATCCAGGGCACAGTCTCGGAATCCGATGAAACCAGTTCCATTGGATCCATAATAGTGTATTATTATCAGATTTCAAATTTCGTAGCGTTTGGAATTATCGTTTGGCCGTACGGGATATAAACGCGTTGAGTTTAATATCGAAATTTAATATAATAATCGGGTCCAAAAACCTATCTTCTTCATACGATCGTATTAGGACTCGAAACCTTTTCAATTGCGTTCGAAATAGGGGTATAATATTATAAACGCCTAGCGGCACACCTCGATAGGGGTTTGAGACTTTGATTTGTGTAAATCGAGGCGTTTTAAAATTTAAATAGTATAATTATATGTTGACTTGACCTATATTTTCACATCAGCCCTTTTCTTTCCTTTCAGGTCACTGTATATACCCACCCACATGCTAACATCACATCTCTACTTTTATAAAAATCACGAAGTGCTTCCTTCCTCTTCTCAGTTCAAAATTCATGAATTTGTTCGTTCATAGAAAAAATGGCCGAGCAAAATAAATAAAAGAAGAAGAAGAAGAGAAACAAATGAAAATCGCGACTCACACCTATTACAGGGAATCGTATTCTCTTCCTCCCTTTGGAATTTGAAATCACGAATGTGCCTCCTCTCACTAGTTCAATTCATATCAGAGAAAAAAAATTACGCCCCTCTCTCTCATTTCTTCTATCATTCAAATTCGCGAATCAGGTCGAAATCGAAACCCGTTCCAAAAAAAGAGAGGGATTCATGATTTAATCGTGTTGGCGAGGTTGGGAGGTGGTGGCTTGTGGAGGCGCGACGGCTTCGAGGACAAGGAGGGGTACACAGTTCTGGGGTCGCGCGCGTTAGGGGTTTCGACGTTGATGGTGTAACGACCTGCCTTTTTGGACGTTTTAAGCAGACACACGCAACAGACTCAAACCATTCAAAAGGGCAGATTGTTATGGGGTGAATAAGAAAAGGAGAAAGAAATAAAACAAATATAGAATCTCACAGCGGAATGACAAAATATAATAATCAAATAACAGTTCATGAAGTTGTTTTATAAATACATTTGACTATTCTTTTACAACACAAAATCAGAGTTACAGAAACATGAAGAAATAAATAATAAATGCAGCGGAACAACATGATGCAGTGGAATATAATAAATAATACCAGTACAAATCTTCGTCTTCGTCCTCCAGAAATAAGGTCTTCAACCCTGAAATGCTCAGGCTGACCCGAGCGAATTGAAAAGACAAAACACTCGAGTCAGAACTAAAAGACCTTATGTAAGTCAGATCAACGGTAAATAAATATGAGTGTAAACAGCGTCGGAGATGTTTACGGGGTTTGACATCTCTTCTCCAGTGTCTAACGTGAGTGCAATAACTTAAGAGATGTTCGGGATTCACATCTCCTAAGGATCCGTTAAACTATCTACTATGTAGTACAATACGCTATTATAATAGTGTCTACAATAAAGTAAAAGTATTAAAATAGCGTTAAGGCGTTACCCATATCCCCCTTAACACATTTTATATATTCCCATAGTCTATACAGTACCGTACGCTCCTCCGTAAACTGGAGATTTACCCAGAGGGCACTCCATAGGTATGGTACAAAACAAACTCGTAGAAGGAGCGCTAGGGCATGTGAACACGGCACTCGAGGCAATGCCAGGGTAGATATACCAATTGCAATCCAAGACTGGTGGTAACGCATAGCAGCTACTACCGCCTACCTCAAAACACACCCAAATCAAAATCAAGGGTGGCCACCAAATCAATCATAAAGTCAGAATATAGTATCGAAGGAATGTGCTCGATCAGAGGAATGACCTCACTTGGCCCGATATAGCTCTTGTTTTAGTCACATCTAAGCTGACTCACGGGAGTCAAGGTCACGTCTTACCTTATACAAAAATCGTTCGCCAAACCATCCTACTTCATTTCTGGAATCTCCACCACGTACACAGTTGTTAAAGTGGTTTTCGATATTGGCAGAGAGTATGACAATATCCAATCTCGGTCTCTTTAACAACCAAACGCTTATTACAGACTGGATGGTTCTTTTATATTTTCAAAACCATTTCATAAGTGATATCAAAATATCATATTCAATTCAAACCATATAACTTCCAAAATCACAATCATTTTCAAAATCATATTCATCTTTTGAAATCATATCGCATTTGACCTCATAGTTTCGAAATTTTATTTTCTTTCAAAAGTCATATTTCCAAAATAAGTTAAACTCTCATTTCAAAATTATCATTTTAAATCAAATATGTCATTAAGATCCCAACTTAGGTTATAATCATCATATTCATTTTTAAATCAAGGATTGAATATAGACACTTCTACCTTACTTAGTCTGAAATCTATAAAATAGCTTGGATAGTTATAAATAGTTTTAAAGGTTTAACATAGTTAAGATAAATTTTATATAGTTAAAAATACTCTAAAATATTTAAATAGATTAAAGATAGTTTTAAATTGATTTAAGATAGTTAAATAGATTTAAAATAAATTAAATGTAATTAAAATAGATTAAATAGCTTTAAAATAGATTAATTAGATTTAAAATGAATTAAATGGTTTAATTAGTCTAAAAATAAATCAAATTGGTTTAAATAGGTTAAATAATTTATATAGTTAATATAGGTTAAAATAGTTTAATAATTTGAAAATCTAAATGATTAGAAATTTTAAAATACTATATTTTTAACAGTTTATAATAAAATATGAATTTGAAGTTAATATCAATTTTAAACTATTTATTTCTTTTCAACACATCTGAACTGTTTAAATTTCCAAATCAACAAAACCCAATTTCAAACCTTTAAATTTAAATTCTCAGCAAACTATTGAATTTCATATCATTTTCAATTCATCTTCAAAATATCAATTCGAATTATTCCAATTTCAAAATATTTCAAAGTTATATTTCAAACAAATTCCAATAATTCAAATCCCGATAAACTTTACTTATACTTCAAATTCAACTTTGAAATTTCAATTTAGTTTCTTTAAACAAATTCCTTTACCCAATTCCAATTTTTAACATAACTTGAATTCTGATAAAATTTTAATTTTTATAAATCAAATTTTATTTCAAAATATCATTTAACTAAATCCAAAATTTAAGATTTAGAATCATTTAATTTAACCAATCCGGTGTTCGTTTATAATTCTCTACCTTATGGTCAAGTGATATAGATATTTATCATTTCAATCTGCAATTTAAAATTTTACGGTTATATATCATTTCAAACCGCAATCCCAAATTAAATAAAATCCATAAAATCGCTCGAGTCTATCATTTCAACCCATAACGATTTTTCCCTAATCTATAGATCGTTCGGGTATATATCATTTCAACCCATAGTGATTTTCCTAACACTAACTAAGGGAACTTGCAAAGTGATAGCATTTCATAAATCAAATATAACATCCAATCATCCAATATCAACAATCAAACATCCATCAAGATCATCATCCAATTCAAGCAATAAATTTCAACAAATAACTGGTTATTATTCACAGGTAATTAACTGGCAATATTAAATTTAATAATAAATTAAATGGAAATTAATTCAAAATAAATTCAGATTAACAGGAATAGCAATTTAAATATACCCAACAACCATAGATAAATTCCTAATCACATCACAGATTTAATTTAACTAACATAAGAAATTTTAGAAGTTGTGAGTGGGTTAAAACACTCATCTTCCATTTTAAATCGAATTAAAATCCAAAATAGGGCCAAAAATCTAACAGTCTCAGAATTCAACCAAACTAGCATCAAAATGTCTAGAATTTTGATACGATCCTAGCGGAACAAATCGCGCATGAATCAGATATCTTATGAAAAAGTTATGTAATTTAGAACATTGAAAATCAAAAATTAAATAAATAAAAAAGACGTACACTACTACCAGGCCACGTCAGCACCATCGTTCCAGGCCTCAAACCCCAATTCACGCGATAGATCATGGATCCACATGAAGACATCGTGCCTTTCGAAATTTTTGCCGCCTCCTCACTCAGGTGAACTCCGATCAAGCCACGCCGATGGCCAGCGCTCCTCAGGCCGTCCTCCAGGACCCCACGCGTGCGCCCTCTTGGCCAGAGATAGCCTCGGCCGTTGCTAGCTAGGTCAAGCAATTCTGGCTGATCCGCTCGACTTCGCGACCAACCAACTGCACGGATGTGAGCTGCTCGACGAACCCTACAAGCCTACGCCCTCCGGTCGTCACTATAGCGAAGATCCACCGTTCAACAAGGCAAAGATCTATGAACGGCTGAGAACAAATCACTCATTTTCGGCCACACAGCAACCCAGATCGAAAAACAAACTACATATTTGACTTGCGCTCTTCGAGAGCTTCAAATCGATATATAACTCGATATAGTTTGGTGGAGTTTTATTTTGGAATTGAATTTGAAATTGATTTTGCAATTTGGGAACTAAGGTTTTTGTTTGTCTGCCATTGGAAAGAGGAGATGAGAAAGAAATGTACATACAAACAATAGAAAATAAAAAGGAGCTAGGGTTTATAATGGACTATTTATAGGCAGATCAGAAATAGAAATGAATGGATCAGATTTGATTTGGAAGTTGAACGATAAACGACCCGAAAAGCCCGTTCTGTCTCTGGAACGGAAGTGGGTCATCCCATATATCAAAATAGATGTTTTCAATAGTTTTAAACTCAATGGAATAGGTTTCAAGTCCTAATTCTATCGTATGAAGAAGTTATGTTAAAATCAGCTTATTTCAAATTGGTTTCAATCAAATTGATTTCCAGGCTTTTCGAGCCCGTACGATCAAACGACAAGTCCGATCGCTACGAAATTTGAAATCCTACAATAATTCACCGTTTCAGATCCGATGAAACTGGTGTTGAGACTTGGTTTTGATTCATGACACGAAGCTATCACTACAACGTACAGATTTGATGACTGCTACGATGAGAATATATACTACAAGGAGACAAGACTTCAAAACCGGTGCATCAATTTTATTATTTTTTGATTTTGAGCCTTAGGTCAATATCGTTAAAATCTCTCCTCAGTGATGTATATATTAGCTTATATATTTTATCATTCTATTTTCAAATTTTTTATACATATATAAGCATATAAATAAATTATAAAAGTGTGAAAGTTATATATATTTTTATATGAAAACTGTGCATATTGCACAAAATTCACTGGGTCAGTCGACTGACCTAGAGGTCCAATCGACTGACACTGGAAAATTTGTGCAACATGCACAATGCACAGATATATGAATATATATATTTAAATTCGTTTGAATATTTAGTCGACTGACCCAGAAGCTCACTTGACTGAATTTCTATAACAGCTACTTTTCGAAAAGACACGACTTTTTGTGAAGAGTTACGAACCTCTAACGAAAAGATTTGGACGCAACACTTCAATCAAAACTCTTCACCAATAGTCGCTGCTCTCTAACCTTTATAAATACACACTTCAACTTCATTTCAAAATACAGAATCTTTATCTAATTCTCTTATCTTTGCTAATTTATCTCTTTTGATTCTATTTGCAATATACTTTCAAATATTCTGCATTGAAGCAATTTTATACCTTTCTATTCTTCATAAACTTCATATATATATATATATATATATATATATTTATACTCGAGGAGAAGATTATAGGAAGGGTGTACTACAAGTGAGAAATCCGTGTTATTAGAACACATAAAGTCAAAACAATCTTTTGTATTTGTTGAAGTCTTGTTCTGCTGCTCAGGCGTGTGAAGTCCTCTTCGGCTGCTGAGGCGAAATCCTGTTCCGCTGCTTAGGTCCTTGTTCGGCTGTTCAAGGGTTGTATAGACCTTTTCCTCCGGATTAAGTGAGGGTTATTGTTTTAGTGAAATTCCAGAAGGAGTCTGGGACTGGACGTAAGACAGTGCTCCGAACCAGTATAAAAATCTCTGGTGTCATTTTTACTATATTGCTTTTATATTCCGCACTATTTACCGTATAGCTATCATCACTACACTCTGTATTATCATATATCCATATTACACGATCCATAGCACACTTTCATTTGGTATCAGAGCAAGGTCATCAAATAACCGTAACATAGTTATCTGATAATCTAATAATATGGACACTAACACTAGCACTAGCACTAGCACTAACACTAGCATTAACACTAGCTTCATTGAAGGACAATCCACTGCACGTCCACCACTATTTAATGGCATGAATTATAACTATTGGGCCACACGAATGAGAATATATATGCAAGCAAATGGTTTTGATTCATGGAATATAACTCAGATAGAATATATTATTCCTACTGAAGAGTATTCTTGTAACGATCCGACTTTTCGACGCTCGAAAGTCGACATTAATACGTCCACTGTATCAAATGCCGCGCAATCGAATGCCGGAAAATCGAACCATTAGGGTTAAAAAGAAGAGGTAGAAGAAGACAGAAGAAAAGAAAGAACAGAAACAGAAACAATATCAGAGCCTCACATTCGCAGCGGAACAATATATAATAGATAATCACTAGTCTTTTAAACAAAGAACTATATCAGTTTATACATACATCAATCAGAGTCAATATACAACTCAATACAACAATACACATCACTGGACAGTTATATAAACTTGTCCACATACAGAATACACAGCGGAATAAATAAACAAGTATGGGAGTACGTCTCGCCATCCAGCTCATCTCGAAAGCTCCAGAATATCCAGAATATCCTGATAAAAATAACTCTAAGCTGCCCGTGTGGAAAATTATGGGCACCCAGAGTTTAGGAAAGGAACAATAAACTCCAGGTTAGTCATGGGACTGGTGTGAGAACTTAAAACAGTTTACCTTCACAAAGAAAATAAAACAATTTCGTAATGCTTTTGGAAAATGAAACTACCATAAGGCCTCCCGCCACACACACAATGCAAACGTAGAATTGGAGGAGATTTCTCCTTATGATAGTCAAACATGCTTACTACGCAAAATCAGTTGAGATTATTATTAATGTCTAGTGTGGAAAACATTTCGAAAGTATAATATCAATCTTAGCCAACATACAACCATTATTGTATGCCTACTATAGCTACCATCTAAACAGTGGTGACCACCATAAGTAAATGGCAGGTTCTACAACTAAAACCGTACAGGGTTCGTATTGTTTCTTTGGATTTCCAACAAATGGTCAGGCAAAGGAACTTCCTTACACCGAAATGGAAACGCCTCTGGAAAGACGCCCCGAGAACCTAACCGGATCTCTGCAAACACAAGGCGGAAGCTACCTCATGCTTTAACCAAGCTGTAACTAGGTAACTAACACACGAGCTATGCCATCCCCCGGTCGTCACCGACCTTTATCTGAGGATCCTCAACCACAAAGCAACAACCACAAAGTATAATAAATTTGCAGCATCAACATAGGTAAAATATCTGGGCTCCACACCATGATATCACCTTTATATCCAGAAGGAAATGACATACCCTAAAGGCGCTACCCCTAAAAACCTTTGCCGCAACATTCCTGTTTCGACCATTACCGGGTTGTGAGGCTCGACGAAGTCTCGTCCACAAAGCTACGCTTTTTCACAAAGCCACGCTTTTTCACAAAGCCACGCTTTTTCACAAAGCCACGCTTTGATCAAAAAATATCAACAGCGCTTCGTATGCCACATTACCAAATTGGGAATGTATCACTAGTAACCATCAACTACATAACCTCTGAGCTCGTACGTCTCAGAGAAGAGTGTTAAGCTAAGAGAATAAATTCTCCACCACCAACATAAATGTATTTGATAGAAACCAGCTTTACATCTCGAAGTGTAACATCAGACACACATCCATACAAGTCCATTCTGGGATCGAACGGAACCGAAGGCACTTCCAAAGAAGCCCTTGCAATCCGGATATTCACTAATCACGTCCGGACTTCCCATCACAAGAAGAGTGATATAAATCTATATACCGGAGCTACTCGGTGCAGAGACATTCGACAGGTTGTCCTTTCATTTTTGAAAATACCCGGTCTTCACACCGGTCTTCAAATACGATCCATATCGTCGTATCACTAATTCAGAATGGGTTATATGACACAAAGGTCTTTTCCCGGCTAACCCGAATAGTGAGCGCTTGTTTTAAAACAAATTCAAGTGCCATTTCAAAGGCAAATATTGATAGTCGGTTATTTAATATCAACAACATTCACAACAATCAATAGATTTAAATAATTTTTCCCAAATTATTTAATTTCAAAATATCTTCACAAAATATATATTTCCATACTTCAACGTTTGAAAACCCATTTCAAATCACTTTTCACACTTCATCACTTTGAAAACAAATTTCAAATCACATTTTCCACACTTCATCACTTTGAAAGCAAATTTCAAATCAATTTCCCTACACGGGATATATTTCCAAATATTTATTCATTTCCATTGGAAATTTACCGAGTTCAAATACTTTATTTCCAAAATATTCCTTAAAATCCAATTTCAGAATTTCTTCATTTATAATTTAAAACTACTTTGGAAATATACTCGGCTTTTCAAAGAAAATACACTTCCATTTCAAAATGGTCCATTTAAACCAATTAAATAAATCCTTATCGATTTATTTCAAATTTACGTTCCAAATCTGTAAATTTATTTCCACACTTAAAAATAAATCAATGTTTATTTTTAAAACAAATTTCCCTTTCCTTTATAAATTCCATTGTGAATTTAAATTTCCAAATATTCACTTATACACAATTTTCAAGTCGTTTTCCAAATATTCACTTTCAACACCAAATCAATTACAAATTGATTTCTAAATTTATTTCAATACCAAATCATTTTACAAATCGATTCCCAAATTTATTTCAACACCAAATCCATTTTAATTCAACACCAAATAAATTTTCGTATCAATTTCCCAAAGATATATTTTCAAATACCAAATCAATTATTAATTTGATTTCAAACAAATTTATCACTTTTTAAATTAAATTCCTTTATCTCTTCCAAACCATCTAAAATTCCATTTTAAATAAATTTTCCAACTTTCGAATAATACTATTCAAAATCCATTTATAAAAGTCCTTTCACCATATTTTGGAAATAATTCGATAAGATTTCAAAAATCAACTTTATGCTTTAAAATTCCTTCTTTGAAATTCAACTAATTCTTTCAAAAGAATTTTACTTAAAATTTCCAACTTTAAATTTCAAAAATCCAATTTCCTTTATTTCTGGTATCCAACGATACCAAAAATACATCCGGCTAAATTTTAGCCTTCAACAAATTGAATCACAAATATAATCATTCACAGATTATAAATAAATAATCACACAGCATATGAAACAAATTCATACAACATATGAAACAAATTCATATAATTTGAGGAATCCAATTGGATCCCTCCAACCTATTTCCCTGCATCCACAGATGTTAGCACAATACCAATTCCACTTCGAGGTGGAATATCGCGGTATATGGGATTTATAAAATACTATCCGCTATTATGCGGCGCAATAGGGTCTCATCTGCTATATAATGCGGGAAATCAACTCCAAATACATATATAATACCAATTCCACTTCATGGTGGAATTATCGCGGTATATGTTTTTAATAAATAACTTCCGCTTAATATACGGCGTATAGGGTCTATTCAACACAATAGATAACAATTTATCATCCAATCATCACAATCAACACTATCAACAATTTTAAATCTAACAATTTAAAATTTAAATCGAAACAAAATATTCGATTGAGTGAGTAGTTCTCACCTTGCTTTCAATAACGGTTGCAGTATTTTATTTTGAATAAAATTAAACAAGCGTTTAATTTTACCCAAAATTTTCACTGTCTCCAAATGACTCCAAACCAGTTCCATTGCGAAGAGCTCGTCGAAACGATTCCAACGCAATTTGTTTCGTAATTTTTCGACCTCGTATGAACAAGATATACATTTTTAAACATTGCACGAATTAAATAAAAAAAATTAATTTCAATTTTTATTTTACAAACCCCATATTCAATCTCAGCCGTTCAAATTTGCAATAGGAGATCTGGGGTGCGCGTGATGTTCTTCCCCATTGTGTTTCGTTCCGAGGCAATTTGAACCCAACGTCGCCCATCTTCATCAAATTCGCACCCACTATCGATGACCTCCACGTCGATCAAGCAACGCCGATCGAAAGCCCTAGCCCTCACGTACCTCCGCCGCGAAAACTGACGAACTCGGTCATCGATATTGCTTGAAAAATGTGCTTGTATGCACTGCCTTTGAAAAGGATTTGCCGCCGACTCACTTCGCCTACGACGATCTCCACCGTTGATTTTGTTCGTCTCTCCATCCTCTACAATTCCCTAGTTGGTGATTTTAGCTAATAATCGATGGATCGATCAGAATTTGAGGGAGGAGGTTGGTTGTTTTCGGCCGTTCAAAAGTTTAATGGCGGCTGAAGGAAGATTAGGGTTTGATGAAAATAATGAAATGTGGAGGCCTTTTATAGAAAATGTTGCGACACTATTCATCTTGAAATTTTTCGAACTCGAAATCAAACATGTCGGTTGGAGTTTCTAGGGTTTTACCCGCGTTCCGAACATAATGGAACGTGTTTCAGGAGCTAATTCGATCGTATGTGCGAGTTACGGAATTAAACGATCAAATTTAAATCAAACCGATTTAAACCGATTTCGATGCGTATTGGCTTGCCCCGGACAAACAGTACATCCGATTGAAACGAAATTTGAAACGTTACAATAATTCAACATTACGGATCCGATGAAAATGGTTTCGTCAAAATCTAAGACTGTTTGAAAAATGGTCATTTTCACTAGTCAATTAAATATTAAAATATTCAATTTCCACAAATTAACTTTTAATTCATTTTTAAAAGTTTACAAACATCATTCTAACTCCAATATGATTTAATATAACTCTATAAATCATTTTTAATCACATTTGATCCAATTATCAATTATTTTTGTAATTTCAAATATTAATTATCGATTTAATTATCTAATTAAATCTCTATATTCAAAATTAAATTCATTCGACTTACAAATCTCACTTGTTAATATTTATAATCAATTAAATATCTGAATTTCAAGTGATAGAAATTCTGGGTCGTTATAATTCTACTTGGTCAAATACACAGAAACTAGATGCCACAGCTAACGCAAAAACCATGAATATGTTGTTTTGTGCCTTAGATAAAAATGAGTTTAACCGTGTTAGCATGTGTAATACTGCATATGAAATATGGCGTACACTCAAAGTTACACACGAAGGAACCAACAAGGTCAAACAAAGCAAAATATCCATGCTCAAAGGTCAGTTTCAAAACTTTAGAATGAAAGAAAGTGAATCTATAAATGATATGTATTGAAGATTTCAGGCTATCTACCATTCATTAGTAGGACTAGGAGAAAAATATTCAGACTTTGATATTGTATCCAAAATTATTAACTTCTTAACGGATGAATGGGAAAGAAAAGTTCTCGCAATTGAAGAAGCAAACGATATTTCCCAAATAACTCCGGAAGAGTTAATAGGAAATCTAATATCCTATGAAGTGAATTTATAGGCTAAATGAGTTCAAGCTCAAGATAAAAAGAATATAGCATTCCATGCAGAACAAGAAGAATCAGATTCAGACAAAGACGACCTAGCCTTTATTGCCAAAAATTTCAAGAAATTCTTGAAATATAGAAAAGGAAACAGACATGATGGCAAGAGAAGCTCAAACAGCAATAAGCATCAGTATTGGAGTGCTTTAACTGTCACAAAAAGGGGCATATACAGAAGGATTGTCCGGATCAAAAGAAAGAATATCGCAATAAAAGGAAGGACAAGTTCAGAAGGAAAGCTTTCTCAGTTACATGGGATGATTCAGACTCCTCTTCATTATCAGAAAGCGAGAGTAACAACAATAATGAACAAGCCAGTGTATGCTTTATGGCCAAAGATAATGAGGTTAGTGATTTAACTTTCGATGATATGATAGAAATAAATTCTGAATTATTAGACACTTTAAAAAATCTCAAAAGAAAATATAAAGAGGCAGATGAAAATAAGAACAAGGCAGAATTTGAAAGAGATATGCTAAAAGATGAGAAGAAAATATTGGAAGAAGAACTTGAGAAAACTCAAGAATCACTTTCAAATGTTAATTCTCAACTTATATTATTGAGTCAAGAAATTGAAACTCAAAAAAAAAGAATGATGGTCTTGTTTCTGAAAATCATGTTTTAAAAACTAATATTAAAATGGTTGAACTAGAAAAATCAAGTCTAAAGACCAAACTAGAAGGAATCGCTAAAAACGTTTCAAATTTTAATAAAGGAAGAGAAAATTTATCTAGACTTATTGAGAATTCACAACCTGTTAACAATAAAAATGGTTCAGGATATAAGAAGAAAGTCAAGAATTCACAATCTAATAATTTAAACAAAGTTAACTATGATAAAACACCCACATCTTCAAAAAGACTAGTTTCTAAAACTATAAATATATGGGCACCTAAAACTAATAACAAGTTAATAAGGAAAAAGAATATTAGTTCATTTATAGAAGATGTTCATAATAATGAAAAATATATTTATAAAGGTTCAACCACACCCAAATGGGTATGGTTTCCTAAAGATTAGGAAATTATAAGAACCTTGGATATCACATGCTTTAAATGTTCATTGTTTTCTGATACCTTACATTATAAGTAGTAGTTATTTTGTTCTATATTGTTAACACTTATGTGGAATATAATATTTGTTATCATATAAACTCTCCTTTTCGTCGATGACAAAGGGGGATAAAGATGTTGCTCTAACACTATTTGCAGGAATAAACAATGCAAGCACAGATTAAGGGGTAAGCATAGGATGGAGTAAGTTGTTATTTTATTTTATAAAAACATTAGTATTTATTTCGTATGGCTTTTATTAAATAGCCACTCTATTCATATTATTTCCAGACTCTTGTTAATGGTATTTTAATGTATGAATAATCGTTTCTTTCATAATATCTATCAATGCTTCATACCTTTACATTCTTATTCCTTTCTGTCGATGACAAAGGGGGAGAAATATTATTACTAACATTAAGAATACAGGATATAGAGTATCAAAGATTCAAGGGAGTAAGTATTTATATTATATATACAGTCGAAATCTATATTTATTTACAGGTTGTCATAAATCAAAAAAGGGGAGAATGTTGAGACTTGGTTTTGATTCATGACACGAAGCTATCACTACAACGTACAGATTTGACGACTACTACGACGAGAATATATACTACAAGGAGACAAGACTTCAAAACCGGTGCATCAATTTTATTATTTTTTGATTTTGAGTCTTAGGTCAATATTGTTAAAATCTCTCCTCGGTGACGTATATATTAGCTTATATATTTTATCATTCTATTTTCAAATTTTTTATACATATATAAGCATATAAATAAATTATAAAAGTGTGAAAGTTATATATATTTTTATATGAAAACTGTGCATATTGCACAAAATTCACAGGTCAGTCGACTGACACTGGAAAATTTGTGGAACATGCATAGTGCACAGATATATGAATATATATATATATATATTTAAATTCGTTTGAATATTCAGTCGACTGACCCAGAAGATCAGTTGATTGAATTTCTATAACAACTATTTTTTGAAAAGACACGACTTTTTGTGAAGAGTTACGAACCTCTAACGAAAAGATTTGGATGCAACACTTCAATCGAAACTCTTCACCAACAGTCGCTGCTCTCTAACCTTTATAAATACATACTTCAACTTCATTTCAAAATACAGAATCTTAATCTAATTCTCTTATCTTTGCTAATTTATCTCTCTTGATTCTATTTGCAATATACTTTCAAATATTCTGCATTGAAGCAATTTTATACCTTTCTATTCTTCATAAACTTCATATATATATATACTCGAGGAGAAGATTATAGGAAGGGTATAGTACAAGTGACAAATCCGTGTTATTAGAACACATAAAGTCAAAACAATCTTTTGTATTTGTTGAAGTCCTGTTATGCTGCTCAGGCGTGTGAAGTCCTCTTCGGCTGCTGAGGCGAAATCCTGGTCCGCTGCTCAGGTCCTTGTTCGGTTGCTCAAGGGTTGTATAGACCTGTTCATCCGGGTTAAGTGAGGGTTATTGTTTTAGTGAAATTCCCGAAGGAGTCTGGGACTGGACGTAGGACGAGGCTCCGAACCAGTATAAAAATCTCTGGTGTCATTTTTACTATACTGCTTTTATATTCCGCACTATTTACCGTATAGCTATCATCACTACACTCTGTATTATCATATATCCATATTACACGATCCATAGCACACTTTCAACTGGTTTCATCAAAATCCGAATCAGTGGCCAAAATAGCTATTTACATGCTAATTAAATAATATATTAAATTAAATAAATCACTTTTTAATTCAAATGAATTAACTAGCCAATTTTTTTATCATTTTTGATTTCATAGACATTTATAATAAATTAAAGCAAGTTTACATATAATTCAGTGTTAAATATTTCACAAATTACAGTGTTCAATTACACTGTAATTAAATCCAATTAATATAATTTAATTTCAATAAATTTATTTAATTTGGTTTCGATCTTTTAATTAAGTCAATTATTCCTCTACATACATAGTTAACATTGTTATATATATATCATTACATCAATATTTTTCCATTTCATCTTACTTTTCATTAATGTAATATTTAACTAAAATTAATTGTAATAAATCCATTTATTATAATTTAAATTCCAATAATTTGGTCAAACTTGATTCCAATTCTTTTTATTCAACCGATTGTCGTATTATGCATAAAATTTTCATTGGTTACATCTTATTGAATTAACATTCTACCATTATCAATTTAACCTACATTAACTGCACTAATTTTGTGAATTAATTGCAATTTATTTCAATTTTTAATTTAGCAGGCTAAATAAATAGGTAGCATATAATACTTGTCACCATTAGCCTTCAATTACATTTATAAGTTTATCACTTACAAACAAATGTTATAATTACTTACATAATACTGATATTATTCAATTACCATAAATTTTATATTATTTCATTAATTAATTCAATATCTACATTTGTTTTCTTACATTTAATTTATAACCAAGTATAACCTTTCAATCACTTTATTTAATTGGAATTCCATTAAACTTGTTAATAATTAACTTAAGTTAATATTGTTACTTTTCATTCTAGTTATTATTCCCATTATAAATCTTAAATTTTAATTTCTTCCAACATTAAATTACAAATTTTTATTAAATTAACTAATTTTCATTTATCGAAAATTACGGGTCGTTACAGATGAAGTTGGGTTCGCGTTGAGTTTGGAGGCACGCGACATTTGTTAGAGTGAGGTCGAGGTGGCAGCGTTCGGCGATTGGAAGGAGGAGACAGTTGGGGATGGCCGCTGTTGATGGATGGCGGCAACTGGGGAAGGTCGATGTCGAAGGGTTTGCGCGCGACAGTGGCGATATGTGGAAGTGTGGAGTAGGGTGCGATGTCAGTGGTCGCGTTGGGATGCGGTACTGCGAAGGCATGGGTCGCAACTTCGAGGGTTAGGGCTTGGCGTTTTGCATGCATCTTGGCCTTGGAGCGATGGCTGTGGTAGGCAACAAAGTCAGAGGCTGGGTGAATGCGTTTTGGGAAGAAGGTATTACTGCCTTTGTTAATTAAATTTGTAAAGTTAATTATATTATTAATTATTTACTTATAGTTCAATTAAGCTATTTATCTCGGTGATAATAAGTTCGTTAATCCATGTTAAATTTATATTAGGTCTAAGAACAGCATATCAAGTCGGATTGAACTCGCGACAGAATTACTACGATGGAATTAAAAATTGGAATGGATTGCATAATAAGGTGAGTTAACCTCACTCAATTTTGGATTTACCGCAATTAATTTTAAATAATTAAAATTAGTTATTGATTGATTGGCTGAATTGATATATTTTTATCGGTTGAATGTGATATTATATATATAGTAGTATATATATTAGTAGTTGGATTGATATTCCCGCACATTATAGCGGATGAGACCTTATGTGCCCCACATAATAGCGGACGACCCTATATACCGCGATATCCCCCTCGAAGTGGGATTGGTATTTTATATTGTCTAACATCTGTGGATGCAGGGAAACAGGTTGGAGGGATCCAATTGGATTCCTCAAATATATTTAGTGTTTTTCATATATATAAAAATATATGATGTGATTGAATAATCTGCTGGATTATTGGGTATCGTAAATTTTCAAATGTTATAATAGCATAGAAATTAACTTGGGTATATTAAATACCATAAATATTATTTTAAATTTTTAAGGAATTAAAAGGAGATTTCTAATATAAACATATGTATATCGAAATTTGGTTTATTTAATAAAGATTGATTTGAAGAAGCAATAATGGATTTTTGATCATATTAAATAATGTGGGAAAAATATTTTTAAATAGAGATTTTAAAATAAATTATATAAAGGGATTTTTTATGATGGATATTTAAAAGATATTTTCTGGAAATATGGGAAGAAGTGGAAATCGATATTAAAAATAGATTGACAAAAATAAATGGAATTTATTAGAAATTGAATTTATAAAATGGAATTTTATAAGTGAGGTTATTTTTAGTGGAACTCAAAGGAGTTATAAAAATTATAAACGATGTTTATAAATAAAGGAAAGTGATATCGAATGATAAATTTGGAATATAAATTTACAAGGAGAATTTATATATGGGAATAAGCTGAGAGGAAAAATAGTGAATACTATTTTCGAAGTGGAAACGGTTAAGGATATCGAAATGGAATCGATGTGATGGAAATCGAGAGGGATTATAAATTTAAAATTTGGTTATTGAGATTCAAAAATATTGTTAACGCTAAAAAGTGAACGCTAACACCCGGTGTGTGTAATTGAATCGTGAAAGCACCACCCGCGTGACGGGAACTGAATTTAAGCAGTAAAATGGCAGAAAAGCAGTAAAAGACAGCAATTTATAGTGGTTCGGCTTGAGATTAAGCCTACGTCCACTTTGAATCTCTTTATTACTGAATTCGGTTACAAATCGATACAAATCTCTTATCAAAACAGTACAATTTGATCAAAAGAAACAATCTTGACTACTAGCTCAATCTTCGTCGATGAAATTCGATGAATCCGTGTTGGATGTAAGGAATTTCTCTTGAAGCTTGTTGTAGCGTCTTGAATGTTTGAAGATCTTTGATTGCTGGATGAATGGAGACTTCGACAGAGTAACGGTGCTTGAAGAAATGAATGGCCAAAAGTCCCCTTCATGTTGGAAGTGGTGGTCTATTTATAGGGGTCGAATTCTGAACTCTCGTTTTTGCCAAGTCATGAGTCGTGACCGACTTAAGATAAGTCGTAACTCGTAGTTGACTTAAGATGAGTCGTAACTCGTAGTTGACCTTAGATGAGTCGTAACTCGTGGACGCCTTACTGGGTTCATCTTGTGGCTCAGCAGAAGACAAGTGCTAAGTCGTAGCCGACTTACCAGATAAAGGTAGCATAGGCACAGGCTCTGGATTTTAACCTGATAGCCTTTAAGTCGTAAGACGTTTAAGTCGTAAGACCCTTAAGTCGTAAGATCCTCTTGAGTCGTACAGACCCTAACTCGTTGAGTCGTAGACAGCTTAACCCGTTGAGTCGTAGATAGCTTAACTCGTTGAGTCGTATAGACCTTAACTCGTAAACTGTTAAGTCGGAGACCCCCCTTAAGTCGTAGGCCTGCTAACTCGTAGGTCCCTTCAGCAATTAGGTCGTTAGCTCTTAAACTCGTTAGGTCGTGACATAACTTAAGTCGTTCACTTCTTATCTCATAGGCCGTTGATAGTGTTAACTCGTTAAGTCGTCTGGGCCATGAGTCGTATACTTCTTGAGTCGAAGAAAATTAAGGGTTAACATTTGCCCCTCGAAGTACACGCCTAAGTCGTAGGTCGTGTGCTTCGACTTATCTTAACTCGTGTGTGCCTTTTCGTGTTCCACTATCCAGAGGTATAAAAAGCTTGAGTCGTTCCTTCTATCCATTGCCTATCTCCTGAGTCGTATCTGCCATTAATATCTCTCAAAGCTTTCTCAAGGCGATTTCATCCTCTCTTGTTAATCAATCGATCACAGATACTTAATCCTCTACAGCGTAAGTGCTCCTGCCTCCTCCTTGAAACTCGATCATCAGTAACTCGTGAATCCCCCTTTTTGCCCTTAACTCGCCCTCTTGTGTATTACTCTGCTGCGAATTCCGTCGCATTGGCAGTTCGTGTGCCTGACGTTCGATCGATTTCATCTTTAGGCGAATGAGGTGATGGAGAGGAGGGATTTTCAGGTTTAATTGATTAGGTGGGCGAAGCTCCGGCGAATTGGCTCTTGGGTGATTCAATGGTCTGGTGGCACGAGGATAGGGATCATAGTTGATTGAGAGGCTATCGGGTTTGGAGTATAGCGGGTTAGGAGAAAAGTCAATAGGTCCAGTGGAGTGGGATGTTAGCACGGTCACGGTTTAGCATCGTCTTGCGACTTACGACATAAGCCTCATTCAATATAACACTTGTACGATTTAAGCCTGTCACGACATAAGCTTTGTACGACTTAAGCCTGTCACGACATAAGCTTTAAGTCGTGGACGACTTAGGACTTAGGGAAATTGCCTCGCTTTAACCTGAAGCCCCTTTCTTCCTTTACACGACTTAATGACTTGAGGTGTTGTCGACTGAAGGCAACAACAACCTAGAATCGAAATGACCTGATCTGTCTTGTCTTAAGGTCCTTAAGCCGTGGACGAGTTAACATATAAGTCGTTGGCGACTTAAGACTTAGGTTTTGCATGAACTTTGAACTGCTGAACTTTGAACTGCTGAACTTTGAACTGCTGCATTTTTCTTCAGATCGTTCTAACTTGCGAATTAATCAACCTGTTTAATACCACATTACAGAAAATTTGGACGAATATACTGTCACTGACCGCCCACATCAAATGACAGATTAGCTAATAACAGATAATCAACATAAATAGATCGTGTGAATGAAGTGCTTTAAATCAACAGATTCAAGCAAAGTATTAAAGCAGCATTAAAACAGTCAATTAAAAATGACCAGTTTACACTTAATACTGTACCTGAACTCTAAATTAACAAGTCCTGAAATTCGATAATCGATCAATTACCGACTATCTTAATTCCAGTTGTATTTACTTGTTATCTTTACTAGTTTTGCACAACACTTCACACTATTTAGGAAACGTGCACCTTCACATTTGAATATCCAGTTGCTTGTGTAGAATGACTTCTCAACAAGGAGATGTAATAGTTCAGACCAGAGAGTCCATTCTCATTCCAGCCCCTTTAGTCAATCCCCCGGAGAGAGCCTCTACTACTCTATTGTACAAAACTTTTCGGCAATTGTGCACTCAATTTGGCATTGCTGAAGCTGACGCTATCCTTTCTGAGAAGAATAACATGCTGATGTAGCACCTCCTGGCTTTGTAGCGGTCAACCGACAAATGTGCTTGAGCGGGGCCATTCCTCCTTTCAACAACTTTCTTCAACATCTTCTTCGCCAACTGGCAATCGCTCCATTCCAATTACACCCCAACAGCTATGCTGTTCTAATGGGGCTGTGCGTACTATTCGGCAGAACGCTCGACCGTCTCCCCAGCGTTGACGAAATCTGTTATCTATGCTCTTTTATCAGAATCAAAGATCATCCGTCGATCATTGTTATAAGAAGTGCCAGGAATCGCAAATTGGTTGTCGGTCTCCCTGATACTGCTCATGGGTTTTTGACTCAGTATTTTTACGTTCGCTGTCCCCCTGGGTTTTACGCTGTGTGGAGAGAAGGGAGTAAGAATGCCTATCTTTTCTTCTTCTTATTCTCTGAGTATTTTGTGGTCCAAATCACTGAGTGTTAACTTTGCTTTCTCATTTCAGCGCTCCTCTCTCCCTCTAGGGACTCTAGTCACAAGCAAACTCTGGAGAGACTCATGGTTGTTCCAGTTGAAGAACGGGATGCGAAATTTTTGTTGAAAGATGAGTTTCTTCACCAGTTTGGACTTTTACATCCTTCTAGATCGACTCAGATTCATGAAATCTCTAGTTCTGATGCGGAAACGTTAGCTGCTTCGGGCTCTCGAGCAGAGACCTCGAATGCCCCAGCTTCTGTAGAAGAAATTGCATCATAAGCACCCGTCGTAGAGGCTGCTTTGGTAAAATGTTCCGCATTCACCGATGTTGTAGGGTCAGTCAGCAAGTCGGCACTTGCCCCAATTATTGAGGAGGAAGAAAATCCTCGAGTTTTTGAAAAATCAATTGATACGGAAGTTGAAGAGGAGAAGTCTGCTGAACACCAGGGTGATGACACCTTTGATGGCCTGAGTGACATAATGATAACTTCTCAAGAGCTCTTCAAGGATAATCTTCCAAAAGCGAATTCTCCCATCGTTGAAGCGACTTCCTCTTTGAAACAAACTTCGACGCCTTCTACACCTGTCGTCTCCGTTCCCGCACTAAAGCGTGGTTTGTAGCTTGATGCACGTAGTTCGCACGCCGCACACACTTAGGATTTTTCTGCACTTATAAGCATTTACTCTTTCTTTCTGGAAATCTCTAAGCTTTACTTATTTTCCGTTTTTCAGATTCTCCGATGGGACGTACCGGCTCATATTATGACTCATTTCAGCGCCATGGAGGTCGTGGATCCTATGACTTTAGAAAATACCTTGGCGACCAGAGAGAGACAGATGAGGAACGGGCCCAAAGGAAGGCTCAAGAAAAATGGGATTATGAACAGCGGCAGAGAAGAAGAGATGCTGATCGATATGATTCTTCTTACAGAAGTTACGATTCTCATAAGCGAAAGTCTTATGATGACAAAGGGAAGACTCATATTATCGATGAATCAAGCAAACAGTCCAAGCCAAGTGACGCATCTGTAATTTCTGAGAAAACTGATGCTCCTATCCCTTCTGATACTCCGGCCGGCTCTCCTCCTCTAAAGAAAAATGATATTCAAATAATCATTAACAGGCCACAATATCAAGTTAAAGACGGCCCTCCAACGCTTCAAAGCCGATTTCTGAATTGGTGCCTAAAAGGAGTGCGCTTCGACTTGGATTTGGTTCCGATTGATAGCAAGACATGCTTAAAAGTCTTGACGCGGTCAGGCTTAATATTGAGAGGATGTCGCAATAGCAGAAACTTCTCGACGAACTTCAAAGGGTCAACCACATGAATCTTGAGGCGATGATGACCATGGAGAATGATAAATCAGAATGGGACAAATGGCGTAAGCAGCATGATGTGGAGATGATGAGCATTGCAGACGACAACGCAAAGCTTGCATCTGAAGTCAAGCGACTTAAGGAAGATCTCGCCTCATCTTCTGCATCGCACACTCAAAAAGAAGAAGTCTTTCAGAAGCAAGTGCGGGATGCACATGCTGCACAAAGAGATGTCGAAATGAAGCTTGCCGCTAAGCAACACATTACTGAGAAATATCACACAGAAAACGCCGAACTGCGAGAAAAAGTCACTTCCCAGAATGTGGAGATTGAGTTACTAAAGTCTCGACTTGCTAAGGCTGAGACAGAGCGTGATGAGGCTATTACTGGTCGGGTTGCTGCCGTTGCCGAAAAAGAAGCGGCCGAGCAAGCTCATGCGGAGACAAAAGCCAATGTCAGCTCTACCTTATTCGACTTTTATTTACACAGTGTTCTGGGTCGTGGGAGTCTCGCTTTTATGGGTCCTGATTATGAAATTACATTGGCTGAAGTGTGGGAAGTCGCAATTGACATGCTTGGCGGGCCGGCTATGATGAGTCGGAACTTGAGGAGCGCTATCTTGATGATGAGGCTCGTGCCGCTCTTGTTAAGGGGAAGGAGCAGCTTGCTAAAGTATGAGCTGAATCAACGGGAGAAGAGCTTTCAAAGGAGAAAGCTCCTTTAACTGCCCCTATTCACACCTCCACTTCGGCCGATGTAAACATTATGGATTCCAGCTCCCATTCTTCACTCCCAGCTAAAATTGCCCAAGAAACTGCGACCACTCCCACTGAGGATGAGGCACCGGACGATACTGAAGCCGAGAAATTTGAGATTGACCTTGTGAAGCCAACTCCTCCAGGTAATTTTGGCGTCGTCCCGGGCCCAATGAACCAGTTATTCGATTTAACCGAGTTTGATGACCTTCTTACTTGTTACTTAAACTTTGGTGAACCGATACCTTCTTTATTTCCGGGAGATATTGATTTTAACTTCTTTTCTTCTACAGTGGAGGCACCAAACACTGCACAAGTTTCCACTCCTTCAGTTGTCGTCCCTCCATCCTTACAGATTACTCCTCCTTCTGCTTCCCAACCGGGATCACAGGCAGAGAAAATCGAAGCTCTTCAAGGCCTGGATGATCCGGCTGTTTCGCAGGAGCAGAAGGCGGAGGATCTTGAAAACATCGAGAAGACCCCGGAGTAGTCCCTAGATGATGACACGAAGCTTTCAACATTGCTTGCTACTCCGGGGAGCGAATCTTCTTCGAAGAGGAAGGGGAAGCGTGCCATAAGGAAGAAGAAGAGAGGTGCTTCGACTGGGGAAGACAAAACAGAAGAAGACCCAACCACTCCTCCTTCTCCGTCTCGCCCACATCGGATTCCAAAATTAACTATTAGGCCAAGCAAAGGCTCCAAGGGTGGCGGAAAGAAGGAGTGACAAGCTGAACTTTCTACTTCTTATTTTGCCTTTTACATGTATAGACCGGAGATTGTGAGGGTACCGGTCCCTGCTTTTGCTCTTTTAAAATATCTGCACATGTAAAGAATTTTCATAGTACTAAATAAAACAGTAATTTTACTTGTACAAAATCTTGTGTATGTGAGAATGCATCTGTTTCTCTTTTTTAGTGTAGAATAAACGATTCCTTTTACTTGTACAAACTTTTTGTCTGTGTCTGGGAATACATTTATTCCACGTCTATTTTTTGTGATATTGCAATGAACTTGTGGCATGTTTTGTTTATTAATATAATCGAATTGTACAGTACTACCCCCATGCCGCAAGTACATTGCAATATTCCTAGCTTTTTCAAGACTAATACTCTTATTTCAGAGAATAATTACTCCGCTTTTAAGGAAAGAATCATTCTGCTTTTAATAGAGTATATCTAGTCTTTAGAGGAATTTTTATTTTCTCTTTCTGAAGAACGCTTCAACTTTCGGGGATAATCACTTTTATTTATTAAAAAGTAAATTTTCCTATGAAGTGAAATGAACTTTTCTGAAAGAATTTTGTAGTATTTTAACTTTTTTAGGAGGAATTTTTTTTTGAGATGAACAAGTTAATCCTTCCTTTGAGAGTTGAATTGTGCTTCCGGAGAATGCTTTTCGTTCGAGTATTCTATTTTGGGACATGCCTCCGGAGAGGGCTCCTCTTAAAGAGTTGTGCCTCCGAAGAGGTCTTGTGCCTCCGAAAAGGGCTTGTGCCTCCGAAGAGGGCTTGTGCCTCCGAAAAGGGCTTGTGCCTCCGAAGAGGGCTTGTGCCTCCGAAGAGGGCTTGTGCCTCCGAAGAGGGCTTGCGGTGCCTTGGGAAAGGGCTTTTGCCTCCGAAGAGGTCATGTGCCTCCGAAGAGGGCTTGTGGTGCCTTGGGAAAGGGCTTTTTGATTGCCTGGAAGTTAATTTCTCATGGTTGAATGGATCCACGGGGCGGACACAAGTTGCTTGATTGGATGCTCATTTGCACAAACGATCGCAATCAATTAACAAGGGCCCTGTTCCTTCAGTTTAAGAAGGTGCCCCTCCGGTGGTTCCATCAATCCTTTTTGATTGAGAGAAGTACTTTCATTTTTTGGCGTGCCTCGTCAGAGGGCTTTGTTGACCTTTGAGAAGGAGCGTTGGTTGGTTGGGGTGCCAGGAAGGTTGCGTCTCAGGGGTAAGTAGATCCACGAGACGGACGCAAGCTGCCTGATCGGATGCATCACGATCAGTTAGCAAGGGCCCTGTTCCTTCTACTTGGGAAGGTGTCCCTTCGGTGGTTCTTACTGACCCTTTTACTGAGAAGCATACCTCCTTTTGGCTGCTCCTTTGTTTGCTTGGCAATGTTCTCTCATCATTTGCTCATTAGCGATCTTTTATTATCATTTTCAAGCGCATCTTCTTTCCTTACATTGCTATGTTCGAAGAAGTGGACTTCACTGTTGAACGACTTCATGGGACAAACGCAAGTTATCTAGTTGGATGTCTGTTTATATCGACAGTCTCAACCAATTAACAAAGGTTTGTCATAGTGGAGTCGCCAACTTTTTATGTGAAGTTCTCCTTGTATAGGATTTGTATTTGGAATTTCTTGTCGCTTGGTATTTGCATAACAGGTGATTTATAGAGGTCGCTTGGTTTTGTGACAAGCAAGCCTTGTTTTGATGTCCTGCAATTTAGAATCGACATTTTAGCAATACACTTAAAGTATTTACATATCGAAATAAAACAGGCATTATGAAATAGTAAAGAACATAAGATTTATAGTGGTTCGGCCAAGAATCGGGCCTACATCCACTTTATAGCTTTCATTCATTCACACTGATTTACAATGTTTTACAATACAACTGATACATTCATCATTATTTTACAATTTTGAACAAAGCTTTTTCTTTCAAGTAAAATAAGGACGTAAGTGGTTGCTGTTCCAGGCTCTTGGAATTGGATCTCCTTCAACAGTTATGAGCTTGAAAGTGCCATCAAGAAGTTTACTGCCAATGGCATATGGTCCTTCCCAATTAGGTCCAAACACACCAGTTGCCGTCATGATCCTTTTCAAAACTAAGTCCCCGACCTCAAAGCTGCGTTGGCGGACTTTAGAGTTGAAGTGCCTGGCTATCCTTTGCTGATAAGCTGAAACTCTAAGCCTAGCTTCTTCTCTTTTCTCATCAAGAAAATCAAGTGCTTCAAGTTGTAGCTTTTCATTTTCAGCTTCGTTGAAATGAACTCTTCTATGTGAAGGAACTTCTACTTATACTGGAATCATTGCTTTTGATCCGTATGCCAGTGAAAATGGAGTGTGCCCAGTTGCAGTTTTGTGAGTAGTCCTGTATGCCCATAGTGCTAATGGAAGCTTATCAACCCAACCACCTTTTGCTCTTTCGAGTTTCTTTTTGATGGTTGACTTGATGATTTTATTTACTGCTTCCACTTGCCCGTTTGCCTGCGGATGAGCCACTGCTGAGAAGCTTTTCCGATTTCTGAATCGTCTGCAAAAATTCTGGAACTCTTCACTTTCAAACTGAGTACCGTTGTCTGTGATTATCTTCTGTGGCACACCATATCTGCAAATGATATTTTTCGGTACAAAATTTATCATCTTTTTAGAAGTAATGGTGGCCAAAGGTTCAGCTTCAGCCCATTTGGTGAAATAATCAACGGCTACAATAGCATATTTGATTCCTGATTTGGCAACTGGTAATGGTCCGATTAGATCTATCCCCCAAATGGCGAATGGCCATGGGCTGACCATCTGTGTGAGTTCGGTGGAAGGTGCTTTTGGGATTTTTGCAAATCTTTGACATTTGTCGCACTTTCTAGAGTAAATAGCAGCATCTCGGTTAATGTCAGGCCAGAAATACCCATATCGGAGAACTTTCTTGGCTAAAGTTTGACCAGCTGAATGATCTCCACATTCTCCTCCGTGTATCTCGGCTAGAATTGTCTTGGCTTCTTCCTTAGTTACACATCAGAGCAAAGGCATTGAAAATCCCCGTCTGTATAATCGGCCATCTTGAATTATATACCTTGACGCTTTTCTCAATATTTTTCGACGTTCCTTAGAACTTTCTGGCAGGGAACCACTAAGTAGGTATTCTTTGATTGGAGTCATCCATGATTCATGCTCCTGAGACGTAGTCATAATCCAATCAACATCCATTTCATCAATGGTTGGAGCTGACAGAACTTCTACAGGAACTAATCCTAGTAATTGAGCTTCTCCGGAACTTGAGTACTTTGCTAAAGAACCTGCCTTCATATTTTCCTCTCGGGGTATGTGGCTTATTGAATAATGATCGAAATCATTGAGGAGTTCGGAAGTTTTTGTCAAATATGCAGGCAAATTTCCTCCTTTGGCTTGAAATTCTTTCTTCACCTGGCAAACAATAAGCTGAGAATCGCTGAAAATCTGTAACACTTTGATGTTTAGTTCCTTGGCGATTTTTAAACCGGCAATAAGTGTTTCATATTCTGCTTCATTGTTTGTTGAAGGAAATTCCAGTCTCAATGCATAACACAATGATCGTCCTTCGGGGGTTTCAAGCACAACCCCTGCCCTAGAACAGTAATCATTTCTTGATTCGTCAACATACAACTTCAACTGGATTGGAATGCCGTCAGTTGTTTCATTTTCACTATCGCCTTTGTCAGTATATTCTGCGATGAAATCTGCTAAAGCTTGTCCGTTGATTGCTCTTCGGGGGTGATAAGTGATGTCATACTGGCTAAGTTCAATGTTCCATTTCAAAAGACGACCCGAAGTTTCAGGACGAAACAGGACTTGCTTTAGAGGTTGATCAGTAAGAACTTTGATAGGATGAGCTTGAAAATATGGTCTCAATTTCCTGGAAGCAATTAGCAAACAATATGCGAGCTTTTCTATCTTCGAATAATTCATCTCTGCCCCAGTGAACCGTTTACTGATGTAATAGACTGGACGCTGTACCTTCATATCTTCCCGTACAAGTGCTGCACTGAGGGCGTGAGATGAAATTGCTAAATAGATGAAAAGGTCTTCACCGTCAGTAGGCTTGGAAAGAACCGGAGGTGTTTCCATGTGATGAATTAGTTCATCGAAAGCATTCTGGCATTCTGGAGTCCACTCAAAATTTTACTTTCCTTTCTTTAGAGCGTCAAAGAAGGGAATGCATTTGTCTATGGCTTTGGAAATGAAGCGACTCAGAGCAGCGACTTTTCCATTGAGACTTTGCATTTCTTTCTTTGTTTTAGGGGCTTTGACTTCCCTTAGAGCTGTGATTTGAGTAGGATTGGCTTTAATGCCCCTGGTGCTCACAATGAAACCCAAAAATTTCCCAGATTCTACTCCGAATGAACATTGCAATGGATTGAGCTTCATTCCGTACTTTCGAAGAATTGCGAACATTTCCTCCAAGTGTCCCATGTGATCTACAGCTTTCTTTGATTTTACCAACATATCGTCGACATAAACTTCCATGGTTCTACCAATCTGAGGCTTGAACATTGCATTGACAAACCTTTGGTAGGTTGCCCCAGCATTTTTCAATCCGAAAGGCATAACTTTGTAGCAGTAGAGACCCACATCTTTAATAAAGCTTGTGTCTTCCTGATCTGGCTCATGCATCATAATCTGATTGTATCCGGAGTAAGCATCCATAAACGATAACAACTCATGCCCAGCTGTTCCATCCACCAATTGATCAATTCTGGGCAGCGGGAAGCAATCTTTGGGGCATGCTTTGTTTAGATCTGTGAAATCTATGCATACTCTCCACTTTCCATTTGCCTTCTTGACTAATACTGGATTTGAAACCCAATTTGGATAAGTGGAGTTTCTGATAAAGCCGTTCTCCATGAGCCGATCGACTTCTTCCTTTAGTGTTGTCGATCTTTCTGGGCCTTGAGTTCTTCTCTTCTGTTTCACTGGCGTGAATTTTGGATCTATGTTCAGAGTATGTACAGCAATTTCCGGGGAGATCCCACACATATCAGCGTGACACCAAGCGAACACATCTAGATTGGCTTTTAAGAATGATATCAGCGTGTTTTGAACTGTTATGCTTAGCTGTGAACCCACATTGAGTACTTTGTTCGGGTCTTTCGAGTCAACAGATATTGGTACCGTTACCTCCACGGGAACCACTCTATTCTCCCCTGTACTGGCTTTCCTGGGATCCATTTCTTTTCTTGCATTGCTGTGTTCGCCAGTACAGGGGCCACTCCGTAGTTGCTACAGGGTTGGTTCCTTGATGCGGAGCGGAGCTGCCGCATCTTTCCCCATTTCTCTTTTCCTGGCCTCTCGGAGTTCTACAAGATAACATTCTCGTCCTGCGTTCTGATCTCCTTTAATAACAGCGATCCCATTATCAGTAGGAAATTTCATTGTTAAGCACCATGGAGCGAGGACGACCCTGAAAGCAGCAAGAGTAGGCCGACCCAAGAAAGCGTTATAGGCGGAGAATCCATCAACAATTACAAAAGTTTGCTTCCGAACCAACTTCTTCTGCCCTTCGCCCATTTCAACAAACAAGTCCACCGTTCCAATTGGCTGTTTCAGTTCTCCTGTGAATCCGGCAATTTTGTGTGAAGAGGCTTGTACATCTGTCATAGGGATTTTCATTTGGTCAAATGTCCTTTTAAAGAGTATGTTGCACGAAGCACCACTATCAACCAGAACTCTTCTGACAATAGCCGGCCCAATACCGACAGAAACAACTAAAGGGTCCTCAGTAGGAGCTTCCACATCAATAGAATCCCTGGTTCTGAACATAATATCATCGTGAAAAGTTTTCTGCTGCTTTAGAGGTGTAGCATCTTCCAAGATCAAGACACTTTCTTCAGTCGGAGCATACTTCAAAGCTCTAGCATACCTTTCCATTTCACCCCAACTCCTGCCAGCTGGATGAGGTCCTCCTGTGATCACATTGATAACAGGTCTTTCTTTTTCAGCAGGCCTTTCTCCTGAACCAGATGAATGAGCTGGGGGTAGTTGCCCCTGGTTAGATGAAGACGGGTCTTTTCTATTCCTCTTGACATATTGCTGCAACTTATTCTCTCTTAACAATTCCTCAATCAGGCATTTCAAATGGCGGCACTCATTGGTATCATGCCCTGGTTGGTTGTGAAACTTGCAAAATCTTTCGCTTTGTACAGCATTCTTCCCAACTTTCACGGCCGGTGGTTTTGGAAATTCAACAGCATCTTTAGTGGCGATGAAAATATTCTCCGGGGTATCGGTCAGAGGAGTAAAGTCTGAAGGTTTAAGGAAGCGGGGCTTTTTGAGATCTTTTTGCCTCTTCCCACCATTACTTTCCCTTTTCTGATTTGCAGGTTCTTTCTTGCTTTAAACTGTAGCATTATTTTCCACCACTGTTGTCACAACTTTAGCTGATGTACAAAGATTCTCTAGGCGTATAAATTCGTCAGCCTTTTTGTAGAATTTCTCGAGCGAATTTGGCTCCTTCATCTTCAGCCATTTTCCAAATTCGCTCGATTTGTCGATAGCACGCATTAAATAGGTCAAGATCATTCGTGGCTCTGCGTTATCGACTTCTGCCAGAGCTAAATTGAAGCGGTTCAAGAATGACTTAATAGGCTCTCCCGGATTCTGTTCAAGACTGGACAATGACATTATGTCTTTTGCCTTTGAAGCGTATAGCCTGAATTGCTCTTTGAACTTTCGGGTCAGATCGGAAAACTGATCTACAGATCGGACAGGAAGCTTGGTAAACCAGAGAAGTTCCACTCCTTCTAAATAAACTGGGAAATATCGGTACTTTATTTCGTCAGTTGCTCTTACGCCGGTCATGTGCCAGTCGTATTTATACAAGAACTGATTTGGATCACTGATTCCCCGATAAGCAGGAATGGTGGGGGGAACAAATTTTCTAGGAAATTCAGCCTTTAGAATCTTCTCGGTAAATGGAGTTCTACTTGGTGCGAATCCCCATTCGCTCTCATCTTCATCTCTTTGCATGCTCTCTTTCATTATTTGCTTGATCATACCACAAAGATATTCCTCATTGTTCAGAGATTTCGCAGAATAAACCTTGGCCATCTTTTCGGGGGTTTGTCCAGGTAAATGCTCATGAAGAACTGGTGACGGCCTGGATCCTTCGGCCTGGAGGGGTGCCCCTTCGGCAGCACCTGATCCCCCGTGAGGAATATTTCTCCCCTCGGAATTGGGAGCAGCATTAGCAAAGTTTCCCTCATTACTTACTGGTCTTTGATTCGTACCAAATAGAGCATTCAGCTTTTCCATCATCAGATTATTCTGAGTTTCAATCTGCTGGTACAGTCCGGATACAGCAGCATCTAACTCTTGTCGCGTCACACCGACGCTTGGAGCTGCCTGATTTGGAGAGAGAGAAGTGGCAGTATTGTCACGGTCATCGTCAGTTCTGACAGACTTTCGTTTCCTTCCAGGAGCCATTATGTCTGATAAACTTCTGGTTTTATAGGAAATTCTTTCAGCAAACTTCTGTGAAGCAATGGTGAGTAGTAGCCTGAGTTGGGTTCTCAGTGAAAGCACCAAAATGTTAACGCTAAAAAGTGAACGCTAACACCCGGTGTGTGTAATTGAATCGTGAAAGCACCACCCGCATGACGGGAACGGAATTTAAGCAGTAAAATGGCAGAAAAGCAGTAAAAGACAGCAATTTATAGTGGTTCGGCTTGAGATTAATCCTACGTCCACTTTGAATCTCTTTATTACTGAATTCGGTTACAAATCGATACAAATCTCTTATCAAAACAGTACAATTTGTTCAAAAGAAACAATCTTGACTACTAGCTCAATCTTCGTCGATGAAATTCGATGAATCCGTGTTGGATGTAAGGAATTTCTCTTGAAGCTTGTTGTAGCGTCTTGAATGTTTGAAGATCTTTGATTTCTGGATGAATGGAGACTTCGATAGAGTAACGGTGCTTGAAGAAATGAATGGCCAAAAGTCCCCTTCATGTTGGAAGTGGTGGTCTATTTATAGGGGTCGAATTGTGAACTCTCGTTTTTGCCAAGTCATGAGTCGTGACCGACTTAAGATAAGTCGTAACTCGTAGTTGACTTAAGATGAGTCGTAACTCGTAGTTGACCTTAGATGAGTCGTAACTCGTGGACGCCTTACTGGGTTCATCTTGTGGCTCAGCCGAAGACAAGTGCTAAGTCGTAGCCGACTTACCAGATAAAGGTAGCATAGGCACAGGCTCTGGATTTTAACCTGATAGCCTTTAAGTCGTAAGACGTTTAAGTCGTAAGACCCTTAAGTCGTAAGACCCTTAAGTCGTAAGATCCTCTTCAGTCGTACAGACCCTAACTCGTTGAGTCGTAGACAACTTAACCCGTTGAGTCGTAGATAGCTTAACTCGTTGAGTCGTACAGACCTTAACTCGTAAACTGTTAAGTCGGAGACCCCCCTTAAGTCGTAGGCCTGCTAACTCGTAGGTCCCTTCAGCAATTAGGTCGTTAGCTCTTAAACTCGTTAGGTCGTGACATAACTTAAGTCGTTCACTTCTTATCTCGTAGGCCGTTGATAGTGTTAACTCGTTAAGTCGTCTGGGCCATGAGTCGTATACTTCTTGAGTCGAAGAAAATTAAGGGTTAACAAATATATTTTATTTACAAGTTAAGTTTGATTTAAAAAAAAAGGAAATTTGATTTATTAACTATGTAATTTAAAGTTAGTTAGTATTGAATACTTCAGAAGTGAATTTTTCAAATACTTAATATAGATTTTAATAAATCCCAAAATTTTATATCTGCTTTGACAAGTGATGTATAAAGAGTATTTCAATATTTTAGATAATTATTTGAACATGTCTTAAAAATAATTTATTATTATTCTTTTAAATACTTATTATATATATATATATATATATAGAGTTTTGAAATGTTTTAAATTTAATTATAAACCTTCTCGGAAGGCTGGAAATGGGGTTATTCAGTATATGGGATTTATAAGAAAATCCTTAAAATGGAATTGGGAAGAGAAGTAAGGAAATTTCCAAAGTAGTTAAATAAAAGTGAACTTCGAAAAATGAAATAGAATTCATAAAGAAGTACAAAGGGAAATTGAAAATATAAGCAAGTATAATTGGCTTTGGAAATATTAAAGGAAATTAATTAAGGAGTTCCGGAATTTATAGGATTCGTTATACACTAGTCAAGGAATTTACAAATAAAATTGTAAGTGATTTCCAGAAATAGGAAGTAAGGAAATATATGGAATACTTCCTAAGTGTGAATATAAATGAAGTGGGGAAAAATATTCTAAGTATTGGAATGGGTGGAAATATTTCGTTGAAAATATATGGTTTGAAATAGGGGTCCAAAAAGCTATATTCTTCATATGATCTAATTTGGACTTGAAACCTTTTCCATTGCGTTCGGAATAGGGGTATAACATTATAAATGCCTAGCGACACACCTCGATAGGGGTTTGAGATTTTGGGTTGTGTAAATCGAGGCGTTTTAAAATTTAAATAGTATAATTATATGTTGACTTCACCTATATTTTCACATCAACCCTTTTCTTTCCCTTTAGGTCACTATAGATACCCACCTACACGCTAACATCACATCTCTACTTTTATAAAAATCACAAAGTGCTTCCTTCCTCTTTTCAGTTCAAATTCACGAATTTGTTCGTTCATTGAAAAAATGGTCGAGCAAAATAAATAAAAAAATAAGAAGAGAAAAAGCGAAAATCACGACTCTCTCCTATTATAGGTAATCGTATTCTCTTCCTCCCTCTGGAATTTGAAATCACGAATGTGCCTCCTCTCTCTAGTTCAATTCATATCAGAGAAAAAAAATCGCGCCCCTCTCTCTCATTTCTTCTACCATTCAAAATCGCAAATCAGTTCAAAATCGAAACATGTTCCAAAAAAAAGAGAGGGATCCGCGATTTAATCATGCTGGCGAGGTTGGGAGGTGGTGGCTTGTGGAGGCGCGGTGGCTTCGAGGTCGAGGAGGGGTACACAGATCTGGGGTCGCACGCGTTAGGGGTTTCGACGTTGATGAAGTTGGGTTCGCATTGAGTTTGGAGGCGTGCGACATTTGTTACAGTGAGGTCGAGGTGGCAGCATTCGGCGACTGGAAGGAGGAGACGATTGGGATGGCCGCTGTTGATGGATGGCGGCGACTAGGGAAGGTCGATGTCGAAGGGTTTGCACGCGATAGTGGCGATGTGTGGATGTGCGGAGTAGGGTGCGATGTCGGTGGTCGCGTTGGGATGCGGTACTGCGAAGGCATGGGTCGCGACTTCGAGGGTTAGGGCTTGGCGTTTTGCGTGCATCTTGGCCTTGGAGCGATGGCGGTGGTAGGCGACGAAGTCAGAGGCTGGGTGAATGCGTTTTGGGAAGAAGGTATAACTGCCTTTGTTAATTAAATTTGTAAAGTTTATTATATACTTATCGTTCAATTAAGCTATTTATCTCGGTGATAATAAGTTCGTTAATCCATGTTAAATTTATACGAGGTCTAAAATCAACGTATCAAGTCGGATTGAACTCACGATAGAAATACTACGATGGAATTAAAAATTGGAACGGATTGCAAAATAAAAATTAAGGTGAGTTAACCTCACTCAATTTTGGATTTACCGCAATTAAATTTAAATAATTAAAATTAATTATTGATTGATTTGCTGAATTGATATATTTTTATCAGTTGAATGTGATATTATATATATAGTAGTATATATATTAGTAGTATATATATATTAGTAGTTGGATTGATATTCTCGCACATTATAGCAGATGAGACCCTATGCTCCCCGCATAATAGCAGATGACCATATATATCGCGATATCCCCTCGAAGTGGGATTGTTATTTTATATTGTCTAACATCTGTGGATGCAGGGAAACAGGTTGGAGGGATCCAACTGGATTCCTCAAATATATTTACTGTTTTTCATATATATAAAAATATATGATGTGATTGAATAATCTGCTCAATTATTGGGTGTGATAAATTTTTTAATTGTTGTAATAGCATGGGAATTAACTTGGGTATATTAAATACCATAAATATTATTTTAAATTTTTAAGGAATTAAAAGGAGATTCTTAACATAAAATATGTATATCGAAATTTGGATTATTTAAAAAAGATTGATTTGAAGAAGCAATAATGGATTTTTGATCGTATTAAATAATGCGGGAAAAATATTTTTAAATAGAAGATTTTAAAATAAATTATATAAAGGGAATTTTTACGATGGATATCTAAACGATATTTTCTGGAAATATGGGAAGAAGTGGAAATCGATATAAAAAATAGATTGGCAAAAATAAATGGAAATTATAAGAAATTGAATTTATAAAATGGAATTTTATAAGTGTGGTTATTTTTAGTGGAACTCAAAGGAGTTATAAAAATTATAAACGATGTTTATAAATAAAGGAAAGTGATATCGAATGATAAATTTGGAATATAAATTTACAGGGAGAATTTATATATGGGAATAAGGTGATAGGAAAAATAGTGAATACTATTTTTGAAGTGGAAATGTTTAAGGATATCGAAATGGAAGCAATGTGATGGAAATTGAGAGGGATTATAAATTTAAAATTTGGCTATTGAGATTCAAAAGTATATTTTATTTATCAGTTAAGTTTGATTAAAAAAGAAAATTTTAATTTATTAACTATGTAATTTAAAGTTAGTTAGTATTGAATACTTCAGAAGTGAATTTTTCAAATACTTAATATATATTTTAACAAATCCCAAATTTTAAACCTGCTTTGAAAAGTGATGTATAAAGAGTATTTCATTATTTTAGATAATTATTTGAACATGTCTTAAAAATAATTTATTATTATTCTTTTAAATACTTATTATATATATATATATAGAGTTTTGAAATGTTTTAAATTTATTTGTAAACCTTCTCGGAAGGCTGGAAATGGGGTTATTAAGTATATGGGATTTATAAGAAAATCCTTAAAATGGAATTGGGAAGAGAAGTAAGGAAATTTCCGAAGTAGTTAAATAAAAGTGAACTTCGAAAAATGAAATAGAATTCATAAAGAAGTACAAAGGGAAATTGAAAATATAAGCAAGTATAATTGGCTTTGGAAATATTAAAGGAAATTAATTAAGGAGTTCTAGAATTTATAGGATTCGTTATACACTAGTCAATGAATTTAAAATAAAATTGTAAGTGATTTCGAGAAATAGGAGGTAAGGAAATATATGGAATACTTCCTAATTGTGAATATAAATGAAGTGGGGAAAAATATTCTAAGTATTGGAATGGGTGGAAATATTTCGTTGAAAATATAAGGATTTGAAAACTATTTTCAAATGTTGAAGTACTAGAAGTAATATCTTATAAAGATATTTTGAATATTTTGGAAAAGCCTGAAATAAGGCATGATGTCTGCTTTTGGAAGTGTATTGATAGTTAAATAACCGACTATCAATAATTGACCAATTTCATTAATCGTTTCAAAGAGGCCGGGATCGGATTTAATTATCCGAAAACCACTTCGATCTGGTTTGAACGTTACGAATGAGTACCGTGAAGATGATGAAGACGGTGATTGGTTTGTCCAGACCCAGGACAACTTGTATGGATGAATGCTATCAGGACATCGGAGGACGATGAGCATTCTAAGTGAAATTATTCTTGAAAGGTAATCATAGCCTCTAGCCTCATCAACCGGAATGGCTGAAAATCAAGGGGTATGCAGCAAGGCTAAGTGGGTCATACCCAATTAGGGTATGTTATCACCTTTCTAGATAACCTCAAATATATTATATTATGTGGATACGGTGAGCTCTCGGTAAGGGTGGGAACACCCGGGGTGATAACATATTCGGTTTTATCCAGGTTAGGGATAGGGCCGGTCTTGTGTTATAAGGGATCCCAGCGAGGTCCTCGGTACATGCTTCAAGAAGTGTACCGTGATATGTGGTACCCTAGTGCCTAGTCATTGTATGGAATCCATTCTCCAATAAGCACCGTACGGTTTTGATTGTGCCCAACTATGCTTAAACGTGAGATGTAAGCATTTCGGCTATTTTCTATTTACTTGGCTTAAACACTATTATAATATCAGATGATTTTGATAAAAGTGTTTTGGTTATCGTAAGTCAAAAACCCATCGTGTTTATGTGTGACGTGGTCTTACGAGATACCTTTGTTTTTCAAAGGGTTTTGAAAAATAATGGTAATAACTCAAATTGAGTGTGTTTTCTCACGCTGGTTTTCCAGACTGACTCGGGTGTTATTTTATTATAATGCTTGGGTCAGACTGAGTATTACAGATTTAGGATAGGATGCTATGGAGCTCAGGAGATGAGCTGGATGACAGAAGCGTATTTCCGTACTTGATGTATATTTTCGCTGTATAGGGACAAGTTATTATAACTATCCAGATTTGATGTAGTAATTGTTGTACTCTGATGATTATAAGTATTAAATAGTTACAGATTCTTTTGTATAAAAATCTATTATTATATATTATATTTTGTTCCGCTGCGATTTTGAGATTATGTGTTGTTGTGTTCTATTTTCTTTTACCTTTTTCTTCTTCACCCCTAATGAATTGGTGTTTCCGGCACTCGATTGTTCGGCATCTATACAGTGAACGTATTGATGTCCATTTTTAAAGGTCGAAAATCCGGTCCATTACAGCTGGTATCATTGCTGAAGGTTAAGCGAGAACCTTGGCTTTGGTGGGGATTACTCATTAGAGATAGGGTCAGCAGTACTCTAGAATGAGTTTGAGTGTATTAATAGATATGAGCGTGTATTTGTTTGTGAATATAAAACGTTTTATATTGTGTTGGTTGATTTATTGAGTGGCTTATGAACTCTGGTCGGCACAGTCCGTACAACTGTATCGATAGGGGTTTCTAAACTCTTGAATAGAGTAATTCGACATAGTATTGTTTTGAAATGGGGTAAATGAAATAATTTTACCTAACTTATATTTTGATATAACAGAAATAATTTTCTGAAATTATTATATATAGTTACAGTGTTTGGATGATAATATTATAATCAAATAAGATTATGAATTGGAAATGGTTTATATAACCCAATGAAAATTTGTATAAGTATAAATTATACAAATGGATTATAATTAAAATTGGATTCAAACCAAAATCTGGAAATTTAAAACCGGGGAAGTTGGAAAAATGTTTTTCAAAGTGGTGTGGAAAATAATAATAAGAGTATTATTTTTGAGAATATTTTCGAAAGAAAATTGTTTTAAAATGGAGTTTGAAAGGGATATAGCACTGAACTCACTTCAGGCGTCGGAAAATAATTCTGATAATGACTACAGCATCATCAGTATTCATTTTCGAGTTTCTAGGTGATGAATTGCTACCGTAGTAATTTGATATGGAGAATTTTGTGAAAAACAAATGTTGTTTTAGAAATTCCGAGGGAATTGTTTTGGAAAAAAAATCAAGTTGATTTTTGAAAGTTGAAGGAAATGGTTTGTTAAAAACAGAGTTAAATATATATGTATTATTTCAAATGGTTTGAAATAAGTACCGGGTGTTTGAACTCTGAAATTTCTAATTAGAAGAGAAGTGAAATAAGAAGAGAATAAGTTTTTGAAATAAAACTTGGAAAAAGTGAACTTCAAGATGAAGATAAAAATTTAACATGTGTAAGTTAAATAAATTGGAATTGTAAAAGAAAATTTGTAGGAATTGGAATTTAACTTAAGCAAAAGTTAAGGAAATAAATTAAATGAAGTGATTATAATAAATAAGGTGAAATGAATAGAATGAATTGAATTAACCAAGTATAAAGTGCATATGAATGTGTAAGTAAATGGAACAAATAAATATAAGTAAGGAAGTGTGGAAAAATTTGAAATTGGAATTAAATTCTTACTTGATTAATTGGAATTAATTAAAAATAAATTTGTTGGAATGAAATTAATTTAAGTAGGAATAAATTCGAATATGGTTCGAAATATTGGTTAAAGGGAATTGGAATTTAAATTAAATGAAATCGAATGGAATTATAAATAGAACTTGAATGGTAAAGCGATTTTATAACCATAAGATATGAATTCTGAAGGAAATAAAAATTTAAGTGAAATTGTGATTGCGAATAAATAAATTTGAATAGCTTATAAAATTTGAATTTATGGAATAAAAGTATATCTAAGCTATGAGTGATGTAAATCTTGAGTTAAAAATAAAATGTGAATATATTCGAGTATAAATTTGATAGAAGTGTGAGAAAATAAGTGTGAAACTTATAAAATTGAAAAGCGAAATAGAAAAACAGAAATAAAATGGAGTGATGTTCTAGTAAAGAAATAAAAATCCAAACTTGAATTTTGAGATGGGTTGAACTGAAGTAAATCAAGTGAAGTGGTTTTTTAAATAAAAATCAGATATTGAATTGTAAAATGGAAGTGAACTAATTAGATAAATTAATTAGTTAATCGGATATGAGAATGGGATTTAACTTGATTAAATAAAATGGATTGTGGACTGAAACTGAAGTTGAGTATAGAACTTGAGTAATAAATAAAATTCAACTTACATATAAGCTAATAAAATATATGTTGAATATGATCAAATAAAATTGGATTGAAATAAAAATGGCTTGAGTTATAAATAAATTCAATGTGAGTGGAAATAAATTGAATATGGCCTTGAATATTAATTGAATGAATTTGAGTATGAAATTAGTTTGAAGTAGATTAAATGAAGGAGCTAATTAAATTAATTAGTAAATGAAATGGTATTTGGTTGAATAAGAATCAAATTAAAATGATAGGGAATTTGTTTGCAAATGGAAATAAACTTAAGTTATAGAGTTGAAATGATTGAAGTAAATGAATTGACTTAAGTTAAAAATCTTAGATGGGAGCTTGGCTTAAATAAATGTATGAATTGGTTCATAAATAAATTACCATGGAATGATTCCGAGCTCATAAAATGGATTCAAAAATAATGTGGATATGAATGGAATGCAAATGAATGGATTGAATTTGAAAATGGAATAGAATTGAATATAAATTGATTGGAATCGATTTAAAATAGCTGTAAACT
The DNA here is from genome assembly GCA_030737815.1 of Allium fistulosum. NCBI lineage: Eukaryota > Viridiplantae > Streptophyta > Magnoliopsida > Asparagales > Amaryllidaceae > Allium > Allium fistulosum. The sequence goes on along the minus strand of CM060907.1, from coordinate 458,113,239 downwards.
GAAATGGGTATTTTATAAAATAAATATCGCTGAATTGACATAGAAAAATTGGCGTTTGTCGTAAACAGAAGTAAATAAAATTCTATGAATTAATAGAAACTGAATAAATTGATTTTTAATCAATTTGAGATGGATATGAAATTGTTGGGTACAAAGTTGAATGCAAATATTTTGGTTGTACATCAGTCGGATTAATTGAAATGGTATGATAATCGATTGAAAACAATTAAATTAGAATCAGAACCTTTAATTGCTTATAAATATATTTGTTTGGCATGCTGTTTATGAAATTCATGTGTTTAATTAGTTAAATGAATGAAATGTTAGTGAATTTCATATTTTGGTACTTACGTGGTTAAATCGAGTAAGTACAGGTACCCGGAAGCTATTGGGCTAGAGTTGGGTTGCGTAATTGCATATAAAATAAGTCGCTTGCTTAAAAACGCTAAAATAAGGTACCTTTTTGGATTAAATACCGCAAATATATAGAATATTGATATATATTTTGTTTTCCGACCGTGTAGGTCAATGTATATATATATTTATCTCTCTTGTCATAGTGCAAAAGATCCTCCGTATAAGGGAGACTTTGCCAAAAAAATTCGGAAATTTAGGGAGTTAGAGAAATTTTTTGAAAAAATTGTTAACTAAAAAGTTGATGTTCAAATTTAAATTGAAATCAAAAATTTTAGTCGAAAAATGGAAACTAAATGTTTTGAATAGGACTAAAGGTTTTGGAAAAGTGAATGTTAAGTTTTAACTAAGTGGGTTATGAATAAGTAATGGGTTTGGAGGTTTTCCTGCCTTAGCAATTTCGTCGACGAAATTCCTTTAAAGGGGAAGGAATGTAACGATCCAGATTTTTCAACGATTAATTTTGAATATTTAAATGGTTTTAAATATTTAATTTGGGATTTATATTTTAGTTAGTAAGATTTAAAACTAGAAATTAAAGCGATTTCGCAAAATTTTGAAATCGTCAATTTAATTGACGCGTTAAAATAGCGATCCGGGGCACAGTCTTGCAATCCGACGAAACTAGTTCCATTGGATCCATAATAGTGCATTATTATTGGATTTCAAATTTCGTAGCATTTGTAATTATCGTTTGGCCGTACGGGATATAAACGCGTTGAGTTTAATATCAAAATTTAATATAATAATCGGGTCCAAAAAGCTATATTCTTCATATGATCTAATTTGGACTTGAAACCTTTTCCATTGCGTTCGGAATAGGGGTATAGCATTATAAATGCCTAGCGACACGCCTCGATAGGGGTTTGAGATTTTGGGTTGTGTAAATCGAGGCGTTTTAAAATTTAAATAGTATAATTATATGTTGACTTCACCTATATTTTCACATCAACCCTTTTCTTTCCCTTCAGGCCACTGTAGATACCCACCTACACGCTAACATCACATCTCTACTTTTATAAAAATCACGAAGTGCTTCCTTCCTCTTTTCAGTTCAAATTCACGAATTTGTTCGTTCATTGAAAAAATGGCCGAGCAAAATAAATAAAAAAAGAAGAAGAGAAAAAACGAAAATCACGACTCTCTCCTATTATAGGTAATCATATTCTCTTCCTCCCTCTGGAATTTGAAATCACGAATGTGCCTCCTCTCTCTAGTTCAATTCATATCAGAGAAAAAAAAATCGCGCCCCTCTCTCTCATTTCTTCTACCATTCAAAATCGCAAATCAGTTCAAAATCGAAACACGTTCCAAAAAAAAGAGAGGGATCCGCGATTTAATCATGCTGGCGAGGTTGGGAGGTGGTGGCTTGTGGAGGCGCGGTGGCTTCGAGGTCGAGGAGGGGTACACAGATCTGGGGTCGCACGCGTTAGGGGTTTCGACGTTGATGAAGTTGGGTTCGCGTTGAGTTTGGAGGCGTGCGACATTTGTTACAGTGAGGTCGAGGTGGCAGCATTTGGCGACTGGAAGGAGGAGACGATTGGGATGGCCGCTGTTGATGGATGGCGACGACTAGGGAAGGTCGATGTCGAAGGGTTTGCACGCGATAGTGGCGATGTGTGGATATGCGGAGTAGGGTGCGATGTCGGTGGTCGCGTTGGGATGCGGTACTGCAAGGCATGGGTCGCGACTTCAAGGGTTAGGGCTTGGCGTTTTGCATGCGTCTTGGCCTTGGAGCGATGGCGGTGGTAGGCGACGAAGTCAGAGGCTGGGTGAATGCGTTTTGGGAAGAAGGTATAACTGCCTTTGTTAATTAAATTTGTAAAGTTTATTATATACTTATCGTTCAATTATCGCGATATCCCCTCGAAGTGGGATTGTTATTTTATATTGTCTAACATCTGTGGATGCAGGGAAACAGGTTGGAGGGATCCAACTGGATTCCTCAAATATATTTACTGTTTTTCATATATATAAAAATATATGATGTGATTGAATAATCTGCTCGATTATTGGGTGTGATAAATTTTTTAATTGTTGTAATAGCATGGGAATTAACTTGGGTATATTAAATACCATAAATATTATTTTAAATTTTTAAGGAATTAAAAGGAGATTCTTAACATAAAATATGTATATCGAAATTTGGATTATTTAAAAAAGATTGATTTGAAGAAGCAATAATGGATTTTTGATCGTATTAAATAATGCAGGAAAAATATTTTTAAATAGAAGATTTTAAAATAAATTATATAAAGGGAATTTTTACGATGGATATTTAAACGATATTTTCTGGAAATATGGGAAGAAGTGGAAATCGATATAAAAAATAGATTGGCAAAAATAAATAGAATTTATAAGAAATTGAATTTATAAAATGGAATTTTATAAGTGTGGTTATTTTTAGTGGAACTCAAAGGAGTTATAAAAATTATAAACGATGTTTATAAATAAAGGAAAGTGATATCGAATGATAAATTTGGAATATAAATTTACAGGGAGAATTTATATATGGGAATAAGGTGAGAGGAAAAATAGTGAATACTATTTTTGAAGTGGAAATGTTTAAGGATATCGAAATGGAAGCGATGTGATGGAAATCGAGAGGGATTATAAATTTAAAATTTGGCTATTGAGATTCAAAAATATATTTTATTTATCAGTTAAGTTTGATTAAAAAAGAAGAAATTTAATTTATTAACTATGTAATTTAAAGTTAGTTAGTATTGAATACTTCAGAAGTGAATTTTTCAAATACTTAATATATATTTTAACAAATCCCAAATTTTAAACCTGCTTTGAAAAGTGATGTATAAAGAGTATTTCATTATTTTAGATAATTATTTGAACATGTCTTAAAAATAATTTATTATTATTCTTTTAAATACTTATTATATATATATAGAGAGTTTTGAAATGTTTTAAATTTATTTATAAACCTTCTCGGAAGGCTGGAAATGGGGTTATTAAGTATATGGGATTTATATGAAAATCCTTAAAATGGAATTGGGAAGAGAAGTAAGGAAATTTCCGAAGTAGTTAAATAAAAGTGAACTTCGAAAAATGAAATAGAATTCATAAAGAAGTACAAAGGGAAATTGAAAATATAAGCAAGCATAATTGGCTTTGGAAATATTAAAGGAAATTAATTAAGGAGTTCCAGAATTATAGGATTCGTTATACACTAGTCAATGAATTTACAAATAAAATTGTAAGTGATTTCGAGAAATAGGAGGTAAGGAAATATATGGAATACTTCCTAATTGTGAATATAAATGAAGTGGGGAAAAATATTCTAAGTATTGGAATGGGTGGAAATATTTCGTTGAAAATATAAGGATTTGAAAACTGTTTTCAAATGTTGAAGTACTAGAAGTAATATCTTACAAAGATATTTTGAATATTTTGGAAAAGCCTGAAATGAGGCCTGATGTCTGCTTTTGGAAGTGTATTGATAGTAAAATAACCGACTATCAATAATTGACCAATTTCATTAATCGTTTCAAAGAGGCCGGGATCGGATTTAATTATCCGAAAACCACTTCGATTTGGTTTGAACGTTACGAATGAGTACCGTAAAGATGATGAAGACGGTGATTCGGTTTGTCCAGACCCAGGACAACTTGTATGGATGAATGCTATTAGGACATCGTTATTTGAGGACGATGAGCATTCTAAGTGAAATTATTCTTAAAAGGTAATCGTAGCCTCTAGCCTCATCAACCGGAATGGTTGAAAATCAGGGGGTATGCACAATGCTAAGTGGGTCATACCCAATTAGGGTATGTTATCACCTTTCTAGATTACCTCGGATATATTATATTATGTGGATACGGTGAGCTCTCGGTAAGGGTGGGATCACCCGGGGTGATAACATATTCGATTTTATCCATGTTAGGGATAGGGCCGGTCTTGTGTTGTAGGGGATCCTGGCGAGGTCCTCGGTACATGCTTCTAGAAGTGTACCGTGATAGGTGGTACCCCAGTGCTTAGTCATTGTATGGAATCCATTCTCCAATAAGCACTGTACGGTTTTGATTGTGCCCAACTATGCTGAAACGTGAGATGCAAGGCTTTCCGCTATTTTCTATTTATTTGGCTTAGACACTATTATAATATCGGACGATTTGGATAAAAGTGTTTTGGTTATCGTAAAGCAAAAACCCATCGTGTTTATGTGTGACGTGGTCTTACGAGATACCTTTGTTTTTCAAAGGGTTTTGAAAAATAATAGTAATAATTCAAATTGAGTGTGTTTTCTCACACTGGTTTTCCAGACTGACTCGGGTGTTATTTTTTATAATGCTCGGGTCAGACCGAGTATTACAGATTCAGGATAGGATGCTATGGAGCTCAGGAGACGAGCTGGATGACAAAGGCGTATTTCCGTAGTTGATGTATATTTCCGCTGTATGGGGACAAGTTATTATAACGGTCCAGATTTGATGTAGTGATTGTATTACTCTGATGATTGTAAGTATTAAACAGTTACAGATTCTTTTGTATAAAAATCTGTTATTATATATTATATTTTGTTACGCTGCGATTGTGAGATTCTGTGTTATTGTGTTCAATTTTCTTCTACCTTTTTCTTCTTCACCTCTAATGAACTACTGTTTCGGCACTCGATTGTTTGGCATCTATAAAGTGAATGTATTGATGTCGATTTTTGAAGGTCAAAAATCCGGTCCGTTACACCGACGGAAATTTTAAGTAGTTATGTGGACTTATTTCTTTTTTAATTTAGACCGTAGTGAAACTTCTGAGTTGAAATTCTCTTAAGGGGGAAATATGTAATGACCCGGATTTTATCAATTTGATTTGGAAATATTTAATTTATTTTAAGTGTTCAATGAATTATTTTAATAATTAAATAACCCTCTTTTAATTTATAACTATTGATTGAAAATTGATTTTTGAATTTTGTTTACAAAAATATGTATTTCGAACGAAAAATTAAAAATGTGACCAAAACATGCTTTACGGATTTTCAGCTTTTTATCGAACGACAAGTTGTAGAAAGCTGTAATACGCTTGCATATTCTCTAAAACAACATTATAATGATTTTAAAGTTAGAAAAACATCTTTTTATTTATAAGAAAAATATGATTAAAAGGTTACAAATTTAATATATAAATTTAAATAATGAAGGGATGGATTTGAAATTATGTTTACATTTCAAAATGCCTTAAGTAAACAAGTGATCAAAAGGTACAAGAGCCACTCTAATATCAAAATATCAAACATTGTAACGACCGTAATTTTACCACTTTGAAAATGAAATATATAATTTATTTAAATATTCAAATGTAGAATTTTCAAACTTAAACAATCATTTTTATATGATAAATAAGAATGCTAAACTTATTTTTAATATTGAATAAAGGTTTTGGATTTCCATTGTAAAATTAACAAAAGTCGGATTCCGATAAAGTAGGATAAATATTAGAGAAATTTGTTTTAAAGGATAAATAATTATTTTTAAATATATATAATCCATATCAAACTCATTTGATAATAATAGTAATTTAATTTATAATGGTTCAATAAATATATAAAACTTGTTTTATAAAAGTTGACAAATTTCATCGCATATCGATAAATCAAAGTCGTATTTTTACAAATAGATTGGGATATTGTTTTATATTATTTTATAAGTCAAATATACTTGTTTTAATTATTTAAAGATACTAAGAAATTTATTTTGAAGTTTGGTTTACATGAATAAATAGTTTAACAAAAACATCAAAATATGACCGGAAAACGTTTTGTCGATTAAAAGTTGTCACAATGTTGTCGCACCTTTATTTTCTTATATAGGAACATATATCAAATAGTATAAGTATTAATTATTTCACTAATCAAGTTTACTTCTATTAAACATACTTAGAAAATTCTAGAATTTCATTAAGAAAAAGTAAGCACAAAATTCCAAAACATATCAAATCAAACCAAACATAATTATTACTTTACTTTTCTTACTCTTTAAGTGAAATGGACATAAAGTAAGAAGTAAAAGGATGATGTTAAGTGTTGAAAAAGTGGAGGTTGCTTTAGGTTGAAGTAAGGATAGTTTGGTAATTTGGCAAGAGGTTATTTTGGTAAATTTACCACTTCTATCTTTTTTATAAATACCCACCTCCTTCTTCACTTTCATTCACACTTCTTCTTCTTCTTTTCTCAAGCTTCTTCCTCTGCTCTTTAATGGTGGAACGACCAGTAATTTTCCGATAATTAAATTATTGAATTTAATAAGATTTTGTAATTTAATATTGGAAGAAATTAAAATTTGTGATTTATTAATGAGAAGATAGCTGGAGTGAAATGCAACGATGTTAAATTAAGGTATTGATAACTACACTAATGTAATTCCAATTAATTGAAATGATTACAGAGTTAAAATTGGTTATAAATTGTAAATAAGGAATTAAAATATGTGGAAATTGTATTTAAATGGTGAAATTGTATGTAATTAATTGAAATTGTTTAATATAGAACAATTGATCAGTATGTGAATTTATTAGTTTTTTTGTTAACAATAAACATAGAAATGTGTTTGAATTGGTGAGTTGTAACAATTGTTAATCATAAATTCACTATTTAATTCGTTGAAATAAATTGGAAATAAATTGCAATTAATCTACTGAAATATTGCAGTTAATGTGAATTAAAATGATAACTGTAGAATATTGATGTAATAAATGGCAAACCAATGTTAACTATGTCCATAGAGTAATAATGGATTGAATAATAAGATGAAAAATCAGATTAATGGATTTATTGGAATTTAATTTAATAATCAATTGAATTTATTGCTACGGAAATTGAACACTGTAATTAGTGTAATATTTAACATTAAATTGATATGGAAATTTGTTTTAAAAGATTATAAATTTCTAGGTAATCAAAAATGATAAAAGTTATTAGTCATAAAATCTGAATTTAAAAAGTGATTAATTAATTTAATAATAATTTATTTAATTAACGTGCAAATAGCAATTTTGGGCACTCTCTCGGATTTCAACGAAACCAGTTTCATCGGATCTGTAACGGTGAATTATTATAGGATTTCAAGTTTCATAGCGATCGGACTTGTCGTTTGATCGTGCGGGCTTGAAATGCGTAGAAATCAATTTAATGAATTCAATTTGAAATAAGCTGTCACGTACTGAAATTTTCGACTTTCGAAAATTCGACATCGATACTCACTTTATCGACTGCCGAGAAATCGAGTGCCGGAAACTCCAATATTGAGGGTTTAAGAAAGAAGAAAAAGGTAGAAGAAGAAGAAGAGAGAAAAAAGAAGAAGAGAAGAAGAACAACATCAGAACAGAAAACAATATCAGAATCTTACACATCGCAGCGGAACAATATATAATAGATAAATGAGTAATCTTTAAACAAAGAACTATATCATTTTATACATACATCAATCAGAGTCAATAAACAACAATGGACCGTTATATAAACTTGTCCTCATACAGAATACACAGCGGAATAAATATATCAGATACAAATACTACGTCTCGCCATCCAGCTTATCTCCAAAGCTCCAGAATATCCAGAATATCCTGATAACATAACTCTAGACTGCCCGTGTGGAAATTGGTGGGCACCCAGAGTTTAGAAGGGAACAATAAACTCCGAGTCAGTCATGGTGACTGGTGTGAGATCGTAAAACAGTTATTCTTTAAAACAAAAACGGGATAATTTTCAAAGTAAATTCGAAATGCTTTTGGAAAATGAAACTACCATAAGACCTCCCGCCACACACACAATGCAAACGCAGAATTGGAGGAGATTTCTTCTTATGATAGTCACAGTGCTTACTACGCAAAATCAAATCATTTTTGATATTATTATTAGTGCATAGTGTAGAAAACATTTTGAAAGTATAATATTAATCTTAGCCAACATACGACCAGTATCGTATGCCTACTATAGCTACTATGTTCAATAGCAGGTTACCGCCACATTCCATAGCAGGTAATTCAACTAAAACCGTACAAGTCACGTATTGTTTCTTTGGATTTCCAACAAATGGTCAGGCTAAGGAACTTCCTATCCATGATGGGTACGTCCCTGGAATAGACGACCCGAGAACCTAACCGGATCTCTGCCAACACAAGGTCGGGTTACCTCTCCAAAAATAGGTAACTACTGACACGCGTAGGCCATCCCCTGATCGTAACCGATCTTCCCGAGGATCCCCGATTTCCAACAAACCACATCAAAAAAATAATGCAGCAACCACATAGGTTAAGTATCTGGGCTCCATACCATGATACCACCTCTATCCAGAAGGAATGACATACACTAAGGGGCGCTACTCCCTAGAACCTTGCTGCATCCTTCCTGTTTCGACCATTTTCGGGGTGTGAGGCTCGATGAAGTCTCGTCCACAAAGCTACGCTTTCTACAAAGCCATGCTTCGGGTCAAACAAAATGATCAACCTATGATCACAAAGATATAAGATCAAACAAATGATCATATCGCAAATGATCAAACACTGATCATTTCACAGCAACACTCAGTATGCCACGTTACCAAATTGGGAGTATATCGCTGATAAATTTCAACTACATAACCTCTGAGCTCGTACGTCTCAGAGAAGGGTGTTAAGCTAAGAGAATAAATTCTCCGCCACCAACAGAAATGTATTTGAAAGAAATCAGCTTTATATCTCAAATTGTAACGTCAGACACACAATCCATACAAGTCTGTTCCGGGATCGAACAGAACCGAAGGCACTTCTCACGAAGCCCTTGCATATCCGGATAAATTTCTAATCACGTCCGGACTTCCCGTCACTCAGGGTGATAAAACCTCTAAATCGGAGATCAGCCGATGTAGAGTAACTCGACGGTAATCCTTCCGTTTTCAAAAATATCCGGTCTTCAACACCGGTCTTCAAATGCAATTCATAACGACGTATCACATATTCGGAATGGGTTATACGACCCCATGGTCCTTTCCCGGCTAACCCGAATAGTGAGCGCTTATTCAAAAATAAGTGTGGCATTCAAATTCATCCAATTCACAGCAAATACCTATCTAAAGGTAATTATTGATAGTCGGTTATTTAACTATCAATAAAGATGCGCAACATCATCAGATTCCAAATAATTTTCCCAAATTATTTCATCTTCCAAAATACCTTTACTAGATATATATAATTTCCACACTTCAATCATTTGAAAACAATTTCAAATCAATTTCCACATTTCAATTTATCTTTGAAGATAAAATCTCAAAACAGTTCATTTCATATTGGAAAAGCATTTCCATACTTATTTAAAAATAAGTATTTCACAAATCTATTTATTTTCAACATTTGAAAATATTCGATATACTTAAATCAAAATTAAGTATAATTTCATTCTTTAAGGAAATCATTTACTATAACAACATTTATTTGAGTCAAAACGAATGTTACGTAAAACATCGTTACGACGACTCAAAATCACTAGTATAGGGATTCGAAATTAAAATAGATATATAAATCCCAATACTACATAAAAACATTTCCTTTCGGAAATCATTTACTATAACAACAGTGTTATAGTCCACCATTACCTTATATTTCTCGAAAACGTCTATATCAACAATGAATGTTGAAATCTATGATTTCGATATTCGACACATTTTAAAACATCATTACAACAATTAACTTCATTTTAAATATCACTTTCCTTAAGAATATATTCACTGTCCAAAATCGTGAATATAATTCACTTAACCAAATTTCAATATTTTCTACACATTTATTTCAAGAATTATCCACTGTCCAAAATCGTGGATAAAATTCCCTTAATAATCTCTATATTTAAAATCAATCAAATTTGATTTATTTTCGAATTTATAAAAACAACGTTTATAAATTCTATTCTCATTTTATAACAACTTCGATTTATACATCTTCTTTAATGACCCATTCAATTTATAAGTTAATATAACTTATAATTCATTTATTTTAAAAGAAATCGTTCTTTTAAACTTCATAAAATTTAAAACTTTCAGATTTCATTAACTTATGAAATCCCACTTACACTTCATTTTAACACTTATAGACACTTGTCTTATAATCCCAATATTTCAAATTTACAAATATCCATTTTTTGTACATCTTTTAAATAAACCGTTTATAATACTAGAAATCCCAATTTAAATCATTTCATAAATTTCTTAACTTTTATTTCAAAAATCACACTTTGATTTTATTTCACAAAAATCTTAATTTTTATAACTTTAAAATTTTAGACGTTTATTTATTTGAAATAAATCAGTTCAAAAATTCAATAAAACGTCTAATTTCTAAAATCACTTTAAAATCCTTTTAAAGTAAAAGTCGTTATTTTTAAACTTCAAAACTTGAATCCGATGATGCAACAGCACCAATTAGTCAATCACAACAACAAACATCATATATCAACATATGATAACAGAATATACATCAATATCTGTAAATAAATAAATACTGGTGAGGAATCCAGTTGGATCCCTCCAACCTGTTTCCCTGCATCCACAGACGTTAGCACAATACCAATTCCGCTCCAGTACGGAATTATCGCGGTATATGGGTTTAATAAAAATAATCCGCTTACTAACGGCGCAATAGGGTCTCATCCGCTATACGAGACGGGAAATCAATCAATCCAATATATACATATGCCAATATGTATATATTGCTATATATATAGATATATCCTACTATATCTAATACAAACAGCAATCAATCAGTCAAACAGACAATAACTGCAAAATCCAATTATATTTTTGAGTGAGAAGATCTCACCGTGATTTTCTGATAGCAATTTGTAGCGATTTATTTCGAATGAAATTAAACGGACGTTTAATTTCACTCAAAATTTTCACTGACCCCGATTCAAACCAAACCAGCTCCATATCGAAGAGCTCGACAATACGAACCCAATGCCGCTTGTTTCGTAATTTTTCGACCTTGTAGCAAAAAGTTATGCCATTACAAAGTTATACGATTTAAATTATAAATCAATTTACAATTCTTTTATATTTTATAACCAAATCTCCATCTGGCCGTTGATTTCCTCACCCTTAGATCAGAGCCGCACTTCCTTTTCTTCCCCCAAAACATCTCCAGGTAAATGACGAACGCGAGAACCCAACTTCACGAACTAGGGTTTGATACCACAACCACCAACGACAACGAGAACCCATCACACCACCGCCATTCGACTCATCTCAGCCCCCTCCACCTCCGCCGCTAGTACCATAAAGCTTGGCCCCCTGTGGCTCTCGAAAATTGTGCCTAGAACGAGCACGAACGGGGCCAAAAATAGAGCGATCTACTTCGTATTTTCCCATCACAACCGTTGAACTACTAGATCTCACTGCCCTCTCCAATATTGTAGTTGACATCTTTCGTTAATACTGAGTGGATCAAGAGAAAAATGAGGAAGAACATGGGAGTTTTCTGGCCATCAAAACCATATAGGCGGCGGTTGAAGATAGAGAGGAAACCCTAGTCTCCTTGTTTGCAAATGAAGAGAATGAAGTGCTTTTATAGAAATTTACCAAATTACTATTCACTCGAAATTTTCCGAACTCCGATTTACGCGCAGTCACTATCGTTTCTAGGGTTTATCCCGCGTTTCGGACACAATGGAACAGGTTTCGAAAGCTAATTCGATCGTCTGTGTGAGATATGACAATAAACGATCAATTTAAATTAAACCGATTTAAATCGATTTCGAGGCGTTTTGGCTTGCCCCGGACAAACGGTACATCCAAAAATTACGAAATTTGAAAACATACAATAATATCACATTACGGATCCGATGAAACTAGTTTCATCGAAATCCGAGACTTTTTGAAAAATGACTATTTTTAACTCGACGATTTAAAATTAAAACGATATCGATGCGTTTGGAGCTGCCACGGTCAAACGACAACTCCGATGGATACTAAAATTGAAATCTGATAATAACTAACTATTACGGATCCAATGGAACTGGTTTCGTTCAATTCTGAGACTGTTCGAAAATTGGCTATTTTTATAGTCGATAATTAAATATTAAATATTCAATTTTCACAGATTAATTCCAAATTCATTTTTTAAAAGTTCTATAACCTTTCTATAACTCCAGTATGATTAAATAAAATTTTCCAAATCGTTTTCAATCATTTTAAACTCGATTTTCAATTATCTCTGGAATTTCAATCATTAAATTATCGATTTAATTGACCAAATTAAATCCAATATCCTTTAAATAAATTATTCGACTTATTAAATTCATTTATTAATATTTAAAATCAATTAAATATTCGAATTTTAATTATCAAAAATTCTGGGTCGTTACAAACTTCCCCCCTTAAAAGAATTTCGTCCTCGAAATTACAAGTCAGGAAGAAAAAGTCCTTAACTCGTCTACTATTTTTCACAATTCAATAGTTTTATCAATTTATCAAAACAAATCTTTCTACTAAAGATTCGTTATTAATTCAACTAACTTTCTAACATTTTCATAATGTTAATCCTCTGATTCGCGACTTAACAGAAGACGACCTAACAAGCTAAAGGCGTAACCGACTTAAGGAAAGCTCCGAGTCAACAAGATCTCCGACTTAACAGGCTACGACCTAAGGAAAGCTCTGACCCAACAGTTGCCGATCTAACTACTGAGAAGAGCTGCCGACTTAAGGGGTGTGCCGACTTAGGAGCCTGCCGACTTAAGGAAATCTGTGACTCAGGAGTTAAGACCGACTTAAGGAGTTTGCCGACTTAAGAAACACTCCGAGTTAAGGAGGTGCCGAGTCAAGATGCTTGTCGACCTAAGAGAGCTACGACTTAACGGTTTGCGAGTTAAGGATGGCTGCGACCTATGTGGACTTATGACCTACCGGGTTAAGGAGCATTCGACTTATAAAGTGTGCCGACTTAACAGGTTGCCGAGTTAAGAAAGGCGCCGAGTTAGGAAAGACTCCGAGTTATGGAAAGGCACCGACCTAAAGCCATACCGACCTAACTGCTTAAGAAAGCTCCGACTTAAAAGTTTGCGAGATACATAAGTTTCCGAGTTAAGACCAACGACAGATGATAAGTCGCTGCCGACTTATGACTTTGTTCATTTTGGATGTTCAAGCGTTAACACAGCGCATGTCTATCTCGTGGTTGACTTAAAACTTACGACTTACTATAAGTCGGCGCCGACTTAAAGACTTAGAGAAATTTCCTAAGTCCAGATCAGCTTCTATAAATACCCCATCACTTCCAACTTAGAGGGGACTTTTGGCCATTCATTTCTCCAAGCGCCGTTACGCTGTCAAAGCCTCCTCTCATTCAGCAATCAAAGATCTTCAAGCATTCGAGACACAACAACGATCTTCGAGAAGAGCTCCTAACATCCAGCGCGGATTCGTCGAGTTTTATCATTAAAGATCGAGCTAATAGTCAAGAATGGTTTCATGATCAAGTTGTATTATATTTAGAGGGATATTGTATTGAATTGTAATCAAATCAGCAATAAAAGACTATAAAGTGGATGTAGGCTCAATTACGGGCCGAACCACTATAAATCTGTTGTTCATTTACTGCTTTTTCTGCTATTTTCAGCTCATATTCTGTTCCCGTACCAACGGGTGGTGCTTTCACGATCTTATTACACACACCGGGTGTTAGCGTTCACTTTTTACCGTTAACATTTTGGTGCTTTCACTGAGAACCCAACTCAGGCGATCATCCACCGTTGCTTCGCAAAGATTCATAAAAAGAACCTCTCTTTAAAGACCAAATCTGAAATAATGGCTCCTGGAAGAAGAGGTAGACCTATCAGATCCGGAAACGCTCACGAAGGAACTTCCGTTTCCCCAATAACAGACCAAGCAACTCCAACCGTTGGGGTCACCAAGGCTGAATTGGATGACGCAGTTTCTGGATTATATCAACAAATTGAAACTCAAAACGCTTTGATGATGGATAGATTAACTGCTCTGCTCGGGGCAAATCGTCAACCAGAAAACCGTCGAACTACTCTTCCTGAAATGCCACCTTTCCAAGCTGATGGTTCTATGCCGCAACCAACTTGTCATGAGCAGATGCCCGGGCAAAATTCCGAGGGAAGAACTAATACTTGCCCGGAGGTGTCTTTGAACAATAAGGAGTACCTGTCTGAAATGGTTGGCCGCATCATGAAAGAGAGCATGCAAAGGGAAGAGGATGAGGCTGACTGGGGATTTGCGCCGAGCAGAACTCCATTTACTGAAAGGATCCTAAGAGCGGAGTTTCCAAGGAAATTTGCACCTCCTACTATCCAAGCCTATAGGGGAACCAGTGACCCTAATCATTTCCTCTACAAGTACGATTGGCATATGACTGGTGCAAGAGCATCAGACGAGATCAAGTGTCGATACTTTCCAGTATACCTAGAAGGGGTGGCTTTACTTTGGTTCACAAAGCTTCCAGTTTGGTCTGTAGATAAATTCTCCGACTTAACGCAAAAGTTTAAAGAACAGTTCAGATTGTATGCTTCAAAAGCTAAGGATATAATGTCACTGTCTAACCTTGAACAAGCGCCCGGAGAATCAATCAAATCTTTCTTGAGCCGTTTCAATATAGCTTTAGCCGAAGTAGAAAATGCAGAACCACGTATGATCCTGACTTATTTGATGAGAGCCATTGATAAATCGAGTGAATTTGGGATATGGTTAAAGATGAAAGAACCAAACTCACTTGATAAATTTTATAAAAAGGCCGATGAGTTCATTCGCCTTGAAAGCCTTTCTGCAACGTCGAAGGTGGTTACTGCCCAGACTAATAATGACAATGTCCCACCTAAGAAAAGAGAATCTGAAAGTCAGAAAAGGGAGAATGAAGGAGGAAAAAGCCAGAGAAATGAAAAGAAACCTCGCCGCTTTAATCCTTCGGACTTTACTCCTTTAACCGATACACCAAGAAATATCTTTTTTGCAACAAAAGACGTTGTCAGGTATCCTAAGCCACCTGAGATGACAAGAGGGGCAAAGCGTAATGGGAAATTCTGCCAATTTCACAATCAACCTGGCCATGACACTGACGAATGTCGCCAATTAAAGAAGGTGATTGAAGAATTGCTAGAGCAGGGTAAACTCCAACAATACGTTAAGAGAAGCGGAACCAATCCAACCTCATCCACTCGGGATCAACAACACCCTACCCATCAATCCGATTCTCACAACAACACTGCAGTGCAAGATTCAGAAAAGCTTGTCATTAATGCTATCACGGGGGGACCATACCCAGCAAGCAGAAGTTGGGATGACTACTAATCACTCACGAAACTGCGACTGGGGCATCTCTCGCTTTCTCTGACATGAAAATCCAAAAGCTATGAATCAAGCACAAATGGAAATCCAGCTTGGAGATTCTGAAACAACAATAACTAGCATTCATTTTTTACTTAACAACATTGCTTAAATTTGTAAAGATAATGATGGATGTGTAACTTCTGCATTGTAAACCGCTGAGAAATCAGCGTGATTCAATAATAAAAAATCATGCATTGTGTTTTCTATTATAAAATGCCTGTTATATTTCGATGAGTAAATACTCTAAATGTATTGCTAAAATATCGATTTAATACTGCAGGTCATTAAAGCAAAGCTCACCCATCGCAAAGCTAAGCGGGCCTTGCAAATCATTTATTAAAGCAAATTCCAAGCAACAAAAAATTTCAAACTCAAATCCCATACAAAAGGAACTTCACATAAAAAGTTGACGGCTCCACTGTGTCAAGCCCTCGTTAACTGGTTGTGATCGTTGATATAAAAAGGCATCCAACCAAATAACTTGTGTTTACTCTGTGGAGTCATTCAACAGTGAAGTCTACTTCTTCGGATAAAGAAATTCACTTGCAAAAGAAAGAGACACGCGCTTGGAAATGATGATAAAGGATCGCAGATTGGTGGATGATGGTACAACATGAGCAGGCAGACATGGAAGCAGCCAAAGGAAGGTATGCCTCTCAACAGGAAAGCAGGTAGATCCACTAAAGGGATAACTTCCCAAGCAGAAGGAATAAGACCCTCACTGGCTGATTGTGATGCATCCAATCAGGCAGCTTGTGTCCATCCCATGGATCTACTTGCACCTAAGACGCAACCTTCCTGGCACGCCAACCAACTGATGCTCCTTCCCAAGGATCAACAAAGCCCTCTAACGAGGCACGCCAATAAATGGAGAACTTTCCTCAATCAAAAAGATCGGTGGGACTACCAAAGGGGCACCTTGTTAATTGATTGCGATCGTTTGTACAAACAAACATCCAATCAAACAACTTACGCTTGTCCCGTAGACCCCTCCGACCAGGAGAAAGTAACTTCCAGGCAATCACAAGCCCTCTTCGGAGGCACAAGACCTTTTCGGAGGCACAAGCCATCTTCGGAGGCAAAAGCCCTTTTCGAAGGCACATTTCACCCGTGTAGAAGTGCAAAATGCTTCTCTTCGGAGACCCACTTCACCAGAGATGAAATACCAAAACTGCTTCTCTTCGGAGACCAAAATTGCTTCTCTTCGGAGACCAAAACTGCTTCTCTTCGGAGACCAAAATTGCTTCTCTTCGGAGACCAAAACTGCTTCTCTTCGGAGACCAAAACTGCTTCTCTTCGGAGACTAAAATCGCTTCTCTTCGGAGACCAAAAGACCTCTTCAGAGGCGTACTTCACCTTGCTTGAAGTACCAAAAATAAACCCTTTATCGGGGCACGAAAATCAAAACCTTCTTCAGAAGCTCATTTCACTGTACAGGAAAATTCACTTTCAAACAAATAAAAGTGATCATTCCCAAAAGTCGAAGTGTTCTTCAGGAAGAAAAAGAAAATAAAGATTTCTCCAAAGACAAGATATACTCTATTAAAAGCAGAATAATTCTTCCCTGAAAAAGTGGAAAGTTATTCTCTAAAATAAGAATATCGGTCTTGTGAAATCAAGAAATATTACAATATACTTGTGGTATGGGGGCAACATTATACAATTCAGTTACATTGATAAAAGTAATATACAAGCAACATACCACAAGTTCATTGCAATATCACGTAATAAAGATGTGGAGTAAGTGCGTTCTTGAAACACAGACCAAAAATTTGTACAAGCGAAAAAGAATCATTTACTCTACACTTCAAATGAAAAACATATGTATTCCTACATACACAAGGATTTGTACAAGAAAAATATCTATTTATTTCAACACTATGAGAAATTTTTACATTGTACAGGTTACAAAAAGAAGCGGAGACCGGAATCCGCACAATCCCCGGTCAATACAAAAAGCAGAAAATGCAAAATCAAACTCATTTCCCCTTCTTCCCACCCTTGGAACTTTTACCCGGCCTGGTAATTAGCTTCGTAGGCCGCGTTGGAGAAGAAGGAGAAAGAGACTCAGCCGGATCAATCTCTGCCTCATCTCCAACAGCAGTAGAACTCTTCTTTCCTTTCTTCGAAACCACACGTTTCCCCTTCTTCTTGGAAGAAGATTCACTCCCCGGAGTAAGAAATGTAGAAAGTTTTGTGTCGTAGTCGAAAGACCGCTCCGGGGTCTTCTCGCTATCTTCCAGATCTTCTGCTTTCTGTTCTTCGGAAGCAGATGGTTCGTCCAAACCTTGAAGGGCTGCTATCGGTTCTTCCTGTGAACCTGGTTGAGAAGCTGGAAGAGGAGTAACTTGAGAAGAAGGAATGGCAGCTGAAGAAGGAAGAATTGGTGCAGTTTCCGGCGCGACTATTGCATAATAAAAGAAATCAAAATTAGTATTCCTCGAGAAAAAAAAAAGAAGACCGTGAATCGTCAAAGTTACCTGGAGAAGCCGGTTTGGCAAGATCAATCTCAAATTCCCGAGCCTGAAAGTCCTTCATTGCCTCCTCTTCTGTAGGAGTGGTCACAACTGGAGGTGAAGGATGAGAGCTGGAATCCATAATGTTTGCATCAGCCGAAGTGGAAGCATGAACAGGGGCAGTTAAAAGAGCTTCCTCTTTCGAGAGTTCTTCTCCCAATGATTCAGCCCGTGCCCTGGCAAGCTGCTCCTTCCCTCTAACCAGAGCGGCGCGAGCCTCATCATCAAGATAGCGAGCCTCAAATTTTGCTTCCTCAAATTTTGCTTCATCATAGCCGGCACCTTTAAACATATCAAGCGCGGCTTCCCACACTTCAGCCAGAGTGATTTCATAATCTGGACCCAGAAAAGCAAGGCTCCCACGACCCAGAACGCAGTGTAAATAAAAGTCGAATAAGGTAGAACTGATGCTTGCTTTCGTTGCCTCATGTGACTGTTCAGTCGCTTCTTTTTCGGCAATAGCAGCAACCCTACCAGTAATAGCCTCATCACGAGCTGCCTCAGCTTTAGCAAGTCGAGACTTTAGTAACTCAATCTCCATGTTCTGGGAGGTGACCTTTTCCCGCAGTTCGGCGTTTTCTGCGCGGTACTTCTCTTTAACGTGCTGTTCGGCGGCAAGCTTCATTTCTACATCTCTTTGTGCAGCGTGTGCGTCCCGCACCTGCTTCTGAAAGACTTCTTCTTTTTGAGTATATGATGCAGAAGAAGAAGCAAGATTTTCCTTAAGCTGCTTAACTTCAGACGCAAGCTTTGCATTGTCGTCTGCAATACTCGTCATTTCCGCGTCATGCTGCTTACGCCATTTGTCCCATTCTGCTTTATCATTCTCCATCGTCATCATTGCCTCAAGGTTAAGGTGGTTGACCCTTTGAAGTTCATCAACCAACTTCTGCCATCCAGACATTCTTTCAATATCAAGCTTGACGGCGTCGACATTTCTCAGCATTGCCTGCTTATCAATGGGAACCAAATCTAAGTCAAAGCGGACTCCTCTTAGACACCAATTCGGAAATCGGCTCTGAAGCGTTGGAGGGCCGTCTTTAACTAGATATTGTGGCCTGTTAATGATGGTTTGAATGTCAGTTTCCTTTAGAGGAGCAGAACCGGCCGGAATGTCAGAAGAAATGGGAGCGTTGGTCTTTTCAGAAATAGCAGACGCGTCACTTGGCTTAGACCGTTTGCTCGATTCATCAGTAATTTGAGTCTTCCCTTTGTCATCATAAGTTTTTCGCTTATGAGAATCGTAAGTTTTGTAAGAAGAATCGTATCGATCAGCATCTCTTCTTCTCTGCCGCTGCTCATAATCCCTTTTTTCTTGAGCCTTCCTTTGGGCCCGTTCCTCATCTGTCTCTCTCTGGTCACCAAGATATTTCCTGAAGTCATAGGATCCACGGCCTCCATGGCGCTGAAATGAGTCATAATATGAGCCGGAGCGTCCCATCGGAGAATCTGAAAACAGGAAAGAAGTAAAGTTTAGAAATTTCCAGAAAGACAAAGTAAATGCTTATAAGTGCAGAAAAATCCTAAGTGTGTGCGGCGTGCGAACTACGCGCGTCAAACTACAAACCACGCTTCAGTGCAGGAACGGGGACGACAGGTGTCGAAGGCGTCGAGATCTGTTTCAAAGAGGAAGTCGCTTCAATGACAGGAGAGTTTGCCTTTGGAATATTATCCTTGAAAAGCTCTTGAGAAGTAATCATAATGTCACTCAAGCCATCGAAGGTGTCATCGCCTAAGTGTTCGGCAGATTTCTCCTTCTCAACTTCCACATCAGTTGATTTTTCAGAAGCTCGAAGATTCTCTTCTTCCTCAATAATTGGGGGAAGTGCCGACTTGCCAGCTAACCCTACAACATCAGTGGATCCAGAACACTTTATCAAAGCAGCATCCATGACAGGTGTTTTTGATGCAGCTTCTTCCGCAGAAACTGGGGCATTTGACGCCTCTGCTTGAGAACCCGAACCAGCCGACGTTTCTGCATCAGAGCTAGGAATTTCATGAACTCGAGTCGACCTGGAAGGGTGTAGAAGCCCAAACTGGTGCAAAAGCTCATCATCTAATAGAAACTGGATACTCCTCTCCTCCACAGGCACCGCCATAAGCCTCTCAAAAGTCACTTTGTGACTGAGATTTTTAGAAGGAGGAGGAAGTGCTGAAAAGGAAAAAAGAGCGAAGTTAGCACTTGATAATCCGAACTTCGGTAAGTTTGAAAGAACATAAGAGACAAATGCAAATGATCTTACTCCCTATTCTCCAAATAGCATAAAACCCAGGAGGACAGCGGACATAAAAGAACGGGCTCAGGAAACTGTGAACACTTTCAGGGAGACCGGTGATCAACTTACGATTCCTCGCACTCCTTATGACTATGATGGAGGGATGATCTTTATTCTTGGCAAAGGTACAAAGATAGCGAATTTCTCCGAAGGTAGGAAAGCGGCCCAGCGTTCTCCTAAAAAGCACGCATAATCCCAGCAAGATGGCGTAGCCATTGGGATGTAACTGAAAAGGGGAGATAGATAGTTGGAGAAGAAGTTCTCGAATGCAGTCATTGAATGGGGGGATAGCTCCGTTCAAGCACATTTGGCGGTTAACTGCAACGAAGCCATGGGGCGGCCTGTCAGCAGTATCATTTGTTTCGGGAAGCAAAGCGTCAGCTTCAGCAATGTCAAACTGGATGCATAGCTGACGAAAGGCTTTATGGCTCAAGGTAGTAGGAGTCCGCTCTGGAGGATCGTTCAGCGGGGTAGCAACTGGAAATACATCTTCAGCTTGCTCTGTTCCTTCTTGTGGAGAAGACATTCTACACAATCAGCTGAATGTTCAAATGTGAAGGTGCACGTTCCCTAAAAGTGTGAAGTGTTGTGCAAAAACTAATGAAAATAAAAGACAAGCATAACTGGAATTAAATTAGTTAACAGTCAGTTGATTACAGAATTTCAGTACTTGTCAGTGGTCAAGTGCAGTGTTAATACAGGTAAGTCAGTTTCATTTGACTAATATGATTTTGTTTTAATACTTCACTTGAATTGGTTATTGCACAGCATCTCGTTCACATTCATTTAATTTAATTTTCTCTTTACCAACTAATCTGTCATTCGATGTGGGAAGTCAGTGACAGTATATTTGTCCCAGTGTTCTGTGAATGTTATGTTAAGCAGGGTTATTAACTTGCAAATTGAAGCAATCTGTAAAAAGAAATATATGCAACACAATTCATAGTTCAACAGTTCGAAGTCCAGGCCCAGTTCAAAAGTTATCTGTTGAGTGGCCGAAAGCTTAAGTACTAGCTCGGTGCCGACTTAAGAAAGTTCCTATAACTCAAAGTCAGCAATCCTCCAAGCCCTAACTCGGAAGCAACTCAAAGCCTAGGTCACATGAGAATGCTAAGTCGGTTCCGACTTAAATCATGAAAGCCACTGGATTGCTTGAAATCACTAAGTCGCGACCGAGCTAAATACCTCAACCAATTTTCCTCCCTAACTCTTAACTCGTTAACCCAATGACCTCGCAGTCAATGACGATCCACATTCCATCACACCATTGGACCATCCAAGGAGCTAATTCGAATCGAATCAGATTTGCTGTGAATCCGATGTATCACTGCCCTATCACAACTACAGCATGGTCAACGACAGAACAATCGAGGAATTATTCATAATGAACCGCAGCATTTAAGAACAAATGGAAGTCGAAGACTGGGGAGTTATCGATTCGACAGTAGGCATGGAAAAAACTCGGATCAGATCAACTTACGATGTATGACAGGAAGATAATCGACGATTGAATGGATGGAATTTATCTCTAAGGGCTCTAAATCGCGTCAATGGCCGAATCGAGAAGAAGAATGAGTGAGGAAGAGGAAGGATGACTTAACTATTTATTCGCAGGAAGGTGAGTCGACTTATACGCTGCCGACCTAAGACCTCTGTTAATTCGCTTCCGACCTAATCAAAGAGCAGGTTAAGAAAATCGAAGTATATGACCTATGACTTAGGCACACACTTCGAGGGGAAAATGTTAATCCTCTGATTCGCGACTTAACAGAAGACGACCTAACAAGCTAAAGGCGTAACCGACTTAAGGAAAGCTCCGAGTCAACAAGATCTCCGACTTAACAGGTTACGACCTAAGGAAAGCTCTGACCCAACAGTTGCCGATCTAACTACTGAGAAGAGCTGCCGACTTAAGGGGTGTGCCGACTTAGGAGCCTGCCGACTTAAGGAAATCTGTGACTCAGGAGTTAAGACCGACTTAAGGAGTTTGCCGACTTAAGAAACACTCCGAGTTAAGGAGGTGCCGAGTCAAGATGCTTGTCGACCTAAGAGAGCTACGACTTAACGGTTTGCGAGTTAAGGATGGCTGCGACCTATGTGGACTTATGACCTACCGGGTTAAGGAGCATTCGACTTATAAAGTGTGCCGACTTAACAGGTTGCCGAGTTAAGAAAGGCGCCGAGTTAGGAAAGACTCCGAGTTATGGAAAGGCACCGACCTAAAGCCATACCGACCTAACTGCTTAAGAAAGCTCCGACTTAAAAGTTTGCGAGATACATAAGTTTCCGAGTTAAGACCAACGACAGATGATAAGTCGCTGCCGACTTATGACTTTGTTCATTTTGGATGTTCAAGCGTTAACACAGCGCATGTCTATCTCGTGGTTGACTTAAAACTTGCGACTTACTATAAGTCGGCGCCGACTTAAAGACTTAGAGAAATTTCCTAAGTCCAGATCAGCTTCTATAAATACCCCATCACTTCCAACTTAGAGGGGACTTTTGGCCATTCATTTCTCCAAGCGCCGTTACGCTGTCAAAGCCTCCTCTCATTCAGCAATCAAAGATCTTCAAGCATTCGAGACACAACAACGATCTTCGAGAAGAGCTCCTAACATCCAGCGCGGATTCGTCGAGTTTTATCATTAAAGATCGAGCTAATAGTCAAGAATGGTTTCATGATCAAGTTGTATTATATTTAGAGGGATATTGTATTGAATTGTAATCAAATCAGCAATAAAAGACTATAAAGTGGATGTAGGCTCAATTACGGGCCGAACCACTATAAATCTGTTGTTCATTTACTGCTTTTTCTGCTATTTTCAGCTCATATTCTGTTCCCGTACCAACGGGTGGTGCTTTCACGATCTTATTACACACACCGGGTGTTAGCGTTCACTTTTTACCGTTAACACATAATCTTCAAACAACATTGTTTAACTTCAAAATTCAAATTTAAATTCAAATTCAAATTTAAACTTTCAAAATTTTCTCAAAATTTTTTTCTAACACTCGAAATTTTCGAAAAATTTCGCCAGCGTCTCCTTTGTGCGGCTAATACGGCACGACTACAAACCGTCCCTACGGACTCTCAGATTTCAAAAAGAAAAAGAAAAAGCCAAGCGGCTAGAGAAGAAATCAGTAAATCTCATATAGAAATTCAAATACATACCTTTTTCGAGCAAATGCAAATTGATCTTTGAAACAAATTTTCCAATCCCTTTATACACCTGTATGTCCTACTAGCCATTATATCTAGTACAACATTCAAACTATTTTGCAAATTCGATTACAAAATTTTCAATATAAACTGCTTATATCATTTTTAGCTTACTATTGAAGTTATATATTCATTATCATTCAATTTTACATTTCAAATTTTCATTTGAATTCAATTCACAATTTCAATTTTATTTGAATTCTATTTAACTTCTGAATATTGAATTTTTTATCAACTATCTTTCATTCAACTACACTATTTTAGATTAGTTCCAGTTACTAATTCATCACAAATTCTAATTCACTTTGTTCAAATTTGTTTTCAACATTCAATTTCAATTCCAGTTTCATTCTTTTGTTCATTCCCAAAATGTATTTTCAATTCACTATTTTGGTTTATAATCACTTATATTAAACTGGATTTCCAATTCCATATGAATTTTAATTCGTCTTTCATTTATAATCATTCAATTCAATTCACGGCTTACAAATTTGAAATGAATTTCAACTTTCAATTTCATTTTCTCGCATTTGCCATTGCAAATTTATTTATTTATTTGTTCACAAATTCTTTTATTTCAATTTGAACTTTCATTTCAATCAGATTTCAAATATTCTATAAGTTATCAACTTATTTTCATTTCGATTTATATAATCACTTATATATTCATATTACAAATTCATTTCATTAATGAATTTTAAATTTTCCAATATCTATCTGGAATTCCATTTTCATTTATAAATCACATTTACAATTCATATTTACCATTTTATTCATATATGAATTCGTTTCCTTATGCTTCCAATTCATATTTAAAATTTCATTCGTTAAATGGATTTTTATTTTAAACTCTAAACATTACAAGTTATCAACTTCATAATATTTCATAAATATTTTTTTTATAGTATTCCAGAGTCTTTTCAACATTTCAAAGCCATTTTGAAAACAATTCAAATTATCCTTTGAATTTCAAAAACAAAACCCAAATTTTTCAAACAACTTCCTTTTAAAACAATTAGGCAGCAATTCCTCTTTTGGAAACCCGAAAATGAACACCAGTGATGTCGCGATCATCATCGGAATTATTTTCCAGCGACCGAAAAGAGTTTAGAGCTTTTCATCTCTCCAAAATACTTTTCAAAACCTTTGAAATTCATTTTCAAATCAAAAAGATTTAAACTTTCCAAATCACCAAAATTTTCAAATTCTTTTCAAAACATTTCCAAATACTTCTCTGGAATCTCGTTTTAAATTACAATTCACATTTATATTTTACATTCTTAAATTTCATTTGTATATGAATTTATTTCTTTATCTTTGGTTATTATTTCAATTTCTTATTCAATTTTAGTGATGATAATTCACTATTATTACTTCCTAACATCCATGCAACCATATACTATAGTACTTTATAGAAAAACATTTCTTTTTTTATACAAAAATAGTTTTGGGCAAAATTATCTCATTTACCCTATTTAAAACAATATTGTGCCGAATTGTTCTATACAAGTGTTTAGAGATCCCTATCGATAGAGTTGTACGGACAATACCGACCAGAATCCATATACCACTCAACAAACCAATCATCACAATATAAAACAATTTTATATTCACTAACAAATACGCACTCGTATCTATTATTACACTCAACTCATTCTAGAGTACTGCTGACTCTATCTCTAATGAGTAACACCCAACAGAGCAGGGTTGTCGCTTAACCATATGCTCTGATACCACGCTATCACGTACGGGAATTTTCGACTTTTGAAAATTCGACATCGATACTCACTTTATCGACTGCCGAGAAATCGAGTGCCGGAAACTCCAATAGTGAGGGTTTAAGAAAGAAGAAAAAGGTAGAAGAAGAAGAAGAAGAGAGAAAAAAGAAGAAGAGAAGAAGAACAACATCAGAACAGAAAACAATATCAGAATCTTACACATCGCAGCGGAACAATATATAATAGATAAATGAGTAATCTTTAAACAAAGAACTATATCATTTTATACATACATCAATCAGAGTCAATAAACAACAATGGACAGTTATATAAACTTGTCCTCATACAGAATACACAGCGGAATAAATATATCAGATACAAATACTACGTCTCGCCATCCAGTTTATCTCCAAAGCTCCAGAATATCCAGAATATCCTGATAACATAACTCTAGACTGCCCGTGTGGAAATTGGTGGGCACCCAGAGTTTAGAAGGGAACAATAAACTCCGAGTTAGTCATGGTGACTGGTGTGAGATCGTAAAACAGTTATTCTTTAAAACAAAAACGGGATAATTTTCAAAGTAAATTCGAAATGCTTTTGGAAAATGAAACACCATAAGACCTCCCGCCACACACACAATGCAAACGCAGAATTGGAGGAGATTTCTTCTTATGATAGTCAAAGATGCTTACTACGCAAAATCAAATCATTTTTGATATTATTATTAGTGCATAGTGTAGAAAACATTTTGAAAGTATAATATTAATCTAAGCCAACATACGACCAGTATCGTATGCCTACTATAGCTACTATGTTCAATAGCAGGTTACCGCCACATTCCATAGCAGGTAATACAACTAAAACCGTACAAGTCACGTATTGTTTCTTTGGATTTCCAACAAATGGTCAGGCTAAGGAACTTCCTATCCACGATGGGTACGTCCCTGGAATAGACGACCCGAGAACCTAACCGGATCTCTGCCAACACAAGGCCGGGTTACCTCTGCAAAAATAGGTAACTACTGACACGCGTATGCCATCCCCTGATCGTAACCGATCTTCCCGAGGATCCCCGATTTCCAACAAACCACATCAAAAAAATAATGCAGCAACCACATAGGTTAAGTATCTGGGCTCCATACCATGATACCACCTCTTTCCAGAAGGAATGACATACACTAAGGGGCGCTACTCCCTAGAACCTTGCTGCATCCTTCCTGTTTCGACGATTTCCGGGGTGTGAGGCTCGATGAAGTCTCGTCCACAAAGCTACGCTTTCTACAAAGCCATGCTTCGGGTCAAACAAAATGATCAACCTATGATCACAAAGATATAAGATCAAACAAATGATCATATCGCAAATTATCAAACACTGATCATTTCACAGCAACACTCAGTATGCCACGTTACCAAATTGGGAGTATATCGCTGATAAATTTCAACTACATAACCTCTGAGCTCGTACGTCTCAGAGAAGGGTGTTAAGCTAAGAGAATAAATTCTCCGCCACCAACAGAAATGTATTTGAAAGAAATCAGCTTTATATCTCAAATTGTAACGTCAGACACACAATCCATACAAGTCTGTTCCGGGATCGAACAGAACCGAAGGCACTTCTCACGAAGCCCTTGCATATCCGGATAAATTTCTAATCACGTCCGGACTTCCCGTCACTAAGGGTGATAAAACCTCTAAATCGGAGATCAGCCGATGTAGAGTAACTCGATGGTAATCCTTCCGTTTTCAAAAATATCCGGTCTTCAACACCGGTCTTCAAATGCAATTCATAACGACATATCACATATTCGGAATGGTTTATACGACCCCATGGTCCTTTCCCGGCTAACCCGAATAGTGAGCGCTTATTCAAAAATAAGTGTGGCATTCAAATTCATCCAATTCACAGCAAATACCAATCTAAAGGTAATTATTGATAGTCGGTTATTTAACTATCAATAAAGATGCACAACATCATCAGATTCCAAATAATTTTCCCAAATTATTTCATCTTCCAAAATATCTTTACTAGATACATATAATTTCCACACTTCAATCATTTGAAAACAATTTCAAATCAATTTCCACATTTCAATTTATCTTTGAAGATAAAATCTCAAAACAGTTCATTTCATATTGGAAAAGCATTTCCATACTTATTTAAAAATAAGTATTTCACAAATCTATTTATTTTCAACATTTGAAAATATTCGATATACTTAAATCAAAATTAAGTATAATTTCATTCTTTAAGGAAATCATTTACTATAACAACATTTATTTGAGTCAAAACGAATGTTACGTAAAACATCGTTACGACGACTCAAAATCACTAGTATAGGGATTCGAAATTAAAATAGATATATAAATCCCAATACTACATAAAAACATTTCCTTTCGGAAATCATTTACTATAACAACAGTGTTATAGTCCACCATTTCCTTATATTTCTCGAAAACGTCTATTTCAACAATGAATGTTGAAATCTATGATTTCGATATTCGACACATTTTAAAACATCGTTACAACAATTAACTTCATTTTAAATATCACTTTCCTTAAGAATATATTCACTGTCCAAAATCGTGAATATAATTCACTTAACCAAATTTCAATATTTTCTACACATTTATTTCAAGAATTATCCACTGTCCAAAATCGTGGATAAAATTCCCTTAATAATCTCTATATTTAAAATCAATCAAATTTGATTTATTTTCGAATTTATAAAAACAACGTTTATAAATTCTATTCCCATTTTATAACAACTTCGATTTATACATCTTCTTTAATGACCCATTCAATTTATAAGTTAATATAACTTATAATTCATTTATTTTAAAAGAAATCGTTCTTTTAAACTTCACAAAATTTAAAACTTTCAGATTTCATTAACTTATGAAATCCCACTTACACTTCATTTTAACACTTATAGACACTTGTCTTATAATCCCAATATTTCAAATTTACAAATATCCATTTTTTGTACATCTTTTAAATAAACCGTTTATAATACTAGAAATCCCAATTTAAATCATTTCATAAATTTCTTAACTTTTATTTCAAAAATCACACTTTGATTTTATTTCACAAAAATCTTAATTTTTATAACTTTAAAATTTTAGACGTTTATTTATTTGAAATAAATCAGTTCAAAAATTCAATAAAACGTCTAATTTCAAAAATCACTTTAAAATCCTTTTAAAGTAAAAGTCGTTATTTTTAAACATCAAAACTTGAATCCGATGATGCAACAGCACCAATTAGTCAATCACAACAACAAACATCATATATCAACATATGATAACAGAATATACATCAATATCTGTAAATAAATAAATACTGGTGAGGAATCCAGTTGGATCCCTCCAACCTGTTTTCCTGCATCCACAGACGTTAGCACAATACCAATTCCGCTCCAGTATGGAATTATCGCGGTATATGGGTTTAATAAAAATAATCCGCTTACTAACGGCGCAATAGGGTCTCATCCGCTATACGAGGCGGGAAATCAATCAATCCAATATATACATATGCCAATATGTATATATTGCTATATATATAGATATATCCTACTATATCTAATACAAACAGCAATCAATCAGTCAAACAGACAATAACTGCAAAATCCAATTATATTTTTGAGTGAGAAGATCTCACCGTGATTTTCTGATAGCAATTTGTAGCGATTTATTTCGAATGAAATTAAACGGACGTTTAATTTCACTCAAAATTTTCACTGACCCCGATTCAATCCAAACCAGCTCCATATCGAAGAGCTCGACAATACGAACCCAATGCCGCTTGTTTCGTAATTTTTCGACCTTGTAGCAAAAAGTTATGCCATTACAAAGTTATACGATTTAAATTATAAATCAATTTACAATTCTTTTATATTTTATAACCAAATCTCCATCTGGCCGTTGATTTCCTCACCCTTAGATCAGAGCCGCACTTCCTTTTCTTCCCCCAAAACATCTCCAGGTAAATGACGAACGCGAGAACCCAACTTCACGAACTAGGGTTTGATACCACAACCACCAACGACAACGAGAACCCATCACACCACCGCCATTCGACTCATCTCAGCCCCCTCCACCTCCGCCGCTAGTACCATAAAGCTCGGCCCCCTGTGGCTCTCGAAAATTGTGCCTAGAACGAGCACGAACGGGGCCAAAAATAGAGCGATCTACTTCGTATTTTCCCATCACAACCGTTGAACTACTAGATCTCACTGCCCTCTCCAATATTGTAGTTGACATCTTTCGTTAATACTGAGTGGATCAAGAGAAAAATGAGGAAGAACATGGGAGTTTTCTGACCATCAAAACCATATAGGCGGCGGCTGAAGATAGAGAGGAAACCCTAGTCTCCTTGTTTGCAAATGAAGAGAATGAAGTGCTTTTATAGAAATTTACCAAATTACTATTCACTCGAAATTTTCCGAACTCCGATTTACGCGCAGTCACTATCGTTTCTAGGGTTTATCCCGCGTTCCGGACACAATGGAACAGGTTTCGAAAGCTAATTCGATCGTCTGTGTGAGATATGACAATAAACGATCAATTTAAATTAAATCGATTTCGAGGCGTTTTGGCTTGCCCCGGACAAACGGTACATCCAAAAATTACGAAATTTGAAACCATACAATAATATCACATTACGGATCCGATGAAACTGGTTTCGTCGAAATCCGAGACTTTTTAAAAAATGACTATTTTTAACTCGACGATTTAAAATTAAAACGATATCAATGCGTTTGGAGCTGCCACGGTCAAACGACAACTCCGATGGATACTAAAATTGAAATCCGATAATAACTAACTATTACGGATCCAATGGAACTGGTTTCGTTCAATTCTGAGACTGTTCGAAAATTGGCTATTTTTACAGTCGATAATTAAATATTAAATATTCAATTTTCACAGATTAATTCCAAATTCAATTTTAAAAGTTCTATAACCTTTCTATAACTCCAGTATGATTAAATAAAATTTTCCAAATCGTTTTCAATCATTTTAAACTCGATTTTCAATTATCTCTGGAATTTCAATCATTAAATTATCGATTTAATTATACAAATTAAATCCAATATCCTTTAAATAAATTATTCGACTTATTAAATTCATTTATTAATATTTAAAATCAATTAAATATTCGAATTTTAATTATCAAAAATTCTGGGTCGTTACATAAGCTAATTTTAAAAGATAACTTCTTCATACAATACAATCGGAGGCATGCGTCCCTGGCGTGCTTGGCTGCACCGAAGTTGGCGGTGACAGCATGGTGGGAGCAGCGTTGTGGTGTTTCCTGATCGAGGCATAGTGACCTCTAGGTGGTGGCATTTGATGTTGATGCATGGCTGATAGGTCGTGTACAGGCGATCAAATGAAGATATCGGCTAGGGTTTCAGTTGTCCAGGTGATGACGTGGTATGTGGCTATAATATTTTATTTAATTTAACTCAAACGTTAAAATGCTCTAACTACCATATCTTTTACGTACGAGGTTGGATTTACGCGTATTTTGTTCCACTGCGATCGTATTGAAATTTCGGACATTATGGAATTGGTTTGGACAAATTCTGAGACTTTTGAAATTTGGGCCTTCATTTGGATTTTAAATCGATTTGAAACCAAAAGTGAGTGTTCTGACCCACTCACAACTACTAGATTATCTTATGTTGGTTAAATTAAATTGATGATGTGATTAGAAATTGATTGGTTGATGTTTGGTATATTTAAATAGTAATTCCAGTTAAATATGCTTTTTATCGCATTTAATCGTCATTTAATTTAATTGTCGACTGAATACCTGTTGATGATAATCTGTTAATTGATGTTAATTATTAGTTGATTGAATGGTGATTGTGATAGACGTTTGATTGTTGATATTGGATGACTGGATGTTATATTTATATATTGTTGTAACACTGCAAGTTCCCTATGGGTTGAAATGATACATTCCCAAACGATCTTATAAATTAGGGAGAAGTCGTTATGGGTTAAAATGATAGACTCGAGCGATTTTATGGATTTTATTTTAATTCGGGATTGCGGGTTGAAATGATATATACCCGTAAATTTAAAATATTTGCGGATTGAAATGATATATGTCTGTATCACTTGACCATAGGGTAGAAAATTATATACGGACACCGGATTGGTTATATTAAATGATTTAAATCCTAAATTTTTGAATTCAGATAAATGATATTTTGAAATAAAAATTTGATTTATATAAATTGAATTATTTCGAAATCCATGCTTTAAATGTTGAAATTGGAATTGGTTAAATGAATTGTTTAAAAGACTTAAATTGACATTTGAAAGCTTGACATGGTCCAAATGTGTTGAAATGAAAGAAATAGTTTAATTTGATATTAATTTCAAAATTATTATTTTAATATAAACTGTTTTAAAAATATATTATTTTAAAAATCCTGATTAGTAAGATTTTCAAACTATTAAACTAATTTAATCTATTTTAACTATTTTAGACTATTTAACCAATTTTAAACTATTTTAATTTATTTTAATCTATTATAATCTATTTAATCCAATTTAATCTTTTTAACTTATTTTAAACTAATTAACCAATTTAATCTATTTTAAATATATTTAATCTATTTTAAAACTATTTAATCTATTTTAAATCTATTTAATCTATTTTAAATCTATTTTAAAACTATTTAATCTATTTTGAATCTATTTAATTTATTTTAAACATATTTAATTTATTTTAAAACTATTTAATCTGTTTTAAAACTATTTAATCTATTTTAAAACTATTTAATCTATTTTAAATCTATTTAATCTATTTTAAATATATTTAATCTATTTTAAATCTATTTTTAAATCTATTAAATCTATTTAATCTATCTTGAAACTATTTAAACAATTTATAACTACCTAAACTATTTTCAAAATTTCAGACCGTGTAAAGTTAAAGTGTTTATTTTTTAATCCTTGATTTTTAAAGCGAATATGGTTTAATGATGTAATAACCTAAGTTTGGGATTTGAAATGATAGTTGCTAATGATATGACATATTTGATTAAATATGATGATTTTGAAATGGGGATATAATTAATCTATCTTATCGATAATGAATATGATTTTAAAAGTGATATGGTTTGAATTGATTATGATATTTTGATATCAATTATGAAAGGCTTTGGAAATTTAAAAGAACTATCCAGTGTGAAATTAGCGTTTGGTTGTTAAAGAGACCGGGATCAGATATTGTCATACTCTCTTCTAATACTGAACAACTTTAACAACTGTGTACGTGATAGAGATTCCAAAATGAAGTAGGATGGTTTGGCGAACGATTCTGTATGAGGTATTAACGTAGCCTTGACTCCCGTGAGTCAGCTTGATGTGGTTAAAACAGGAGCCATGCTGGGCCAAGTGAGGTCGCACATTCGATCGGACACATTTCTGCGATACCATATTATGACTTTGCGATTGATTTGGTGGCCACCCCTCGATTTTGATTGTGGGAGTGTGATCCGAGATGGGCGGTAGTAGCTGCTATGCGTTACCACGAGTCCGGATCCGCAAAACGGTAGTGTCCTACCCTGGGCATTGCCTCGCGTGCCTTGTCACATGCCTTATCACACCTTCTATAGTTTGTTTTGTACTGTACCTATGGAGTGTCCTCTGGGTAAACCACCGGTTTGGTGGAGCTTACGGTACTGTATAGACTACGGGAATATATAAAATGTGTTAAAGGGGATATGGGTAACGCCTTAACGCTATTTTAATACTTTACGTTACTGTAAACACTATTATAATAGCGTGTTGTACTATGTATGTAGATAGTTTAACGGATCCTTAGGAGACAAAAATCCCAAAAATCTCTTAAGTTATTGCACTCACGTTGACACTGGATAGGAGATGCCAAACCCTGTAAACATCTCTGAAGCCGTTACACTCATATTTATATACTGTTGATTTAACTTACATAAGATCTTTTAGTTCCGACTCGGGTGTTTTGCCTTTTCATTACGCTCGGGTCAGTCTGAGCTTTTCAGTGTATTGAAGACCTTATTTCTGGAGGATGAAGACGAATATTTTGTATTATTATTATTTATTTTATTTACTCCACTACACCATGTTGTTCCGCTGCATTATTTATTTATTCATGTTGTATGTACTCTGATCTGTATTGTAAAAGTACAATCAAATGTTATTTGTAAACAGCTTCATGAACTGTTTATTTGATTATTATATTTTGTCATTCCGCTGTGAGATTCTGTGTTTATTTTATTTCTTTCTCCCATTTTTTTTATTTACCCCATAACAATCCTCCTTTTGAATGGTTTGAGTCTGACGTGTGTGGTTTATCGTCGATTTAAACCGTCTAAAAAGTTGGGTCGTTACATTTGGTATTAGAGCCAGGTTTAGCGATAACCTTAGCTTTGTGGGGTCTGACTCATTAGAGAAAAGGGTAGTAATACCTTAGAATGAGTCGTTGAGTGTATGTATACGAGAGAGCGTACTTGTTAGTGTTATAAAAATGTTTTGTATTGTGTTAATTTGTTCTGTTTAGTATTTATAAATTCCGGCCGGTACATAGGACGCTATGACATCGATAGGGATTTCTAAACACTTAATAGGGCAGACTGACACAATATTGTTTTGAAATTTAGGTAAAAATAATAATTTTGCCTAGTATTATATTTTGTATATAAAAGATTAATTCTATAAATGATATAGTTGGATGTGATATGTTGTTTGTTAGGAAGTGAAATTTTATAAATATTGGTTGTAAAATAGAATTTACAAATAAAGTAAATATAAATTGGAAATTTAATTAGAACATATCAAAATATTATTTTAAGTTTGTAACAATTTATAACATCAGATTCTTATTTATAGAAGTAATTACATTGAACGCCTTCATTACTAAAGTTTTACTTATATAATATTCTATCACATATTCTTATTAACATTACAACTTTAATATTTTGGTAAGTTATATATATATATACATGTTTTAAGAATGAAATTGAATGTTACACAAGTTTACCTCATTCACTTTAGTTAACAAAATGTTCAATAATTACATCTTTTAAATTTTCATTATTCTTTAATTTACAAGTTTCCAATTTCTTCTATATTTCATTAATCACGTAGCATCTAATTTCTTATATTTTCTTCATTTTAGAAACTTCCAAATATTAAAATAGTTAAGATTTCATTTCACTACAATAATTGAAATTTCTAATTTACAGAACTCAAGAACTATATACCGAGTCCCATTTTCAAATCATTTTAAAATAAAATATATATAATCATATCTTTTATATCCAAATCATATTTAGAAAATTTTAGATTTGTTATCAAAACAATTGTGTAGTAAATCTACTAGAGCAGTTTTCACACTTTGAAACTCGAAAATGAACGTCGATGATGCATGCACTCATCACCAAAATTATTTTCCAACGACAGATAGTGGAGTACAAAACTTATTTCCTTCCAAAATTCCTTTAAACATTTTTTTCAAATCATATTGAAATATCTATATCAGAAAATACATCTAAATACTACAAATGTTATATTCCAAAATCTTTTGAAAAAAAATTCAACCCTGGAACTTAAGTTCTCAAATTTCCAATTTATATTTACTTTATTTGTAAATTCTATTTTACAACCAATATTTATAAAATTTCACTTTCTAACAAACAACATATCACATCCAACTATATCATTTATAAAATTATTCTTTTATATACAAAATATAATACTAGGCAAAATTATTTCATTTACCTAAATTTCAAAACAATATTGTGTCAGTCTGCCCTATTAAGTGTTTTGGAATCCCTATCAATGCCATAACGTCCTATGTACGTGACTGACCACGTTGGATTTCGATTTAAAACGAATAAAATATTCGATTTATAAGTTTCTAACGGATTTATTATAAACAATTATATAAACTATATTATTTTTCAAAAGAAAACCCATACCCATTCAATACAAAACCTGGCCCGCTTTGAAAAATTGTGACGACCGCCCATGACCCCTGCACCGAATCTAGAAATAGTGCGCTGTAAAGTGTGCCAGGCGACCATGGACGATTGTCAGGGTAGATTAAAAACAACAGAATCTATCGTATTACTCACAGCGCATGGACAAAATACAATAGAACATATGTATAGTGAAGCTTTACAGAACAAAATGACATCATATAAAACTCCATAATAGTTGAATACAAGCATCCAAATAGTCAATACATCAAGCCTCACTACATATCTCTCAGAAAATACAAAACAGCGGAATATCCAGTACATATAATAAGAAGATAATATGCAACCCTCCATCTCGTCTTCGATATCAGCATCGTGAGAAGAGAACAACACCTACCACCTGCTACCTAGTCTGCCCGTCCCAAAATGGACGAACAGCCCAAGGCAATAAGAATTAAAACATAAAGCCTTGAGTCAGACAACAGTCTTAGTGAGCAGTAAATTAACTAACAACATACCAAAAGAGCATAAAGGAAAAGGAATAGGAATACAACCCTCCCACTCCAACCTCATTCTACAGTGATAGCCCCCAGACACACACTAAACAGAAGCAACATAGCAGAGCATACAATTTAAAATAAAGTAAAAATCATTCGAGTCAAGGGCGATGCTTTCCAAGTACCAAGGCCTAAATCAGATAAGCACAAAGAAAATACCGCTCTCGAGTCCGAATGACGATACAACCAAACATCCATGACTCTGGCTATCACTGTTATCATTGCTTCGATATCACCGTTAATTGAATGACCGGCACATTCTTTCAGCCGTCCGTCAAGGGCTAATGGAAACCCCGGTTCTAGACATAACTCCCGCACGTCGTCGCAACTCGTGCCTAGGACTATCGAATCTGCCCAGAGTACTCGACCATCAACAGTTAGTCGTTGGGACTATCGAATCTGCCCAAACGTACTCTTGCTTAGAGCATGCTAGAACCTTCAACAACGATGCTATCCAAACCTCCTAGTCATCCTCCTCGACGACTATTCTTATATCCATTCATTATCCTCAACTCGAATCATATCACCGAGTTATCAACATGCTTGGAATGATCCCGTCTGGATTAGACCAAGTCTTCATCACATGATTGCCTAGCTTCATCACGTCCTCACGAAGCCTCATCTCAACATCACATCATCAAATCTATGCATAAGAGCTTCATCATCCCGCTACATATGCCACGAGCAGCTTTCCCAATTCAAGAGCCTTTCCCTTAGCTTTTGAATCGTCTTCGATCTAAATCTAATCATCAATCATCTAGTTCATAACAATCAATCAAATCAAACATCAATCCAAGCAATCAAGCATTCAAAAATGATCTAAGTAGACAATTATAACAATAATGGCATTTTCGTAATTAAAGAGTTGAAAGTCCAATAAGCATGAAAACATGGATTATATCTCTACAAACTTGATGAATGAACTTGCATAGGTTAACATATGATAAAATGGATGTAACATCATCATGAACAATGGATCTATATGGATCTACACTTTGGATGAAGAAAATGCATGGAAATCTCTATTTTAACACCAAATCTAGCCAACAATCCGATATACTCCTTTGGATCCGTGTGAGAGATAATCACCACTCACCAAATCACCAAAACAAACCCAAATCAATACGCTTCAGATCTGGACAGCAAAGGATCAAGCTTGATCTATCACGAATTCGCTTCAAACGATGAAATCTCTCTTGAAAAGATGAAGATATTCAATCTAAGCTCTTGAATCTTCAATCTTGATCTTCGATTTGGATGAAAGGAAGCACTAGATTAGAGTGGAGAAAAGAAGTGAAGAAGTGTAGAAGTCGAGCTCTCAAAATGGCAGCACTTCGTCACTTCAAAATCCGGATCCCAAAAATTAAGCCAACCCCCTCTATTTATAGGCAGAAAATCTCTTAAGTCGTAACTCGGTATTAGGTCGTTTCCGACCTACGACCTAAGACCTTGCCGACCTAAAACCTATACGACCTAACAGCTCTTCGACCTAAACAATGCGCGCGACTTAACGAACCAGGTCTCAAGACTTACCATCCTAACTCCTAGGTTGCTCGCGACTTAACACATAGGCTATGACCTACGACTTAATGATATAGCAACCAAACTCCTAAGTCGGTCACAACATAACACATGCGCCTATACGACCTAACGACTTAGCAGCTTCGCCGACCTAACAAAGTTACGACCCAACCAAGATACGGCTTAACAGAGGGTACGACTCATCATGGTAGCCGACCTACGACTTAGCTAACTCATCTGTCTACGGCTTAACCATGACACGCCTTAACGACCTATCACTTAACTCAACCCAACGAGTTACGACCTAACCCCTTAAAACATCTACGCGACCTAACATAAGTCGCGAACAAACTGGGATACGACCTAACTACTAAGTCATCTAGACGACTTAACTATTAAGTCGTTAACTAACTTATTCATTAGGTCGGTCAATCCCATAGGTCGCTCACTCTACTAAGTCGCTAACCTGCTACCCCAGCTCCCCTAGGTCGTTGCCGACCTAACTATGCTAACCCGGTAACCACTAGGTCGCTAACTCCACTAGGTCTGCCTACCCTTGAGTCGCCATATCCTTAAGTCGGTCAGTTCCTTAGGTCGTTAACTCGCCCTACCGACCTAACACTTAACTAAATCCTAGGTTGCATAATTCTATAGGTCGCTACAACTAACCCACGACCTAACACTAACTCGTCCAGAACCCATAAGTCGGCTACGACTTAGGACATAGACAACATTCTGCCAAAATCTGAAACTTAACAGAAATGCAACCAAAGGTCAACTCCTTTACGATGTTTCGATCCGTGAAAATACGGGTCGTTACATTCTCTCCCCCTTAGGAATTTCGCCCCCGAAATTCCAAGCAACAAAGCAATCGAAGACTATTCTGTACGCCTACCATCCATAGCAATCAACAAACCATACATCCAATTCTAGCTTAACGTACATAATTCTAAAACTTAGAACAAGTTACAATATCGTGAGATGAGACGACACCTTAGGGCCATACCTTGAAGAGTTCAGGATGAGCTGCCTTCATCCTCTCTTCCACCTCCCACGTACAGTCGTTATCATCATCACTCCATTGTATCTTGAGCAACTTAACTACCTTCCTCCTAAGCTGTTTCGTGTCGGTTTCAACAACACGAAGCGGCTTACGAGGTCTTCTATCGACTGGATCAACTTCGAAGTCTTCACAGCTATCAGCAGAAACCACCGTACTCGAGTCGTGCACATACTTCCGTAGATACGATACGTGAAAAACATTGTGCACACTCGACATTTTCTCTGGTAACTCCAATCTGTAGGCGAGCTTTCCAATTCGCTCGATGATCGGGAATGGTCCAACAAATCTCGGAGTCAATTTTCCTTTCTTCCCGAATCGAATAACATTCTTCAGTGGAGAAATCTTCACAAAAACCATATCTCCTATATCGAATTCCAAATCCTTTCGACGCTTATCGGCATAACTCTTCTGACAGTCTTGGGCTGCCTTCATTCTTTGCCGAATGATCTCTATGCAATCTGAAGTCTGTCGAATCATCTCTGGCCCAAGCATCAGCTTTTCTCCAGTTTCCAACCAACATGTCGGAGAGTTACACGGTCTTCCATACAATGCCTCATACGGTGCCATACCAATGCTTGACTGGTAACTGTTGTTGTATGTAAACTCCACCAAATGAAGGTGATCTTCCCATGATCCTCCGAAGTCCAAAACACATGCTCTAAGAAGATCTTCCAAAACTCGGTTGACTCTCTCGGTCTGACCATCTGTTTGAGGGTGATAAGTTGTACTCAAACACAACTCGGTTCCCAAAACTTCCTGGAAGCTCTTCCAAAATCCACTAGTGAACAATGGATCTCGATCGCTCACTATACTCTTCGGAATACCATGGAATCGAACTATCCACTTCACATACAACTCAGCCAACTTTGATGCAGTCCTAGTCGATCGAACAGGAATGAACCTCGCACTCTTGGTCAGACGATCTACAATGACCCAAATCCCTTCATTTCCCGTTCTGGTTCTAGGCAATCCATCAATAAAGTCCATCGATATCTGCTCCCACTTCCATGTAGGAACTTCTAATGGCTGAAGCAATCCGCTTGGCTTCTTCTGTTCAGCCTTTACCAACTGGCAGTTCATACACTTGGAAATAAAATTTCCAACATCCTTCTTCATACCTTCCCAGTAGTAGGTTCTCTTCATATCCCGATACATCTTATTTCCACCTGGATGAATTGTCAGCTTCGAGTGATGACTTTCCTTCAGAACTTCATTCCTCAATTCATCTATATCGGGAACAACTAGTCATCCTTGCTTCCGAAGCCAACCCTCTCGATCGACCTCGAATCCTTTATCCTTTTCTGGATCCAATCCAGATTCCAAATCACGGATAATCCTGACAAGCTTATCGTCTCGTTTTTGGCTCTCACCAATCCTTTCCACAAGAGAAGGTCTTATCGATAAGTTTGCCAACATCTCAGGTTCCAATTCACATCTAGGCCTGAAGTCAAATCCAGCTAAATACTCGAGACTCTTCCATTCTGAAAACATGGCTCCCAATCCTGCATGTCTTCGACTTAACGCATCTGCCACTGCGTTACCTTTTCCCGGAGTATAAGCTATACCAAAATCATATGATGCTAAAAACTCTAGCCAACGTTGCTGCCGAAGATTCAAATCCTTTTGGGAGAAAAGATACTTCAACGACTTATGATCTGTAAACAACTCGAATCGAACTCCCAATAGATAATGTCTCCACATCTTCAGAGCAAATACTATCGCCGCTAACTCTAAATCATGAGTTGGGTAATTCCTTTCATGCGGCTTCAGTTGTCGGCTGGCATACGCAACAACTTTATCCCTCTGCATCAGCACTGCTCCAAGTCCAGTACCACATGCGTCGGTGTAAACCACCATCTCATCATTCCCACTTGGAATAGTCAAAACAGGAGCACTTGTCAATCGCTCTTTCAGGATTCCGAAAGCTTGCTCGCACTTAGCATCCCAACTGAACACTTGGTTCTTCTTCGTCAATCCTGTTAACGGTGCAGCTACCTTGGAGAAGTCTTTGATAAACCGTCGATAATATCCTGCTAATCCAAGAAAACTTCTCACATCAGATGCATTCTTAGGTCTAACCCAATCCTGGATTGCTGCCACCTTAGCGGGATCAACCGCTATCCCATCTCCAGAAATCACATGGCCTAAGAACCTCACTTCATTCTTCCAGAAGTGACACTTCGAAAACTTATCCTTCAGCTGATGTTTCCGCAAGATTTCCAAAACAATACGCAAGTGCGTCTTGTGCTCTTCTTCCGTTCTGGAATAAATCAGAATATCATCCACGAACACAAGTACGAACTTGTTCAACTGGTCTCTGAACACTCTATTCATAAGATCCACAAAATATGCTGGCACGTTAGTCAATCCAAATGGCATTACCAGCCACTCAAAGAAACCGGATGGTGTCCTAAAAGCAGTCTTCGGCACACTATCCCTAGCTACTCTCAACTGGTGAAATCCCGTTGCCAAATCCATCTGAGAGAACACCTTAGCTTCGTGAAGCTGATCAAACAAGTCATCTATCCTTGGTAATGGATACTTGTTCTTCTTAGTCACCTTATTCAGCTCACGATAATCCACACACAATCTCAACGATCCATCTGCCTTGGTTGCGAACACAACTGGTGCACCCCACTCGGACACACTACGCCGAATGAATCCTTTCTGTAAAAGGTCATCAACTTGCACCCTCAACTCTTGCTGTTCCCTAGGCGCCATCCGCCTAAGAGGCATCACAACAGGTCTGGCTCCTTCAACTAGATCTATACGAAACTCGATCTCTCTATGCGGCGGCAACCCTTTGACTTCGTCAAAGACATCCTCGAATCCATTAGCGATTGGCACTGATGACAGTCCATCCCGTGGAACAACTAGCGAATACATGAAGCTCATGAAGACGCCTTCTTCATGCTTACATCGTATCACAACCTTTCGCCCCTCCACATTCTCGACTGTCAATTCCAACCTCTCGCAATCAACCTTTGCCGCATACTTCCTAAGCCAGTCCATACCCAAGATAATTCCGAACCCCGCAAAGTTCAGAACAAAGCAATCACAAACAAAAGAGCAACCATGACTCGATACAACTAGACCATGGCATAACATACACAAACAAGACGAACCCCCAACTGGATTAGTCACAACCAATGGCCTATCAACAATATCCGGTTCCAAACCTAACCGGTCTACGAGTTCATTACAAACAAACGAATGCGACGCTCCAGTATCAAACAAAACTCTGACTGGAACACCACATAGGAAAAGAGTACCTTGAACAACCACACTCTTTCCTTTCTCTTCAGCAGTAGGAGCTTTCGAAGACGACGGAACAGCTCCCAAAGCATAAGCTTGCACAATCTGCTTGTCCTTCCTCGGTTCTGGACAATTCTTCCTGATGTGCCCTGGCTTGTCACAGTTGTGACACTTCATCGGTGCCTTCGGATTCTTACAATCCTTCGAGAAATGGCCCTT
This sequence comes from Allium fistulosum, assembly GCA_030737815.1. Classification (NCBI taxonomy): domain Eukaryota; kingdom Viridiplantae; phylum Streptophyta; class Magnoliopsida; order Asparagales; family Amaryllidaceae; genus Allium; species Allium fistulosum. The sequence continues at coordinate 458,071,177 of CM060907.1, read as the reverse complement.
CTGCTGACAATTATAGCAAGTCACCTCGGCTTTCGGCTTCTTCTGGCCATCCTTACCTTTCTGCTGCTGCTGCTTCCTCTTCTTGTTTCCACCCTGCTGTGGTTTAGACTCCCCCCTGGTAACAGCAACAACAGGTCCTTCCTTAGGAAACAGACTCTCATGCCTAAGAGCTTTCTCCACAAGCTTCTCAAATGAATCGTCCAAATGATCTACCAACTGTCTCCCAAGATAACTGTCCAAGCCTGTCACAAACTTCTCATTCTTCTGATAAGCAGACTCAATGTACGACCGGGCATACTTGGACAAAGCTTCAAACTCAAAAACATACTCAAGAACTGATCTTCCACCTTGCTTGAGCTCCACAAACCTCTTGAACAGAACATACTTATGAGCTGTAGAAATGAACTTAGCTTCAAATCTGACTTGGAATTGCTCCCAAGTAATCTCTTCCTCCGGAGTATCGATGATAATAGAGTTCCACCAATCAGAGGCTCTCCCCTGAAGCTGCCTTGATGCCAACTTCCTCTTAGTTGCATCATCAATTCCCAAATCACCAAAGATCCTTCTACAAGCATCTATCCATCTCTGGACTTCTATAGTTGATTCTGTTCCCAAGAAAACCTTCCCTCCAAGAGCAGTATAATCCTTGCACAACTTAGCAAAATCCACTGGTTTCGGAGTTTGGACTTGAACTCCAACATCAACTGCTGCCCCCGGAACTGGTATCCTTCTCATGATCGAAGTCATCATAGCTTCGAACATGGCTGCATAATCAGCAGTCTCTTCAGTAGCACAGCCTTCCTTAGCAGCTGGTCTCCCTCTTCGACTCATTCTCAATATCTATAAAAAGGAATGATTAGAACATCTAGAGAAACAACTGCATAAAGGACTAACTTACTTTTAAGCTACTATATTATATATAGTAATCATCCATCAAATTACAATTACGTCTCTCATATGTAGTTACGACAGCGAGCGTTGGGTAAAATCGATTAACCAATGCTCTGATACCAAATGTGACGACCGCCCATGACCCCTGCACCGAATCTAGAAATAGTGCGCTGTAAAGTGTGCCAGGCGACCATGGGCGATTGTCAGGGTAGATTAAAAACAACAGAATCTATCGTATTACTCACAGCGCATGGACAAAATACAATAGAAAATATGTATAGTGAAGCTTTACAGAACAAAACGACATCATATAAAACTCCATAATAGTTGAATACAAGTATCCAAATAGTCAATACATCAAGCCTCACTACATATCTCTCAGAGAATACAAAACAGCGGAATATCCAGTACATATAATAAGAAGATAATATGCAACCCTCCATCTCGTCTTCGATATCAGCATCGTGAGAAGAGAACAGCACCTGTCACCTGCTACCTAGTCTGCCCGTCCCAAAATGGACGAACAGCCCAAGGCAATAAGAATTAAAACATAAAGCCTTGAGTCAGACAACAGTCTTAGTGAGCAGTAAATTAACTAACAACATACCAAAAGAGCATAAAGGAAAAGGAATAGGAATACAACCCTCCCACTCCAACCTCATTCTACAGTGATAGCCCCCAGACACACACTAAACAGAAGCAACATAGCAGAGCATACAATTTAAAATAAAGTAAAAATCATTCGAGTCAAGGGCGATGCTTTCCAAGTACCAAGGCCTAAATCAGATAAGCACCCAGAAAATACCGCTCTCGAGTCCGAATGACGATACAACCAAACATCCATGACTCTGGCTATCACTGTTATCATTGCTTCGATATCACCGTTAATTGAATGACCGGCACATTCTTTCAGCCGTCCGTCAAGGGCTAATGGAAACCCCGGTTCTAGACATAACTCCCGCACGTCGTCGCAACCCGTGCCTAGGACTATCGAATCTGCCCAGAGTACTCGACCATCAACAGTTAGTCGTTGGGACTATCGAATCTGCCCAAACGAACTCTTGCTTAGAGCATGCTAGAACCTTCAACAACGATGCTATCCAAACCTCCTAGTCATCCTCCTCGACGACTATTCTTATATCCATTCATTATCCTCAACTCGAATCATATCACCGAGTTATCAACATGCTTGGAATGATCCCGTCTGGATTAGACCAAGTCTTCATCACATGATTGCCTCGCTTCATCACATCCTCACGAAGCCTCATCTCAACATCACACATCAAATCTATGCATAAGAGCTTCATCATCCCGCTACATATGCCACGAGCAGCTTTCCCAATTCAAGAGCCTTTCCCTTAGCTTTTGAATCGTCTTCGATCTAAATCTAATCATCAATCATCTAGTTCATAACAATCAATCAAATCAAACATCAATCCAAGCAATCAAGCATTCAAAAATGATCTAAGTAGACAATTATAACAATAATGTCATTTTCGTAATTAAAGAGTTAAAAGTCCAATAAGCATGAAAACGTGGATTATATCTCTACAAACTTGATGAATGAACTTGCATAGGTTAACATATGATAAAATGGATGTAACATCATCATGAACAATGGATCTATATGGATCTACACTTTGGATGAAGAAAATGCACGGAAATCTCTATTTTAACACCAAATCTAGCCAACAATCCGATATACTCCTTTGGATCCGTGTGAGAGATAATCACCACTCACCAAATCACCAAAACAAACCCAAATCAATACGCTTCAGATCTGGACAGCAAAGGATCAAGCTTGATCTATCACGAATTCGCTTCAAACGATGAAATCTCTCTTGAAAAGATGAAGATCTTCAATCTAAGCTCTTGAATCTTCAATCTTGATCTTCGATTTGGATGAAAGGAAGCACTAGATTAGAGTGGAGAAAAGAAGTGAAGAAGTGTAGAAGTCGAGCTCTCAAAATGGCAGCACTTCGTCGCTTCAAAATCCGGATCCCAAAAATGAAGCCAACCCCCTCTATTTATAGGCAGAAAATCTATTAAGTCGTAACTCGGTATTAGGTCGTTTCCGACCTACGACCTAAGACCTTGCCGACCTAAAACCTATACGACCTAACAGCTCTTCGACCTAAACAATGCGCGCGACTTAACGAACCAGGTCTCAAGACTTACCATCCTAACTCCTAGGTTGCTCGCGACTTAAGACATAGGCTACGACCTACGACTTAATGATATAGCAGCCAAACTCCTAAGTCGGTCACAACATAACACATGCGCCTATACGACCTAACGACTTAGCAGCTTCGCCGACCTAACAAAGTTACGACCCAACCAAGATACGGCTTAACAGAGGGTACGACTCATCATGGTAGCCGACCTACGACTTAGCTAACTCATCTGTCTACGGCTTAACCATGACACGCCTTAACGACCTATCACTTAACTCAACCCAACGAGTTACGACCTAACCCCTTAAAACATCTACGCGACCTAACATAAGTCGCGAACAAACTGGGATACGACCTAACTACTAAGTCATCTAGACGACTTAACTATTAAGTCGTTAACTAACTTATTCCTTAGGTCGGTCAATCCCATAGGTCGCTCACTCTACTAAGTCGCTAACCTGCTACCCCAGCTCCCCTAGGTCATTGCCGACCTAACTATGCTAACCCGGTAACTACTAGGTCGCTAACTCCACTAGGTCTGCCTACCCTTGAGTCGCCATATCCTTAAGTCGGTCAGTTCCTTAGGTCGCTAACTCGCCCTACCGACCTAACACTTAACTAAATCCTAGGTTGCATAATTCTATAGGTCGCTACAACTAACCCACGACCTAACACTAACTCATCTAGAACCCATAAGTCGGCTACGACTTAGGACATAGACAACATTCTGCCAAAATCTGAAACTTAACAGAAATGCAACCAAAGGTCAACTCCTTTACGATGTTTCGATCCATGAAAATACGGCTACATATGCCACGAGCAGCTTTCCCAATTCAAGAGCCTTTCCCTTAGCTTTTGAATCATCTTCGATCTAAATCTAATCATCAATCATCTAGTTCATAACAATCAATCAAATCTAACATCAATCCAAGCAATCAAGCATTCAAAAATGATCTAAGTAGACAATTATAACAACAATGGCATTTTCGTAATTAAAGAGTTGAAAGTCCAATAAGCATGAAAACATGGATTATATCTCTACAAACTTGATGAATGAACTTGCATAGGTTAACATATGATAAAATGGATGTAACATCATCATGAACAATGGATCTATATGGATCTACACTTTGGATGAAGAAAATGCACGGAAATCTCTATTTTAACACCAAATCTAGCCAACAATCCGATATACTCCTTTGGATCCATGTGAGAGATAATCACCACTCACCAAATCACCAAAACAAACCCAAATCAATACGCTTCAGATCTGGACAGCAAAGGATCAAGCTTGATCTATCACGAATTCGCTTCAAACGATGAAATCTCTCTTGAAAAGATGAAGATCTTCAATCTAAGCTCTTGAATCTTCAATCTTGATCTTCGATTTGGATGAAAGGAAGCACTAGATTAGAGTGGAGAAAAGAAGTGAAGAAGTGTAGAAGTCGAGCTCTCAAAATGGCAGCACTTCGTCGCTTCAAAATCCGGATCCCAAAAATGAAGCCAACCCCCTCTATTTATAGGCAGAAAATCTCTTAAGTCGTAACTCGGTATTAGGTCGTTTCCGACCTACGACCTAAGACCTTGCCGACTGTAACGACTCGGATTTTTCACGTTCGAAAATCAACATCCGTACTTCACCTTGTACTAGAATGTCGTAGATTCGACCGTTCAAATCCGATTCGCCGGAGCTTATAATACAGTAAGTATAACAACACAGCGGAAGCAAGAAAAACAATGATATCATATACAATCCAATGAATACAATATCCAGAATGATATACAACAATGATATCAATATGATACAACAATATCAGAGATAAATAATGATACAGCGGAAATAACAGAACAGAAGAGATCACTCCAAATGATCTACAAAAGAGAATGACTCCAACAACTCCAACGTCAAGCTCGAACCACAAGGAGAAGCAAGTGCAGTCCTGAACTCCAAGAACTGAACCAGCTCCAGATAATCTACTAAACCTGAATATCTGAGAAAACCAAACTCTAGACTGCCCGTGTGGAAAATTGTGGGCACCCAGAGTTTAGGAAGGGAACAATAAACTCCGGATCAGTCATGGGACTGGTGTGAGCAACAAAAACAGTTTATCTTTAAAACAAGCAACAAAGGCTTTTAAACATTGAAATCCGCAATGCTTTTTCGAAAATGAAACTACCATAAGGCCTCCCGCCACACACACAATGCAATCGCAGAATTGGAGGAGATTTCTCCTTATGATAGTCAAAAATGCTTACTACGCAAAATCATTCGATATTATTATCATTAGTGCATAGTGTCGAAAACCATTTCGAAAATATAATATTAATCTTAGCCAGCATACAACATTATTGTATGCCTACTATAGCTACTACGTTCAATAGCAGGTTACCGCCACATTCCATAGCAGGTAATACAACTAAAACCGTACTGGATTCGTATTGTTTCTTTGGATTTCCAACAAATGATCAGGCTAAGGAACTTCCTTACCGAAATAGAAACGCCTCTGGAAAGACGCCCCGGATCCTAACCGGATCTCTGCAAACAAAAGGCCGACGCCACCTCACGCTGTACAGCTGTAACTAGGTAACTAACACACTGACGCTACCTCACGCTGTACAGCTGTAACTAGGTAACTAACACACGAGTCATGTCATCCCCCGGTCGTTACCGACCTTTATCCGCGGGCCCTCGATCATAAAGCAACAACCACAAAGTATAATAACTGTGCAGCATCCACATAGGTAAAATATCTGGGCTCCATACCATGATATCACCTTTTATCCAGAAGGAAATGACATACCCTAGGGGCGCTACCCCTAAAAACCTTTGTCGCAACATTCCTGTTTCGACCATTACGGGGTTCTGAGGCTCGACGAAGTCTCATCCACATACACTACGCTTTTTCACAAAGCCACGCTTTTTCACAAAGCCACGCTTTGATCAACAAATGATCAGCAGCACTTCGTATGCCACATTACCAAATTGGGAATGTATTACTAGTAACCATCAACTACATAACCTCTGAGCTCGTACGTCTCAGAGAAGGGTGTTAAGCTAAGAGAATAAATTCTCCGCCACCAACAGAAATGTATTTGATAGAAACCAGCTTTACATCTCAAAGTGTAACGTCAGACACACATCCATACAAGTCTGTTCCGGGTTCGAACAGAATCGAAGGCACTTCCGAAGAAGCCCTTGCAATCCGGGTATTCACAATCTCGATCGGATTTTCCATCACTTAAGAAATCTCTATACCGGCGCGACTCAGTGCAGAGACAATCGATAGGTCATCCTATCGTTCTCGCAAATACCCGGTCTTCACCACCGGTCTTCAAATGCTATCCATATCGTCGTATCACTATTCGGAATGGGATATATGACACAAAGGTCCTCTCCCGGCTAAACCGAATAACGAGCGCAATTAAAAAATATATGGATACTGGGGTCTTAGTTAAATCACAGCTTAAAGCCCAAAACTTTTCATTCGAATGGTTAAACAAATTACCATTTCCAATCTTTTAAACAAAAAGATTAATTTCAAAAACCTTCAATGGTTTGAACAATTTTCCACACTTTTAATCTTTTAAACAAAAGATTTAATTCACAAAGTTAACCCCATTCACAAAGATTCATTTTATGGATTTTCAAATCGATTTCCATTTCAATCTGATTAACTCGTTAAATCTTTAAATCAAGATTTAACTTATAGCTTTCAAAACAATTCCATTTCAAGTTGGATTAACTCGTTCGGTCTTTGAATCAAAGACTCATTTCATAAATTTCAAAACATTTCAATTCTATTTCAACTCGAAACCATTCAACACAATTTGGAAATCCTTTCTTATGTGAAAGCTTTTACTATTTGAAAACAAATAATTTTGTTTTCAGAAAAATCCAGTTATATTTACACGAGTTAAAACCCTTGAATAAAAATTCAAATTCCCAAATCAATACATTTAAAATGGTTTAACCCATATATAACTTGTACAACATCTTTAATCCCTAGTTTCAAATCATAGGATTCAATTTCAAACTTGAATTCAAATTTAAATCAAATTATTTAAATTTTCAAAACTCGATTAAGTTATTCAAAATAACTTTTATCTTTGAAATTCCATTTCAAAAGCTTTTCACTTTAAACCCAAATTTCCAATTTCAAAATCAATTGAAATTAAAATTTCAATTTCAAAAACATCAAATTTAAATTATCTGTGACTTAACCGATTTCCACGTGAAATCCATATTTGTGTGTATAAAAGTGTAGTCCAGGGGTTTTACACACAATAGTGCACAACATCAATCATCACAGATATATCGATAAGCGGTATAACCCATAACGCTTATCTTCATTCACAGATTCATAGATAAAATAAATTTATCAGTCACAAAGATTCACTATTACAATTCGATGTGGGTTTCGGATAGCCAACTGAAATCCGACTCCCTGTCGCATCGAAATTCAAGTGTCGTTTACGGGTCAAGGGTTTTCATATTCATATAACAGTATATCACAGAAACAGAAATCACAACTCAGCACAAAGCAATTCATATTACAAAGCATCACAATCACATAACAGAGTTATCAAACTGCTCAAAGCATTTCAAAAATAATTAATCATCTAACAATTAGATGAATTAATAGTGTGATTATAATCAATCTATCACATAATTATAAATATATATTTTTCTTTAATTATATCTTAATCACCTTCATAGATTAACTATTTCTTAATTAATTGCCTTAATTAATTTATCACATTAATTAATTACCTTTAATTAATTACAATAAGTGATTATTCTTAATCACTTAATCATCTTTAACCATTAATTAATTACTTTTAATTAAGAAATAAGTCGACCTTTAATTATTTGAATATCCTTTAAGTAATCACCTTAAGTAATTAACTTTTAATTACATACATTAATTAAGCATCTTTAAATTAAGGATAACCATTTACTTAATTAATCACTCAATTTCCATTTAAATCTTATTTAATTGGAAGTAAATTCTTTAAAACTTAACTAATCCCAAAATTTAAAATAAAGCATTTATTATTTTAAAAGGATTAACAAGAAGTTGTTTAATGTTTTAAATTTAAATTTGGAAAAACTTGTTTAAAACAAAACTGTTTTAACATCAACCTGAGACCTCTTCGGCTCTCCACTCGAGTCAAGTACCCAATTTCCCCGAGTCTTTGCAATCACTCATCTACTTCGAGTAACTCCTTCACTCGCACGAGACAAAACACGAGATCAACGTTCTTCCCCAAACTTCAACAAATCCAGATACCCAAATGGCACGCGTGCACGTGCACAATCGCGCGACGACGCTCCGGCCATTGCCTCCACCATCTATAAGTCGCCGATGAGCCTGCCGACGAACTCGACCATCCAAATCGTCGATCAACTGGGCGAATCAAAACTGAACCACTTGAGCACCCACTGGAACGAAACCACCATCCAAGAAATCACCTCGACCTGCCAACCTCGATCACCAGAAGTCTCGCCATCGCACCCAAACCTCCGCCACAACTGTAACGACCCGACTTTCTATGGCCAGAAAGTCGGATCATTATGAAGAAAGAAAGGGGTAGAAAATAGAAAAGAAGAGAAAGAAAGAAACAACACATCAGAATCTCACAGCGGAAACGGAACAAATTATAATATATCACATAACTAATACATAGTCTTTACATAATCAGAGTACACAACTTATACATCACTTACTAGACAGTTATAAACATCTGTCTAGACATTACAACTCAAATACAAGACAAGACACTATCACAGATATCAACACAGCGGAATACTATATCTACGAACGCCGAAGCCTCCTGCTCCATTGCTCTTCCAGAATATTCGTCAAAACTAAACCTGAATCCCTTGGCTACTCGTAAAAATTTGAGTACCCAAGAGTTTATAAGACATAAATAAACAACTTGGGTCAGACATGGGTCTGGTGTGAGTAAACGGGTTAAACTTGTTTAACTTCAAAACCTTTTGAAAGAAAAGGTATCACGTAAGACTTCCCACAAATAAACATGGGTAAGTTTTTACCTTACGCTAACCAAAACATTTGATAGGAAATTCGATTGTATTATAATAGGGTCTAGGGTTTTCAAGTAAAATACAGAAATAGCTGAAATGCTTACATCTCACATTCCAACATAGTTGGGCACAACTAATACGTACGGCACTTATTGGAGTTTGGATTCCATACAATGGCAGGGCTACCGGGGTACCGCCCGTCACAGTACGTGGCCTAGATCACCGTACCGAGGATCACTCCCAATCCCCTGCAACACAAGGTCGGAACATCCCTTACTGGATAATTCCCGCACAAGATACCTCACGGTTGGGATCAGCAACCGCACACACTAAGCCGAAATAAGAAGGGACTTCTAGACAGAGGTAATCTTGTCCTACTTGGGTGCTACCCACTAACCTTGCTGCACCTCCCTTGTTTTAGCCATTCCCGGTTTGTGAGGCTTGAGGTCACGATTACCTTTTAAATAAGAACACATCACTTAGAATGCTCATCGTCCACTTGACGATGTGCTGAAAGCATTCAATCCATACAAGTTCGTTCCGGGTTCGAACGAAACCGAAGGCATTATCTCGTTACACTCATTTTGGAATCACCCTCAGAGTTAACGACAATAACCCTTGCACTCTGAATCTTCATCTTCACTTGATTCACGACCTATCGTTAATTTGGATCGATGTGGTATTCGGGTCTCCAGACCTGGAAATCCGGTATACGGAAACCCGATCCCGGTCTCATCGAAATCCAAAGCGTATCTTTTAAGGCCAAGTTGTTTTAAGGGTTAAAACAATTCAATTCAATTATCTTTATACACATAGAAAGATAATTCACAATAGATAATCAACATTATCAGATAATCCATATTATCATCACAATTCAACTAAACATCCATATCATACAGCATATATCTCATCAGAGATCAAACAATGCAAAGCATTCCATATTATTTATCCATCCATAAGTAATGATTTATCTCATCTCTAATTAATTTAAAATAAATTAAATTAATTACTTCATTCTATAAATCCTGCTTACTTAACCCTTAATTAATTTTAAATTAATTAATTAATTATCCTCTAATTATTCATTTCAATTAATCATCCTTGATTAATTATCTTTTAATTACATTCAAGTAATTAGCCTTAAATTAATTTCACAAATTAATTATCCTTAATCAAATATAGTAATTAACCTTTAATTACTTCATTAATTTATTAACTATAATCAATTACATTAATCTTTAATTAATTATATTAATTAATTACTCTATAATCACTTATTATTGATTAATTAATCTTAATTAATCAAACTTAAATTATATTAATTATATTAATTAATAATCCTTAATTTATTCTTAATTAATTATCCTATTTAAATTAATTACATTAAGTAATTATTCTTTAATTAATTACAGAAATTAATTAACTATTAATCACTTACCTTTAATTAATTATACTAAGTAATTATTCCTTAATTACTCCCATTAATTAATCTCAAATCATTTCCATTAAGTAATTATTCACAAATTACTTTCATTAATTTTTCACTAATTACTTTTAAATTAAGTAATTATCCTTTTATTAATCATCTCTATTAATTAATCCATTAATTAATTTAAACTTAATAAATCACATTTATTAATTAATTAACCTTAATTTATTACATTAATTATCCTTAATTAATCATATTAATTATCCTTAATTAATTATCTAAGTAATTAATCCTTAATTACCTTTCATTAATTACTTCCAAAAAGTAATTATACCCTTTAATTAATTTCATTTAGAATTTACACATTAATTACTTACACTAAGAAATTTAATTAATTAATTTCATAATTCAATTATTACTTAAACCAAATTCAAAGTTTTATCCTTAATTTATTAAACTAATTAATGATCTTAAAATAATTACCTTAATTAATTATTCCAAATTACTTGTTAATGATCCCATCATTAACTACCCATTCTTCCCATTAATTAATTACCATAAGTAATTTTAATTAACTCATCATTAATTAATTACATTAATTAATTTTATTAAGTGATAAATCTTTTAATTAATCTCACTAATTAGTTACCCTTAATTAACCACAACTTTAATTAAATTTAAAGATAAATTCTTTATCTTTATTAAATTCTTATTTACATCATTTAACTTCCATTTGAAACCATTTTGCAACTCAATCTTATATTTGAAAGATATAAGATTTTCTTTAAACCAAACAATTTAAACATTAAATTTTAAAACTTAAATAAACATTCCTTTTAAAACATCTCACTTTAAATTCATCTTAAAATTTAGTTAATCATTTATTTTAAACTAAATTATTTTCAATATACATTTAAACTTGTTTAAACATTTCCCTTTTAAAACAAATTGTTTAAATAACTTAAAAACTTTTAAACATTTTTAAAGCTTGGTTTTATTTATTTTTAAACTTGAACCCAGATTCGCAAACTCACCCGAGCCTCACACTCCAACACTCGAGACTTTCCACGAATTCCACACGAGTCTCTCGCAAACTCACTCCTGCTTCGAGTCATTATGCTATCAACACGAGAGAACTCCTGAGCCGACTCTTCTTCCCCAAACATCGATCGAACCCAGATTCACAAACATGCACGTGCACGTGCACACAATTTCGCCGCCCCTCCGGCCAACTTCGCCGTCGCCTACAAGTCGATGATCACCGCGTCGTCACACCTGGTCTCATAAATCCACGAATACAACAGCAAAACAAAAACGAACACTTCGATCGAAAACTGGAACCAATCCCTACGACACATCACCTCGCCGACGACGAACCGGATCACCAGAATCCACGCCGACCACACCAGAGCCACGTCACGAATCCAAGCGATGATTTCCCCCTGTCCGATCGTCTCCGATGCTTCCCAGATGACACACGAACTCGACAAATCATGCCTACCAAAATCAGTCCTTAAACCCTACTTCTACCTCGCCGCTCCACCACGGCGATCAGGAAATTCGCCCACCATTTTTCCTGAATTCGTCAACCTCTCAGCTATCTCCAGAAACAATTCCGATGACCCACTTTGCTCCGATCGCCGTAAATCGTTCGAAGTTCGAATCTCGATCAACTCAGAAATTCACGACATATACTAACTTAAAAATCATGAAACCAATGTCTAAAATCATCATTTTACAATACGATTCTATTTCGAAAATCAAAGTATGAAATTAAGATGATTGATTTCTGACCTTAATTTATTTTTCAGAGTAAATCTCTGCTACCAGTACAAACCACTTGTTATTTATGCTTAAAAACATTTTTAGAATTTGAATCTGGTAAATACAAACAAGTTTCATTTAAGTATTGTAATATAAAACTGTTTATAAAAAGAGATATAAATTTTCTTTGAATTTGTTGAACCTGTTATACACCCAGAGATATACAATTACATGTACACATAGTAATTCACTAATCTACATCCAAGCAATCCTTTTTACAACTTACTGTAAAGGTTTAGCACATGCATTACAATATACAACAAGTTTTTAAAAGAAATATGTTTAATCACCAGACAAGGAACAGAGAACAGATTGTATATATACATAAATATATATACAGGTATATACACATTTTAGCAGAGCAATTCAAAGCATATTATACATCCAGATCAATCATGCAAACCATCATACAACAATATCCAAACAATATCATATGCATAACGATAGATTTAAAACTGTAACTTTTTTTTTTAAAAAGTTTACTCACCAGATTTGAATGGAACAGAGAGCAGAGCACCATTTTGACAAGCTTATGATACTTTTAAACTAGATATGCTTTTGCCTTTGAAAACTGCATGCATGCTTGTTTGAAAAAAAAGATGTAGACTTCTTTAATTTCCAGGTTTGAAAAGAAACAGGCTTGATTTAAAACTGCAGTTGCATGCAGGCTGGTTCATCTCAGGTTGAAGATGAATGCAGGCTTTGATTTGAAAAACTTGAATTCTTGTTATTGAGACTTGATGAAGAGATGAGACTGTTTTGATTTAAGTTGAAGAAAATGCTTGCAGACATTGTTATTCTCAGGTTTGAAGAAAATAGTCTACAAGCTTTGATTTTGATCTTGATAATGGTTATAGGGATTGCTTTTGAAGTTGAAAAAAATGAATTACCGAAATCTGGTTTGTGAATGTTGATTTCAGATTTTAATTCTGGGAAATTTTACAGGGTGAAGGTTTCTTAGTTTTTGAATTTGAGAGGATAGAAGAAAAAATGAAGATGAGGAGCATAGGTTTATAAATAGGCTGAAAAATGGTTTAATAAAAATAAAAGAAATTAAAATAAAAACTTGACATTTGTCATATTGGCATGCTTATAAATTAACACATGTCACTTAAAGTAATTATGATTTGTGATTAAATGTTAATATAAGATTAGTATAACCTTAGGCTTAATTAATTAGTTAATATGTACTTATTTATATGTAGATAAATTATAAAATAAATAACCCAATTATATTTATAAATAAAAGTTTATACCAATATTTTAAAATTCAAAACAATTTAAATATCTATCTTTTTGAATTTCAAAACTTTAAATTCAAATCCAAATCAAATTTTAAAATCAAATTTTAAAATCAAGTTATATATACAAAATTCAATTTGAAATAACAATTCTATTTATATTAAAAATCCATTTGTAAAAACAATAGAATGTTAATATTATTGGAAATAACACATTTGTCAATTTTAACTAATTTATAAAAGAAATTATCTCTTTATCAAGCTATATTTAAAAAGAAATAAAACAAATTCTTTTGTAAATCTTATTTATTATTTAAACTTAAGTTATAACATAATTTAAACCATTATACATTTTCCTTAAGTATTTTAAAACTATATAGTTAATTATTTGATTAATCTTTGAAAATCTTTATTTTAAATTTAATTATAATTCCCAAATTACCAAAATATATTAGAAATTGAAAATTATGTTTTATTTGTTAAATTTAATCCAAAGCTTTTCTATTAACAACATATACAATTATATATACATTATAAATAGAAAACAATTTAATTAGTTTTTTAAAAGATGAAATCTACAAATTAAATATTTATTTAATCTGGATTATTAAATCAATCCAACTCTTATTTAACAATAATTATCAAATCAATTTAATTTTTAATACAGATTATTAAATTGATATTGCCTAAAATTCCGGGATATCACATTCCTCCCCCCTTAAAAGAATTTCGTCCCCGAAATTTAAAACAAAGGTAATTTAATAATCCCATTAAAGATTTTAATTTTAAAACACAAGCATCTACTATCATCCATATGCTAGCAACCATAGCAATCCAATTCATCCAATCAAACAATTCTAACTATCTAGACTAAATTCTAGATAAAATTCCTCGAGTTTCCCCAAGTATATATATATACCGGGATACTCGCTCTACAAACAATCTAAACTACTAAGCTATAGATCTCCTACTCATCTAGATCTACAGAACTAAACAGACTATCAGATTACAGACGAGTCTGACTCAACTACCAAACTTCCAGAACTGCTGATTCTAAAACCAGAGATAGATCAAATACGTACTCCTTCAGAGATACGTAAAACACAATGAATTCCAATTATCCAAACTGACCATTCAGTTTCGAAGTCCAAATACTTATCCAAATCAGAACACAAACTAGATCTAAACACAACTCTACTTCACAACATCAGTAGATTCCAAACTTACTCCTCCTATCAGAGATACACTCCAAACTACTTTCGCTGCTCAACTCTGATCTGAGGTAGGACACAAGCACAGACTGGACAACTCATTCCAGAAATAAGGTTCACTGATCCATAAATAAAACTTAGATACTCCAGCAAAACTTGAGTTGCTTCGCCAACTCCATCTCTAGGAAACATCCTTCCACTTAGACTGAACCACCGGTATCACTCCTGGAATCCAATCGATAAGAAAACTCAACTTCCAGATGCGGACAAATCTCTAACTTCTCTGAAGACATCCAGAAAAATTCTGACAACCCAAGAGAACACTCAGACAATCGCAAGTCGCTTTTGCGATCAACCCATCCTAATTCCAAACAGACTGCTCTCTCTTTACCAATCAGAACAGCTTACACTTATTTATCCAATTTATCGAAGAAATGGATCCACTCTGCTGCTTCTGAACTTCACTTCCAGAAAAACTGCTCATCCAGAAAACTTCCTGCCATCACAGAATACTCCGAGCTGCATTGCTGACACTGATGCCAAGGACTTCCTATTCCAAAGATCTTCGAGAAACTTGGACCCCAAACCAAACAGAAACACCATGCTGAACTCAGCCACAATACCGAAGCATTCACACTTCCTTAATCTTGTTCCAAAGAAAACATCTTCAGGAACATCCCTCGTCACTGTATCTCATCATACAGCTACTATTACCTGAGGTATCAAGGTACCATCACTCGCTTCTGTTCAACCGACAGATCCAATTCTACTCATCCAAACTTCAGAGATAAACTCCGAACCATTACAGTTTCCTTCGGAGATCGATGAAATCCTTTACCACAGCAAAGCTTACTCGAGACGGTATTAGGTCTACAGTCTCGACAGATACACTTCCAACCTCAACACTCAAATTCTAACTATTGGTAGTTGTGTTTCATACACCACCTCCCTATCTACCTTTATATCTTATATTGGAAAACCCGAACAGGTAACCCAACAAATAGGTAGAAATATATATATATTTAAAATGATACTTTTTATATAGAAATTATTTCTGGGTAAAATTATTTCATTTACCTCTTTAAAACAATATTGTGTCGAATTGTTCTATACAAGTGTTTAGAGATCCCTATCAATGTTGTGGCGTCCCACACATTGACCAGAATCCATAAACTACTCAATAAACCAATTAACACAATATAAAACAATTTTATATTCACTAACAAATACGCGCTCATATCTATTAATACTCTCAAAATTCCCACCAGAGCCAAGGTTATCGCCAGCCAAAGCTCTGATACCAACTGTAACGGGACGAGCCAGTGGCGACTGGTAGGCTTTGCAACCATCCCAGACCCACCGTGGCATACAGTGATACCTCGAATTTGCTTTTACGGCCAGCCTCTCGACTCGCAACCAACCCTCACAAGGCCTTTACCTCTCAGGGACATGTAGGGGTAAGAGTCTCCCGTTCGCCACCAAACCGCGAAGCGAGAACCCCCTATCATGCTGTAATGTAGCAAACCCGATCCCGGTCTCATCGAAATCCAAAGCGTATCTTTTAAGGCCAAGTTGTTTTAAGGGTTAAAACAATTCAATTCAATTATCTTTATACACATAGAAAGATAATTCACAATAGATAATCAACATTATCAGATAATCCATATTATCATCACAATTCAACTAAACATCCATATCATACAGCATATATCTCATCAGAGATCAAACAATGCAAAGCATTCCATATTATTTATCCATCCATAAGTAATGATTTATCTCATCTCTAATTAATTTAAAATAAATTAAATTAATTACTTCATTCTATAAATCCTGCTTACTTAACCCTTAATTAATTTTAAATTAATTAATTAATTATCCTCTAATTATTCATTTCAATTAATCATCCTTGATTAATTATCTTTTAATTACATTCAAGTAATTAGCCTTAAATTAATTTCACAAATTAATTATCCTTAATCAAATATAGTAATTAACCTTTAATTACTTCATTAATTTATTAACTATAATCAATTACATTAATCTTTAATTAATTATATTAATTAATTACTCTATAATCACTTATTATTGATTAATTAATCTTAATTAATCAAACTTAAATTATATTAATTATATTAATTAATAATCCTTAATTTATTCTTAATTAATTATCCTATTTAAATTAATTACATTAAGTAATTATTCTTTAATTAATTACAGAAATTAATTAACTATTAATCACTTACCTTTAATTAATTATACTAAGTAATTATTCCTTAATTACTCCCATTAATTAATCTCAAATCATTTCCATTAAGTAATTATTCACAAATTACTTTCATTAATTTTTCACTAATTACTTTTAAATTAAGTAATTATCCTTTTATTAATCATCTCTATTAATTAATCCATTAATTAATTTAAACTTAATAAATCACATTTATTAATTAATTAACCTTAATTTATTACATTAATTATCCTTAATTAATCATATTAATTATCCTTAATTAATTATCTAAGTAATTAATCCTTAATTACCTTTCATTAATTACTTCCAAAAAGTAATTATACCCTTTAATTAATTTCATTTAGAATTTACACATTAATTACTTACACTAAGAAATTTAATTAATTAATTTCATAATTCAATTATTACTTAAACCAAATTCAAAGTTTTATCCTTAATTTATTAAACTAATTAATGATCTTAAAATAATTACCTTAATTAATTATTCCAAATTACTTGTTAATGATCCCATCATTAACTACCCATTCTTCCCATTAATTAATTACCATAAGTAATTTTAATTAACTCATCATTAATTAATTACATTAATTAATTTTATTAAGTGATAAATCTTTTAATTAATCTCACTAATTAGTTACCCTTAATTAACCACAACTTTAATTAAATTTAAAGATAAATTCTTTATCTTTATTAAATTCTTATTTACATCATTTAACTTCCATTTGAAACCATTTTGCAACTCAATCTTATATTTGAAAGATATAAGATTTTCTTTAAACCAAACAATTTAAACATTAAATTTTAAAACTTAAATAAACATTCCTTTTAAAACATCTCACTTTAAATTCATCTTAAAATTTAGTTAATCATTTATTTTAAACTAAATTATTTTCAATATACATTTAAACTTGTTTAAACATTTCCCTTTTAAAACAAATTGTTTAAATAACTTAAAAACTTTTAAACATTTTTAAAGCTTGGTTTTATTTATTTTTAAACTTGAACCCAGATTCGCAAACTCACCCGAGCCTCACACTCCAACACTTGAGACTTTCCACGAATTCCACACGAGTCTCTCGCAAACTCACTCCTGCTTCGAGTCATTATGCTATCAACACGAGAGAACTCCTGAGCCGACTCTTCTTCCCCAAACATCGATCGAACCCAGATTCACAAACGTGCACGTGCACGTGCACACAAGTTCGCCGCCCCTCCGGCCAACTTCGCCGTCGCCTACAAGTCGATGATCACCGCGTCGTCACACCTGGTCTCATAAATCCACGAATACAACAGCAAAACAAAAACGAACACTTCGATCGAAAACTGGAACCAATCCCTACGACACATCACCTCGCCGACGACGAACCGGATCACCAGAATCCACGCCGACCACACCAGAGCCACGTCACGAATCCAAGCGATGATTTCCCCCTGTCCGATCGTCTCCGATGCTTCCCAGATGACACACGAACTCGACAAATCATGCCTACCAAAATCAGTCCTTAAACCCTACTTCTACCTCGCCGCTCCACCACGGCGATCAGGAAATTCGCCCACCATTTTTCCTGAATTCGTCAACCTCTCAGCTATCTCCAGAAACAATTCCGATGACCCACTTTGCTCCGATCGCCGTAAATCGTTCGAAGTTCGAATCTCGATCAACTCAGAAATTCACGACATATACTAACTTAAAAATCATGAAACCAATGTCTAAAATCATCATTTTACAATACGATTCTATTTCGAAAATCAAAGTATGAAATTAAGATGATTGATTTCTGACCTTAATTTATTTTTCAGAGTAAATCTCTGCTACCAGTACAAACCACTTGTTATTTATGCTTAAAAACATTTTTAGAATTTGAATCTGGTAAATACAAACAAGTTTCATTTAAGTATTGTAATATAAAACTGTTTATAAAAAGAGATATAAATTTTCTTTGAATTTGTTGAACCTGTTATACACCCAGAGATATACAATTACATGTACACATAGTAATTCACTAATCTACATCCAAGCAATCCTTTTTACAACTTACTGTAAAGGTTTAGCACATGCATTACAATATACAACAAGTTTTTAAAAGAAATATGTTTAATCACCAGACAAGGAACAGAGAACAGATTGTATATATACATAAATATATATACAGGTATATACACATTTTAGCAGAGCAATTCAAAGCATATTATACATCCAGATCAATCATGCAAACCATCATACAACAATATCCAAACAATATCATATGCATAACGATAGATTTAAAACTGTAACTTTTTTTTTTAAAAAGTTTACTCACCAGATTTGAATGGAACAGAGAGCAGAGCACCATTTTGACAAGCTTATGATACTTTTAAACTAGATATGCTTTTGCCTTTGAAAACTGCATGCATGCTTGTTTGAAAAAAAAGATGTAGACTTCTTTAATTTCCAGGTTTGAAAAGAAACAGGCTTGATTTAAAACTGCAGTTGCATGCAGGCTGGTTCATCTCAGGTTGAAGATGAATGCAGGCTTTGATTTGAAAAACTTGAATTCTTGTTATTGAGACTTGATGAAGAGATGAGACTGTTTTGATTTAAGTTGAAGAAAATGCTTGCAGACATTGTTATTCTCAGGTTTGAAGAAAATAGTCTACAAGCTTTGATTTTGATCTTGATAATGGTTATAGGGATTGCTTTTGAAGTTGAAAAAAATGAATTACCGAAATCTGGTTTGTGAATGTTGATTTCAGATTTTAATTCTGGGAAATTTTACAGGGTGAAGGTTTCTTAGTTTTTGAATTTGAGAGGATAGAAGAAAAAATGAAGATGAGGAGCATAGGTTTATAAATAGGCTGAAAAATGGTTTAATAAAAATAAAAGAAATTAAAATAAAAACTTGACATTTGTCATATTGGCATGCTTATAAATTAACACATGTCACTTAAAGTAATTATGATTTGTGATTAAATGTTAATATAAGATTAGTATAACCTTAGGCTTAATTAATTAGTTAATATGTACTTATTTATATGTAGATAAATTATAAAATA
Source organism: Allium fistulosum (assembly GCA_030737815.1). Classification (NCBI taxonomy): domain Eukaryota; kingdom Viridiplantae; phylum Streptophyta; class Magnoliopsida; order Asparagales; family Amaryllidaceae; genus Allium; species Allium fistulosum. The sequence continues at coordinate 458,051,080 of CM060907.1, read as the reverse complement.
AATAACCCAATTATATTTATAAATAAAAGTTTATACCAATATTTTAAAATTCAAAACAATTTAAATATCTATCTTTTTGAATTTCAAAACTTTAAATTCAAATCCAAATCAAATTTTAAAATCAAATTTTAAAATCAAGTTATATATACAAAATTCAATTTGAAATAACAATTCTATTTATATTAAAAATCCATTTGTAAAAACAATAGAATGTTAATATTATTGGAAATAACACATTTTTCAATTTTAACTAATTTATAAAAGAAATTATCTCTTTATCAAGCTATATTTAAAAAGAAATAAAACAAATTCTTTTGTAAATCTTATTTATTATTTAAACTTAAGTTATAACATAATTTAAACCATTATACATTTTCCTTAAGTATTTTAAAACTATATAGTTAATTATTTGATTAATCTTTGAAAATCTTTATTTTAAATTTAATTATAATTCCCAAATTACCAAAATATATTAGAAATTGAAAATTATGTTTTATTTGTTAAATTTAATCCAAAGCTTTTCTATTAACAACATATACAATTATATATACATTATAAATAGAAAACAATTTAATTAGTTTTTTAAAAGATGAAATCTACAAATTAAATATTTATTTAATCTGGATTATTAAATCAATCCAACTCTTATTTAACAATAATTATCAAATCAATTTAATTTTTAATACAGATTATTAAATTGATATTGCCTAAAATTCCGGGATATCACAACAACCCAGGCTTCAATTCCCCCCATCACGATCATCTCCGATCACCCATGGCCATCGCCATTTCCTCGCGAACATCCTCGTCCCAAACAGAACTTCGAACCCTAGTTCAACGAATTCCTATTGCCACCGCATTTTATAAATTAAACCCCCTCCACTACACTTCCCCAGAGTTTCGTGCAACTCGGTCAATCAGAGGTGATGAAATCACCTCGTTTCCAGACCACATCAATTTCGAGTCTAAAACCCTATGTTTGATTCGTTCAATCAATTCGTGCATTAGAAAAATTATTCAACAATTTTCCTGGGATCGACCATTGCCAAGCTTGCTTCAAGCAAGATCTCGACACTCAAATGTTTCTCGATCGTCAGAAATTGATGGAAATACAATTTTTGATTAACTCGCAATATCTCATCAGATACAATCTTAAAAATCATAATATGGTTATCAAAAATCATAAACATGAAATACGAATCAGCTCGTAAAATAAAAACATGATTTCCAAATAATTGATTTAATGCCTTGAGTCGTTTCTTACTGTGAATTCATATTTTTATAACAGGTTCTCAACGTCAATCCTTGAAATCTGGTTTAACATTAACGGTACAGTTTAACAATAATTTTTTATTTGAAGATTCAGGCCTATCATTGATTATACGAAGAGATATGGGATTATTTTGGTGAATTATATGATGAGCCTGTAACCTAACAAAGCTTGTAAAATCTACAAAGGCATGCCAGTTTATATACAAGGTCATTCAAACTGACTCCCAAAAGAAAAATCATTCATGCAACATTTTCACACCATAGCTCAATGATCACCACAGTCATCAAGTTACTAACCAAATTCAGGTTTTCGAATTAGAGGTTTGCTCACCTTGATGGGAAGAAGCAGAGACAAAGAACAGGGAACAGAGGAGCTTTCATTTTTGTTTTGAGCCTGGAATTTGATACTTGAATCTGGAAATTGCTTTTGAACTTGAGTGATGATACTTATTATTTTCTTCTTTCAGATATTTGTATTGATGTTTTAATTGAAGATTTTTGTTAAAGTTTGAATGATGACTACTTTTAGTTTTCTCAGCTTCAAGAACGAAACTGGGATGAAGAGTTGGATATAAGAAAATGAAGTTACAGGATGATCATTTTGCTTTTGTACAAGGTCTGATCAGAGATTTTTCATATGGGGGCTGCATTTATTACCATGTACAATATTGTTTTTCTTCTTCTTATATTCATATATTTTCCTTTGGGTTCGGCTGTACATGTTTTGTAGTGTACTAAGGAGTATAGCATTAATTGCTCTGGTACCTTATGTTTCATTTGCAAGCTTATGGATGTTTATATACTTTCTTTTGTTTGCTTCATTTATAAGTCTCGGCTGAGATGTATTATTTTATATATGTGATATAATTTGCTTTGTACAATTTGTCTATGCTTGCCTACATTTTTTTTTTATTAGCTCGGCTGATATGAAACATTTTGGTGGCTGTAGTGATATTTTGTACAATCTACCCTTATCATTTTTCTCTTGTTCCTACTTGAATGTATCATATATATACTAGTGTCTTTTTTTTTTCCTTTGCTTTGTCTTCATACTCATGTATATAATGTTGTCTTCTTTTCTTTGCAAGCGTACATACTTGACTATATTTTAAATATGTATTTACTATATATGCCCAAACACATATATATAAAATATTTACAACATTTTTAAATTTAAGTGATTTATACCAAATATATTGGATATCGGGGAACTCGCATTACTTTACTAATTTAAATTTTACAATTTTTTATTCAAAAATTTATTTAATTATTAATTTAAATAAATTAAAAATCTGGGGTCGTTACACCGACCTAAAACCTATACGACCTAACAGCTCTTCGACCTAAACAATGCGCGCGACTTAACGAACCAGGTCTCAAGACTTACCATCCTAACTCCTAGGTCGCTCGCGACTTAACACATAGGCTACGACCTACGACTTAATGATATAGCAGCCAAACTCCTAAGTCGGTCACAACATAACACATGCGCCTATATGACCTAACGACTTAGCAGCTTTGCCGACCTAACAAAGTTACGACCCAACCAAGATACGGCTTAACAGAGGGTACGACTCATCATGGTAGCCGACCTACGACTTAGCTAACTCATCTGTCTACGGCTTAACCATGACATGCCTTAACGACCTATCACTTAACTCAACCCAACGAGTTACGACCTAACCCCTTAAAACATCTACGCGACCTAACATAAGTCACGAACAAACTGGGATACGACCTAACTACTAAGTCATCTAGACGACTTAACTATTAAGTCGTTAACTAACTTATTCCTTAGGTCGGTCAATCCCATAGGTCGCTCACTCTACTAAGTCGCTAACCTGCTACCCCAGCTCCCCTAGGTCGTTGCCGACCTAACTATGCTAACCCGGTAACCACTAGGTCGCTAACTCCACTAGGTCTGCCTACCCTTGAGTCGCCATATCCTTAAGTCGGTCAGTTCCTTAGGTCGCTAACTCGCCCTACCGACCTAACACTTAACTAAATCCTAGGTTGCATAATTCTATAGGTCGCTACAACTAACCCACGACCTAACACTAACTCGTCCAGAACCCATAAGTCGGCTACGACTTAGGACATAGACAACATTCTGCCAAAATCTGAAACTTAACAGAAATGCAACCAAAGGTCAACTCCTTTACGATGTTTCGATCCGTGAAAATACGGGTCGTTACAACAATGCTTTCCCTTCCCCCTCTCATCTGTTTTTTTTCCATTCGCCTGCAGTTCTTTTTTGTTTTACTTTTCTTCTTTTCCTTCTTTCTATTTCTTTTTTTTCTTTTATTTAAATGAAGGCCCATACCACACCATCAAATCCCAGCCCACACAACCTTCATCTTCTCGAATCCCCTGTACACGCCATTGCCAGTATCTTGCGTGCATGAGAATGAGTGATACCAAGCTACGATCATCTGATCGACGAACCGATTTCGCCGTCATGCTCCTCTCCAAAATCTCCACGTGCCCATACCCTTCTCGACAACCCCACTTCAACCATGCCAATCGCGACTTGATTGAACATCCACGGCTATAGCGCGAAGTCGCACTCCTCCCCCCATAATCGCACGGTCCGATCTTCCCCACCAAGATGCTATTCACCACCACAAACTCGAATCCACCATCCCTTGCTCGAATCGATGACCCCATACTCCAAAAGGTCGAACCCTAGCTCGCGTTCATGCTCTGACATAAAAGTCGATCCTCATAAACCATATCCGCACTCTACACCACTTATACCATATCGAAGAGAATTCAAAAACTTGAATTTACAAACTGGTTTCGAATTTTTTTATGAAGTTTTTATGAGTTATTTATTTTTGAAGTTTGATTTATTTTTTTCTCTTTACTGTGAATGTTTGGCTACGTGTGTTTAAAAAGGAATAGGAAGGCGAGATGTTTGCGTGTTTGAAGAGGTAAAGTCAAATCCTAGGTTGCAGAAGAAAAGATTGGTTTGAAAGATTTTTTATATATATATATATATATATATATATATATATATTAAATCTTCAAAATATCTCGATTTTCGCAACTCAGAATCTCGAACCCCTATCGAGGCGTGCCACTAGGCGTTTATAATGTTATACCCCTATTTCGAACGCAATGGGAAAGGTTACGAGTCTCAATTCGATCGTATGGAGAAGATAGCTTTTTGGACCCAATTATTATATTGAATTTTCGATATTAATTTCAACATGTTTCTATCCCGTACGGCCAAACGATAACTCCAAAAGCTACAAAATTTGAAATCCGATAATAATACACTATTATGGATCCACTAGAACTGGTTTCGTCAAATTCTGAGATAGTCCTCCAGAAGGCTATTTTTACTCGTCAATTTTAGTCGAGCTATTTTTAAAATTGAACAAATCACTTTTTAAATCCAATTTAAAATTTTTATTATCTTCATTCTTGTAAATAAAAATTAAATAAGCTTTGAAATTATTTTTATCTAGCCTAAAACTCAAGATTCCATATTTAAACCAATTTTTAAATTATTAAATTAAATAATAAAATCATCCAAAAATCATTATATTTTAAATTCAAGTTAAAAATTAACTTTTAAATATTTAAAAACAATTAAATATTCCAATTTCAAATAACCAAAAATTCTGGGTCGTTTCAAAATCAATTTCAAAAATTCAACCTCCTCAAAACCCTAACATATCACATACCGTTTCGAAGCTCTCGATGAGCGTAACCCAGATATGCAATTAGTTTTTGCAATTGATGCTCTGTTTTGCCAGAAATCATCGATTTATTCTCGGCCGTCTATATTAGGATTTGTCGTTTGTCGGCGGATCTTCGATTTTATGACGATCAGAGGTTGCTGCGGCGTGGAGCATGACGTATGGACTCGATCTATATGGTTGGTTCATATTATTGGTGTCAGATTTTCCAACAATCGGCGTTCAAAGATCATTAAAGGCGTGTGTCCCTGGCGTGCTTGGCTGCACCGGAGTTGGCGGCGACAACATGGTGGGAGCGGCATGGAGAGGGCGGCGTTGTGGTGTGGCCTGATCGAGGCGTAGTGACCTCTAGGTGGCGGCGTTTTGCTATTGATGCATGGTGGCAAGGTCATGTACAGGCGATCGAACGAAGGTTTCGGCTAGGTTTTCATTTGTCCAGGTGATGACGTGGTATGTGGCTATAATATTCTATTTAATTTAATTCAAACTTTAAAATGTTCTAACTACCATATCTTTTACGTACAAGGTCGGATTTACGCGCGGTTTGTTCTGTTGGGATCATATTGAAATTCCGGACATTATGGATCTTGTTTGGACAAATTCTGAGACTTTTGAAATTTGGGCCTTCATTTGGATTTTAAATCGATTTGAAACCAAAAGTGAGTGTTCTGACCCACTCACAACTACTAGATTATCTTATGTTGGTTGAATTTAATTTATGATGTGATTAAATTGATTGGTTGATGTTTGGTATATTTAAATAGTAATTCCTGTTAAATATGCTTTTTATCGCATGTAATCGTCATTTAATTTAATTGTCAATTGAATACATGTTGATGATAATCAGTTAATTGATGTTAATTATTAGTTGATTGAATGGTGATTGTGATGGATGTTTGATTGTTGATATTGGATGAGTGGATGTTATATTTTTATATTGTTATAACACTGCAAGTTCCCTATGGGTTGAAATGATACATACCCAAACGATCTGATAGATTAGGGAGAAATCGTTATGGGTTGAAATGATAGACTCGAGTGATTTTATGGATTTTATTTTAATTCGGGATTGTGGGTTGAAATGATATATACCAGTAAATTTAAAATATTTGCGGATTAAAATGATATATGTCCGTATCACTTGACCATAGGGTAGAAAATTATATACGGACATCGGATTGGTTAAATTAAATGATTTTAACTCCTAAATTTTTGAATTCAGATAAATGATATTTTGAAATAAAAATTTGATTTATATAAACTGAATTATTTTCGAAATCCAAGCTTTAAATGTTGAAATTGGAATTAGTTAAATGAATTGTTTAAAGGACTTAAATTGACATTTGAAAGCTGGACGTGGTCCAGATGTGTTGAAATGAAAGAAATAGTTTAGATTGATATTAATTTCAAATTTATTATTTTAATATAAACTGTTTTAAAAATATATTATTTTAAAAATCCTAATTAGTAATATTTTAAAACTATTAAACTACTTTAATCTATTTTAACTATTTTAGACTATTTAACCAATTTTAAACTATTTTAATTTATTATAATCTATTTAATCCAATTTAATCTTTTTAACTTATTTTAAACTAATTAACCAATTTAATCTATTTTAAATATATTTAATCTACTTTAAAACTATTTAATCTATTTTAAATCTATTTAATCTATTTTAAATCTATTTAATCTATTTTAAAAAATCTATTTTAAATCTATTCAATCTATTTAAATCTATTTAATCTATTTCAAAACTATTTAATCTATTTTAAACTATTTAATCTATTTTGAATCTACAATCTATTTTAAATATATTTAATCTATTTTAAAACTATTTAATCTATTTTAAAACTATTTAATCTATTTTAAATCTATTAAATCTATTTTATATCTATTTAATCTTTTTAATCTATTTTAATCTATTTTAATCTATTTAATCTATTTTAAATCTATTTAATCTATTTTTAAATCTATTTAATCTATTTTAAATCTATTTAATCTATCTTGAAACTTTTTAAACAATTTATAACTGTCTAAACTATTTTCAAAATTTCAAACTTTGTAAAGTTGAAGTGTTTATATTTAAATCCTTGATTTTTAAAGCGAATATGGTTAAATGATGTTATAACCTAAGGTGGGATTTGAAATGATAGTTGCTAATGATATGACATATTTGAGTAAATATGATGATTTTGAAATGATGATTTAACTAATCTATCTTATCGATAATGAATATGATTTCGACGGTGAATATGATTTTTAAAGTGATATGGTTTGAATTGAATATGATATTTTGATATCAATTATGAAAGGCTTTGGAAATTTAAAAGAACCATCTGGTGTGAAATAAGCGTTTAGTTGTTAAAGAGACTGGGATCAGATATTTTCATACTATCTGCCAATACCGAACCACTTTAACAACTGTGTACGTGGTGGAGATTTCGGAATGAAGTAGGATGGTTTGGCGAACGATTCTGTATGAGGTATTAACGTAGCCCTGACTCCCGTGAGTCAGCTTGATGTGGGTAAAATAGGAGCCATGTCGGGCCAAGTGAGGTCGCACCTCCGATCGGACACATTTCTTCGATACCATATTATGACTTTGTAACTGATTTGGTGGCCACCCCTCGATTTTGATTATGGGAGTGTGTTCCGAGGTGGGTGGTAGTAGCTGCTATGCATTACCACGAGTCTGGATCCATTAAACGGTAGTATCATACCTTAGGCATTGCCTCCCGTGCCTTGTCACATGCCTTATCGCGCCTTCTACGAGTTTGTTTTGTACCGTACCTATGGAGTGCCCTTTGAGTAAACCACCGGTTTGGTGGAGCTTACAGTACTGTATAGACTACGGGAATATATAAAATGTGTTAAGGGGGATATGGGTATGCCTTAACGCTATTTTAATACTTTACTTTACTGTAGACACTATTATAATAGCGTATTGTACTATGTATGTAGATAGTTTAACGGATCCTTAGGAGGTGGAAATCCCGAACATCTCTTAAGTTGTTGCACTCACGTTGACACTGGATAAGAGATGTCAAACCCTGTAAACATCTCTGAAGCCGTTACACTCATATTTATTTACTGTTGATTTAACTTACATAAGATCTTTTAGTTCTGACTCGAGTGTTTTTTCTTTTCATTACGCTCGGGTCAGTTGAGCTTTTCATTGTATTGAAGACCTTATTTCTAAAAGATGAAGATGAAGATTTTGTACTATTATTATTTATTTTATTTACTCCACTACATCATCTTGTTCCACTGCATTACTTATTTATTCATGTTGTATGTACTCTGATCTATATTGTAAAAATGTAATCAAATGTTATTTATAAACAACTTCATGAACTGTTTATTTGATTATTATATTTTGTCATTCCGTTGTGAGATTCTGTGTTTTTTTTATTTCTTTCTCTCCTTTTTCTTATTTACCCCATAACAATCCTCCCTTTTGAATGGTTTGAGTCTGAAGTGTGTGGTTTATCGTTAATTTAAACCATCCAAAAAAGTTAGGTCGTTACAAATGGATTTCAAGCCACAGAAAATAATTAGAAAGAAATATTATCAAAATATTTACAAAATATTCAAAAGAAATCAATGTTCATTCTCTTCAAATCAAACTCATCTTTTCTCCATATTTTACCTCTTTTCTCTCGGCCATAACTTCTTCAAATCTGAACCAAAATGCAAAATTCTTTTATTCAAATCATGTATTTTTCTAGTGGCTACAACTTTTATGTTTACCACTTTGTCTCATTCTAAATATAACTATGTCGAAAATCCACTTCTTTCCAGTGCATTCTCTGGCCCAGTTTTTGAGACAGAGAATAACCCATTTTGTTTTGATCATAACTTGATCATACCTGATTCAAATTAAGAAATTATATTTTTCAAATCGTATAAAAGTTTAGTGGCTAAAACTTTTATGTTGATCACTTATTCCATTTTTGAGGTTTTCTATACTTGAAACTCAATTCTTTAAAGTGCATTTTAGGGCTTCATTTTTGTCAATCCGACAATACCTCTTCTTCATTCTATCATATCTCACTCAAAACAACACGGATTCAAAAGATTTTTTTTATATTCAAGAGAAAAGAATTTTTAACAACTTTTTAGTTAACAACTTTTCTAAATTTTGAGATTTAGAGGGCCTAAAACTAGATACAAGATAACCTATTTTTCGGATCTAAATCTTGAGAATTCAAGTTCAAAGCTCTACCACTTCTTCTCTATACTTTCGACCATCCTCCATCTCAAGCCTTGAATGAGCTATTAGAAGGAAGAGGATGTTGTTTTCTAGTTTTTAAATGGAGTATAGATTAATTAGTGAAGTGTTGCTTGATTAGAATGTTGGTAGGAAGTTAATCGCTTTGGGTTATGGTGTGAAACTCTATTTAATATCTATATTTATAAATATTCATGTTTGATGATATGATATGATTGCTATGGATACTTATATATGCTTTGATCATCAAGTATTAATTGTTTGATATGATTGTTAAACTGTTTTATAAAATCACGTTAATACACGTCGATAAGCACAATGGAAATAACTTTCCTTTTGAAAATGAAATGTTGTATATGGAATGCTTAAACCTTTTGGAAATAGTTTTAAAATGAGTTAGAAATGTTTTATAAACATTTAAATATGCTTAAAGAAATAAATAAAGAAAAAAACAAGATTTCATCTAGTATATTTTAAAATATGTCCAAAACAATTTTCCATAAAAATCACGCTTTTGCAGTAAAGTGACCAAAGTTTAAAATTGATATTTTAAATGTTTTAAAAATATGAAATAAATTTTAAAGATATTTTAAAATGTTTTAAAAGAGATATAAGTTGAAAATATGGATATCTAAATGATATAAAAGTCGTTTCGAAAAATATAGCTTTTAAAACACTTTACGCAACACTTTTCGCAACGCTTTTCGCAACAGTTTTAAATAACTTTTGAAATGTAGTTTTAAACTTAAACAATTCTTTCCTAAATCTTTTGTGAATGATTTTAAAAGAATAATTAAGAAATTTAAAGATGATTTGGAAGTTTTAATAAGAGTTTGAATAAATGGTTAAGAGGAATTGTTTATAACACTTAAACAATAATTGAAGAATATTGAATATAATAACAAATTGAGTATACAGAAATGACTAGTACATTTGTCCCGCCTGTGAGAGCTAAACGGAAAATAAGGTGTGTAACTAAGGTTAGGAATGGAGCAACCAGTGCCTTGAACTTACCTGGCCTTCGCTTTATCTTTTAGACGCGGGGTGGAACAGATCGAAAGGAAAGCCCGTGTAACGTCTTGGATTTTCGCGTTCGAAAATCGACATCCATACTTTACATCATACTCGAATGCCGTAGATTCGACCGTTCAAATCCGAGTCGCCGGAGCTTATAACACAGTTAAGTAAATAACACAGCGGAAGAAATGAATAATACATTGATATACAATATCTGATACAATATATGATACAATATCTGATACAACAGAATGATATAATGAATATCAATATACATCAGAGATATGATACAACAAATAGCAGCGGAAAAGAAAATGATAACACCACCATCGGATAATCTCCATCTCCAAAGCACCAATTCAGAAACAGCTCGAACTCCCAATAACGATACACCAAGATAAGCAAATGCAGTCCGATCCAAAGACTGAACTAGATCCAGAAAATCTACTAATATGATTATCTAAAAAACCCAACTCTAGACTGCTTGTGTAGAAAAAAATTTGAGCACCCAGAGTTTAGGAAAGAAACAATAAACTCCGGATCAGTCATGGGACTGGTGTGAGCAACAAAAACAGTTTATCTTTAAAAATGAACAACAAGAGAATTTAAAGTCAATTCGCAATGCTTTTAGAAAATGAAACTACCATAAGGCCTCCCGCCACACACACAATGCAAACGCAGAATTGGAGGAGATTTCTCCTTATGATAGTCAAAGATGCTTACTACGCAAAATCAAATCAAATCGTTTTTGATATTATTATTAGTGCATAGTGGAAAACATTTCGAAAGTAGAATATAAATCTTAGCCAGCATAGGTACCATTATATTATGCCTGCTATAGCTACCATATTAGATGGTAGGTTCTACAACTAAAACCGTACAAAGTTCGTATTTGGAAGATGGATTTCCAACAAATGGTCAGGCTAAGGAACTTCCTATTCCATGAAAGAACGCCTCTGGCGGGACGCTCCGAGAACCAAACCGTTCTCTGCCAAACAAGGTCGGCTACCCCCTTTCCCAAGGGATATACAAAAACCTCAGATATGCCACCCCCGGTCCTTTGGGACCTTTAAACGAGGCGCCTCGAAACCAACATCACACATAATAAATAAAGTGTATCCACATGAGTAAGTATCTGGGCTCCATACCATGATACTACCCTTTTCCAGAAGGAATGGTCATACCCTAGGGGAGCTACCCCTGAAACCTTGCCGCACAATTCCTGTTTCGACCATTACCGGGTTGTGAGGTTCGACGAAGTCTCGTCCACAAAGCTACGCTTTGGGTCAACAGATGATCAACCTATGATCAGAAAGATAAATGATCAAACAAATGATCATATCACAAATGATCAAACACTGATCATCACACAGCAACACTCAGCATGCCACATTACCAAATTGGGAATATATCGTTGATAAATTTCAACTACATAACCTCTGAGCTCGTACATCTCAGAGAAGGGTGTTAAGCTAAGAGAATAAATTCTCCACCACCAAACAGAAATGTATTTGAAAGAAATCAACTTTATATCTCAATTTGTAATGTCAAACATACAATCCATACAAGTCTGTTCCGGGATCGAACAGAACCGAAGGCACTTCCAAAGAAGTCCTTGCAAATCTGGAAAATTTTCTAATCACGTCCGGGCTTCCCATCACAAAAAGAGTGATATAAATCTCTATACCGGAGCAACTCGGTGTAGAGACATTCGACAGGTTGTCCTTTCGTTTTCGAAATATCCGGTCTTCAACACCGGTCTTCAAATGTCATCCATATACGACGTATCACTATTCGGAATGGGTTATATGACACAAAGGTCTTTTCCCGGCTAACCCGAATAGTGAGCGCAATATTTAAAAATATATGGATATTGGGATTTCAATTAAGTCACAACTTATTACCCAAACTTTTCTTTCAAATGGTTTAAACAAATTACCATTTTAATCTTTTAAACAAAAAGATTCATTTTAACAACCTTCAACGGTTTAAACAATTTCCACATTTTAATCTTTTAAATAAAAGATTTAATTCATAAAGTTCACCCAGTTTCACAAAGATTCATTTACAGATTTTCCAAATCAATTTCCATTTCAATTTGATTAACTCGTTAAATCTTTAAATCAAAGATTTAACTCATAGCTTTTAAAACAATTTCATTTCGAATGGTTTAAACAAATCATCATTTTAAATCTGTTAAAAATAAACAGATTCAATTCATAGCTTTCAAAAAGATTCATTCATAACTTGAAAAACCATTTTTCAATTCAAACTTGAAATTCCTTTAATTAAACTGGAATTTCATTTCTTATCTGAAAGCTTTTATCATTTGAAAACAAACAGTTTCATTTCAGAAAATCTGATTCATTCATACGAGTTGAAATCCTTGGGTTAAATTCAAATTCCCAAAATTTTACTTTTAAAATGGTTTAACTTCATATAAACACATTTATAACATTTTTAATCCCTAGTTTCAAATCATAGAATTCAATTTCAAACTTGAATTCAAATTTAAATCAAATTATTTAAATTTTCAAAACTCAATTAAGTTATTCAAAATAACTTTTATTTTTGAAATTCTATTTCAAAAGCTTTTCACTTTAAACCCAAATTTCCAATTTCAAAATCAATTGAAATTAAAATTTCAATTTCAAAAACATCAAATTTAAATTATCTATGACTTAACCGATTTCCACGTGAAATCCATATTTGTGTGTGTAAAAGTGTAGTCTAGAGGTTTAACACAATAGTGCAACACGATGAATCATCACAAATCAAACTACAGGATATAGTTGATAAGCGATATAAACTATAACGCTTATCGTTCATTCACAGATTCACAGATAATATACAAAGGTAAATAAATGAATAAATCATACATAGCTCAATCCACAGTACAAAATATCACAAATCAGATAGGGCAATCAATTCAAGGCATCACATATAATACGATCATTCATAAGTAAGGTCAAGTATTTAATAATCATTTATAAGCAGGATTGATTAATCGTTTAATCCTAATCAATTCAATTTATTTCCAAGTAAATTAATTGCTTTTGAATTAATTATCAAATTCTGATTTATTAATTACAAATCATTTGATAGAAATAAATTTATCAACCACCTTAATTGATTTCATTATTCTTAATTAATCATATTAATTAAATTTATCTTTAAACCAATTACATAATTAAATTTATTTTTAAACCAATTACATAATTAATTGACTTTAATAAATCAAAATATCCAACATTAATTTCAATAAGTGATTAATCCTTAAAATCCATTTCTTACTCACTTTCAACCATTAATTTACCTTTAATAAATAAATTCTTCTCAAATTTATTACTTTAATTAATGATTTAAACCTTTAATTACTTATTTAATTAATCCAAGTCATTAATTGATTAAATTATTAAATTATCCATTTTAAATTCACATGTTAAAGTAATATTTTGCTATGAAAGAATTTTAAAAGAGTCTAAAATCAAATTCTTTTTTTTGTTCAACATTTTTTTAAAGGTTTTCTTTAAAAATTTAACTTAGGTAAACATTTTAAAGTTATAAAACTTTATTTAATCTCAGAATCTATTTTTTTATAAATATATTCCTGGAAGACTGGTTCAGGTAAAACCTGGAACCAAACTTTTGACTCGAGACCCCCTTCTTCCCCTTCGAGTCGAATACTTCAAAGACTCGAGCAAAACAACCCAGCGCTTCGAGTAATACACGAGAAAAGCACGAAGAAAACCCCAGACCAACTTCTTCTTCCCCAACCAATCACGCTGACATGCCACCAATCCTCGTGCATGTGCACAACTGGAATCGTCACCTCCGGCAGAACTGCTGGTCGCCAACACGTCCACGTTGATGCTCTCGAATCTCTCGAACACTCAAAAGCTCGAACAAATCATGATTTCGAAATCTCGTCCCCAAACCCAAAACTGGAACGAACAAACGCCTCAAACAAGTGCCTCGTTCCCCCTCTTCAGATCATCAGAGCTCGCGACACCCCATCCAAAGCTCCCCTAGCATCCCACACTTCTGATGGTCCCGGTCCGATGATCTCCGGTGGCCTATAGATGGCGCGGCGATCTCGTTTCTACCCTCGACTAAATTTAGACCTTAAACCCTAATTCGCTTTCGTACCATCGATCTAATCAACAAAAAATATCTGAATATTTTTCCAACAATCACCAACACTCAAGCTACCTTCAACGAAAAACTCAAAGCTCATCATTTCCCCGATCATCAAAAATTGCTCGAAACCTATTTTCAGATCAACTGAAAACTGCTCTTTGTATACTCAATGAAAAAAATTCCATTTTAGTTTTAAAAATCTTATTTTTGAATGACGATTCAAGTTATATAATTTAATTAATGTCACATGACATTCAGATTTATCATATAGTTAAGTTTCCCTGAAGAATATAAATTTTTCAGATGCTACAAAACACTATTTTCTACTGGAAACCATTTTCAGATCCTAAATTAAGTATAAACAACTTGTTTATTTTAAATTCTAGGCCTAATGATGATTACAGGAAGTGGTATTAGATTTCTTTTTTAATTTCCCACCCTGTAATCAAAACAGAGCAGAAAAGGAATGTGTAGCACAGTCATTTGTATGTATATATGTATATACAAGGTTGAAACTGAAAGAAAACACTTCAAGCAATAAACAACAAGGTCAAAGGGTTGCTCACCTGTCAAACCTGATTAGCAGAGCACCTGATAATTGAAAATTCCTTTGAATCTTTTGAAAACTTGCTTGAATGCTGATGCTTTTGATTTCCAGAAAATTTGTTGTTCAAGTTTGAACTTTGTTTAAATTTTAATTGATATTCACTTTAGTTTTTCTTGGCTTTGAAGAAATGAAAACGAACTGAGAAGCTTGTAATAAAGAAAGAGAATAGTTGTACAGAGTGATGTTATTTGTACTGTAGGTAGAGATTTGCTTTCTTGTGTTTATTTTATTTTGTACATATCACATGGTTTCTTGCCTTGCATTTCGGCTGAGATGTGTTGGAGGTATGTTGCTTTACAGGCTGCATTTATGACTTGGTGGCTGCAGCTTTGTTTATGTTTGATAGATATTTATTTTACTTTGTTTATATTTGTATTTCTTACTTCTTGTTGATTATACAACAGTTTATGGCTGCAATGTTTGGAGTTATGGGCTAGAGATAATATCTTGTTTGTACTTTGTAAATATATATATTCATCTGACTATGCAGATTTCCTTTAGTGGCTGATAGATTTCTCTTGTATTGTCTTGTTTTTCAAAAGCTTATGCATTTTTTTCTTGCTTATATGTGTATTTGTTTGTATGCATACATTTGTTTCTATTTTAGTTTACATGCATATCTTTGCTTTCTTTTACTTGTTCACTTTTGAGCATATTTATATTTTATTTGTTTTAGTCCTTTGTATTTTAGTTGTTTAACTTATTACTTTCTATTTTACAAAATTCATTAATATGTTGTTGGCTTTTACTTATGACTATATAAATTTATCTTATGTATTTTTATTTGTTATATGTAGTTAAAATTTATCTAATGTATTCACTTTATATTTTTACAAAGTCTATTAATGTGATAACCCTGATTTTATGAACAAGTTTTATAATTTAATTTAGTATATTTGTTTGAAATTTTGGTTGCCTAGGAAGAATATATATGATAAGTTGACCATAAATGCATTGGGTAAGTATTGATATGTATGCAAGATGGTATAATACATATGTACATACTTCTCTGAAAAAAAAAGAAGTAGAAAATTTATTTGTAAGCTAGAGTAAACTATAGATACATGAACATAACATGATTATTACAACTATGAATGTGTCATTGAAACAAGTCTAGAATAAGGAAAATAAAGGCTTAGGCAAGGATAGAAATATAGGTATTATACATGTATTTTAAACAAATGCCGGCTGAAGAAAAATTATTAGAAATTGCATGGAAATAGTATGAGTTGTTGAATAAATACTTTATCCACTTTTAGCAATTTTCTTAGCTTTTAAAAAAATAGAGATCATGCAAATAAGGTGACCGGGGTAATAAGGTATAATTTCTGTTAATAGAAACAGGGACCACTTACCCATTTTCTCTTAGAATAGAAAGGGAGGCTGATCATAAGTGGTAGGGTAAAATTGACATTGGGTAAATTTTAAAACCCTAGAGGCAGCCAAGTTCTTGTATAAAAGAGGGTTTAAGGGTGAAAGGATTTGTCACCATTTTCTTAAAAATAAAACAGAAATATAGATAGCTAGCAAAAGAAAAAAATGAGAAGCATTGGCCATTAGAGACAAGTAGGAAATAGCAGATCAAAGGAAAAGGATTAAGGTGAGTAACCTCACTGAAAATTGGCATTAAGTCCTGAATATTGAGGCAGCCTAAATGGTTTTATACTTTTATTTAATCTGTGCTTATTTTATGATCTTGGTGTGTTGATGATCTGTTTAAATATTTTGTGTTAATATACCCAGAAAATATGTTTATGGCCTTCATGTTTAAATGATCATTGTGTCATAAATTATCTTTGAGATGAGATGCTCTCTTTATGTGACTTCTGCATATAGATTAATTCATGGAAACTCCAGGGATATATGTTATAAATCTATGGTCTAAAAATGGAAAAAAAATGGGGCTGTAGCATAAAGTGGTTGCTGCTTATGTCTCAAGATTAAACATATGGTAACATAGAAGTGCAATGTTATACTTGTGCTAAACTTCTATGATTACAAATAAATCCAGATAAGAATAAAAGCTTGTGGTTTAGTCAGATCTTATGAATATGTGAGTATCTGATTAAGCCAGAGGTAAATGGATACATCAGAGCAAACTATATATGACCATATATTTATAAGCATGATTCCTTAAAACCCATGATTTAAATAATATGTACACTGAGAAATTAGACTAGCTTGTATGAATAAATCTATGATTATGAAAACATGATCTGTTATTCTTTGAACACATGCATGATGGTTGAGTTATTTATTTTCTCTGATTAATTTATGAGATGCAGAAGGGATTAGCATAAATGGGGAAAGAGGGAAAATGAACACTTAGTAATTTAACTAAGGATTTTGGATCTTAGGGCTATAAAGTATGGCTTGGCAAGGGAAATATTGCAAGCTCACACATGGTATGATTATACCCAGGGGCCTGAGTGTGCTGGGTTAACAGTGAATATGCCCCAGACAATGTGTGTTTTAATAGAAGGAAAGTAGCTAAAGTCCATCATAAAATACCTGAGATTGAATTCTGAGAATAAGTTCACAGGTAGGTTTGGGTAAAATCCCTGATAGCCAGAAAGTTATAGATAGGGAAAATAATTAAATGATGATCATATGGGTTGCTTTAGAGTATTCTATTGGGAAATTATATGTTTGTGCTCCCTGATACAATCCATTGAATGATGTATTTTTATGTTATGTATTAATGAACATGCACATGTGGTAGAGAAAAGTATACAAGTGAAATATTGCTTTACCTTATCTGTTTTAAAAGTTATTTGAGAATGAGGAAAAATTATTTAAATTTCGATTTTCAGTAAGATTATTCATACCAGAAATTTAGTCTGACCCTTTGTGTGTTTGTACACCATTGGGTGTCTCATATTTTTATGAGGCAGCTCGTGGTGATTGTGCGGGTAAATAGGCATTTTCTTGATCAAGATTTGGATGAATTAGCTGCTAAGGAATTGGATATAATAGTTACAGACTCAAGGATATTAAAATAGATGTTAAATTGAACTTATGTTATGAAATGTTAGTTAAGTTGTTTGGGAGGAAACTAATGTAATGTTATTTTCTGTTTGCAAGTATTGAACTAATCATGAGATTTCTGTTGAAAGTTGTTAGTTGCTTTTGAGAATGTCTCATTAAGTAATACAATTTCTAGTATTAACTTCTGGAATGCTTAACAAAAATGTGCAATGCTAAGAAAAATCTGAAATGATTTGTAGATTGGAATTAAAAGATTAACCTGATATATGTTGTAAGAATTTATGGAAAAAAAAGGTTAATAAAAATAGTAGGATAAAAAGAACTGAGAGACATATAAAAAGAAAAGAAAACCCAGATTACCTTGTATGTTACTTGAGTAAAGTAGCAAAAGAATTCAGGTTAACTTGACCAATTTTGCCAAGCCTGGATTCAACCAGTCTAAATGACCTAAGCTTATTGGTTAGGAAAGGTAACAAATAAAGAAAACTAGTCAATCAGGATTGTTGTATTGAAAAAAATGGTCACCTGAAATCATCCAGATACACACATGCACACAGAATACATATACACACTTGCACAAGGGATAACTAAGGGTTCAGTAGATCTGAAGTCATAGAAATGTAAACAAACTCTAAAACTGGAGAGATAACATCTAGAATTTGCCCAAAATTAAGTAAGACAGAAAAGCCCTTTTTGAAATTATTTTGCCATGAGGAAATTATGTAGTGAATTCCAAAATGAATTCTCTGCTTCCAAAACTCTTCTACTCTGATTGAAAAAGAAAGAGAAAAACTCAAAGTATCATCTATGTATGGTTTCATATACGTGAGTTAGATGATTTGATTACAACAATATTTTTATATTGGTTGAAAGATCCTGGATAGTAGAGAAATGAGGAAGAATGTTCTCTTGAGTAGATGATCACTGAATAAAACTAAAAAAAAAATTTGTAAGAAGTGGGTCATCTCAATTTGGTATCAGAGCTATGTTGATAAATAACATAGTGAAAAAAAATATCTTGAATGAACTTGGTTGTTTTGAATGTATGAAAGTATTGACTGTCTTGGATGCCTTGTCTTTATATACTTATATTAATAATATCTGTTATAATTGAATGATAATAAGTTGGAATAGGTTAACTTATAAAAGATTAGATAAAATGGACTAACTCAAGTGTTGTATCCATAGAACCATGGTAAGACCCAGACAACAAGGGGTAGGACCAAGTGAACCACCCGTGGTGAATATGCAAGATTTCATGAGAGCTATAAGGGATGGGGTAGGCAATAGGCAAGAAAATCCACATGAGGAGCTTTCTAAACTACACAAGACTTTTACCAATCTTGGAGGCAGGACTTTTGATGGAACAGAAGGAATAATGGGAATTCAAAATTGGCTCAGAATTTTGGATAGAATCTTTGCTGATATGAAAGTTGAAGACCAAAAGAAGAGGCTAATAGCATCTAGACAATTGAGAGGAGCAGCTTTGGATTGGTGGGATGTTATTATAGCTGGAAGACCTGAAGGAGAGGTGACATAGAACCAGTTTAAAGAAATGTTGGAAGGAAGATTTGTACCTGCATCAGCTAAAGAGTCTTTGCTGGAAGAATTCATTAAATTAAGACAGGGAACTATGAGTGTTACTGAGTATACTCAGAAGTTTGAATCTCTAGCAAAGTATGGTGCAGTGCTCATCACAACTAGGGAAGCTAAAAATGGCAGATACATCCAAGGATTGAATGATAGTCTCAGTAGAGCCATGCTGCCATATAAGGATAGGACATTTGATCAAGTTTTAGATCTGACTTTGAGCCTTGAACAGCATGATAAAGCCAGAGAAAATTTCAGAGCATTTAAAAATAACCAGAACAAGAAAGGAAAGGGTAAGTTTCACCCTTATGATAAAAAGAAAACGGATGTAGCTTCCACCAAGCAATCAGAAGAAGCCAAAACTGCTGAGGTTAAAAAGAAGATCACTTGCTATAATTGTGGGCAAGAGGGGCACATGAAGAATAGGTGTACAAATCCCAAACCAGCATCTTTCAAGTGTCATCTGTGTGGGAAGGAAGGGCATATAAGAAGGAATTGTCCAGATTTGAGGCAAGGAAAGATGGGAATTTTGGAAGGGAAAAGCAAAATAACTAAAAGTCCAAATGTTGAAAATCATGGCCAAGTTGAAGGTACTTTGCTTATTCACTCAATACCTTTTGCAGTAGTGTATGATACTGGGGCTACACACTCATTAATTTCCCATGACATTGTACAACAGCTAAAATTAAATTGTATGCTTGTAGATAAGCCCTTGCTTATTAAAAGTCCTTTAGGTAGTTCCTGTGTATTGGGTATAATATGTAAACAATTAGGACTGAATATAGGGGGACATATGTTTGGTGCAGACCTATATGTGTTGCAATATCCAGGCATGGGAGTTATTTTAGGAGTTGATTGGTTAAAAAGATATAAGACAGTTATAAATATGGAGACCTCCACCTTATCATTGAAAACTTCTGATGGAAAAAGGGTAGTTGTTCTTTGTGAAGCAGATAAGAACAGAAGCATAGCCACTCTTGTTAACTTGACTGGTGAGAAGCATATGCCTGCATTAGAAGAAATCCCTATAGTAAATCAGTATGCTGATGTGTTTGGTGAGGTTAAGGGAATTGTTAACCATAGACCAGTAGAGTTTTCTATCAAACTAATTCCAGGAGCTAACCCAGTGGTTAAGAGGCCAACTAGAATGGGGCCTAAGGAATTAATAGAACTGAAAAAGCAGTTGGTTGAACTAGAAGAAAAAGTATTCATCAGACCTAGTAGCTCATCATGGGGAGCACGAGTGGTTTTTGTTAAGAAGCAAGATGGATCTCTCAGATTATGTATTGATTATAGAGAGTTAAATAAAATCACAATTAAAAATAAATACCCCTTACCAAGAATTGATGATCTTTTTGATCAATTGAATGGTGCAAAAATATTTTCTAGACTCGACTTAGCTTCAGGATTTCATCAAATGAAAGTAGAAGAGGAAAGCATCAAGTATACTGCTTTTAACACTAGATATGGACTTTATGAATTTTTAGTGATGCCCTTTGGCTTGACTAATGCCCCGTCTTACTTTGTTGATTTGATGAATAGAATTTTTAGAAAATATTTAGATAAATTTGTATTGATATTTATTGATGATATACTAATTTATTCTAAAACAATTGAAGAGCATGAGAATCATTTGCATATAGTACTGCAGAAATTAAGGCAAGAAAATTTGAAGGAAAAATTTTCAAAGTGTACTTTTTGGCAAAACGAGGTAAAATTTTTAGGTCATGTAGTATCAGAAAAAGGCCTATCTGTAGATCCCAATAAGGTGATGGTAATTCAAACATGGAAAAGGCCAACCAGTGTCATAGAGGTTAGGTCATTTATGGGAATGGCTGGTTATTATAGAAGGTTTATAAAGGATTTTGAAAAAAAATTCAATTCCATTAACTAGATTGACTAGAAAGAATCAGGCTTTTGTTTGGACTGAGGAGTGTGGGAAAGCCTTTGAGAGATTAAAAGAAGCATTAATACAAGCTCCAATATTAAAGGTGCCTGAAGGGAATGAGAATTTGGTGATATATACTGATGCAAGTGGACAAGGACTTGGGGCAATGTTGATGCAACAGCATCAAGTGATAGCTTATGCCTCTAGACAGTTGAAGCCCAGTGAGGTAAAGTATGCTACACATGATCTTGAATTGTCTGCTATAGTGTATGCTCTTAAGTTATGGAGACATTATTTGTTAGGGGCTAAATTTGAAGTTTATACAGATCATAAGTCACTCAAATATTTGTTTTCACAAAAAGAATTGAACATGAGGCAGCAAAGATGGATTGAACTCTTAGCCTCATATGATTTTGAAATACTATATACACCTGGCAAAGCTAATAAAGTGGCAGATGCTCTAAGTAGACAGCGTGCCAATATAGCAAGATTGATGATAGAAGAGTTTAATACTTTATCATTACTGATTGACTCAGAAGTAAAAAGGGACAGTGAGGAAAATATGAGCATATGCAGTGAGAAGGAAGAAATAGGGAAGTTGAGTTTTGTTACTTTGGGATTAGAATTGAAAAATAAAATTGTAAAGCTATAAGACCAAGATCCATTTTTACTTGAGAAGAAAGTTCAGATATTAAATGGTGAGGTAGTGGAAGGATTTCAATTGAATAAACAAGGTCATTTGGAGAAGGGAAAGAGAATATGTGTTCCTACCATTGAAGAATTGAAGCAAGAAATTTTGGATGCTTATCACAAAAGCAAGTACACCGTACACCCAGGAAGCACAAGAATGTATCACAACCTAAAAAGAGATTATTGGTGGAGTGGTATGAAGAGTGCAGTGGCATTATATGTGTCTAAGTGCATGGTTTGTCAACAGGTAAAGGCTGAATATCAAAGACCCTCAGGAATGCTTCAACCTTTACAAATACCACAATGGAAATGGGAAGACATATCAATGGACTTCATTGATGGTTTGCCTAAGACTAGGAGGGGAAATGATAGTATTTGGGTTGTAGTTGATAGGTTAACCAAAACAGCTCATTTTATACCTGTAAAATCAGATAGGAATGCATGCACCTTAGCTCAGTTATTTATTAAAGAAATAGTTAGATTGCATGGAATACCAAAGACTATAGTAAGTGATAGAGATACCATCTTCACTTCAAAATTCTGGCAAAGTTTCCACAAGGCAATGGGGACTGATTTATGCTTGAGCACAGCATATCACCCTCAATCTGATGGCCAAACAGAAATTGTGAATAAATTACTTGAAGACATGTTGAGGGCATGTATATTGGATTGGGGAGGAAGTTGGGAAGATCACATATTTCTGGCAGAATTTGCATATAACAACAGCCATCACGGTAGCATAGGCATGGCACCCTTTGAAGCACTCTATGGTAGACCCTGTTTATCACCTTCAAGTTGGATTGAGTCTGGGGAGAAGGTGGTCTTAGGACCAGAAAATGTAAAAGAGACCTCTGAAAAGATAGCTTTGATTAGGAAAAGGATTGCTTCTGCCCAAGACAGGCAATATGCTAATCAAAAGAGGAAAGAAGTGCAGTATGATGTGGGAAATTATGTATTTATTAAGATATCACCCATGAAAAAGATTTTGAGATTTGGAAAACAAGGAAAGCTGATTCCAAGATATATAGGGCCATATAAAATTCTAGAAAGAATTGGAAATGTAGCCTATAAGTTAGAATTGCCAGAGGAGATGAGAGCAACGCATGATGTTTTTCATGTATCCCAGTTAAGGAGATGGGTTCATGATGAAGAAACAATTTTAAAATCCCCTGCGAAAGTGCAGATTGACGCCAGAATGGTGTATGAGAAGAAGCCTGTAGGCATAGTTGCAAAGGAAATTAAGAAATTGAGAAATAAAGAAATAAAATTAGTAAAAGTGCAATGGAGTCTTGACCCAAATGATTGCACATGGGAGGTGGAAGATAAAATCAGAAGTGATTATCCATAACTAATTGATTGAATCAAAAGGTAAAAAAAAATATACATAAGTATACTAATGAATGATTTGATTAAATACTTTGTTATGCATAGGGGTTTAATTAATGATTGGTCTGGGAATGATAGATTGCTGAATTGAAAATGACTGAATTAAGTATGAAAGAATTGTGGGACACAATTCCTAAAAGGAGGGGTATACGTGATAACCCTGATTTTATGAACAAGTTTTATAATTTAATTTAGTATATTTGTTTGAAATTTTGGTTGCCTAGGAAAAATATATATGATAAGTTGACCATAAATGCATTGGGTAAGTATTGATATGTATGCAAGATGGTATAATACATATGTACATACTTCTCTGGAAAAAAAAGAAGCAGAAAATTTATTTGTAAGCTAGAGTAAACTATAGATACATGAACATAACATGATTATTACAGATATGAATGTGTCATTGAAACAAGTCTAGAATAAGGAAAATTAAGGCTTAGGCAAGGATAGAAATATAGGTATTATACATGTTAACCCCTTTTCGACTCACGACCTAGCAGTATGCCGAGTTAAGGTGTTTGACGACTTAAGAAGGTATGCCGAGTTAAGGTCCTTGCCGACCTAAGAAAGAGGACGACCTAACAATCTAAAGGCGTAACCGACTTAAGGAAAGTTCCGAGTTAACAAGATCTCCGACTTAACAGGCTACGACCTAAGGAGAGATCTGACCCAACAGTTGCCGATCTAACTACTGAGAAGAGCTACCGACTTAAGAGGTGTGCCGAGTTAGGAGCCTGCCGACTTAAGGTAATCTGTGACTCAAGAGCTAAGACCGAGTTAAGAAGGATGCCGAGTTAGGAGCCTGCCGACTTAAGGTAATCTGTGACTCAAGAGCTACGACCTAAGGAAGATTCCGAGTTATGAAAGGCTCCGACTTAAGAAGGTTCCGACCTAACGGGTTACGACTTAGTGGGTTTACGACTTAAAGGCTGCAAGTTAAGGTCTTACGAGTTAAGGTCTGATAAGTCGGCAACGACTTAATACTTGTCAAAGACAGCCACAGGATGGGTCAGCAACAACCATCCCTTAACTCGCCACCGACCTAACCCTATTCCTTAACTCATCACCGATCTACCATAAGTCGGCTACGACTTAAATACTTAGAGAAAATTCCTGAGTCCAGATCAGCTCCTATAAATACCCCACCACTTCCAACATGAAGGGGACTTTTGGCAATTCATTTCTAAAGCGCCGTTACTCTGTCGAACTCTCCAATCATTCAGCAAATAAGGATCCTTCAAGCATTCAAGACACTACAACAAACTTCGAGAGAAATTCTTGACATCCGACATGGATTCATCGAGTTTCATCGCCGAAGATTGAGCTAGTAGTTAAGATTGTTTCTTGTGATCGAGTTGTACTGTTTTCATAGGAGATTTGTATCAATTTGTAACCAGATTCAATAATAAAGAGATTCAAAGTGGACGTAGGCTAAATCTCAAGCCGAACCACTATAAATTGCTGTCTTTTACTGCATTTCTGCTATTTTCCTGCTTGATTTCTGTTCCCGTTACACGGGTGGTGCTTTCACAATCTTACTACACACACCGGGTGTTGGCGTTCACATTTTAACGTTAACATTTTGGTGCTTTCACTGAGAATTGAACTCAGGCTGCAACTCACCATTGCTTCTTAGAAGTTTGCTGAAAGAATTTCCCACAAAGTCAGAAGTTTATCAGACATAATGGCTCCCGGAAGGAAACGAAAGTCTGTCAGAACTGATGATGACCGTGACAATACTGCCACTTCTCTCTCTCCAAATCAAGCAGCTCCGAGCATCGGTGTTACGCGACAGGAGTTAGATGCTGCTGTATCCGGACTGTACCAGCAGATTGAAACTCAGAATAACCTGATGATGGAAAGGCTGAATGCTCTATTTGGTACGAGTCAAAGACCAGTAAATAATGAGGGAAACTTTGCTAATGCTGCTCCCAATTCCGAGGGAAGAAATATTCCTCACGGGGGATCAGGTGCTGCCGAAGGGGCACCCCTCCAGGCCGAAGGATCTAGGCCGTCACCAGTTCTTCATGAGCATTTACCTGGACAAACTCCTGAAAAGATGGCTGAGGCCTACTCTGCGAAATCTCTGAACAATGAGGAATATCTCTCTGGTATGATCAAGCAAATAATGAAAGAGAGCATGCAAAGAGATGAAGACGAAAGCGAATGGGGATTCGCACCAAGTAGAACTCCGTTTACCGAGAAGATTCTGAAAGCTGAATTTCCTAGAAAGTTTGTTCCCCCCACTATTCCTGCTTATCGGGGGACAAGTGATCCAAATCAGTTCTTGTATAAATACGACTGGCATATGACCGGTGCAAGGGCGACCGACGAGATAAAGTGCCGATATTTCCCAGTTTATTTAGAAGGAGTGGCGCTTCTCTGGTTTACCAAGCTTCCAGTCCGATCTGTAGATCAGTTTTCCGATCTCACCCGAAAATTCAAAGAGCAATTCAGGCTATACGCTTCAAAGGCAAAAGATATAATGTCACTGTCCAGTCTTGAACAGAATCCGGGAGAGCCTATTAAGTCATTCTTGAACCGCTTCAACTTAGCTCTGGCAGAAGTCGATAATGCAGAGCCACGAATGATCTTGACCTATTTGATGCGTGTCGTTGACAAATCGAGCGAATTTGGGAAATGGCTGAAGATGAAAGAGCCAAATTCGCTCGAGAAATTCTACAAAAAGGCTGACGAATTTATATGCCTAGAGAATCTTTCCGCACCAGCTAAAGTTGTGACAACGGTGGTGGAAAATAATGCTACTACTCAAAGCAAGAAAGAACCGGCAGATCAGAAAAGGGAAAGTAATGGTGGGAAAAGGCAGAAAGACTTCAAAAAGCCCCGTTTTCTTAAACCATCAGACTTTACTCCTCTGACCGATACCCCGGAAAATATATTCATCGCCACTAAAGATGCTGTTGAATTTCCGAAACCACCGGCCGTGAAAGTTGGGAAGAATGCTGTTCAGAGCGGAAGATTTTGCAAGTTTCACAACCAACCAGGGCATGATACCAATGAGTGCCGCCATTTGAAAAGTCTGATTGAAGAATTGCTAAGAGAGAATAAATTGCAGCAATACGTCAAGAGGAATAGAAAGGACCCATCTTCATCCAGCCAAGGGCAGTTACCTCCAACTAATTCATCTGATTCAGGAGAGAGGCCAACTGGAAAGGAAAGACCTGTTATTAATGTGATCACAGGGGGGCCTCACCCGGCTGGCAGGAGTTGGGGTGAAATGGAAAGGTATGCAAAAGCTTTGAAGTATGCACCAACCGAAGAAAGTGTCTTAATCCTGGAAGATGTTTCACCTCTAAAGCAGCAAAAAACTTTCCATGATGATATTATGTTCAGAGCCAGGGATTCTGTTAATGTGGAAGCTCCTACTGAGGACCCTATGGTTGTCTCTGTCGGTATTGGGCCGGCTATTGTCAGAAGAGTGTTAGTTGATAGTGGTGCCTCATGCAACATCCTCTTTAAAAGGACATTTGACCAAATGAAAATTCCGATGACTGATGTACATGCTTCTTCACACAAGATCGCCGGATTTACAGGAGAGCTGAAACAGCCGATCGGAACAGTGGACTTGTTTGTTGAAATGGGTGAAGGACCCAAGAAATTGGTTCGGAAGCAAACCTTTGTAATTGTGGACGGATTCTCCGCCTATAACGCTTTCTTGGGCCGGCCTACTCTTGCAGCTTTCAGGGCCGTCCTCGCTCCTTGGTGCTTAACAATGAAATTTCCTACTGATAATGGGATTGCTGTTATCAAAGGAGATCAAAACGCAGAACGAGAATGTTATCTTGTAGAACTCCGAGAGGCTAGGAGAAAAGAAATGGGGAAAGATGCGGCAGCTCCGCTCCGCATCAAGGAACCAACCCTGTAGCAACTACGGAGCGGCCCCTGTACTGGTGAACACAGCAATGCAAGAAAAGAAATGGATCCCAGAAAAGCCAGTACAGGGGAGAATAGAGTGGTACCCGTGGAGGTAACGGTACCAGTATCTGTAGACCCGAAAGACCCGAATAAAGTGCTCAATGTGGGTTCACAGCTAAGTATAACAGTTCAAAACACACTGATATCGTTCTTGAAAGCCAATCTAGATGTGTTCGCTTGGTGTCATGCTGATATGTGCGGAATCTCTCCAACAATTGCTGTTCACACCCTGAATGTCGATCCGAAATTCACTCCAGTAAAACAGAAAAGGAGAACTCAAGGTCCAGAAAGGTCAGCAGCTTTAAAAGAAGAGGTAGATCGTCTCCTAGAGAATAATTTCATCAAGGAATCCACTTATCCAAATTGGGTTTCAAATCCAGTGCTGGTTAAGAAGGCAAATGGAAAGTGGAGAGTATGCATTGATTTCTCAGATCTGAACAAGGCTTGCCCCAAAGACTGCTTCCCGTTGCCTAGAATCGATCAACTAGTAGATGGGACGGCTGGACATGAGTTGTTATCTTTTATGGATGCCTATTCCGGATACAATCAGATTATGATGAATGAACCAGATCAGGAGGACACAAGCTTTATTACAGATGTGGGACTCTACTGTTACAAAGTCATGCCATTCGGGTTAAAGAATGCAGGGGCAACATACCAAAGACTTGTCAACGCTATGTTCAAGCCACAGATCGGCAAAACAATGGAAGTCTATGTTGATGATATGTTAGTAAAGTCAAAGAAGGCAGTAGACCACATGGATCACTTGGCAGAGATGTTCTCAATTCTTCGGAAGTACGGAATGAAGCTCAATCCATTGAAATGTTCATTCGGAGTAGAGTCTGGGAAATTCCTGGGTTTCATTGTGAGCGCTAGGGGCATCGAGGCCAATCCTGCTCAAATCACAGCTCTAAGAGAAGTTAAAGCCCCTAGAACAAAGAAAGAACTGCAAAGTCTCAATGGAAAGGTTGCCGCTCTTAGTCGCTTCATTTCCAAGGCCACAGACAAATGCATTCCCTTCTTTGATGCTCTAAAGAAAGGAAAGAAAAATTTCGAATGGACTCCTGAATGTCAGAATGCTTTCGATCAACTGATTCATCATATGAGAACTCCTCCGGTCCTTTCCAAGCCTAGTGATGGTGAAGACCTCTTCATCTACCTGGCAATTTCATCCCATGCTTTAAGTGCAGCACTCGTACGAGAAGATATGAAAATACAACATCCGGTTTACTACATCAGCAAACGGTTCGCTGGGGCTGAAATGAATTATTCAAAGATAGAAAAACTTGCTTATTGTCTGCTAATCGCTTCCAGAAAGTTGAGGCCTTATTTTCAATCTCATCCTATCAAGGTCCTGACTAATCAGCCTTTGAAGCAAGTTCTGTATCGTCCTGAAACCTCGGGTCGTCTCTTGAAGTGGAACATAGAACTCAGCCAATATGACATCACTTACCATCCCCGAAGAGCAATTAACGGACAAGCTTTAGCAGATTTCATTGCAGAATCCACTGACAAAGGTGACAGTAAGGAAGAAACCACTGACTGCATTCCGATACAATGGAAGTTGTATGTTGATGGCTCAAGAAACGATTATTGTTCTGGGGCAGGAATTGTTCTCGAAACTCCCGAAGGACGATCACTATGTTATGCATTGAGGCTGGAGTTTCCTTCGACAAACAATGAAGCAGAATATGAAGCCCTTATTGCCGGATTAAAAATCGCCAAGGAATTAAATATCAAAGTGATACAGATTTTCAGCGATTCTCAGCTCATTGTTTGCCAGGTGAAGAAAGAATTTCAAGCCAAAGGAGGGAATTTGCCTGCATATTTGACAAAAACTTCCGAACTCCTCAATGATTTAGATCACTACTCAATAAGCCACATACCCCGAGAGGAAAATATGAAGGCGGATTCTTTAGCAAAGTATTCAAGTTCCGGAGAAGCTCAATTACTAGGATTAGTTCCTGTAGAAGTTCTGTCAGCTCCAAGCATTGATGAAATGGATGTTGATTGGCTTATGACTACGTCTCAAGAGCATGAATCATGGATGACTCCAATCAAAGAATACTTACTCAGTGGTTCCCTGCCAGAGAATTCTAAGGAACGTCGAAAGTTATTAAGAAAAGCATCGAGGTATATAATTCAAGATGGCCGATTATACAGGCGGGGATTTTCAACCCCACTACTCCGATGTGTAACTAAAGAAGAAGCCAAGACAATCTTAACAGAGGTGCACGGAGGAGAATGTGGAGACCATTCAGGTGGTCAAACACTTGCAAAGAAAATTCTCCGATATGGATACTTCTGGCCAGATATCAATCGAGATGCTGCAACTTTTTCCAGGAAATGTGACAGATGCCAACGATTTGCAAAAATCCCAAGAGCACCCTCCACTGAACTCACACAAATGGTCAGTCCATGGCCATTTGCCATTTGGGGGATAGACCTAATTGGACCATTACCGATCGCCAAATCAGGAATTAAATATGCTATTGTTGCCGTTGATTATTTCACCAAGTGGGCTGAAGCTGAACCTTTGGCCACCATCACTTTTAAAAAGATGATAAATTTCGTAACGAAGAATATCATTTGCAGATATGGTGTGCCACAGAAGATAATCACCGACAATGGCACTCAATTTGAAAGTGAAGAATTCCAGGATTTTTGCAAACGGTTCAGAATTCGAAAAAGCTTCTCAGCAGTGGCTCATCTGCAGGCAAATGGGCAAGTGGAAGCAGTTAACAAGATCATCAAGTCAACTATCAAAAAGCAACTTGAAAAAGCAAAAGGTGGTTGGGTTGATAAGCTTCCATTAGCACTATGGGCGTACAGAACGACTCACAAAACTGCGACTGGGCACACTCCATTTTCACTGGCATACGGATCTGAGGCAATGATTCCAGTAGAAGTAGAGGTTCCTTCACATAGAAGAGTTCATTTCAATGAAATCGAAAATGAAAAACTCAACTTGAAGCGCTTGATTTTCTTGATGAGAAAAGAGAAGAAGCTAGGCTCAGAGTTTCAGCTCATCAGCAGAGAATAGCCAGGTATTTCAATTCCAAAGTTCGCCAACGCAGCTTTGAAGTCGGAGACTTGGTTTTGAAAAGGATCATGACAGCAACTGGTGTGTTTGGGCCAAACTGGGAAGGACCATATGTCATAGGCACTAAACTTCTCGATGGCACTTTCAAACTCATAACTGTTGAAGGAGATCCGATTCCAAGGGCCTGGAACAGCAACCATTTGCGTCCTTACTTTACCTGAAAAGAGCTCAGCTCAAAATTGTAAAATGATGATGAATGTATCAGTTGTATTGTGAAACATTGTAAATCAGTGTAAATGAATGAAAGCTATAAAGTGGACGTAGGCCCGATTTTTGGCCGAACCACTATAAATCTTGTGTTCTTTACTATTTCATGATGCCTGTTTTATTTTGATATGTAAATACTTTAAATGTATCGCTAAAATATCAATTCAAAATTGCAGGACATTATAACAAGGCTTGCTCATCACAAAGCTAAGCAACTTTCATAAATCAGCTATTACACGAAAACCAAGCCGCAAAAATTTTGTCCAAATTCAAATCCCAAGCAAGGAAAACTTCACATAAAAAGTTGGCGACTCCACTGTGACAAACCTTTGTTCACTAGTTGAGATTGCCGTTATGAATAGACATCCGACTAGATAACTTGCGTTTGTCTCGTGAAGTCGTTCAATAGTGAAGTCCACTTCTTCGGATAAAGCAATTTACTTGTAAGAGGAAAAGAAGAAGATGTGCTTGGAAACGATAATAAGAGAGCGCTAACAGGCAGATGATGAGGGAAACTCGCCAACCAACCAAAGCCCTCTAACGAGGCACACCAATAAATGGGAGTGCTTTCCTCAACCAAAAAGATCGGTGGGACTACCGAAGGGGCATCTTGTTAATTGATTGCGGTCGTTTGTACAAACAAACATCCAATCAAGCAACTTACACCTGCCCCGCGAACCCATCCGACCATGAGAAAGTAACTCCCAGGCACTCAAAAGCCCTCTTCGGAGGCACATGACCTCTTCGGAGGCAAAAGCCCTTTCCCAAGGCACTGCAAGCCCTCTTCGGAGGCACATGACCTCTTCGGAGGCAAAAGCCCTTTCCCAAGGCACCACAAGCCCTCTTCGGAGGCACATGACCTCTTCGGAGGCAAAAGCCCTTTCCCAAGGCACCGCAAGCCCTCTTCGGAGGCACAAGCCCTCCTCGGAGGCACAAGCCCTTTTCGAAGGCACAAGACCTCTTCGGAGGCACAACTCTTTAAGAGGAGCCCTCTCCGGAGGCATATCCCAAAATAAAATGCTTAAACAAAAAGCATCGTCCAGAAGCACAGTTCAACTCCCAAAGGAAGGAAGGACTAACTTGTTCAGCTAGAAAGGTTCCTCCATAAAAAAAAAAGGGGGTTGAAAAAGGCTACAAAATTCTTTCAGAAAAAGTTCATTTCACTTCATAGGGAAATTCACTTCTTAATGAATAAAAGTGGTTATCCCCGAAAGTTGAAGCGTTCTTCAGAAAGAGAAAATAAAAATTCTTCTAAAGACTGGATATACTCTATTAAAAGCGGAATAATTGTCCTCTGAAGTAAGAGTATTAGTCTTAAAAAAAAACTAGGAATATTGCAATGCACTTACGGCATGGGGGCAATACTGTACAATTCAATTACATTAATGAAAGCAACATGCCACAAGTTCGTTGCAATACCACGGAAAACAGATGTGGAATAAATGCATTCTCAAACGCAGACAGAAAGTTTGCACAAATAAGAAGAATCGTTTGTTCTACACTTAAAATAAAAGATAGATCATTCTCACATACACAAGAGTTTGTACAAGTAAAATAATTGTTTTATTTAGTACTATGAAAATTCTTTACATGTGCAGATATCTCAAAAAGCAAAAGCGAGGACCGGTACCCGCACAATCCCCGGTCAATGCATGCAAAGAGCAAAAATAAAAAGTAGAAAATCCAGCTTGATTATTCCTTCTTCTCACCACCCTTGGAACTCTTTCCCGGTCTGATGATTAGCTTTTGAAGTCGTTGAGAACGGGCAGGGGCAGAAGGAGAAAGCGGTACAGCCGGATCAACTACTGCTTCCTCTTCAGTGGAAGTCTTCTTCTTTTTCCTTACAGCACGCTTCCCCTTCCTCTTTGAAGAAGACTCACTCCCCGGAGTAGTCAGCAATGTTGAAAGCTTTGTATCGTCGTCAAGAGACCGCTCCGGGGTCTTCTCGATGTCTTCAAAATCCTCCGCCTTCTGTTCCTGAGAAGCAGCCGGATCATCCAAGCCTTGAAGAGCTTCGATTTTCTCTGCCTGTGATCCCGGTTGGGAAGTAGAGGGAGGAGTAATTTGGGAAGACAGAGGAACGGCAATCGAAGGAGTGAAAGCTTGTGTAGTGCTTGGTGCCTCCGCTGTAGAAGAAAAGAAGTTAAAATCAGCATCCCCCGAAAATAAAGAAGGCATCGGTTCATCAAAGTTTAAGTAACAAGTTAGAAGGTCATCGAATTCGGCTAAGTCAAATGACTGGTTCATTAGACCCGAGATGACACCAAGAGTACCTGGAGGAGTTGGCTTTACAAGATCCACCTCGAACTTCTCGGCTTCAATATCATCCAGTGCCTCATCTTCAGTAGGAGTAGTTGCAGTCTCCTGGGCAACTTTGGCTAAATGTAGAGAATGAGGGCTGGAATCTATAATATTAACGTCGGCTGAAGTGGAAGTCTGAACCGGGGCAGTTAAAGAAGCTTCTTCTTTTGGAGGCTCTTCTCCCGCTGTTTCAGCTCGTACTTTGGCAAGTAGCTCCTTCCCCTTAACAAGAGCGGCGCGATCCTCATCATTGAGATAGCGCTCCTCAAGTTCCAGCTCATTATAGCCAGCCCCGCCAAGCATATCCATCGCGACTTCCCACACTTCAGCCAATGTAATTTCATAATCGGGACCAAGAAAAGAGAGGCTCCCACGACCCAGAACGCTGTGTAAATAAAAGTCAAATAAGGTAGAGCTGACGTCTGCTTTCGTCGCCTCATGTGATTGCTCAGCCGCTTCCTTTTCGGCAACGGCAGCGATCCGGCCAGCGGTAGCCTCATCACGCTCTGCCTCAACTTTAGCAAGTCGAGACTTTAGTAACTCAATCTCCATGTTCTGGGAGGTGACCTTTTCCCGCAGTTCGGCGTTTTCTGTGCGGTACTTCTCATTAACGTGCTGTTCGGCGGCAAGCTTCATTTCTACATCTCTTTGTGCAGCATGTGCGTCCCGCACTTGCTTCTGAAAGACTTCTTCTTTTTGAGTATATGATGCAGAAGAAGAAGCGAGATTTTCCTTAAGATGCTTAACTTCAGACGCAAGCTTTGCATTGTCATCTGCAATACTCGTCATTTCCGCGTCATGCTGCTTACGCCATTTGTCCCATTCTGCTTTATCATTCTCCATCGTCATCATCGCCTCAAGGTTAAGATGGTTGACCCTTTGAAGTTCATCAACCAACTTCTGCCATCCAGACATTCTTTCAATATCAAGCTTGACAGCGTCGACATTTCTCAGCATTGCCTGCTTATCAATCGGAACTATGTCCAAGTCAAAGCGCACCCCTTTTAGGCACCAATTCGGAAAACGGCTCTGAAGTGTTGGGGGGCCGTCCTTAACTTGATATTGCGGTCTGCTAATGATAGTCTGAATGTCAGATTTCTTCAAAGGAGGAGAGCTAGCCAGAATATCAGAAGGAATGGGAGCGTCAGTCTTTTCAGAAATTTCAGACGCGTCAGTCAGTTTAGATCGTTTGCTCGGTTCATCGGCAATCTGAGTTTTTCCCTTATCATCGTAAGACTTCCGCTTATGAGAGTAGTCACTCCTATGCAAAGAGTCATATCGCTCGGCATCTTTCCTTCTTTGCCACTGATCGTAATCCCGCTTCTCCTGGGCTTTCCTTCGAGCCCTCTCTTCATCTGTTTCTTTTGGGGTATCAAGGTACTTCCTAAAGTCATAGGTGCCGCGGCCTCCACGGTACTTGAATGAGTCATAATATGAACCTGTACGTCCCATTGGAGAACCTGAAAGCAGAAGAAGGGTAGAATTTAGAAATTTCCAGGAAAAAGAGGATAAATGCTTATAAGTGCTGAAAAGTCCTAAGTGTGTGTGGCGTGCAAACTACATGCGTCAAATTACAGACCACGCTTTAGTGTGGAAACAGAGACGATTGGCGTAGTAGGCATTTGGGTTTGTTTAAGGATAGAAGTCGCCTCGACAACGGGAGAAGTCGCTTTTTGATTGCTATCCCCGAAAAGCTCTTGGGAAGTTATCATAATGTCACTCAAGCCATCAAAGGTGTCGTCGCCCAAGTGTTCAGTAGATTTCTCCTTCTCAACTTCCACATCAATTGATTTTTCAGAAGCTCGAGGATTCTCTTCTTCCTCAATAATTGGGGGAAGTGCCGACTTGCCAGCCAATCCTACAACATCAGTGGATCCGGAGCACTTTATCAAAGCAGTATCCATGACAAGTGTTTTTGATGCAGCTTCTTCCGCAGAAACTGGGGCATTTGACGCCTCTGCTTGAGAACCCGAAGCAGCCGATGTTTCTGCATCAGAGCTAGGAATTTCATGAATTCGAGTCGACCTGGAAGGGTGCAGAAGCCCGAATTGGTGCAAAAGCTCATCATCTAATAGAAATTGGATACTCCTCTCCTCTACAGGCACCGCCATAAGCCTCTCGAAAGTCACTTTGTGACTGAGATTTTTGGAAGGAGGAGGAAGTGCTGAAAAGGAAAAAAGAGCGAAGTTAGCACTTGATAATCCGAACTTCGGTAAGTTTGAAAGAACATAAGAAACAAATGCAAGTGATCTTACTCCCTATTCTCCAAATAGCATAAAACCCAGGAGGGCAGCGAACATAGAAGAACGGGCTCAGGAAACTGTGAACACTTTCAGGGAGACCGGTGATCAACTTACGATTTCTCGCACTCCTTATAACTATGATGGAGGGATGATCTTTATTTTTGGCAAAAGTACAAAGATAGCGAATTTCTCCGAAGGTAGGGAAGCGGCCCAGTGTTCTCCTAAAAAGCACGCATAGTCCCAGCAAGATGGCGTAGCCATTGGGATGTAACTGAAAAGGGGAAATAGATAGTTGGAGAAGAAGTTCTCGAATGCAGTCATTGAATGGGGGGATAGCTCGACTCAAGCACATTTGGCGGTTAACTGCGACAAAGCCACGGGGCGGTCTGTCAGCAGTATCATTTATTTCGGGAAGCAAAGCGTCAGCCTCAGCAATGCCAAACTGGATGCATAGTTGACGAAAGGCTTTATGGCTCAAAGTAGTAGGAGTCCTCTCTGGAGGATCGTTCAGCGGGATAGCAACTGGAAATACATCTTCAGCTTGCTCTGTTCCTTCTTGTGGAGAAGACATTCTACACAATCAGCTGAATGTTCAAATGTGAAGGTGCACGTTCCCTAAAAGTGTGAAGTGTTGTGCAAAAAACTAATGAAAATAAACGACAAGCATAACTGGAATTAAATTAGTTGACAATCAATCGATTACAGAATTTCAGAACTTGTCAATGATCAAGTGCAGTGTGAATACAGACAAGTCAGTTTCACTTGACTATTATGATTTTGTTTTAATACTTCACTTGAATTGGTTATTGTACAGCATCTCGTTCATATTCATTTAATTTAACTTTCTCGTTATCAACTAATCCGTCACTCAATGTGGGCAGTCGGTGATAGTATATTCGTCCCAGTATTCTGTGAATGTTGTATTAAGCAGGATTGTTAGTTTGCAAAATTGAAGCAATGT
This sequence comes from Allium fistulosum, assembly GCA_030737815.1. Taxonomy (NCBI): domain Eukaryota; kingdom Viridiplantae; phylum Streptophyta; class Magnoliopsida; order Asparagales; family Amaryllidaceae; genus Allium; species Allium fistulosum. The sequence goes on along the minus strand of CM060907.1, from coordinate 458,014,807 downwards.
GTAAAATGCATGCAACACAGTTCATAGTTCAACAGTTCATAGTTCAACAGTTCGAAGTTCAGGCACAGTTCAAAAATCATCTGCTGGGTGGCCGAAAGCTTAAGTACTAACTCGGTGACGACCTAAGGAAGATTCCCTATGGATCAAAGCCAGAAATCCTCTAAGTCCTAACTAGGTGACGACCTAAGGAAGATTCCCTATGGGTCAAAACCAGAAATCCTCTAAGTCCTAACTCGGAAGCGACTCAAAACCTAGGTCGCATGAAACTGCTAAGTCGGCTCCGACTTAAGTCAGGAAAGTCACTGGATCGCGTGAAATCCCTAGGTCGTGACCGAGCCAATACCTCAACTAATTTTCTTCCCTAACTCTTAACCCGTTAACCCAATAGCCTCACAGTCAACAACGATCCTCGTTCCATCACACCATTGGACCACCCAAGGAGCCAATTCAAATCGAATCAAATTTGCTGCGAATCCAATGTATTACTGCCCTATTACAATTACAACACGGTCGATGGAGATTGACGAACAATCAAAAAGTTATGCACAATGAATCGCAGCATCTAAACACAAATGGAAGTCAAAAACTGGGGAGTTATCGATTCGACAGTGAGCATGGGTGAACGATGACCAGATCGACTTACGAAGTATAACAAGAAGATGATCGGCGATTGGATGGTTGGAGTTTATCTCTGAAAGCTCTAAAGTGCGTCAATGGCAGATTCGAGAAAAGGAACAGATGAGGAAGAGGAAGAAGGATGCAACTATTTATATGCTGGAAGGCGAGTCGACTTGCACGGTGTACGACCTAAGGCATTTGTTAAGTCGTTACTGACCTAACCAAAGAATTAAGAGAATCGAAGCATACGACCTATGGCTTAGGCATATACTTCGAGGGGCAAATGTTAACCCCTTTTCGACTCACGACCTAGCAGTATGCCGAGTTAAGGTGTTTGACGACTTAAGAAGGTATGCCGAGTTAAGGTGCTTGCCGACCTAAGAAAGAGGACGACCTAACAATCTAAAGGCGTAACCGACTTAAGGAAAGTTCCGAGTTAACAAGATCTCCGACTTAACAGGCTACGACCTAAGGAGAGATCTGACCCAACAGTTGCCGATCTAACTACTGAGAAGAGCTGCCGACTTAAGAGGTGTGCCGAGTTAGGAGCCTGCCGACTTAAGGTAATCTGTGACTCAAGAGCTAAGACCGAGTTAAGAAGGATGCCGAGTTAGGAGCCTGCCGACTTAAGGTAATCTGTGACTCAAGAGCTACGACCTAAGGAAGATTCCGAGTTATGAAAGGCTCCGACTTAAGAAGGTTCCGACCTAACGGGTTACGACTTAGTGGGTTTACGACTTAAAGGCTGCAAGTTAAGGTCTTACGAGTTAAGGTCTGATAAGTCGGCAACGACTTAATACTTGTCAAAGACAGCCACAGGATGGGTCAGCAACAACCATCCCTTAACTCGCCACCGACCTAACCCTATTCCTTAACTCATCACCGATCTACCATAAGTCGGCTACGACTTAAATACTTAGAGAAAATTCCTGAGTCCAGATCAGCTCCTATAAATACCCCACCACTTCCAACATGAAGGGGACTTTTGGCAATTCATTTCTAAAGCGCCGTTACTCTGTCGAACTCTCCAATCATTCAGCAAACAAGGATCCTTCAAGCATTCAAGACACTACAACAAACTTCGAGAGAAATTCTTGACATCCGACATGGATTCATCGAGTTTCATCGCCGAAGATTGAGCTAGTAGTTAAGATTGTTTCTTGTGATCGAGTTGTACTGTTTTCATAGGAGATTTGTATCAATTTGTAACCAGATTCAATAATAAAGAGATTCAAAGTGGACGTAGGCTAAATCTCAAGCCGAACCACTATAAATTGCTGTCTTTTACTGCATTTCTGCTATTTTCGTGCTTGATTTCTGTTCCCGTTACACGGGTGGTGCTTTCACAATCTTACTACACACACCGGGTGTTGGCGTTCACATTTTAACGTTAACAATACATGTATTTTAAACAAATGCTGGCTGAAGAAAAATTATTAGAAATTGCATGGAAATAGTATGAGTTGTTGAATAAATACTTTATCCACTTTTAGCAATTTTCTTAGCTTTTAAAAAAATAGAGATCATGCAAATAAGGTGACCGGGGTAATAAGGTATAATTTCTGTTAATAGAAACAGGGACAACTTACCCATTTTCTCTTAGAATAGAAAGGGAGGCTGATCATAAGTGGTAGGGTAAAATTGACATTGGGTAAATTTTAAAACCCTAGAGGCAGCCAAGGTCTTGTATAAAAGAGGGTTTAAGGGTGAAAGGATCTGTCACCATTTTCTTAAAAATAAAACAGAAATATAGATAGCTAGCAAAAGAAAAAAATGAGAAGCATTGGCCATTAAAGACAAGTAGGAAATAGCAGATCAAAGGAAAAGGATTAAGGTGAGTAACCTCACTGAAAATTGGCATTAAGTCGTGAATATTGAGGAAGCCTAAATGGTTTTATACTTTTATTTAATCTGTGCTTATTTTATGATCTTGGTGTGTTGATGATCTGTTTAAATATTTTGTGTTAATATACCCAGAAAATATGTTTATGGCCTTCATGTTTAAATGATCATTGTGTCATAAATTATCTTTGAGATGAGATGCTCTCTTTATGTGACTTCTGCATATAGATTAATTCATGGAAACTCCAGGGATATATGTTATAAATCTATGGTCTAAAAATGGAAAAAAAATGGGGCTGTAACATAAAGTGGTTGCTGCTTATGTCTCAAGATTAAACATATGGTAACATAGAAGTGCAATGTTATACTTGTGCTGAACTTCTATGATTACAAATAAATCCAGATAAGAATAAAAGCTTGTGGTTTAGTCAGATCTTATGAATCTTTGAGTATTTGATTAAGCCAGAGGTAAATGGATACATCAGAGCAAACTATATATGACCATATATTTATAAGCACGATTCCTTAAAACCCATGATTTAAATAATATGTACACTGAGAAATTAGACTAGCTTGTATGAATAAATCTATGATTATGAAAACATGATCTGTTATTCTTTGAACACATGCATGATGGTTGAGTTATTTATTTTCTCTGATTAATTTATGAGATGCAAAAGGGATTAGCATAAATGGGGAAAGAGGGAAAATGAACACTTAGTAATTTAACTAAGGATTTTGGATCTTAGGGCTATAAAGTATGGCTTGGCAAGGGAAATATTGCAAGCTCACACATGGTATGATTATACCCAGGGGCCTGAGTGTGCTGGGTTAACAGTGAATATGCCCCAGACAATGTGTGTTTTAATAGAAGGAAAGTAGCTAAAGTCCATCATGAAATACCTGAGATTGAATTCTGAGAATAAGTTCATAGGTAGGTTTGGGTAAAATCCCTAATAGGCAGAAAGTTATAGATAGGGAAAATAATTAAATGATGATCATATGGGTTGGTTTAGAGTATTCTATTGGGAAATTATATGTTTGTGCTCCCTGATACAATCCATTGAATGATGTATTTTTATGTTATGTATTAATGAACATGCAGGTAGAGAAAAGTATACAAGTGAAATATTGCTTTACCTTATCGGTTTTAAAAGTTATTTGAGAATGAGGAAAAATTATTTAAATTTAGATTTTCAGTAAGATTATTCATACCAGACAATTTAATCTGACCCTTTGTGTGTTTGTACACCATTGGGTGTCTCATATTTTTATGAGGCAGCTCGTGGTGATTGTGCAGGTAAATAGGCATTTTCTTGATCAAGAATTGGATGAATTAGCTGCTAAGGAATTGGATATAATAGTTACAGACTCAAGGATATTAAAATAGATGTTAAATTGAACTTATGTTATGAAATGTTAGTTAAGTTGTTTGGGAGGAAACTAATGTAATGTTATTTTCTGTTTGCAAGTATTGAACTAATCATGAGATTTCTGTTGAAAGTTGTTAGTTGCTTTTGAGAATGTCTCATTAAGTAATACAATTTCTAGTATTAACTTCTGGAATGCTTAACAAAAATGTGCAATGCTAAGAAAAATCTGAAATGATTTGTAGATTGGAATTAAAAGATTAACCTGATATATGTTGTAAGAATTTATGGAAAAAAAAGGTTAATAAAAATAGTAGGATAAAAAGAACTAAGAGACATATAAAAAGAAAAGAAAACCCAGATTACCTTGTATGTTACTTGAGTAAAGTAGCAAAAGAATTCAGGTTAACTTGACCAATTTTGCCAAGCCTGGATTCAACCAGTCTAAATGACCTAAGCTTATTGGTTAGGAAAGGTAACAAATAAAGAAAACTAGTCAATCAGGATTGTTGTATTGAAAAAAATGGTCACCTGAAATCATCCAGATACACACATGCACACAGAATACATATACACACTTACACAAGGGATAACTAAGGGTTCAGTAGATCTGAAGTCATAGAAATGTAAACAAACTCTAAAACTGGAGAGATAACATCTAGAATTTGCCCAAAATTAAGTAAGACAGAAAAGCCCTTTTTGAAATTATTTTGCCATGAGGAAATTATGTAGTGAATTCCAAAATGAATTCTCTGCTTCCAAAACTCTTCTACTCTGATTGAAAAAGAAAGAGAAAAACTCAAAGTATCATCTATGTATGGTTTCATATATGTGAGTTAGATGATTTGATTACAACAATATTTTTATATTGGTTGAAAGATCCTGGATAGTAGAGAAATGAGGAAGAATGTTCTCTTGAGTAGATGATCACTGAATAAAACTAAAAAAAAAATTGTAAGAAGTGGGTCATCTCAATTAACATGTTATTTGAATTTATCTATGTATTCATTTTATTTTATTTATCGTCTTATATTTTTAATTTATAAATTCAAACTATTATTAACCATCAATTGTAATATTTATTATTATCATTTATTAAACCATTATTACAATTTAAATTCAAGTCAAACATATATATCTATATATTTATTATTTTCAACTTCACTCGTATATGCCAAATACATATATACACATATATATATATCCAATATTTACAATATTTTTAAATCTAAATGATTTTATATATTTTCTATTTGAATCGGGGAAACTCGCTTCCATTTATAATTTATTTTACAATTTTTATTCAAAAATTCAATAAATTATTAATTAAAATTAAATTAAAATCTAGGGTCGTTACAGCCCGGATGCTCTAAAAGATCATATTTAAGTTTTTCCACAATATAAGAAAAGAAAAAAATTCTTTGAATGTTAATTAACCACTTAACATCTTTTATTCGATGATTGTTACGAAGGAACCGGGATCGGATTGGGGTGATTCCTATACGAAAAACCAAGATCGGATTTGGGTGATTCCTATGTGGAAACCCCTTCAAACTAATTTTCGAAATAAAACATATTGTAGACAAAGATCATTGAAAACAAAGATCTTAATGATGTAGGATTACTTTCTCCTGGTCCCTCGAGGTGAAATTTACCATATCTAGGGTGGCAGTAGTACTCTGTTATGAAAATCTTCGATTTGCAAGAATATGATTTGAAGTTAAGAAAGAAATCTTTGATTTAGATTTAATGTATGATTTGGGAATATTTTCCTTAAGTTAAAAGTTATAGCTTGAATATAAGAAATCTTTGATTAAGATTTAATGAATGATTTGGGAATATTTTCCCTAAGTTAAAAGTTATAACTTGAATATAAGAAATCTTTGATTAAGATTTAATGAATGATTTGGAAATGTTTTCCTAAGTAAAGGATGAACTGATTTGGAATTATTCCAAGATAAAAAGAAAGGTAAATAAACCAAATAATTTGACCAATGAGGCTTAAGGATTCCATATACTCATGAAAAGAAAATGAAATAAATTGAAAAGAATATATCTAAGGAAAATATTTGATTAAATGGAATGATAAAGTAATTGATTGATGATTGATAATCACATATGAACTTAACATCTTTTAATCGATGATTGGATTTCGAAGGAACTGGGGTCGGATTTGGGTGATTACTATCCGAAAACCACTTCGAACCAATTTACGTGTTCGAAGAATGATGCTATTTGAAGACGGAGATATTGAGACGAATAATAACGAAGGACTACTTATTGATTAATTGGGAATAAACTCCTGATTTACTTATTTTAACAGGGTCTCTTTGTTATGAAAAACCTTAGAAACACAAGGACTACTCACCTAGTAATGGCCGAGGAAAGTACCTTCGATTTTGTTCAGTCCCAGAACAAATTTGTATGGACGAATGTTCGACCTTGCATTCTAAATTGCATTGAGTGATCTCTATAAATGTATATCTACAAGGTGGCGAAGAAGGAAACTTCTCTTAGCTTAACACCTTTCTCTGAGACATACGAGCTTAGAGGTTATATGTTTATAGAAATCAGTCATGTGATTATGGAATGGCAATGTGGAATTCAAAGTGAAAGAAGATGTGCTATGTGAAAAGGTAATCGTTGCTTCAAGCCTCATCAACCGGAAATGACCGAAACATGGTAGATGTAGCAAGGCTAAGTGGGTCATTCCCATCAGGGTATGATCATCCCCTTCTAGATATATTTCTTCCCGCTATGACGTTTGGGATGTAAATTAATGTGGTTTGCTAGAGTGCGCTCGGATAAAGGTCGGTAATGAACCAGGGATGACATATTCGGTACTATCTAATTATAGAGGTAGGTCGGTCTTATGTTGGTAGAGGAGCTTTGTGATGGTTCCTCGGGACATCCATCTAGAGGTGTACCCATCGGAAGGTAGTCCCTCCACCTGGTCATTTGTATGGAAATCCATTCTCCGATAAGTGCCTTCGGACTTGATTGTAAACCTAGTATGCTGAAATTTAATCGGTGTAACAATTTCGGCTAAGATTAATAAGTTTATTTGCAAATGTTTTTCAAAGAATGTCATTAGAAATAATATCAAATGTTTTGATATAAAAGTGTTTAGTTATCATAAGATAAAAATCTGTCCGTGTTTATGTGTGGGCGTGGTTTTATGAGATACTCTTTCTTTTCAAAAACGATTTTATTTCCAAGGCTGATATATAACACTGTCATTTATTATGGAGTTTCTCACGCTGGTTTATGAAGCCTGATCCGGGTATTTTCAATAATCGGGTCAGATCCGAGTAGTTTCAGGTTTAGTTGAAGACGGTTGGTGTTTCCAGAGGACAGCTGGAGATATTCATCTACGTATGGACGTATTCTATTATCCGATGCTGTTTGTTTTTGTTTGATGTTTGTCAGCAATTGTAAGGACAGATGTTTATAACTATTCACGCTGAATTTAGGTTAGATTCTAATATATGTATTTTAAAATTTTTCCACTTCAAAGATATTGTTCAATATTATATGTTATTCCATTCGAGTGAGATTATGTTCCGCCTTATTTTTCTTTATTACCCTTGATAATCCATTCTTTCGTGCAATTTGGGTTAGACATATATGGTTTATTGTTGGATCAAAGGGTACCGAATTGTGGGTCGTCACAAACATGTTTTCTACCTTTTGACAATTTAATGGTTTAAGAAATGATGGGAGAATTTAAAACTTGACTTAGGGACATTTTAGTCCTTCACCCTCTCTATTTTATTTTTATTTATTTAGCCTTTTATATATACACTTTTTCCATTTCCATTCTTTCTTTTTATCTCCATATATATAGCTTCATTCTTTTCCTCTTCTTTACTTTTGTTTATTTTGGAAAAAAACTCATCTTTTTAAACTCAAAAATCAAAACTTTAAACTTAAGCTTGGATTTGGATTTTCCATTTGCAAATAAGGTGGAAGGCTAGAACACTAATCTCTTATTCTTACTTTTTAGAAAATAATAAATGTTGGGAGTTATTTAATCTTTCTATATTTTTTGATGAAAGAATAGATGTGAAATTTGTTAGTAATTTTGGTTTTGATATAAAAATCATGTTTTATAATATTGTTTAATCATATTCTTGTTGCCGTTTGCTTAAAAACGAAGGAAAATGCTTACACATATATGCACTGTTCAATTTCTCTTTCCTTTATTTATTTGTTCTTTCCCTGTTTATAATATCAAAGTGAAATTATAATCTCCTTTTCCATATTCAAAAATCCATAGCACTCAATCGGTACAAATTTAGCCAAAGAGTTCAATTGATAGATTGTTCCTCTTTGTGTCTAGCTATTTTTAAAAATAACCAGGTATCGTTTCATCGAGTATAGTGGTTGTAGGTTGCCAAAATCGGTAAACGATCGAACATTGTTGGTTTTTCGTCAAGCTCGAATCGACGAACGAAGGATGCAGTTATATTCGTATCTACGAATCATGATTTTAAAGCAATTCGGAGTTGGAGCAGCCTTGGTTCATGGCTTTGGTGTAGTGGAGGTCGCTTGGTGCACAATGGTCAGTGGTGGGTTGGAGAGCTCGTATTAGGGTTTAAGGAAGTGGGTTTTCTTTGGTTCAAATGCGATTATTTGTGGCAGAAGGAGGCATCAAGTTTGGCGAGGGTGGGCGTAAAGGTATGAAGGTGGTAGGCGGTTCTGATGGAAGTGGTGGCAAGGCTGAGCATGGTTCGAGGTAGTGTGTCGAGCTTGGTTTTCGTGCTTGAGTAGGACTGGCCTGCGTGTTTTTTTTTTGAATTTTGGTGGAGAGGTTGAAATAGGTTGGGGGTCACTGGAGCTAGCATTAGTGGTATGGTTGAGTCGAGCTTAGCGAGGCGAGTGTGTAGGGATGGTCGGCGCGGTGGACGAAGGCGGCGGTGGCGTGTTAGTGTTGTGCACGTGCACGGTCATGTATAGGTAAAGGGGGAAATCAATTTGATTTTGGAGCAGTTTATATTGTTTCAGGAAATAGGGTTTGGGGAAGAAAGAATTATTTGGTTTTTGGATCCGGTGGGTTTAGGCCTGGGTATGGGTTGTAGGGTTTAGTTAATTAAGTTTTAAATTTAAAATGAGATGAACTTTGAAAAATTGTAACGCATCCTTATGTAGTCCGTTTGACCCGCGGATTTCGTCGTTAGGATCGTATTAACTAGTAGAATACATTTATATAATTATTAGACAGATTTGTTAAAGTATAAATGTTGATAAATTAATAGTCATGGAAAATAATTATGTCATTATGTAATCATGTTTTATCACTAACATTCTTCTAACAGAATAAATCCTCGATCTGCTATGTTATTAATTTGGACATTTACTTACATGTCCGTTTTCTTGGATAGGTGATGTGTTATCTATTTACTGATAATTAAGGATTTTTTTTACATATACGTTGGATTTTAAATATAAGTGGTATGATCTGGATTGTTGATCTGAAAATAAATGGTAGCTTGTTTAAGGACCATTGTGGTCGCTAAGCCTCTTTCCAAATTTAAAAGAAAACGGATTTAAACTTACTTTAACTTTATTTGAGGTCAAGTGTTTTCTATATTAAAAATGGTTAAATTAATATTATTTGAATTATAATATTTTAAAAGTTAATTACTTTTTATTAAAGTTATTTTTAAAATTTAGCAATTATTTTATTTATTTTAAAGATTTATTTAATTATTTTATTAAAGTTATCTTAAAGTAAGTTAATTATCTTATCAATGGTATTTTGAGTTAGTTAATTTTTTAATAATGATGTTTTTGAAATTTGTATATCGTTTTATTAATAGCGTTTTAAAGTTAATTAATTATTTAAAAATGATGTTTTAAAATTAATAAATCATCTATTTGTGGAGGTTTTAAAGGTAAACAATTTATTCAATAAAAGTGTTTTAAAGTAGTAAATTGTTTTATAAAAGGAATTATTTTTAAATGAAGGGTTTTTTAAAGTTATAAATTGGGAAGAGACCTTGGGATTTTGGAAAAGTAGTTTTGGGTTTACAAAACCTTTGATTTCATATGAATTGGATCACTTATGAAAAATAAAGTTTATGAATTTAATAAATAATCCATCTTAATTATGGTGGTATGGATGTCTTTTTCCATACTTAACACCAAAGGAGTGGTTTGGGTGTATAGTAAACAGTGTTTTGAACAACATTGTTTTGATCCATTTAATATGATTTTTTTTTAAAATAGGAAATCTCCTTATATGTTTTGTGAATATTATTGTACCATTGTATAAGTAAATGGTAAAGGCTTCCAAGTATAGAAACTAAAATGATTTGGGAATAAACTTATACTGATGAGATAAGTAATATAAATATTTTGGTAATGTTAATGCTAAAAAAGTGAACGCTAACACCCGGTGTGTGTGGTTGAGTTGTGAAAGCACCACCCGCGTGACGGGAACAGAATTTGAGCAGGAAAATAGCAGAAAAAGCAGTAAAAGACAGCAGTTTATAGTTGTTCGGCTTGAGATTAAGCCTACGTCCACTTTGAATCTCTTTATTACTGAATCTGGTTACAAATCAATACAAATCTCTTATGAAAACAATACAATTTGATCACAAGAAACAATCTTGACTACTAGCTCAATCTTCGACGATGAAACTCGATGAATCCGTGTTGGATGTAAGGAATTCCTCTCGAAGCTTGTTGTAGCGTCTCGAATGTTTGAAGATCTTTGATTGCTGAATGAGTGGAGAGTTCGATAGAGTAACGGCGCTTGAAGAAATGAATGGCCAAAAGTCCCGTGCTCGTTGGAGTTGGAGCTCTATTTATAGGAGCTGATTTCTAAGCAGAATTTTTGCCCAAGTCTTAGGTCGCGTACGACCTAAGTTAGGTCGTAGGTCGCGAGCGACCTAAGCTAGGTCGCAGTCCTCTTGCGGCTAAAGAAGTCAGCTGATGAAGTCTCAGTAAATCTTGCCAAGTCTTAGGTCGCGTACGACCTAAGTTAGGTCGTAGGTCGCGAGCGACCTAAACTAGGTCGCAGTCTACTCGCGACTTAAGAAATTAGCTGATGAAGTTGCACTTGGCTTCATTTGAACAAGTGGTAGGTCGCAGGCGAGTTAAGGAATAGTTGTAGGAGCTTTAGGTAGCTAAAGTCTTAGCTCGTTTGACTCTTAGGTCGTAGGTCACTGAGCTGCTTTAATAGTTAGGTCGCGCAGTCTGTTAGCTCGCTAACCACCTTAGGTCGTTAAGTCCCTTAGGTCGCTAACTACCTTAGGTCGTTAAGTCCCTTAGGTCGCTAGCTACCTTAGGTCGTTAAGTCCCTTAGGTCGCTACCTACCTTAGGTCGTTAAGTCCCTTAGGTCGCTAGCTACCTTAGGTCGTTAAGTCCCTTAGGTCGCTAACTGTCTTAGGTCGTTAAGTCCCTTAGGTCGCTGACTACCTTAGGTCGTGAGCTTCTATAGGTCGCAGGCTTTTTAGGTCGTGCAGTTTTAGGTCGTCGAGTTTTAGGTCGTGACTAAAATACGAGTTAACATTTGCCCCTCGAAGTATACGTCTATGCCATAGGTCGTATGCTTCGACTTAACCTCGCTAGGTCGTGAACGACCTAAAGCTTGTACTATCCCGTACGCCTGTTTGCCTTCTTCTCCCAGCTCCATATAAATAGATTAGGTCGTGCCTTCCTCCTCACCTTACTACTCTGAGATCCCATTGCCATTGACGAATTCTTAATTCTTCGGAGGCGAATTCATCCAAGCAAAACATCGATCCACTTCAATCAGTATATCACGTAAGTGGATCAATCACTTCTCCTTCGCAATCGCTGATCGATCGTAAATCCACGTTTACCGACCCACGTTTAATTTCGTGTGTCATGCTTCATTTTTTGGTTGTTTCGATCGATTTTTGATCGTTGTTTGATATATGTATTGATTCATGATCGCACAGAAGTTTTCACAATGGATTGGTGGGATTTCTAGTCGATTTGCCGAATGATTCGGAGGTATATGGATGATTTCCAGTTGATTTGCTGAATGACTTGAGGATGAAATGAGGAAGATATCGAATTCTCTTACAATGGCGGTATTAGGTTATCGGATCCAATATGATGTTTCTTGGAGAGGAAGTCAACGACCTACCAGATTTGGACGACTTAAGAGTTAGGTCGCGTGGGAATGCTTGGCGATCTAACTCTTTGCGATCTAATAATATTCGCGACCTAAAGAGTCTTCGACCTAAGCTAAGTCGTATGCGACCTAGGACTTAGAGGAAATTGCACCGCTTTTATTCAGTTACACTGTGCGACCTAAAAATGCTACGACTTATGTTAGGTCGCAGAGCGACCTAGGACTTGAACCACCTTTGCACTGCTTTGAACATCTTGACTCGCACAATACGACCTAAGAAGCCCCGACCTATGATAGGTCGTTAAACGACTTAAGTCTTAGAGGAATTTGCACAGAAGTTGGCTGAATTCTTGAATTTGAACTGTGTTGCATTTTTCTTTCAAACTGTCTTGACTTTAATGCCAATAACCTGCCTAAATACAACACTTGCAGAAAAACGGGACAAATATACTGCCATTGACTGCCCACATCGCATGACAGATTAGTTGATAACGAATGATTAGCTTAAATGAATTTTATGAATAAAATGCTGTGAAATGACTAATTCAAATGAAGTGTTGAAACAAAGCCTGATTAATCAACCTAAGTTGACTTGTTTGCGACAATACAACATTGTATTTGAACCTGAAATAACAAGCCTCGAAACTTTGTAATCGATAATCGTCAATTGTCTCAATTTCAGTTATACTCGCTTGTTATTGTTTTAGTTTTACACAACACTTCACACTTTTTAAGAAACGTGCACCTTTATATTTAAATATCCAGTTGATTGTGTAGAATGACGTCCCAACAAGAAGATTCAGAACCAATTGAAGGAGCTCTCCCGATTGCCAATCCACTGATTGATCCTCCGGAGAGAACTCCGACTACTCTGAGCCACAGAATTTTTAGACAACTGTGTATCCAATTTGGTATTGCCGATTCAGACGCTATATTCCCTGGGGCAAGTGATACAGCTGACAGGCCACCTCTTGGTTTTGTCGCAGTAAATCGTCACATGTGCTTAAACGGAGCTATTCTGCCTTTCAATGAATTTCTCCGGGAACTTTTCCTTCGACTAGCTATCTCGCCTTTTCAGTTACACCCCAACGGCTACGCCGTTTTGATGGGGTTGTGTGTTTTGTTTAGGAGGACGCTTGACCGTCTTCCGAGTTTTGACGAAATTTGCTATCTATGTACCTTCTCTAAGAATAAGGATCACCCTTCGATTGTCCTTGTAAGGGGTGCCAGAAATCGAAAATTGATCTTGGACTTGCTTGAAAGTGCTCATGGTTTTTTAAACCAATTCTTCTTTGTTCGCTGTCCTCCGGGATTCTACGCAGTCTGGAGAATTGGGAGTAAGATTGCACTTCCCTGTTCATCTTATAAGTTTTTCGAAATCCGAATTATCAAATGCTTATCTTCGTTCTTTTCTCTTTTCAGCACTTCCTCCCCCGCTTAGAAATCCCAGCCTCAAGTCAATCCTTGAAACTTTAAATGCTGTGGCGGCGGAAGAAAGAAGCGCCAAATTCTTGTTGAAGGATGAATTTTTGCACCAGCACGGACTTTTACACTCTTCCCGATCTACTCAGCCTTGTGAAGTCCCTAATTCTCCAGTAAAAACAACGGATGCCCCAGTTCCTGCTGAAGAACTTACACCAAAAGAACTTACAATTGAGACTTCATTGGTAAAGAGTTCTACTCCTACCGACATTGCGGGGTCGTCTAGCAAGTTAACACTTTCCCCAGTTGTCGAAGAGGAAGAAAATCATCGAATCTCTGAAAAGTCAGCCGATATGGAAGTTGAAAAGGAGAATTTTGCTGAGTACCATGGTGATGACACCTTTGATGACTTGAGTGACATAATGATAACTTCTCAAGAGCTTTTCAAGGATAATATTCCAAAAGCGAACTCTCCTATCGTTGAAGCGACTTCCTCTTTGAAACAAACTTTGACGCCTTCTACACCTGTCGTCTCTGTTCCCACACTAAAGCGTGGTTTGTAGTTTGACGCACGTAGTTCGCACGCCGCACACACTTAGGATTTTTCAGCACCTATAAGCATTTATCCTCTTTTTTTGGAAATTTCTAAACTTTACTTCTTTTACGATTTTCAGATTCTCCAATGGGGCGTACCGGCTCATACTATGACTCATTTCAGCGCCATGGAGGCCGTGGATCTTATGACTTTAGGAAATATCTTGGTGACCAGAGAGAGACAAATGAGGAAAGGGCTCGAAGGAAGGCTCAAGAAAAATGGGATTATCAGCAGCGGCAGAGAAGAAAAGACGCTGATCGATATGATTCTTCTCACAGAAGTTACGATTCCCATAAGCGAAAGTCTTATGATGACAAGGGGAAGACTCATATTACTGACGAATCGAGCAAACGGTCCAAGCCAAGTGATGCGTCTGTAATTTCTGAGAAGACTGATGCTCCTATCTCTTCTGATATTCCGGCCAGCTCTCCTCCTTTAAAGAAAACCGATATCCAAACGATCATCAGCAGGCCCCAATATCAGGTTAAAGACGGCCCTCCAACACTTCAAACCCGGTTTCCGAACTGGTGCTTAAAAGGAGTGCATTTTGACCTGGATTTAGTCCCAATCGATAAGCAAGACATGCTTAAAAGTCTTGATGCACTTAGGCTTAACATTGAGAGGATGTCGTAATGGCAGAAACTTGTTGATGAACTCCAGAGAGTCAACCATATGAATCTTGAAAACATGCTGACTCTGGAGAATTATAAAGCTGAATGGGATAAATGGTGCAAGCAGCATGACGCGGAGATGACGAACATCGCGGATGACAATGCAAGGCTTGAATCTGAAGTCAAGCAGCTTAAGGAAAATCTCGCCTCTTCTTCTGCATCACATACTCAAAAAGAAGAAGTCTTTCAGAAGCAAGTGCGGGATGCACATGCTGCACAAAGAGATGTCGAAATGAAGCTTGCCGCCGAACAGCACATTGCTGAGAAATATCGCATAGAAAATGCTGAACTACGGGAAAAAGTTAATTCCTAGAACGCGGAGATTGAACTACTGAAGTCTCAACTTGCTAACGCTGAGAAAGAGCGTGATGAGGTTGTTGCTGGTCGAGCTGCGGCCATCGCCGAAAAAGAGGCAGCCAAGCAATCGCATGAGACAACAAAAGCTAGCATCAGCTCCACATTATTTGACTTTTATCTGCATAGCGTTCTGGGTCATGGGAGCCTCTCTTTTCTGGGTCCTGACTATGAGGTTACCCTGGCCGAAGTATGGGAAGTAGCAGTTGACATGCTTGGCAGGGCCGGCTATGATGAGACGGAACTCGAGGCACGCTATCTTGACGAAGAAGCTCGTGCTGCTCTCGCCAAGGGAAAAGAGCAACTTGCTGAAGCCAGAGCTAGAATAGTGGCAGAAGAACATCTAGAGAAGAAAATATCTTTAACTGCCCCTGTCCACACTTCGACTTCAACTGATGTCGATATCGTTGGTTCCAGCTCTCACATTTCTTCTCCTGCAAAAACCGTCGAGACCAAGCCCGTCACAACCGAATCTCCCCTTACTCATATCGAGGAGCAGAGCCAAGAAGACACTGAGGCTGAAAAATTTGAAATTGACTTGTCAAAACCGACTTCTCCAGGTAATTTTGGTGTCGATCCAGATCCAGTGAATCATTTATTTGATTTAACCGAGTTAGACGACCTTCTTACTTATTACTTAAACTTTGGGGAACCGATACCTTCTCTTTTCTCAGAGAATACCGATTTTAACTTCTTTTCTTCTACAGCGGAGGCACCAAACACTGTACAAGTTTCCACTCCTTCAGTTGCCGTTCCTCCATCTTCACAGATTACTCCTCCTTCTGCTTCCCAACCGGGATCACAGGCAGAGAAAATCGAAGCTCTTCAAGGCCTGGATGATCCGGCTGTTTCGCAGGAGCAGAAGGTGGAGGATCTTGAAGACATCGAGAAGACCCCGGAGCGGTCTCTAGATGATGACACAAAGCTTTCAACATTGCTTGCTACTCCGGGGAGCGAATCTTCTTCGAAGAGGAAGGGGAAGCGTTCCATAAGGAAGAAGAAGAGAAGTGCTTCGACCGGGGAAGACAAAACAGAAGAAGACCAAACCACTCCTCCTTCTCCGTCCCGACCACATCGGATTCCGAAATTAACTATTAGTCCAAGCAAAGGCTCCAAGGGTGGCGGGAAGAAGGAATGACAAGCTGGACTTTCCACTTCTTATTTTGCTTTTTACATGTATAGACTGGAGATTGTGCGGGTACCGGTCCCTGCTTTTGCTTTTTTGAGATATCTGCACATGTAAAGAATTTTCATAGTACTAAATAAAACAGTAATTTTACTTGTACAAATTCTTGTTTATGTGAGAACGCATCTGTTTCCCATTTTTAGTGTAGAATAAACGATTCTTTTTACTTGTACAAACTTTACTTTTTTGTCTGTGTTTTGAGAATGCATTTATTCCACATCTACTTTTCACGGTATTGTAATGAACTTGTGGTATGTTGCTTGCATATTACTTATTAATGTAACTGAATTGTATAGTGTTGCCCCCATACCACAAGTGCATTGCAATATTTCTAGCTTTTACAAGACTGATATTCTCACTTCAGAGAATAACAATTCCACTTTTAGGGGAAGAATCATTCTGCTTTTAATAGAGGATATATCATTTTTTGGAGAAATTATTATTTTTTCTTTCTTTCTGAAGAACACTTCAACTATCGGGGATGATCACTTTCATTTGTCAAAAAAGAAAGTAGATTTCCCTATGTAGTGAAATGAACTTTTCTGAAAGAATTTTGTAGCATTTCAACTTTTTTAGGAGGAACTTTTTGAGATGAACAAGTTAACCTTCCTTTGAGAGTTGAACTGTGCTTCCGGAGAAGGCTTTTCGTTCGAGTATTCTATTTTGGGACATGCCTCCGGAGAGGCTCCTCTTAAAGAGTTGTGCCTCCGAAGAGGTCTTGTGCCTTCGAAAAGGGCTTGTGCCTCCGAAGAGGGCTTATGCCTCCGAAGAGGGCTTGC